>CM069441.1:141608836-142233878 GCA_035610835.1 Ophiura sarsii | reverse complement strand
ACAAGGTGTGCAACATTTTAAACAACAGGTTTAGGTTCAATTCATAAGAACCAAATATATGAGATCCTAAATAAAATTAGGTAAGCAATGAATCAACAACTATGGGAGGCTAATCTTGGTGTTACTAGCCCCCCCCCCCCCCCCCCCCCTCCCCTCATGGAGATTTGAATAAATGCTTGTTTTGATGCACTTTCTATGTATTTCACATCTTTTGTCCTCCTATTTTGATGTATTTGAAACATTTATTCAACATTTCATAAAATACAACCATGTTTCAATATTAGCTCATGTTGGAATTGGATCATGAAACATGGTATGAACTGCATACATATTTCAAGTAGATCCAACTATTTGATAAACTCCTAAAAAGTTCAGAAATTTGTTTCAATCACCAATTTGTAATTTTATTTTGTGATATATTCATATCCTGTTTCATGAACGACCAAATTTTATTTTATTTTATGATATATTCATATCCTGTTTCATACCAATGAAAAGCTGACGTGTTCTTCTTTCCAACGATACCTCATTTGTATTGTAGCAATCACTTGTTTCAGTGCCTAGCCAACTGTTAGAGAATGTGGAGAGATCTCATTCACAATGTGCAGATTCACCACCTATTTGAAATGTGCAGATTCACCACTATTTCAAGCAAACGAACTACAATTGGTTCAATGAATTGTTACATTGACGATGGTTTTTTTTTAGTAAGCTCATTAGTATTTTGTAGATCTTTTATTTTCGGGATTCGCGAAGGTGATTTTTGGTCCCGGGACTACAATTTTTGGGCCAGACTTGATTTCCTGGGACTCGCACCCACCCTTAGCTCAGAATAGGGGGGATTTTGGCACATTCAGATTTAATTGAAACCTTTCCATTGATGTGCACCGCACTTTGAACATATAACAATTACCAAACATTGTGATCAGTACAAAATGAATTAGGTTTCTTCAAGAGCCCACCCCCCGGGTGCAGCTTACCTCCACCTGATCGTCATTCCACGCATCTAGCTGAATGCATTTGACTTTACTGATATGAGCTCCTAACATACGATGGATGGAAGCACAGTTGACACATAAAAATAAACCTAAATTGTACGATGCCCAGTCTGTTCTCTCTGAAAGAAAAGAATAGGAAGAAAAGACTGTGTTAAATTCAATTTAGAACACACTTCAGAAACATTGTTTTTGTAACAATAACCGTGGGATGTCTGCCAGTCACTGTCTTATAAATTTGATACAGTCGGGGGGACAGAGGTAAAGTATAGGTTCTTAACATGCCCTGATATGCCAAATTAGTGGTATATGTACCGGGGGGTACGAACAGTATGTGGGATTGCAAAAAGAGTGAAGTTGGCACATAAATAGGTTATAAACAGGCCTTGAAATAAGAAATGAGAAAGGCAGGCAATTTAAGGCAATTTTAAAGGGGCACCAACTTTATCCAAGGCCATTATGTACTTTTGAATGGAGTAAAACAGACAGAAATTGAGGGCACCAAGGCTACTAGGTGGGGCATCGAAGGCAATGGCCTTCGATGCCTTCTATTAATTCAAGCCCTGGTTATAAACATGCTGCAAGATGACAATTGGTGGCAGATCTTGATTTTAATTATTTATGTTTTAATGTCAAATTCTGGACAGGCTATTCTGATAAATTAACCTGGCAGTTGCTTAACTCTGGCTAAGCACAGACGTTAGAAGCCTTATAAAGGGTTTGCACATAAGTCATACACACTACACTGTGTTATATATCATAGCAGGTAATATTTGTATTGATTATCAGGTTTTGGTTTATTTATAGTATACATTTTAGGAGTGTTCAGAAATACTTTGGTGGGGGCTGGGCAAAATGAGAGGGGGGCAAACAAGTTTGAAGTTGCCCAAAGTTGGGTTCAGAGGCAGACAATCTACCGCTAGGCCACAGGGGGAATCCATACATGGCGGAGTATATTCCCTGGGGCCATTATTTCTTCGAAAAACTGCTGAGCTGGGTGACACAAGCACAACGCATCGTAGTTTTTCGTAGTACTCAAGAGTGTTAGTGCTAAAAAGATAAACACAAATTCTGCGCGCTATGCGCGAATTTTCATGCAACTTTATTTTTCAAGCAAAAAGAGGCATTCATGTTGAGGGAATCTGAAATGTTGTAAATTGTCCGATGGTCCGGATTGCCAGCATCGTAAATAGAAGCCAACAGGTCTTTGTCTACATGAAATAGTAAGGTGTGTGTGGTGGTGGGTGGGGGGGGTCAATAAAGTTTTTTTTAATTGTTAAGGGGGTCAAACAAGTTGTGCAATTTGTAAAGGGGGGTCAAAAAAGTTTCAACACCAACAAAATTCAGTTGCCCAGCCCCCCCCCCCCCCACCCACCAAAGTATTTCTGAACACTCCCTTAGTTATATATTTTTCAACATTATGTCTTCTTGCAGTTTTTAAGATTGTCTGTATTTTTTTCTGTGCAGCGCCTTGAGACTGTTTACATTGTAAGATGCATAATAATAATATAAGTCATATTATTATTACACGCTTTTAGATGCCGATTAGGGTTAAATTTTGAAGGTGGACTATTTGCATCACACACTTTAAGATGCCAATTGGTGGCAGATTTTGGATGGGAATGGGATGGCAATTATTAAGAAGGATCTTGTTGCATTAATGAGTCTTAATTTACAAGTCTTTTAAGACGACTCATTAATGCATTAAAATACTGTACATTGTAAGAAGGCAATTGGTGGTACACATAGCATGGTACAACATAAGTTGGCACCTTATACAACATGTATGCACATGCCAACAATTGGTGGCAAATGTGGGATGTGTTGTTCATAAAAGGGGTTAATTTGCACAAGAATATTTATGTCAGACATGCTGTCATGCAAATTGGTAGCAGAATTGGGGGGAAATGGGATACTTGGTTATACATTCACCCAACTCCAAAAGTGTGTTTTTGACAATCAGCTGAGAAAAACGGTCAAATTTGTGATGAAAGAATAATTTGAAAGACGTTCAAAGATTACTGTTGGGGCTTACACTTGTTGTCATGCTTGTTGAACTAATTATAAATAAAAAGCCATGATATAACTCAAGTAGGAAAATACGACACATTTCGATTTTAATTAAACGTAATACAAAATGTAGTATAGGTCTATAATTATTATGAATGTAAAGTTTTAGTAAGCTTAACCGTTTCCTTACTTTGCTGTGATTGTGAAGAACGGGATGAGTCTGATCCATTTTCCTGTACACCCAGAGGAGTGCCACAGTCAGCGCACTCGTCATTGCCTGGCTGCTTTAACAGTTCAAGTAGCTTCTGCTTATTTCTTTCTGTCATGATGCTATGCAATTCTACGCAGAAATATATCAAAATTATTCACCACACTTTATTCTTCGACAACAACTTCGAGAGTTTTAATCTTTGCTAGGTGACTTTGCGTAAACTTATGCTACTTCCGGGATTCGCCTGATACAGTGTTGCCATTGATCGCCAAAGTACTAGTACTCGGCGTAAATAAACAGCCCAATCCGGGTACCAATCCCGCCCAAAATACACACGAATGCAGCTGGGCAGTTCCGTAATTAGGTAACCCAAATTGAAAAAATTGAAAAAAATGAAAATCGTCGAAATAACCTAATTTATGTCTCATATCAAAGGTTATAGGTTGTAGTTACATGATATAATTTGGAATTTGACCTATCATTCTCGGTTTGGCTGATTTTGAGGTTGTTGTGGACGTACAGGGCGTTTTTGAGTAGAAATCGCACCATTGAAGTGCAATTATTGCCATGAATGAACTAAGGCAAGTATTACAAATTGATACAATCAATACATTAATGAACATGTGTTATGTATCATATAAAATAGTTACTTAAAATGACCAAAATATAGAGGAATTACACTTTTTGGATTAAATTTGGTACCTTCTGTGTCGGACGTACACTCCCAAAAGCTGCTACTTTTAACCACTCCGTTCAATACTTTGGCAATGTTGGAAACCAATGAGGTAAGAATTTTTCTAAAGCTGATGATTTATACTTAATGTTTAAAATTTATTTTGTTCTGTACCTGTTTACATGTTTAATACATGGGCTCTTGAAGTGTGTCGGACGTACATATCTGTGAATTATTTCAGAGATGTACGTCCGCAACACTAACATGTACGTCCGCAACGGTTAAACATTAGTCAATTTTAACTTCAAGATAAAGGTTCTGATAATTTTCTCTGATGGTTTTGTTTAGGTTTGTCCCTCTTACAAACAAAACAATATTAGTTTTTCATTACAGACCTGAACACTTCAGAGATTTTTTGATTGGAATACAGGTGTACTGAAAAAATTACTTTCTCTGCGTACGTCCGCAACGGAGGGTTTTCACACTATATCTCATAAACCGAAAATGGTACAGCAAAGGAATTTTCAGGTTTTGTACTCCTACTAGAGGTACTTGAAACCCAGGTGTTAAAAATCAAGCAACTGGTATAGTTTAGATTTTGCCAGCCCTCAAAGTGTCTGAAATGTACGTCCGCAACTACGGAATTGCCCAGCTTCTTTCTTTATCTCAGAAAATCATATGCTTGTTGTTTAAATATGTATTTTATAGCTTAATGGCGGGGGTGGGGGGGGGGGGGGGGATCTCCTTGCTATAAATATTTACATAACATTTTTATAAACCTTCAGCATCATTTTCCTAACCAAAAAGGACTCTAACTTTAATATCAATTATTGAGAGATTGCTCGAGAAAAATGAAATTTGGAAAAAAGGGATTGTTTCAATAGATATGGTGGGTAAGAACCCTGAGTGAAGTGAAGTGTGGCGTTGACAATTTTAAATGTTTAAAATTTTACTTCAGAATTCAAGATGAACATTAAAAGCGGGATTAAAAGTTGCCATTATTGCTGTTCCGACTAACAAAATCACAGCAAAACTTGATTAAAACAATACCCTCAGGCGAATAGCCCAAGATCACAGTAGATCGGGGCCAGCATGCAATGCCCCCCCCCCAAAAAAAAAAAAGAAGAAGAAGAAACAAAGAGAAACAAAGAAAGATGAGACGAAGAAGGGTGAAAATAAGCACTGTGCCAGAGGCCTGGGAGGGTAAGGAGCATAGGCGGCGCAAATGGGGGTGCGGTCAGGTTACTGGGTCAATTGTTTGATAATCCCCCCCCCCCCCACTCTAATTCTAAACAACATCCAAACCAATAACATTAACATAGTCGTATGCCCAAATCTAAATTATTTTTCGCCTTACTCCGTACTACCTTATTACGTGTTACATTTTGCCCAAGTATTCTCATCCCCTCAGCTAGCTAGCCATTGGGCTCTATTTGGGCTACAATAATTGCGGTGGGATCGTAATTTCTAACCGGTTGTTGCGCTCACAATCACACACACGTCAAAACTTTGCACACATGCAACATCCCGTGCAACTGGTGCAACACCGTGCCCAGACGAACGAACGAACGAACGAACGAACGAACAAGTATACTAGTAAGTTATTCCATGAGTGCCCGTGAGGGCACGAATGGAACATTTTACTTGTACGCCTATGTAAAGGGTTCAACAAAAGAAAGTATACAACTTTGTTTATGTCATTTTGAGTAACATTCAATTGTTTTATGACCAAACAGGCTAGATGAATCTTTTAGGCATAATTTGATACCAAATTTGCCCCCTAACAACAAAGATAAACCATGATTAGCACCATTTAAAGAAAATTTGTCACTTTTCAAAAGTCACATTTTCAACGCACGCAAGCCGTGAGAAAATGCTGTGCATGGCACCTTGAATGGCCGGGAATGAAATGGATATTGATCACACAGTGGGGATGCGTTGGGTTGTGCCTGAGCGAGCGGGCTATTCGATGAACAGGTAACATGTGGTCTTTTCTTCCCGCGTAGTGTATTGAAAATGTGACTTTTGAAAAGTGACTAATTTTCTTTAAATGGTGCTAATCATGGTTTATCTTTGTTGTTAGGGGGAAAATTTAGTATCAAATTATGCCTAAAAGATTCATCGAAATGCCTATCTAGCCTGTTTGGTCAAAAACAAATCGAATGTTACTCAAAATGACATAAACAAAGTTGTATACTTTCTTTTGTTGAACCCTTTATATTAAGTTGTTCCATGAGTGCCCGTATAGATTACTTACATTGAATACTGAATGATGAATTGCATGCAACGTCGCCAAATCAGTACCCATGGACAGAGTGAAATGGGACAAACTTTGTTCAAATAGCTGTTATTTTGCAACCGTAAGGTTATTTGTAACGATATTTTCAGCATAGATGGTTAAAATCATATAAATAAAGGCAAAACTGCAAGTCTCAACATGGTGAGTGGGAGAGGTGATGATGGTGAGGGAGTAAAAGAAGGGGGAGAAAGATCTGGTCGACGTTTCAACTGGATATACCAGTTTTTATCAAGTATAGGTAGAGCAAGACAGTGTTTGCTAATAAGCAAAATACAAGGCAAGCTCATAAAAGTCAGTGTGCATATACAGGTATGTAAAACACACTAGGGCAGTGTGTTTTACATACCTGCCCGTGTGTTTTACATACCTGTATGCACACTGACTTTTATGAGCTTGCCTTGTATTTTGCTTATTAGCAAATACTGTCTTGCTCTACCTATACTTGGTAAAGACTGGTATATCCATGGATATAGTCGAAACGTCGACCAGATCTTTCTCCCCCTTCTTTTACTCCCTCACCATCATCACTTCTCCCACTCACCATATGTTGAGACTTGCAGTTTTGCCTTTATTTATTTACCTTGTTTGTTTGTCTCTATTGAATTCTACGGGATCCATATCGTGTGCCCTGCTGGACAGTTGGCACTGTCGTTTTGCATTTATTCTAAAATCATATAGTTGATAAATATTGAAAAAAATTTTTTTTTAAATCTACAGAATTTCAAAAAAAAATGGCTTCAAAAAACTGTCAACGTTTTTTTTTAACCACCCTGTAGTGTGATGATCTATTGAATTTTAAGCACAAAAAAGTGTTGATTTTGGCACTTTCAGATTGCGACCTCCCCCTGTTCTCAAGCATGTGGCTGAGCACTGGAACAAGGGATTGCTTCAAATTGGATATCATTGTAAAGATGAATGAACACATCAGCTTTTACATGATATATTACACTAAATGAACATATCCCGAGATATTTGAACAAATTGTGATTGAAAAAAAATTCCAAACTTTTTTTGAAAATTATGGTCGTTATGAGTGATACGATCGATTGCTCTTATAAACATAAAGAAATGTATTTATCAAAGTATGTATAACAGTTCTGGCTATTTAAAATATAATGGGTATGTCAGTGGCGTAGATCGAAAACATTTCATCTGTGTACTTTTGACCATCATAATTCCATGATTCCTTTGGTCAAATGAACCGACAGTGCCAATCTTAACCGACACGACGTCAATATTGGGGGGTGGGGAGTGAGGGCGGGCGGTACCCCCTCGCCCCCGGCCCCTCTGGCTACGCCACTGGGTATGTAATGGTAAACCACCCGCGCAAATGAAAATCTGTATATAAAACACAAACTTGGATGGAAGTGTTCTTTATCTACTTATTTCTCCGTTAATATACTGAACCGAAATGCGGTTTTCTTCAAATTATAGCCAACTAATTATTTGTTATTTGTTTAGGAAGTTACGATCACCTCAAGGTGCGTTGCAATTTTTTTTTTTGAGTCACCCTGTATGATAACAATAAAATAGTTAATTCATTAAATTTACATCATAATACCACATTACAATATATAATAAAAAGACTTACAAATACAAATATATCAAATATGATGCAAATGATAATGGCATTACAACTTAGCCAATAGGCTTAAATAATAACAATAAAATAGTTAATTAATTATATTTACATCACACAATGCCACACAATATTAATAATAAATATGATAAAAAAAGACTTAACAAATAAAAAATATATTAAATATATTGCGCAAATGTTTATGTGTAGGCCTATTGCATTACAACTTGGCCAATAGGCCTAACCAGGGACAATCGGCCTAACTAAGCTGAAATACAAAGACTCCTGATTCAAAATATCATATTTTATACAATAACATTCCAGCAGCCATTCTTTTGTGGGGGAATAATTTCATTAGAATGCCTTCAATCTCTATCCATTATACAGACGAGACGGTACAGATTGGATTTGACTTTCAGATGGTCCACCTCAGACCTAATTATAGGCCATAATTTACATGTAATTTTTCGTGTGCGTTTCTAGAATCAGTTCTGCTAAATGTTTTCTTGCAATAATGACAAGGAACTCTCCCATCCCGTGTATGTGTCCGTTCATGTCGGTTCCTCGTAGTGGAACGACTGAAAGATCTTTCACAGTGTTGGCACTCAAAAGGTCTTGTATTTGTGTGTGTCCTTTCATGATTAATGACGTCAGTGAGACACCTGAAATCCATAGTGCAATAGCGACATCGATGCGGTTTCTCCCCAGTATGAATCAGTTCATGTTGCTGTCTATGTGCTAACGTAGCAAACATTTTCTCACAATGTCTACAACTATGGGCCTTGGCAAGTCTCCTGCGTTCCCCAGGGCCCTTTCCTTGGACATCGTCTTCAATATCAACCGAATGCATGACTTTCTCATGTGAGTCTCGATAGAAAGGTGTGGCAAAGTCTTTGTCACATTGAATGCACTTGAATCTTATTCTATTTTCTTTGTGCCATGTCATTTCATGTCTTTTCTTATGGTCTTTTCTTCCAAAACTTGCCTTGCAATATTTACAGTTGAAAGGCATCTCACGCGTATGGATTCGTTCATGCCTCTGCTTATCACCTATGGAGTGAAACAGTTTCTTACAATAACGGCAGCGAAGTGATTTCTTAGAATTAATCATATGCTTCATTTCGGAGTTAATCACTGTCATGACTGTAACATCATAATTATTGATCTCGATTTGTCTAGTCTTTCTAAAGTGTCTTTCGGACTTTTCAGGATGTCTTCTATGATATGATGCAGACTTCAAAGAGGTCATACGCATGTGACGAGACTGATGACTTTGATACCTGGAAAAATCTGAGAACATTCCCTTACAATATTTGCATCTGTGCGGGTGAATTGTTGGACGTATGCCGGCCAGAAAAGATGTCACTGTCGACTTCGTTGACATGGTTACTCTAAATGAAAGGAAAATAAATTATTTAATGACGCAACTATTATAGATAGGCCTATATAGGCACATGTATATATTTGTTCCTATTTTGGTAGAGGCTCAAAGCAATTTCATTTTTATTAAAATTTCATAATGATATTCAATATTTGTGTATATATAAATGAAGGGCTCAAAAGAAGTTAAAGTCCCTTCAATTTGACGTTTTGTTGTATGCATATAATAACTCCCCACACATAATTAGACATTTTGAGAGATTGAAACCTGAGACTAGTATACCAATGGTATACTAGTCTCAGATTGAAACACTATGAAAAGGGAAACGCTTGGCTACTCATAGAAAGTTTCTCCTTTTCAATGTCATGTTTACCTTTCCCAGAAAACGGTCAAATTTCTCCAAAATGATGTTTTCAGAAAAAGTGGTATACTACTTTTCAAGATTCTATACGAGAAGTAGTTACACAATTGTCTCCAGTGCTTTTTTAATTCATTTTAATTGTCTTTATTTACAATTAGCTGCTCTTCATTTGAAACGAAAAATGAAATAATTTTTTCATGCAGGAATAGTCAAACGTCAATATCAATTACTTCCCTGAATCGATGTAAAGAGCCGCTTTTGGGGAAAATGTGACTGTCGGGAAAAGTAAACATGATATTGAAAGGAGAACTGTGTGCTGGTAGCCATGCTATATATATTATCTTAAGGGAAACCGATGTGTGAAGGTCAGGTTGCCGACGTCGGCAAACCGTTGAAAAATCGACCTTGATAGTAATTTGTCGTTGAAGGTATTAATGCGATATTTACACCATCGGTTGTACCGATCTCATCAATGAAGAGTTGCCTCAACGTTATATAGAGGTCGTACGACAACCGTCGTTTGGCAGGCAGTAGGCGACGTTAATGCGACGTCTACACCATCTGTTGTATACCGTTGTCGTCAAGAACTGTTGCATCAACAAAGTCGTATGACTACCATCTTACGGCCGATAATATTAACATTTATGCGACGTCATCACTGACATTTTCAACATAGCTGTCTTAATTTCTTCTACTTGCAATCCTGCGTCACGCTTTAGTATGTCAATGTAGGTTAGGGCTGGTCTACCACGCTTTCTTACTCCATGTTTTGGTATCCAATGTATAACTTTGGAGACCAGCTCACTGGACCCTCTGAAGCAGTGTCCTGCAAATCTTGATCTACGTTCTCTGATCTTATCCGAGACTTTGGGCATATATCTGCGTATACAGTAGGTCCTCATTTGTCACATGCTGTCTCCAGTTGATGTTGAACACAGTTCTAAGCATTCTAGTGTAACATCCGTCCAGCTGTTTTCTAAGCTTTGTGGTGACTGTCCATGACTCACATCCATAGAGGAGGACTGACAGTAGCTATATGAACAGTCTTTCTTTAAGCTTTCTGGATAGTGATTGGCCTTCCACAACTGACTTAGTTTGCCACAAGCTCTCCATGGGCTATTCCAGAATATGTGTGCACACCCCCTATAGAGGGGTTCGGATTTCCAGACTTTTTTGCTTTCATTTGTCATTGGAAATCCAGACATTTTCCCGTCTGGAGCTCGGATTTCCAGACTTTTTTGCTTTCATTGTCATTAGAAATCCAGACATTTTCCCATCTGGAGCTCGGATTTCCAGACATTTTCCCATCTGGAGCTCGGATTTCCAGACTTTTTTGCTTTCATTGTCATTGGAAATCCATACATTCTCCCATCTGGAGCTCGGATTTCCAGACTTTATTTTGCTCCCATTTTGAGTACCATCCGAATCCCCTATAGAGGGGTTCGGATTTCCAGACTTTTTTGCTTCCATTGTCATTGGAAATCCAGACATTTTCCCATCTGGAGCTCGGATTTCCAGACATTTTCCCATCTGGAGCTCGGATTTCCAGACTTTTTTGCTTTCATTGTCATTGGAAATCCAGACATTTTCCCATCTGGAGCTCGGATTTCCAGACTTTATTTTGCTCCCATTTTGAGTACCATCCGAAACCCCTATAGAGGGGTTCGGATTTCCAGACTTTTTTGCTTCCATTGTCATTGGAAATCCAGACATTTTCCCATCTGGAGCTCGGATTTCCAGACTTTTTTTTGCTGCATTTCCCATTTTGAGTACCATTCACCGCTCGGAATTCAAGAGTTTTCAGTTTCATCGGAAATCCAAACTTTATGCCATTATTGGCCTTTAAGATAAAGTTATAAAGTTATAAAGTTAAACATTTGGTATAAGTTTGGTATGGCGAATACTAGTAAAAAATTAGAGAATAAAGGTATTGTTTTTAGACCGTACCCGTGTTATATTGTCTGACATAAATGCGGACGATGGTATTATTTTAAGTAGAACAACGACGCCGCAGGCGGAGTTGTTCTACGCAAAAAATAATACTATCGAACGCATTTATGTCAGACAATATAACACGGGTACGGTCTAAAAACAATACCTTTATTCTCATTCTTAAACAATCATACTTTAGACATTTATCAAAGAAATAAGTACATTTTATTGTCCACATTTGACAACTTTTACCCCTGCTAGGATCGAATAGCCCACAAACATTCCATCCACTCACATGCGATGAGTAAACCATACGTAAGCGTCGCAGCGCCGGCATAAACGCAGGAAAAGCGCTAAAGACGCACTGCAGAAGTGCGCGTTATGGAGCAAACCACGCATTGTGAAGGTCGGGCGCGCTGTTAAAACGTAAGCCCCATCTCCCCGTGTTCTATTGTCTCATAGAGATGTCGCCGATTTCTCTGAGAACCAATGAGATTGCTTAAACTTTCTTAGCTGTTTAAGAATAAACATTATCATCATTTTTGGAATCCCTGTGATCAGACGAACAATTTGAGATATTACTCGCCTAGATTGGAGCAAGTTTTTTTTTTACCATATACGCAAAAGGTCGTTGACTTTTAACATTTTGGCCGATAACTCTGTAACGAAACATCGGATATATGGCAAACTATACATTTTTGGAATTCTTGTCACCATACCTACAATTTGATATGTATATCAACACAATCGGAGCATTTTTTCATGTTTGACCCCTGTATGACCTTTGTTGACCCCTAGCGTGCTCAAGCTACCCCCTCAGAATGTCCATCATGAATTTTTGTGTAGGTCATAGTGTCAGGAACTCCTGGTATCAATGCCTCTTTGGCCCCCCCCCCCCCCCCCCCCCCCCATGTGGTACCAATATAGCTATTTTGGGGGGTCCAGCAGTGATGCATGTGGTCAAATGTTGGTTCCTTGTTCCATTGATCAAAATGGTCTGGGCTGCTGGTCTATAAGGTTTATCGCGAATCAAAAAAAAAGCCATTGACTCACAGGGCGAGCACTAGCCGTTGTAGGGTACATTTGTAGGGTACATTGCATCATTTTGTTCGATTGGGCGTACCGCGTTACGCGTCTCAGCTTATTATTTCCACGCAACGTTTTAACGCACATACGGGCGCCCGATGCGTCTCTTTAACACGGTGCGCTTCTCTTGCGTTGCGGGATATTTGAAGTCCCGACGCAGCCCAACGCAATCACGAATCGCATAGCCTAACGCAGCGCAGTTTCATGCGTGAAGGCTGCCGTTTCATAGAGCGTGGATTGTCGCAATAAATACGTCAGATTTTGAATTTTGATGCCAGTGCTGCTTCTAGAGGTTTAGTATTCTTTGCATTGACTATCCTTTTATGTTGCATTGTGGGATCGCAAAAGTATAAAATCTGGCGAGAGCGCATGCGCACAAACCCTTCTGAATCCCACAATGCATCAGAAAAGGATAATCAATGGATTTTTTCCGATTGGCGATTCTATTACCATCACACGCTTGATCTTTGCCCCGGCCAAAGAATTACTACTGTCGATTTCATGTGATTGTCGAAGTTTGGGCGGTCGTGTGTTCCAAGTCAATTACTCGAATCCTCTGGAGGACAGGAGAAGCTTGGGCTTGTGATTGGACAGGAATTCTATCTTTTTCATCATATTTTAACTGTAAAAAGAAGCGGAGGGCTATGACAATCGGCTGAAGATGTACCAGTGACAGTGTATGGGAACCAGCGCTACATGTAGCATAGCTCCTACAGTCTACAACAGTACTACTACTACTGCGATGGTGGTAGAAATCGCATATTTTTGGCGGCGAACCATCTAGCTTGCTGAAAAAAACCACGCATCCTAAATTGGATACCGGTATCCTACAATCTTAAACTAGTAGTTATTGCGATTTATTCCGTTTGAGGGCGCTCAACGGAATAAATCGCATTAACTACTAGTTTAAGATTGTAGGATATCCAATTTATAGTTTTAGATCCTTGTTTTTACCTCCCAGCCGACCAACCCCCTGAGTGTTTTGGCATACCATAATATCTAAATATGATTTCCAAGGTGTCATATCTATTTATATTTTTGAGATATCGACCGTGCTGTATTATGGGAGTTACTAATTTTCAGCAGCCAGGTACCCTTTTTGCGATCTATACCCCTTTGGCACTACTACTATAGCAAGAAAAGGCTGGATCCGATCAAACTTTCCTGGATAAAAACAAGAGAGGTAAGAAACTATTTCTATTATTATTTATATAAATATATTAGTATGATTAGGGAGTGTTCATAAATACCTTGGTGGGGGTGGTTGGAAAAATGGAAGGGGGACCAGGAAAAAAAAATGTCCCTGAAAAGGGGTGGATCACACAAAAATTGGTACTCAATAGGGGGGGGGGGATCACCAAAAAAATCCATTTGTAGGCGCTTCGAAGCCTTCGTGCACACAAAAAGAGGATCCAAGTGGTATGCAGCTTTGCGCACACAAAAAAGTGTTCAAACAGAAGCAATTTGTACGTGCTACCAATAGTAACTCCTTGGTACTACATTCACGGTCAACGTGCTACACATTTGGTCAAATCTAATATTGTTCAATAATTTCGACATACGGGGGGGGGGGGGGGGAGAAAAAAATTAAATTAACAGTGTTTGGGGGGATCAAGAAAAAAAGATGTCCGAGGCTCAAGATTTTCCAACCCCCTCCACCAAAGTATTGATGAACACTCCCTTATCCTATCCTGATTCTTGTAGATTTTTCTCAGAACATCAATACTTGACAATATAGAGTTCAGTTTAATGTTATAAATTGTATGATTTGACAAGACAAGACAAGACATCCTACTCTGTATTAAAACAAGATATTTAAAAAAAATTGGTCAACTTCCTTTGAATGAAATTAACAACAGAGGACAAAGGAAATTTGAAAAAGAAAATTTGAAAAAAAAGGTTTAGACAGTGTATGATGTATTTTAAAACCATATGTATATATTATCATTTTTTTTTTAAAAATACATTTTTTGGTAAAGAATAATTGCACCAACATCAATGTTGTGGTAAAAAATCATTCACTTTTTGGTCAAAAATTTAGAAAAATAAGAATGTTTTATAAGGTTATGAATATTAAATAAACATAAGTCTAGGTTGATAAAATTAATATGATCTGCATTACAGTTTGCTTGTAAATAACTAAATATCTAACATATTGAATCGACGAACATTAATATTTACATGAAATGAGCAGAAAGATATGAAATTTAATATAATAAAAGTGTTGATACCCTAACACTCTGCATGTCTTCAATGGGGGCTTTTAAGAACGACCCATACACTTACACAGTGAGTATTACAAATGGTAGGGTATTCTAAAGAGCTACCCACAAACAATAGCCTTTATAATTTACATAACACATTAATCTCCCACTTACATCCAAATATTCTACTTTATAGCCACGATTGTTGACTATTCACTATAAATTGAGTTAAGAACATTTCCATTACTAAACAGTTTATTTATAAATACACGTGTATATCGCATTTCACACATCCACTCACAGACACAGTTGTGGGGATGACTACTAAACCAATACAGTATACTTTCCAAATGGTCAGAAGTCAATAGTTACATGTATATCAAATAAGGTGGGGCCGTTTCAAAAAATCCTTAAAATCGTGATACGTGTGTCTATTTTAAATAGAAGTCGTCAAACAAACATAACATTTTTGGTGTCATATTATGACCAGTACGGGGCCCCAGACAGTAGCCCAAAGGGCCCAACTGATTTATTCAGCCGAAGAGGTACATGGATGAATCTTTTTGATTTGGAACTATCGCATGATAGGATATACAAAAGTACCAACGACAGCAACTTTTGCCTGTACGGGGCCCCAGACAGTAGCCCAAAGGGCCCCCAAATATGGTTTAAATCAACCGAAGAGGTATACATGGATGGATCTTTTTGATTTGGAACTATCGCACAGAAATTCCATCGACAACAACTTTTGCCTGTACGGAACCCCAGACAGTAGCCCCAAAGAGTCCCACCCCAACTGATTGATTCAGACGAAGAAGTTCATCATGAATATTTTTGAATTGGCACTATTACATGTTAGGATATATAAAAATACCAATGACAGCAACTTTTGGCTGTATGGGACCCCAGACAGTAGCCCCAAGTCCCCAGCTGATTTATTCAGCCAAAGAAATACATGAACAAATCTATTTGAATAGGAAGTATAACATGATAGGATATACAAAAACACCAATGACAGCAACTTTTGCCTGTACAGGGCCCAGACAGTGGCCCCACATCCCCAACTGATTTATTTAGCCGAAGAGGTACATGGATGAATCTTTTTGGATTGGAACTATTATATGAAAGGATATACAAAAATAGCAATGGCAGCAACTTTTGCCTGTGTGTGGCCCCAGACAGTAGCACCAAAGGGCCCCACATGCCCCAACTGATTTATTCAGCCAAAGAGGTACATGGATGAATCTTTTTGAATAGTAAATTACTAATAGTATTAGTATACATGTAAGGATACAAAAAAATAACACTGACAGCAACTTTTGCTTGTATCGGGCTCCAGACAGTAGCCCGTCCCAAAGGGCCCCACATGCACCAACTCATTTGCCTGTACAGACCCCACATGCCCCAACTCATTTATTCAGCCAAAGAGATACATGGATAAATCTGTTAGAGATTTAAAAAACATATGTTAGGATATACAAAAATACCAATAACAGCAACTTTTTCCTGTATGGGGCCCCAGAAAGTAGCCCAAAAAGCCCATCATCCTGATTTATTCAGCCCAATAGATACGTGGATGAATCTTTGTAGGTTTGAACTATTACATGATAGGCGGGCTCCAGACGGTATAGCCCCAAAGGATGCACATGCCCCCACTGATATATTCAGCAAAAGAAGTTTTGATTTAGAATAGGACAGGCCCCATACAAATATATCAACAACAGCGCCTTTTACGTATGAGGCCCGAAACAGTAGCCCTGAAAGGCCCCGACTAATTTATTCAGCCTAAGTGGCACATGGATTAATCTTTTTGTATTGGAACTATTGCAGGTTACGATATACAAAAATACATATGGCAGCAGCTTTGTTATTAGTTTTTTGGCAACATACTATAATCATTTCATACAAAAATACACGTTAACACAAAATTATAATTATGAAGACAATAAAATGTGACGCGTTAACAAGAGACAATAAAATAAATACAGACATGGGAGAGAGAGAGAGATATTTACAACCTTATGCAAACAAAATAAAAATGTGCAACTATTGGAAGTAGGGCTGCTTCATAAAATAAATCCTTTCCATTTATTTTCAAAATATAGCAACATTCACCTGTACAGGGCCCCATACAAGAGCCACAATAAAGGCCCAAATCCCCAACTAATTTATTCAGCAGAAAAAGTACATGGATTAAGCATTTTGCATTGGAACTATAACACGATAGGATACATAATTACCAGTGACAGCAACATTTGGCTGTATGGGGCTTTAGCCCAAAGGGCCCCACACGGACACCCATGGTTTATTCAGCCAAAAGGGTACATGAATTGATTGCATATTAAGGTACCTCAAAATACCAATGGCAGAAGATGTTGCCAGTACGGGCCCCCACAAATAGTTGCCCTAAAGTGCCCACATCCCTTGTTGTATTCAACCAAGGAGATACATGGATCTTTTGAATCTTTATGCATAAGATCTAATAGGGCCTACACATGAAAGGAGTCAGTTATTATTGCCTTTGAACTATCACATTGTTAAGGTATGTACACAATACTTTTAAATGATTTCAACTTGTTCTGTACAAAGGCTTCCTATAACTGTTTTATTCAGCGGAGGTACACTTCGGATTTATGAAAGAAGGAATGCCAGCAAACAACATTATAATTTATACTGATATTTGTACTTACAGACTCAGCTTTGTTTCTTAATACCACACAGATCTTAAACATTATCCTAAAAGCATTGTTCAGGATTTTTAAAATTTTACTTACAGAAATATGAAACATATACCATTTTAAATATAAAAAACATGAGTTTGGTTGACCCCCCCCCCCCCCTAAACAGTGGCACAAGCAAGATTAATGAACAAATTCTGTACATTTATCCTACGATTTGATGAGCCTAGTGAAAGATCAAAATAGAAGATGGAATCTTTATTTATTGTTTTACTGAGTTTTCTTTCTCAGCTACAAAATGCAAGTATATTTTAAAACTGCTTCATTAATTATTTCAGCGATCAGTTGATACAATAGTTATATCCGGACTGTAACGGGTCATACGGTGCTTTGGGCTAATCTTGTACGTAACAAGGTTTTGCACACCCTACCCTCCTAATGTGTAATGATGCAAGATGACTCATCCACATACCTATTTGACTGGATAAACCAGTTAAGGGAACGAACATGGGGCTCTTTGAGGCTATTATTGTCTGGGCCCTAAATACAAACATAACACTAGAGATAAATTGTGATCATAGATCACGGATATTAGTCGAGGGCGTGTTGACCTTTGACCTGCTGATGACAGTATGCTCTTATTTGAATGGAACCTTGAGACCATTTTTGCCAATCATCAAGCATTTCCTCTCAGACAAGTAGCATTTTGAGTGAATGGAGTGAAAATTTACATTTTGACCCCTAGTGACCTTTTGATGTCTTAACTTTTATGCCTGTAAAGTTCAATGACCCCTAGTGACCCCATATGACATGTGAATTTTAAAAGCAGGAGACCCTGTGTGCACATGGTCATAAGGAATCATTTGACTAATTGTGGCGATCGTAACATGTAAACTGTAGGAGGAGTAGCGTTTTTAAGGATATTCACATTTTGACCTCTAGTGACCCCTTGTTGACCTTTGACCTAATTCAAATGATTGACTTATTTGCTTGGCTCATCAAACCAAACAAGATGTCAAAGTTTGGTCCAAATCGGACAATGTCTTAACTTTTATGCCTGTTAAGTTCAATGACCCCTAGTGACCCCATATGACATGTGAATTTTAATAGCAGGAGACCCTATATGCACATGGTCATAAGGAATCATTTGACCAAGTATGGTGATTGTAACAAGTAAACTGTACGAGAAGTAAAAAGGTCACTAGGGGTCAAAATGTACATTTTCACTTGTTTCAACCGCAAAACCCGAGAATCGCTCTAGGTAGGAGAGGACGTCACTAAATAGTTCCGGAGCAAAACCCGGGATACCTTTCACAACTCATCATGAATAAAATAATACGCATTTGTGTTCGACGATATCTCGGTTGATAATACGAGTTGAGACTTGAAAATAGCACCAAATAAAAGCTGAGAATTTCGTCTATCACCTCATGAGAATAAAATTTGATGTCGATTTTTGTCTTATACAACCCAAAATACGAACTACGGTACATGCTCTTCCGCTGGTGCAGTTGGTAGAATGTCAAACTATGGCACGCCCCAGCGGAAAAACCATGTCGAGATTTCTCACTCAGGGTAAAATTTAAGACTTGCTCCGATTTTGACCGGTCATAGCTCATTTTGTAGGCATTGATGAGACAAGAAAAAAGTCAATCATTTTTGTGGGGTCAAAGGTCAAGAAAAGGTCACTAGGGGTCCAAATGTAGTAAAAATGTACATTTCGACCCCTTGTGAGCTTTTTTTGACCTTTGACCCCAAAGAAATGATTGACTTTTTTCCTTGCCTCATCAATGCCGACAAAATGAGCCATGATCGGTCAAAATCGGAGCAAGTCTTACATTTTACCCTGTATAACTTTTTTTTTAAATCGAATAATTATTAAGACATAGATTTTGTTAAAAGGTTATACAGGGTAAAATTTAAGACTTGCTTCGATTTTGACCTGTCATAGCTCATTTTGTAGGCATTGATGAGACAAGAAAAAAGTCAATCATTTTTTTGGGGTCAAAGGTCAAAAAAAGGTCACTAAAGGTCCTAATGTAGTAAAAATGTACATTTCGACCCCTAGTGACTTTTTTGACCTTTGACCCCCAAAAAATGATTGACTTTTTTGCTTGCCTCATCAATGCCTACAAAATGAGCCATGATTGGTCAAAATCGGAGCAAGTCTTACATTTTACCCTGTATAACTTTTTTTTTAAATCGAATAATTATTAAGACAGATTTTTTTAAAAGGTTATTTATACAGGGTAAAATTTAAGACTTGCTCCGATTTTGACCTGTCATGGCTCATTTTGTAGGTATTGATGAGACAAGAAAAAAAGTTAACCATTTTTATGGGGTCAAAGGTCAAGAAAAGGTCACTAGGGGTCCTAATGTAGTAAAAATGTACATTTCGACCCCTAGTGACCTTTTTTGACCTTTGACCCCAAAGAAATGATTGACTTTTTTGCTTGCCTCATCAATGCCTACAAAATGAGCCATGATTGGTCAAAATCGGAGCAAGTCTTACATTTTACCCTGTATAACTTTTTTTTTAAATCGAATAATTATTAAGACAGATTTTTTTAAAAGGTTATTTATACAGGGTAAAATTTAAGACTTGCTCCGATTTTGACCTGTCATGGCTCATTTTGTAGGTATTGATGAGACAAGAAAAAAGTCAATCATTTTTATGGGGTCAAAGGTCAAGAAAAGGTCACTAGGGGTCCTAATGTAGTAAAAATGTACATTTCGACCCCTAGTGACCTTTTTTGACCTTTGACCCCAAAGAAATGATTGACTTTTTTGCTTGCCTCATCAATGCCTACAAAATGAGCCATGATTGGTCAAAATCGGAGCAAGTCTTACATTTTACCTTGTATAACTTTTTTTTTAAATCGAATAATTATTAAGACAGATTTTTTTAAAAGGTTATACAGGGTAAAATTTAAGACTTGCTCCGATTTTGACCGGTCATGGCTCATTTTGTAGGTATTGATGAGAAAAGAAAAAAAGTCAAATATTTTTATGGGGTCAAAGGTCAAGAAAAGGTCACTAGGGGTCCTAATGTAGTAAAAATGTACATTTCGACCCCTAGTGACCTTTTTTTGACCTTTGACCCCAAAGAAATTATTGACTTTTTTGCTTGCCTTATCAATGCCTACAAAATGAGCCATGATCGGTCAAAATCGGAGCAAGTCTTACATTTTACCCTGTATAACTTTTTTTTTTAAATCGAATAATTATTTATAAGACATAGATTTTTGGAGGACGGGTACCGGCATCCTAAGATTTTGAAATCAAAGTTTGTGTGTGAAATATCTCGAAAAATACAGCTTGAATGAGTAAGATTTTTGGATACGATATTGGTACAGTATTTACCTCGGCTGAGTTCGAGGGAAAGGTTATTTGGACAATCATGATGGAAAATGTTCCCACGATAGGGATATTTATTCCCAGTATCCGATATCGTCACATCATAGAAAATGGCGGTGATTCTAGTTCGTGTACCCCCTTATAACACCCGTAATTGATTATATACTCCGTAACGCTCAGTCGCTGAGCGCAAGCGTTGATCACCGTATTTCAGATAGGGGCGTCAAAAAATGGGGGATGTAGTCTACGTCATTTTGTTGCGCCGTAGTTTACTACCCATGTGTGTGAGCGGAAAGAGTTGTGAGCGTTGTAGAGTATGGTATCTAAACTAACGAGCTCGTTTTGTAACGACCTCAACGTCTACGTAATTTCCCTTTTGTTCACCGCTAGGCTAGGTACCACCCCTAGATATTGCCTCAGAAAAAAATTGTGTTTGCGATTTCGTCTTTATTAACCCATCAATGGATTCCAGATTTTGTGAGCATGTACAAATCGCAAATAACTTGGACGAGTTCAAAGTTGGGGTTAATCTGCCTCATAGGAGTAAAAATATTTTTTTGCCTTGAGAAGCATATTTTTCTTAGTAAAATACAACGATTCATGCTCGGGGGTGGTACTCACGTATGTAAGGCATATACGGGGACGTGCCGCTCCAGTGGTCGTTTTTTCATGAGACATCCTTAGCCATGGGTAGGCTTTTCAACTGAAAAATCCTTAGACATGGGTCTATCCAAAATCACCCTTAGAAATGGGTAGGCTTTGAATCTCCAGCGGCACGCCCCTGACCAAACCATATTTGAGTACCCCCCCCCCCCATCCTGGGGATGCATGAGCGTTGCTATTTTTGTTTGATGTTTACATAACAAACAGAGACTTGTCGCGGTTTTAGTTATACCATTGTAATATTTGCTACGTCACCATACTTGATGTATGAGGGCGAATCTTTGCTGTATAGATAATCAATTGTTTGATGTTTACGTAATGCCTTTTCACTGAATCACGCCTGGGCCCATTACATGGAAAGAGCGTGGACATTTACATAACAATAGTGATCACGTATCATACATGACTTCGACATGGATGTGGCATACATACATACATACATAATCTTTATTTATTCACGATACATAGGTCAACTTTACAGCTGTTTTTCACTGAGGCCGTGATAACATTAACATTAACATTTTATATAATAACTCTAAAATTACATAACATAACATAGTGACGATAGTGATGAGCTAATAGTGATGAGCTAATCGATGCGCGCGTGCATATTTTTGTTTTATGTTTACATAACAAACAGAGTCGCGCGATCATGTTTCATGAATGTCGAAAAAATGATGGTTCAACCATGTCTGCAGGCTGAATAATAAACAAGTTATAACCAAAAGTAGTTTGCCTCATATTGCTGAAAACTGGGCAAATCATGCACATTTTAAACCATTTTAGGTAAAAAAAGGTTTACTTTCATGATGTCTAGTTGCTTGTGCGGGGTTATATAGACATCAGTGAATACATCCTAGCCACATCCTACTACATCGGTGTATTCATCTAGGTAAACATGGAGTTTTCTACATATTTTGGTCAACTAATTTTCAAAAAAATGTCACCCTCTGTAGTCAATATTATGAACATCCCTACCCTAGCATATGCTATACCTTTTAATTGAAAAAAATATCTATATTATCGACTCGCACATAGAAACGATTGGTTCTTTAAAAAAAAAGAATTATTTATCCAAACATTAATAATGATATTTGCGTCCATTTTCCAAATTTTGACATTTGACGGTCATACTCAGGCCTACTTATTTTTCTTCTTTTTTAAATGCTCATGATTTCTATACGAAAGACATTTTTGTCATGAAATTGATTGCGACTTGACTTTTTTGTATCATCGATCTCATATGTACCCCCAAAAAATGAATTATTTAACCAAATAATGGTATTTGGGCTAATTTGTCAAATTTTGATATTTGTCGGTCAAGCCGAGAATTTAAAAAAAAATGTTATGATTTCTACGCGAATTACTTTTTTGTCGTCAAATTGATTGCGGCTTGACTTTTTTGTATCATTGATCTCATACGTACCAAAAAAAAATTGAATTATTTAACCAAATAATGGTATTTGGGCTAATTTAAAAAGGAAAATCATTAAGCCTATGATTTCTATGCAAACAACTTTTTTGTCGTCAAATTGATTGCGACTTGACTCTTTTGTATCATCGATCTCATATGTACCCAAACAAAATTGAATTATTTAACCAAATAATGGTATTTGGGCTAATTTTTCAAATTTTGATATTTGTCGGTCAAGCCTAGAATTTAAAAAATAATAATTATGATTTCTATGCGAATGACTTTTTTGTTGCCGAATTGATTGCAGCTTGACTTTTTTGTATCATTGATCTCATACGTACCAAAAACAAATTGAATTATTTAACCAAATAATGGTATTTGGGCTATTTTTTCAAATTTTGCTATTTGTCGGTCAAGCCTAGAATTAAAAAAAATAAATCATTAAGCCTATGATTTCTATGCAAACAACTTTTTTGTCGTCAAATTGATTGCGACTTGACTCTTTTGTATCATCGATCTCATATGTACCCAAACAAAATTGAATTATTTCACCAAATAATGGTATTTTGGCTAATTTTTCAAATTTTGATATTTGTCGGTCAAGCCTAGAATTAAACAAAAAATCTATGCGAATGACTTTTTTTGTCGCCAAATTGATTGTGGCTTGAGTTTTTTGTATCATCGATCTCATATGTACCCCAAAAAATTGAATTACTTAACCAAATAATGGTATTTAGGCTAATTTTTCACATTTTGATATTTGTCGGTCAAGCCTAGAATTTAAAAAATAATAATTATGATTTCTATGCGAATTACTTTTTTGTTGCCGAATTGATTGCGGCTTGTCTTTTTTGCAACATCGATCTCATATGTACCAAAATTGAATTATTTAACCAAATAATGGTATTTGGGCTAATTTTTTCAAATTTTGATATTTGTGGGTCAAGCCTAGAATTTAAAAAAAATTTGTTATGATTTCTATGCGAATTACTTTTTTGTGGTCAAATTGATTGTTGATTGCGGCTTGATTTTTTTGTATCATCGATCTCATACGTACCCAAACAAAATTGAATTATTTAACCAAATAATGGTATTTGGGCTAATTTTTCAAATTTTGATATTTGTCAGTCGAGTCTAGAATTTAAAAAAAATTGTTATGATTTCTATGCGATCAACTTTTTTGTCGTCAAATTGATTGCGACTTGACTTTTTGTATCATCGATCTCATACGTACCCAAACAAAATTGAATTATTTAACCAAATAATGGTATTTGGGCTAATTTGACAAATTTTGATATTTGTCGGTCAAGCCTAGAATTTAAAAAAAAATCATTATGATTTCTATGCGAATAACTTTTTTGTCGCCAAATTGATTGCGGCTTGAGTTTTTTGTATCATCGATCTCATATGAACCAACAAAAATTGAATTACTTAACCAAATAATGGTATTTGGGCTAATTTTTCAAATTTTAATATTTGTCAGTCGAGTCTAGAATTAAAAAAAAATTGTTATGATTTCTATGCGAACAACTTTTTTGTCGTCAAATTGATTGCGACTTGACTTTTTGTATCATCGATCTCATACGTACCCAAACAAAATTGAATTATTTAACCAAATAATGGTATTTGGGCTAATTTTTCAAATTTTGATATTTGTCGGTCAAGCCTAGAATTTAAAAAAAAATCATGATTTCTATGCGAATGACTTTTTTGTCGCCAAATTGATTGCGGCTTGAGTTTTTTGTATCATCGATCTCATATGTACCAACAAAAATTGAATTACTTAACCAAATAATGGTATTTGGGCTAATTTTTCAAATTTTGATATTTGTCGGTCAAGCCTAGAATTTAAAAAAAAAATGTTATGATTTCTATGCGAATTACTTTTTTGTCTTCAAATTGATTGCAGCTTAACTTTTTTCTCTCATTGATCTCATACGTACACAATCAAAATTGAATTAGTTAACCAAATAATGGTATTTTGGCTAATTTGTCAAATTTTGATATTTGTCGGTCAAGCCTAGAATTTTAAAAAATAATTATGATTTCTATGCGAATGACTTTTTTGTCGCCAAATTGATTGCGGCTTAAGTTTTTTGTATCATCGATCTCATATGTACCAACAAAAATTGAATTACTTAACCAAATAATGGTATTTGGGCTAATTTTTCAAATTTTGATATTTGTCGGTCAAGCCTAGAATTGAAAAAAAAAATGTTATGATTTCTATGCGAATGACTTTTTTTGTCACCAAATTGATTGCGGCTTGACTTTTTATCATCGATCTCATACGTACCCAGACAAAATTGAAATATTTAACCAAATAATGGTATTTGGGCTAATTTTTCAAATTTTGATATTTTAGAATTTAAAAAATTAAAAATTTTCTATGAGAATGACTTTTTTGTCGCCAAATTATTGCGGCTTGACTTTTTTGTATCATGGATCTCATACGTATTTAAAAAAATCAAAAAAAATCCGATAATGATATTTGGGTCCATTTTCCAAATTTCGACATTTGGCGGTCAGGCAAATTAAAATAAACCTTATGATTTCTATGCGAATATAATATTATATATAATTGTTGTCGTCAAATTGATCTCATAGGTAACTAAAAAGGTGATAAAACAACAAAATGCAACAATGAATGAAACTGTAAAGTGCAAGTGAATGGCAGTAACAAAACAAGTAAATAAAGATGAATGATCGAATCTTTGACAAAATAAATAATCACACTAGAGTTAAGATTACATTATGTTGATATCCATGCTGATCAAATTACGGGCGAAATATCTGTTTTCAATCGACTACGAAAACTAATCTCAGTCATTCAATACATCGCGAGACTGCCGCATTATGGGTATTCGCTGTCAATCGAAAGCAAAATCCATTTTACCGCAAAGCTTTTTTAAATTGCCTCTTTATTCAGTTTAAAGAAATTTTAAGCCAAGTTTTCAATTAGCGTTTGCCTGGACTGTCGGTATACAAAGACGAATTTACAAAATTATTAACTTTAATCGATCACGGCTATTCCGTTCAAAAAGCGCATGTGTGTAATGCCTTGTTTTACGATGTAAACAATAATATCATATGCCGCCGGGCGATCAGCTGATCGATGTTGAGAGAACACAATGCGCATGCTCTAATCAGTTTCGTTCATCTCTCGTCGGTGATGGCGTAACGAATAAGATAGCCCCCTCGGCCCTCGTGTTTGTGAGGATTGTTTGTTTATTTTGTTTTAACATTATGCATACATTAGGAAGTTCAAAATGATGTTTTGGAATTCAATCAGGCAACTTTCAAATTAATCAAACAAAACGTAATGATATACCACTTATGAGTACTGACCCTTGTCCCTGCGTAGAAAGGCAACATTTTTCTTGCCCGCATGGTCCCCGCTAAGTCCTAGGTCCCACAGGGCCAAGGTTGCAACCGGAAAGTACATTAATCAAATCAAACTTTTTACCTTCACACCTGAATACACTCTACAGGCCACATCAAACACCAACGGCAGCTCTGTCAGCAATTCATTCTTATGGTTGAATCAAATACAAAGCAAACCCTTTAGAACAAACAAACAAATATTATCTCCCACACAATAAATCCAAACCACTTCATAATCATTTCATTTTCATACCATCACTCTCCGCCCGTCCTCCATGGTTCTGGTCAGATCCTAACATATCATGTTAAAACCAATACAATGTCAATAACCGCCCTATTGATAACCACTAAATCTGACACTGCTAAACCCCATCAACCGCGAAACTCGAAAACCGCGAAACCCGAGAACCGCTCTAGTTTTAAAAGGTTTATACAGGGTAAAATATAAGACTTGCTCCGATTTTGACCCGTCATGGCTCATTTTGTAGGCATTGATGAGACAAGAAAAAAAGTCAATAATTTGTTGGGGGTCAAAGGTCAAGAAAAGGTCACTAGGGGTCTTAATGTAGTAAAAATTTACATTTCGACCCCTAGTGACCTTTTTTTACCTTTGACCCCAAAGAAATGATTGACTTTTTTGCTTGCCTCATCAATGCCTACAAAATGAGCCATGATTGGTCAAAATCGGAGCAAGTCTACCATTTTACCCTGTATAACCTTTTTTTTTAAATCGAATAATTATTAAGTTAAGACAGATTTTTTTAAAAGGTTTGTACAGGGTAAAATTTAAGACTTGCTCTGATTTTGACTCGTCATGGCTCATTTTGTAGGCATTGATGAGACAAGAAAAAAGTTAATCATTTTTGGGGGTCAAAGGTCAAGAAAAGGTCACTAGGGGTCCTAATGTAGTAAAAATGTACATTTCGACCCCTAGTGACCTTTTTTTGACCTTTGACCCCAAAAAGATGATTGACTTTTTTGCTTGCCTCATCAATGCCTACAAAATGAGCCATGATCGGTCAAAATCGGAGCAAGTTTTACATTTTACTCTGTATAACTTTTTTTTTAAATCAAATAATTATTAAAGGTAGATGACCCAATCACATTTTCGTAACACAGAATTATTTCAAACATACGGAGATTTTCATATCATATGAAAGCTCGTATTTTTCTCATCATCATACTGAAATTTGACGGCCTAAATCGGTATAATTACGGAGAAATCGATGAAATAACGTCGAATTACCGCGAATGGTGGTAACCACCGATATAGTTTGTGTACTACTCAATGGGTACAGTTCACAGCATCTTGTGCGTCTAAAATAAGAACCATTAGAGCTATGCAACTCAAACTTTGGAACACGACTTTTTTAAGGATGACCTTTCATGTAGAATAGAAAACTTCAAGTTGAAAATCGGAATGTGATCGGGTCATCTACCTTTAAGACATAGATTTTTTTTAAAGGTTATACAGGGTAAAATTTAAGACTTGCTCCGATTTTGACCGGTCATGGCTCATTTTGTATGTAGGCATTGATGAGACAAGAAAAAAGTCAATTATTTTTTTGGGGTCAAAGGTCAAGAAAAGGTCACTAGGGGTCCTAATGTAGTAAAAATGTACATTTCGACCCCTAGTGACCTTTTTTTTGACCTTTGACCCCAAAGAAATGATTGACTTTTTTGCTTGCCTCATCAATGCCTACAAAATGAGCCATGATTGGTCAAAATCGGAGCAAGTCTTACATTTTACCCTTTATAATTTGTTTTTTAAATCGAATAATTATTAAGACATAGATTTTTTTGAAATCGGAATGTGATCGGGTCATCTACCTTTAAGACATAGATTTTTTTTAAAAGTTATACAGGGTAAAATTTAAGACTTGCTCCGATTTTGACTGGTTATGGCTCATTTTGTAGGCATTAATGAGACAAGAAAAAAAGTCAATCATTTGTTGGGGGTCAAAGGTCAAGAAAAGGTCACTAGGGGTCCTAATGTAGTAAAAATGTACATTTCGACCCCTAGTGACCTTTTTTTGACCTTTGACCCCAAAGAAATGATTGACTTTTTTGTTTGCCTCATCAATGCCTACAAAATGAGCCATAATTGGTCAAAATCTGAGCAAGTCTTACATTTTACCCTGTATAACTTTTTTTTTAAATCGAATACCGGTAATTATTAAGACAGATTTTTTAAAAAGGTTTATACAGGGTAAAATGTAAGACTTGCTCCGATTTTAACCCGTCATGGCTCATTTTGTAGGCATTGATGAGACAAGAAAAAAAGTCAATAATTATTTTGGGGTCAAAAGTCAAGAAAAGGTCACTAGGGGTCCTAATGTAGTAAAAATGTACATTTTGACCCCTAGTGACCTTTTTTTGACCTTTGACCCCAAAGAAATGATTGACTTTTTTGCTTGTCTTATCAATGCCTACAAAATGAGCCATGAACGGTCAAAATCGGAGCAAGTCTTACATTTTACCCTTTATAACTTTTTTTTTAAATCGAATAATTATTAAGACATAGATTTTTTTAAAAGGTTATACAGGGTAAAATTTAAGACTTGCTCCGATTTTGACTGGTTATGGCTCATTTTGTAGGCATTGATGAGACAAGAAAAAAGTCAATAATTTTTTGGAGGTCCCTGATTGAGAGTTTGTACAACTGTAACACTAGTTAATGAGTCCAATCAATTGAATCAAATATTGTGAAATGGATTGAAATGGGTTATAAGACCTAAATCAACAAATTGCAGAGAAATGGTGTGAATAGAAATTTGAAATTGATGTTTGTCTTTTCAAAAATATATTTTTGTTGCCCAAAATATCTGCCAAAATTCTGAGAAAAAAAACCAGTCCCCTTATTTATTATACTATAATTCCAAATCAGCTTAACTGATACCGTAAATGACAAGCACTCTGTTCAGGCCTTTGAAATGTAGGTTGGTCTACATGTACTTGGTAATATGCATGATCAGGGTAGCCAAATAGTGTAAACAGTGCAAACAGCTCTATTTTGGACATTTTTTTCACCGATACTCTTGGTATTTTTAATTTATTATCATGAAATATCACAAAAATAATGCATCATTAAGACAGTCAATACAAGCCTAATTAATTACCTTATTTAGCCTAAATTCAATTAGTCCTTGCACCGTGAGCTCAATGTCCTACCACAACACAATACCCATTGTTGAGACAAGACAGGTTTTCCGTGCGTGGAGAATCATGAGAATGGAGATAAACTTGGACGATTGCGCAATCACTGTCCGTGACGTATTTGCACTTAGTCACTGTAAGATTCTATGAGATTTGGGTGAGTTAGGGTAATAGTGAGGGTTTCTTAACCCTAGCTGTCCATCAACATGGCTTGTCGTAATGTCACAATAAAAGTCAATAGGCCTAGGCCTACCTCATCAAACATAAAAAATTGAAAGGTAAGATTTATTATTCAATATTAATGGCCTGATTGTGTTCAACAAAAGGTCAACCACTGAATCACCACGGTCTTTTAGTTTTACTCTTTCACGCAATACATATCAAACTTTTTGAAAAAAATACACATCGACAAGCAGTCAAATTCGAATGAATGGCACGCAGTCTTGCAGATGTCGCATTAAAACAACTAGTTCTACACGAGGGCTGAGTAAGAATGGTTTGAAATTGTCGGCAATCTTTTCATCAATCAGTTGTTTTGATAAAATAAAATCACTTCAATTTGTCGGCTTGATTGCCTAATAATGACTCATGTACTTTGATTTGTCAATGAGCATTCAAAAGGTCCCCAAATTTATTATAGGGCCCATGTAGCCTTGTAGGTTCTACACAAAAATAAGTTTGTTCATGTAGCGTAGTGTTGTCGTTATGCGATTGTATCGGAAAAAAGACTACACCAAAATGCTCCTCACTCAGTCTTTTATGTCACACCCTATGATTATCAGGTATGTGCATCCTAACAAATTTCAGGCATTTACCAATTTATGGTAATCAAAGTCGCCAATAAAAAACAACATTATTTTATCAAAACAGGATGTTTCTTAGCATTTTTTTCCTTCTGATTGAAGTATTAACCTTTTTTCTTCTTTCCTTCACCTTTATTTTGCTCACAGGTATCAGGAACTGACGGTGGCAGATAGATGACAATTGAACTCCTTGTCAACGCAAGCTTGTAGAGAAAATCTTAAGGATGATAGTCGGAAACCGGAGCCTCAGATTGACGATTTAAAAGGAAGATTTTGATTCTTGATTGAAAATTCAAAGACTGATAAGAAATACAACTTTTTCCTGATATTTTCTTAATTAAGTTGCAAAAGTCAATAAATATTGCAATTTTGACTCATGGAAAAATACCACTCGTACGAGAGGGATTAATAATGATGACATTCTTTAATGCCCGATCAAAATGTCACACGTGACATAGGTGCAACAAATGTGCATGAAATGTTTTTACTACAAAATGTTCTCTTGCAATTTACAAAGATTTTAAAAATTGGCACATTGAATGCTTTTAGTCTGTATGGACACACACTCAATTAAAATGCTAAGGTCAAGCTTAAAAGCCTAATCATGAATTGACAACTAAATAGATGCAACTATAGAAGAAAAGTCATTCTGAGAAGAAAAAAAATCTTTATTTTATACTAAGTTCTGTGTAAAACATGAAATGGAATATAAATAGGATTTTTGAATGACCCATTTTAGTTTAGAATAAAGATACTGAGGATCGTCTCAAAATGATCAAGTTTAAAAAGTCAATTTTAAATTTGTACTCGATATTTAAAAAAAAAAGCTTGCCGATAGAAATGTAAAATATCAGAACGATTGAAAAAAGAAAGAGTTTAGAATAAACAATAACAAAAAACAACGGCCACACAGCAGGCATTAAAGAACTTCACCCAATGATGGTCAAAACAAAAAACTTTGCCCACCCGAGGGCGAGACAGAATCAATACAATAAAAAGAGGACATAAAAAAAATAGAAATAAAAAAAATACCACCTGACCACCTCTTCCTACCACCACCACCTCCTTTGAATTCTAATGGGGTGTCCTTATGTGTTTCGTGCTGTTAATCCGCATGTCTTGGAAGCCACTTTGTATTGGGCGTTTTCAGATGTCATCACAACATTAGCTGCTCTAGACCTGATGACCATCATTTACCTGATTGCATCAGGGCTTCAGGGCTTAAACTGAATTAGAGGCACAGTGAATCATGGAATTGCAGGGTCAGAAGTTTTTCATAGGTTGCGAGAATCCATAAATTCTTGCAAAAGATTTTCCGAGAATCCATAGCTTTTTGAAATGGATTTTCCGAGCTCAATTTAAAAAGTGTGTCAGACTTATTATCTACAAAAATAAATTTGCATCATCAGATCTGTAACAGAGCAGGATAAAAAAAAAATAGAATGGATTTCAATACTGGCCGTGTAATTTGAGCAAAAAATCCTGCATGGTTGGCTGCCTAATTACACTCTATCCCACTTGATTATCTCAATTTCCCAAATTCATATTCACATACAACCTTGTGGCTAAAGTGCATGATGAAAAATCATTGGATACAATTTTGAAGAAAAACAAACAAACAAAGTTCCCGGACAGAGTTAGCAGTTCAAGGAGAATCTGGGAATCCATTCTTGCAAAGATAACTACTGGGGAACTTACAAGATTATTGTTCCTTCTTGTAGATAGCCTGTCTTGCACACTTAGTGAATGGAGGAGAATCCATTGATTCTGAAATCTTTCACAAACTTCTGACCCTGACAACAAAAAATATACATGCTGAACCATATTTTCCCCTTTTATTAAACAACATTTTTCATCAGATTCTCACCTTTTTAAATTGAGTGATTGTTGATTTTAATCTTGAGGGATACTGATATGTATGTAAAGAATTTGATCATGTTTTCAAAATGTATCCTTTTTTAAGATGATAAACTTCACACACTAAGAAGGTTGTTTTGTTATATATAAACTGCTCAAAAAGTTTGGAAGTTGTTTTCAAGCCACAACATTTTTCAATATCTTGGAATATGTACATTCAGTGTTATATATCAGTGTGAAGCTGGTGTGTTCATCTTTACAATTTTAACCAATCCCTTGCTAGCTACAGTCCTCTGCTACATGCTTGAGAACATGAGGAAGTCACAATCTGAATGTACCAAAAATCAAGACTATTTAATGTTCAAAAGAACAACTTTTTTGTCTGTTCAGCGAATTTTTACATTGACCAATATTAATTTTCGAGCACAAAATAGCTTCGATTTGGCACATTCAGATTGCGACCTTCCCATGTTCTCAAGAAAGTGGCCGAACACTGGAAGAAGTGATTGCTTTATAAAATTTGGTACCATTGTAAACATTAACACATCAGGTTTTTATTGAAATATAACACTGCATGAACATCAATTATTTGAAAATTTTGTTATTGAACCAAAAAATCCTTACTTTTTTTTAGCAGTTTATTATTGAGGAAAAAGGCCATTGTACACCTATTAAAAATGTCATTAAAATAGTTCAAAGAACCTTACTTTTAGTAAAAGAATCTTACTTTTAAGTTTTTGCAGTCTGATTGTCTTTTGTTTTGAATTTGTGTAATCCACGAATATAATTTCAGGGTATTAGGCAGCAAAAAACACACACTGTTTTACTGGCAGATAGACCTGTCAAATAGGGTCGGTTGTTTGTTGTTCCTAAAATGTAATCAAAATCTGCAAAACCAAGATTTTCTTTTTAACTTTGTGAAAAGCAAGATTTACCAAAATTTACCTATATCATTTTTATAAAAAATCCAAAAATAACAAGATCAGGGTCGGTCAGGCCTGTAAAATAGTGTGTGTTTATTAAGTGGATTTGGAGAACGGAAAAAGAAACCTTGTTCTACCCGCTAGACTGACCCAATTTTGTTATAAATCAGTAAACTAACAAAAAATAGATGGAAATGAATACCCACCAAAATATTCGGTTCTAAGGTTTGACCCACCCATTTTTTTTAGAAATCATTTTAAAAAAAATATGCAAATGAAAATATTATTTCCAGGCTTTTTTTAAAAAACATGTTATTGTTTGAGATTTGGTATTTTTAGGTCGTCCGAAGAAAAAGAAAAAATTAAGTCGGTCCTCCTTGTCAAGGAGAAGAAGGAAAAACCTAGGACTCTAAAAAAAAAAAATCAATTTTATTTTCACATATTTTAATTTTCCAATTTTGTTTTCATTTTTTTTCAAATATTTTTTTTTCTTCATTTTTTTTTTTAAATATATCTTTTTTTTTCAAATATTTTTTTGAAATATTTATTTTTTCAAATTTTTGTTTCAATTTTTTATTTTTTCAATTTTTTTTTTGGAGCCATTTTAAGAATGCCCATTATGTACAAAAGTATAGGCCACTGAATACTTTAAATGGCTGTATCTTGCAAGTCGAGAACCGCGAAAAGTAATCGGACGACCTATGGGACTGCTGTCCCTATTTTTAAGTCGAGAACCGCGAAAAGTAATCGGACGACCTATGGGACTGCTGTCCCTATTTTTTACGATTATTTTCAAGAGAAAAAAAACAACAACAAAAACCTCCAAACACCTGACCAGAGAGGTCCCTTTGCCTAGAACAGGGCACTTGTTTTGTCGCCTTCTATATTATTGAGAAGAAGGAAAAACCTAGGACTCTAAATTCCCAAATGACTTGTCGTACTCGAGTCCAGCTTTAATAAAATCTTTGCTGTGAACACGATGGCCAATATGGGATCAAACCCTTGACAAGGAGGACCGACTGAAATGTTTGTTTCAGTATTTGAAGGTGGGTGGATGGGTTCAGTATTTGAAGACGGGTGTATTGAGGGGATGTGTCTTTAATGTTTTGTAATGAGAACAGGTCTTGTTGTAATTGAACTGGAAAAATGAGTCAATTTCAATCTCAATGGGAAATTTTCATTTCTCCGAAGCAAGCAATTATGAAGAGTGGGTAATAAAAATGTTTCATAGATTTCTGGGTGCTGCGAAAACATTTTTTTTTTAAATTATGTTTTCTATAATACTTTAATAGGTAAGGGACAAATAGGCTGTGTCTCGATGAGTTGTTGAGGGACTGTTACTGTGAATAAATTGGGGAAAGGATAGGGGAGATGCGGGAGAGTTGAGCCATTTTTTATATTTTGTGCCACCATATCCGGAAGAAAAGTACAAACCTGTAAAAAAATAGTGTAAGATAAAGTTTAGAGTGTTGTTTTCGTTGTGAAACAATAACAGTTGGGATAGCAGTTAAGGCTTATTTATACAAAAGGTTTGAACAAAATTGGTAAAGTGGCTCAACTCTCCCTACAGTATGGGAGAGTTGAGCCACCATTACAGGAGAGTTGAGCCAGCATGATAAGTCAATGGCTGGTGAAAAAAACAAAATCATATTTTTTCAACTTTTGATTTATTAATCCTTAAAGTAAATATGGTGCTCAATTGTTATTATCATGACACAAAATAACATTTTCTCTCATTTATTATACATTTTTCACCTTTAGTCCAAAAATCAAATTGTTACTACATGTTTTCCCTATGCTCAACTCTCCCCATGACCAATGGCTCAACTCTCCTCATGGTGACCATTTTGTAAATAACCCAATCCTGTCTGGTGTAGAACTTTTGGTAGTTTACAATAGTTCTCTAAAATAATGGTCATATATACCGCCTTCAATAAACAAATTACCGCTATTATATTCTAAGTCTTGCTATGGGAAAAAAGACAAAACATTTATTTTTCTATTTTTCACTCAAAAGTGAAAAAAATGATTTTGTTTAGGTATATTTGATACTGAGCACACATGACAGTAGAGTTTAACACTAAGAATGTCGTATTGATGCTATATAACAATATATGCCAATATAAATTTTAGTAAGTTACTACTTTTCGAGTTATAGGGGGTGGTTCAACTCTCCCGGTGGCTCAACTCTCCCGCATCTCCCCTACCTGTCTTACTCGACCTAGGCCTTGTGTTGTGGCCAGTCTTAGAATGAGATATCTGGTCGGAATGGATCTCATTGAAATATCAAAATTTTGGAAATAAGTGAAAATCATGGACAGGTCCGCAGTTGTCAAAAATGGCATTTTTGAGCAAATTGTTTGAAATTAGTGCGAAATTCATATTTGACATGGTAAACTTGGTAAAAAAATAGCAGTTTTGAGAAAATGTTGTAAATAAGTGAAAATTTCATATTTGACAGGTCCACAGTGGTAAAAAATTGCAGTCTTGAGCATTTTGTTGTTGTAAAAAATGTGAAAACATTCATCTTTGACACCTCTGCGGTTGTCCAAGATGAAACATTCATCTTGGACACCTCTGCAGTTGTCAAAAATTACACTTTTGAGCAATTTTGATGAAAGTTTTAGAATCATCTTGGACACTTTAGTGCTAAAAAAGACACTTTTGAGCAGATGTGTTTGAAAAAAGTAAAATTTTAATTTTGGACAGGTCCCAAGTAGTCAATAATGACACTTTTGAGCAAAAAGTTGGTAGCATTAAAAAATAATTCCTTGATTGATTTCCTTTTACCCTATAGAGGGGTTTGGAATTCCAAACTTTTTACATTCCTGTGATCATTGGAAATCCAGACAATTTCTAGCTACATCTACATGACAAACTCGACCTATAGAGGGATTTGGATTTTCAAACTTTTTTTAATATTAATGATCTCCGGAAATCCAGATAAATTGTATTTGGCAAAAATTGTACCTATAGAGGGGTTCGGAATTCCAGACTTTTTTAGCATTAATGACCTCCGGAAATCCAGATCAATTTTATTTGGCAAAAATTGTACCTATAGAGGGGTTCGGAATTCCAGACTTTTTTAGCATTAATGACCTCCGGAAATCCAGATCAATTTTATTTGGCAACAATTATACCTATAGAGGGGTTCGGAATTCCAGACTTTTTTAGCATTAATGATCTCCGGAAATAAAATTGTACCTATAGAGGGGTTCGGAATTCCAGACTTTTTTAGCATAAATGACCTCCGGAAATCCAGATCAATTTTATTTGGCAACAATTATACCTATAGAGGGGTTCGGAATTCCAGACTTTTTTAGCATTAATGATCTCCGGAAATCCAGATAAATTTTATTTGGCAAAAATTATACCTATAGAGGGGTTCGGAATTCCAGCTTTTTACTCCGCCAAATTTGACCGGAAATCCAGACTTTTAAACCGATAGAGCTCGGAAATCCAAACAATTTTGCATTTTAAAAATTACCCCTCTATAGGGGGTGTGCATATATATTCTGGAATAGCCCCATGCAGCTGCTTTGCGTGTTTTAATGTCCTTTTCACGGTTCATCCAGGCTCCACAGTACTTGAAGTCCTCCAATTTATCAAGACGCATAACTTCGCTTGTGGTGATTACAGGTAGGCCTATTATATAGGCTTCTGGTTGAAGGACATGTTTGTCTTTGCAGCGTTCATTTTGAGCCCAGCTTTACCCACTGAAGTCTCTACTCTGTTAAGTACACTCTCAGAACAGGTATTAAAAAACCATGCACTCTCAGAACAAAGGTTAAAATCTTTAACCATGTTGGTAACATTTTTTACCATGTTGGTTAAAATTTTAACCAACGGGAGGTTACCAGGTGAACCACACAATTGGTTGGTAAAAACCGTAACCAACAGCTGTTGGTTAAACTTTAACCTGTGGTTGGTTACACTTTTTAATCATGGTTTTCTAATACCTGTTCTGAGAGTGTGGGTTAAAAAGTATACTACTTCGGTTAAAAATGAAGCGTTGGTTAAAAATGACTTTTAATACTGCGTTGGTTAAAGAGTAAAAATATAATTCACTTATAGTTTATTCAACGTTGGTTAAAGCATCATACTTTTAACCAACAATAGGTCATAACAAGATTCCCGCCAAAGAATTTCAATGGCGGGAAAATATTTTGTGCATATTATCAAACCAATATTGGACCAATATTGGTTTTACATTGGCGCTCTTCAATTGGCATCATGTTGCCAACCAATATTGGTTTTACATTGGCGCTCTTTAATTGGCATCATGTTGGCAACCAATATTGGTCCAATAATTAGTCCAACAATACCAGGGGCGGAAAATGACACCATTGATTTCATATACAAATTCTTACGTCGTGTTAAAATTGCGGCCGCTGTTTTAAGTTAAGTTATCGCTTCTCGGCCTTTTGGCTAAGATCATGTGTAGTTTGTGTGACATTGTCATACTTGAATACCCGCACACTGTTGGGTCTGCACGTGGAGGGTGTTTCGCAGACAGCCGACCATTGCACTCCCGGTTGGTGACGAAGCTATCTGCCATGTTAAGCTTTATGCTTCATGGGTTCATCAGGTAGCCTAGTCATGTCTGCAAACCACCTTCGCAGTGCCATTTTTTTAGTCCCCGCGTACATGGCAAGCCGGGGTAGACTGGATTGCCTTTGGGTTGTCCAGCCTACGTCCCAAATGACTTGTTATACGGGGCCACAAAGGGTGGACCGGTTGTGTCTGTCCTCTAAAACAATAAAATTAAAAAAAATTAAAAAAGATCATGTGTAGTGTGTGTGACATTGTCAATACTTGAAAAGCCCGCATACTGTTGGGTCTGCACGTGGAAGGTGTTTAGCAGACAGCCGACCATTGCACTACCATGACTACCGGTTGGTGACCGGGGTTGGTGACGAAAGCTACCTAGCATGTTAAGCTTAAGCTTCATGGGTTCATCATGTCTGCAAACCACCTTCGCTGTGCCATTTTTTTAGTTCCCGCGTACATGGCAAGTCGGGGTAGACTGGATTGCCCTTTGGGTTGTCCAGCCTACGGCCCAATGATTTGTTATACGGGGCCATCAAGGGCAGACCGGTTGTGCCTGTCCTCTAACAAAAAAAACAAAAAAATATCTTGAGCCATGTCCTGTGCCCTGTCTTGTACCTTGTCCTGGGCTTCCCCTTTGCCAAAGTTGGTCCTCGCCACGGGTTGGCGCCAATATTGAAAGCCAATCATTGGACCATTGAAACATCAATATTTAGCCAATATTGTTATGCTGTCAGGGTTTTATAAGTTTAGCAACAATTTTTTTTTTTAACCAACAACTGTTGGTTAAAACATATGAACCAACAAATGATCAAAAATTGTAACCAACCGCAGGTTAAAGTTTAACCAACCACTGTTGGTTAAAACATATTAAAGGTAGATGACCCGATCACATTTTCGTAGGCACAGAATTATTTCAAACATACGGAGATTTTCATATCATATGAAAGCTCGTATTTTTCTCATCATCATACTGAAATTTGACGGCCTAAATCGGTATAATTATGGAGAAATCGATGAAATAACGTCGAATTACCGCGAATGGTGGTAACCACCGATATAGTTTGTGTACTACTCAATGGGTACAGTTCACAGCATCTTGTGCGTCTAACTATAAGAACCATTAGCTGATTAGAGCTATGCAACTCAAACTTTGGAACACGACTTTTTTAAGGATGACCTTTCATGTAGAATAGAAAACTTCAAGTTGAAAATCGGAACATCTACCTTTAACTAACAAATGATTAAAAATTGTAACCAACCACAGTTTAACCAACAGCTGTTTTGGTTACGGTTTTAACCAACCAATTGTGTGGTTCGTCTGGTAACCTAGGCCTATACCGTTGGGTGGTGGTGTTAAAATCAACCTGCTTTGTGTGGGGTGTGTGTGTGTGGGGGGGGGGGGGGGGGGGGGGGGGTTGTATATGGTTTCAGAAGTAGGGTGTTAAACAAGTTCAGAGCCCAGGAAATGTGGTATAACCATCTAGCGGGGACCCGAGTGTAGCCGTAGCGATGGCCCGAGCGATGGTACCCCGTTAGTTAGATTAATAATAGAAAATGAACAGTTAACAATCAACAATAGGGATAAGACTAACTAGCTAGTTAAAAACCCTGTTTAATTCATATACATAACTCACCCATTGCAACGTCAGTCCTGAGAAGTGCAACTTGACATGCCATGTCAACTCAATTCTGATGATATTATAGAGACCTATATTTGCTTTTTGCCAGTTTCACACTCTGATTGCTGGAATTAGTTGGAATAATAGGCCTATGCAAATTATAAGACGATTTAGGCCGTGGATTCAGGTCTTTATGGTCATTCAAGCAGACGAATCAATACAATGCACGATAACCAGAGATTTATCGTACAACGGCTTCATTTTTGTTCTATCTTGTTGAACTGATAATCCCTGATAATGCTCCCCAAATAATGTGTTTGATCAGGGGTGACAATTCGTTTCTCCGGGGGAGGGGGCGTCAGTTTTTTTGTCAGTTTTGGTAAATACAGTGGGTAGGAGGGGCCAAACAGGCTAATCATTTAAAAGATATAATTGGGGAAAGTTCTAAATTGCAATCAAAACTACATACTGCCAGCTATTCCAAAATTGAAATGAAACAAAAACCTCTTTTTACTCTCTAAATGTAAAACGAGTGGAAAGAGTGGAAATTCACTCGAAAAGGAGTGAAGGGAGTGAAACGCAGGACAACCCGTTTTAGAGTGGAAAATTTCCACTCTATAAAATTATAGTGTGAAAGTTAATTTTTGCACTCTCAAAAGAGTGGAACATCGTCGTATTATAAAATCCCCTTTCACTCATTTTAGAGTGTTTTTCCACTCAAAAACGTGTTGTCCTGCGTTTAACTCCTTGAAAGAGTGGAATACCACTCGTTTACATTTAAAGAGGATTATGCCAAGCACAACTGTAAATATAACAGATACAAGTCACTGCCCGGGTCTAAATATCAGATATCTCTTTCACAGACTATTCGAGTGGTTTGTGTTGGCGTGTAATAGTCACGGTGAGATCGCGCGCGACTAAACATTGGATTGACATACAATACAGGTAGGCCCGCTGTAGCCTACTGGTGTCAAATGAATAGTGGTAGAGAGGGTGTGTGTGGTGGGGAGAAAATAAGGACTTGATTTCAAGTCTACATCCAGGGGGATACTGTCGGACGTAAAATGCTCGTTTCGGCTCTACGAGCATATATTTGAATCGTCGTTTTCTTGTACAAAGAGGGCTGATTTTTCTTAATCCTTATAGGTGTAAGTTCATACATGTAATACAATTATAATACAAATTCCATTGAAATGGAATGGGGGTGATCCAAGAGAAAGAAGCATGTTTTTGTAACCATTTTCTGAAGCATCTGTTGCATACCAAAATACCAGGGAAATGGTGTATGTGTATTTTCCATAATTCAAACCAAAAAACAAATCAAAACACCGCAGTCTAAAAATAGTACAGGAAACCAATAAAGATGATTTGTGTGCATGGAGGGGGGGGGGGGGGGGGGGGGGGGTGTCTGAAGAACAATCTAGGTATATATGACATCCACAACTCGCAACTTATTAGACAACCCCACAACAATTGGGAGATTTCTTCTTAGTCAAACAAGATAAGCTAGCATGTCTCTCTGTTGGGAGTCTAATAACATCGCTCTGATTGAATCATCAAGGCTAAACAAGTATAACTTTGACTCCATCACAGACTGCAGGACTGTAGAAATAAACTTACATGTAGGGAGCACACAACCAAATAGGTATCGCGACACGCTTCGACGCGATCAATCAAAGTTGAGTACGACAATAGTTCCTATTTGGCGGGAAAGAGAGTTATTTTTTGACGATTTATGATATAATTTTTCACTAATATGTTGTGTTTGAAATGTGTAGATGTTCTGACATTTAAACTAGGTGATTTGAGGTCAATTTTAATTTTACGGACCGATTTACACATGCGGTGATATCCAGACCGAAGACCGAATTTAGGTAGGCATATCACTACGTTGTTATGCGGCGGCTTATAGCAAAAATGTAATGTAATGTTACCTTCATATTCAGATATGTTGTAGATTACCCTTGTGAGCAAAACATATCAAAATTTCATTGAACCAAACGCACTAATATAGAAACTAGAGCCATTTAAGAAAGCCTTTCCTAACAGTAAAGTCTATGGAGAGCGTCTTGGTGCTGTGCTCCCTGTACATGTAATTTACAAAGACTACATACATGGCGGCCCCCACTTATGTCTAGAAAGACCTAAATGCGTAAGTTTTTGCAATAACATGCTAATAGGGTGGCTTCGCCCCCCTCCCCCCAAAATATACTAATCCCAGTTTTTATCATAATTGAGGGCGCAGCCTCCAACACATCTCTTAGTGCCCCTTTAACAGAAGAGGCAAAAGTGACCGGCACGAAGATAAGATCTCTGCAGAGGAGAGGTTACCAGCACTTCACTCACAGCAAGAAAGCCGGTTTCTTGCTCCCGAGAAGACTAACAATGGGCAGGGTAACACATAGAGATACAATGTTAAAACGGAAGATGTTATGTGACCGATTTGTGGAATAACCGAGGGCCATAAGGTAACGAAATAACTTGGTTTCTGATAGAACAAAACATTGGTGAATCTAAATAACGTAACATGGTGTCAGATGTGGGATTTGATACTGTATGCAGTGGCGGATACAGGGGGGAGCGGAGGGGGCGGGCGCCCCCTTAAAATGTGACATAAGGTAGTTTCCGTCGGTACATTTGCCACTTGTACTATGCGAGTTTTGTTGCCGGTTTTGGGACAACCACATCGCTACCCCCCCCCCCCCCCCCCTCCCCCAAACACAATTCTTGTGAAATTCTATTGTTATGCAAAAATTGTTTAGCCCAAATATATAGAGATTTGTACTTGCAAACTAAGGGACCGTTCATTATTTATGCTGGAGGGGGGTTGGGTAAACTATAGGGGGGGGGGTCATGTAACTTTCATATATTGAAATAGGGGGGGGGGGTATGTAACTTTTTATTTTTAAACAGGGGGTTGTGTAACTTTTTTTTAAATTATGGTGGTGATTGGGGTGATTTTAAAGGCTATTTTGGAGTGTAAATGCCATTTTTTTTCTGCGCTTTGCGCATATTTTCTTATGTTCGATCGAAACACATCTATAATCGTCAACGGCCGATAAATTAGAGCCGCAGGGTGTATAATGTTACAAAATCCAATTTTATGATTTAAACAAATGTGATTTAAACAAATGTGATTTATTGCATGCTTTTCACCTCGTCTCAGCTTTGCACCAATGCTCACAAAAGGAGAACTTTCACTGGATTATAAGTGTCTGCCCACAATGTTCTAACTTGTTCGGGTTATAACTCACAAAACCACCCAAATTGTATAAATATGACAACATGTCCTGCTCGCTATACGCTCCCATTTCTAATTTCACACAATAAAATTTCTAATTTTACACAATAAAAAGAAGGGGCATCTTAAAATTATAGGCCGTTCAGATAGGGCACAAACAGAATTTGCCAACGTATCCATGAACAAAATTCCAAAGGTAAGTATGTGACAAGTTGATTTTTTCGGGGGGGGGGGGGGGGGGGGGGGGAGGGTTAAAAGCTACTGGTTCACAGGGGGGGGGGGTCATGTAATTTTCAGTTTCAGCTGTAGGGGGGTTAGGTAATTTTAACATACGAGTCTCGAATTTGTCCCAACCCCCCCCCCCTCCACCATAAATAATGAACAGTCCCTAACTGTCTTTTGTGTAAAGTGAAAGTTCCACCACTCCAGCTGGTATAGATATGAGAAGAAAGCAAAAAACTCATATTTGTCAAAGGGTATGAATAATTGTGGGTTTTATCAAAGTTTAAAGTTTCATTAAACTTCATTAAACTTTAAAGTTTAATGAAACTTTAAAGTTTAATGAATGGTTTTATAGATGGTTTATATACAGTTAAGCCCACAATTATTCATACCTTTTGACAAATATGAGTTTTTGCATTCTTCTCATATCTATACCAGCTGGAGTGGTGGAACTTTCACTTAACACATAAGACAGTTAGTTGACTTAAGTTGATGAAACTTTAAAGTTTGATGAAACTTAAAGTTTGATGAAACTCTAAAGTTTGATGAAACTCTAAAGTTTGATGAAACTCTAAAGTTTGATGAAACTCTAAAGTTTGATGAAACTCTAAAGTTTGATGAAACTCTAAAGTTTGATGAAACTCTAAAGTTTGATGAAACTCTAAAGTTTGATGAAACTCTAAAGTTTGATGAAACTCTAAAGTTTGATGAAACTCTAAAGTTTGATGAAACTCTAAAGTTTGATGAAACTCTAAAGTTTGATGAAACTCTAAAGTTTGATGAAACTCTAAAGTTTGATGAAACTCTAAAGTTTGATGAAACTCTAAAGTTTGATGAAACTCTAAAGTTTGATGAAACTCTAAAGTTTGATGAAACTCTAAAGTTTGATGAAACTCTAAAGTTTGATGAAACTCTAAAGTTTGATGAAACTCTAAAGTTTGATGAAACTCTAAAGTTTGATGAAACTCTAAAGTTTGATGAAACTCTAAAGTTTGATGAAACTCTAAAGTTTGATGAAACTCTAAAGTTTGATGAAACTCTAAAGTTTGATGAAACTTTAAAGTTTGGTGAAACTTTAAAGTTTGGTGAAACTTTAAAGTTTGGTGAAACTTTAAAGTTTGGTGAAACTTAAAGTTTGGTGAAACTTTAAAGTTTGATGAAACTTTAAAGTTTGATGAAACTTTAAAGTTTGATGAAACTTTAAAGTTTGATGAAACTTTAAAGTTTGATGAAACTTTAAAGTTTGATGAAACTTTAAAGTTTGATGAAACTTTAAAGTTTAATTTTAATGACACTTTAAAGTTTAATGACACTTGACACTTTAAAGTTAGTTTCATTAAACCTTCTCAATCACGAAAAAATAGTATGTCAGTAAAAGTATGTCAGGGGCCAGGGGTGTCAGAAAAAGGGTCATGTCAGGGGCCAGGGGTGTCAGAAAAAGGGTCAGGTTATAACCCGGGAGAAATAATGAGACAATTGGTATTCTTTTGATACTCCAAATATTGTGATGTGAAAAAAAGCTATTATAGTGATGATCCAATGCTTTGAGTGATCGGAACATACGCCTTTAATAATTCATAATTTCTTTTGATTTTGCATTGTAATATGTTGGTAATAATAAATAGGTTGTTTTAAATCTGTAGAATTTAGAAGCGAGAATTGGCCACTATATAAGTAGGCCTATAACAAAACTGAATTTCTAATAATATTAGAAGAGTGCGCAAATTGTAAATACTTTTTGGCGCGCCCGTGCACTATTTTGTGAGCATTAGGGAGTGTTCATAAATACTTTGTGGTGGGGGGGGGGGGGGGGGGGCTGGATAATGATAGGGGGGGGCAAAAAGTTTTGATACTCTGCAAAGGGGGGGGGGGGGGGTCAAAAAAGTTTTTGAAAACCCCAACAGAGGGGGTCAAAAAAGTTTAAAACACTCATTATAGTTTCCAACATGCCCCCAAACCCCTGCTTTACATGTACAGTGTATGCACATTATTTACGGAACGTTCATAAATCAACGTAAAAAGAGCAAATTTGTTGGCGCGCTAAGCGCACAGATGTCTACGGCCCTATTTTCATGTACTAGCCCAGCTAAAAAAGAATGAATGGCAAATTCATGTCAATAGCAAAAACATATTTAAAGCCAGGATATAGCCTATAATTGGAGGGAGCATCCTAATTGGAGTAATTGGTTTCAAAAACAGAGATCCGTGCATAAATATGTTATAAGTTATTCAGGGGATTAATAAAGACCATGGCACTAAACCAAAGATACCTGCAATTGAAGTGGGAGTTCTGATTCACTCTAGATTCTACAACCTGCCCTCCTAGATAGAATATGAAACATAGAATATGAAAAATAGAATATGAAACATGGTCCAAAAAACATCCCATAAAAGATATCATATCTATGTTCTCTGAACTTGATAACAATGAACGGGGGGGGGGGGGACAATAAATTTGCAGGTGCAGGCAGTAATACAGGGGGGGGGGGGGGCGGTCAAAAAAGTTTGTGGCATGGCGAGAGGGGGGGTCAAAAAAGTTTTGATATACCAAAAATGAAATTATCCAGCCCCCCCCCCCACCAATGAACGGTCCCTCAGTGCAAAAGATGAAAGTGTTGCGTATTGTAAAAATGTACACAGCAGGTAATTTCTATATAAACTGTATTAATAATTATGAAACAAAATAGTAATGAAAAAATAATGGCAGCGGCGGGATTCGAACCCGCGCCATCGAAATGACTGGTGCCTTAAACCAGCGCCTTAGACCGCTCGGCCACGCTACCTTGGTGACACCTTGAGTATGAAAGTCAAATTATATACATTGTACAACAAAATACATATGAATTCACGTTTATTTAGCAATTTTTACTAATATTTACATTTATTTTATAAAAATTATCCCTTTCCATAAATATTCAATGTGATAAATATTATAAAGCTAGCGCAAATGGTAGAGATATTTTTTCTAAAGTAAACCGGAAGTTAACTAATATACGGTGCTACGACTATTATTGTACTGTGAACAATTATGCACAGCGTAAATCGACTACGGTCAATTGATATTTCAATGAAAGAACAATAGTATAGGCGCACTCACGGTACACGAGAGCAGAATTCGGGGTACTTGTATGCTGTATTAACGGGCGATTGCCACTGGTTCAATAATCTGATTCTTTTACTGTGAAAATGCTACGTAAAATTGGTCTATCTTTATTAGATAGCTGCAAATATGCCAGACTATCAAATCATTCTCGTTCAATGTGCACAGATCGCTTTAAGAGCGCATACAGTTTAGATAAACTATATCCAAATCGCAACAACTCGGATTTCACGTCTTCTCAAAAAGAAAAATACACTGAAGAAGGGGTGAGTAGAGTTATAGAGTAGGATATAGGATAATAGTTATAGTTATAGTATATCCAACCTCTCTTCTATGGGTCACATGGTATCACTTGCCACAGAAAAGGCACTCTCTCAACACTCAATTTTGCTCAGTCTTCACTATTAATAATTAAAGCTGGCCTACCACTTTGAGCTTTACGCCTCAGGATCCGTTTAGACTCTGTGCCAAACCAGGGTTGGTTGTATCTAGTTGAGCTGAACTTTGAAGGTACACAGGCTTTGATGATGTTGTTCAGCTTGTGATTAAAGGCATTAGCAAGGTCTTCAACTGGTGTGGAGGTGGTGAAGTTGTTAATGAAGTCAGTTGACATTTGTTTAACTTTTGAGCGGATGGTATCAAAGTTGGTTTTTTTCCAAAGAAAGATCTTTCTCTTTACAGGTTTTCTCCTATTGGCACGTATGTTGGCGTCCATAAAGACCATGTCGTGGTCGCTGAGTGCAGGTAGCCCGGAGCAACTGTTGGTGAGCGAAGGTCTGTTTGTGAAGATAGTGTCGAGAATGTTGTCTATTCTTGTAGGAAGGTTGACCATCTGTTCAAGGCCAGCGGTGTCCAGAAGGTTCAGGAAGGCTTCATTGATAGCTAGTCTATATTGATGAGAGCGGATGCTGAGTGTTTCCCAATCGATGTCTGGTAGGTTAGTATCACCAGCAATCCAAATTGCAGCACCTGGATTACTTTCGCACAGGTGGCTAATGGTCCTGGTCAAGTCTTCAGCGTATTTAACATCGTTGTTGGTGGGTCTGTAGACTGATGCCAGTACAATGGACTGATTACCGTTGGTGATCTTGGCAGCAACTATTTCAGTTTCAGAGTTAAGATTGATCTGGAGACTGTTAAGACTACTATGAACAGCAAGTAGGACTCCGCCACGTTCATCTCTCCTGTCACGGCGATAAATGTCATACCCAGGTGGAAAGATTTTGCCATTGGCTAATACTTGGTTTAAGCCAGGTTTCGCATCCAAAAACAACATCAGCTTTAGTTGCATCCAGAACGCTCCAGAATTCCACTCTCTTTGAGAAGATACTCTGGAAATTAATCTCAAGTAGGCGAAGGTTCTTAGGAGGCTGATGAAGGTTTTTAGGAGGCTGATGATTTGTGTCCTTTTTAGGTGAAGATTGGGCAAGAGGGGAACCTGGATGGTTCGAGCTTGTGGAGCTTGAAGAACTCTCGTTTGGATCATGATCAATGGAGTCAAATAGCCCTGAAGACAGATTAGGCAATCCACAACGATAACACTCCCATGGGATATCAGATCGGCCAAGGAGTTTAAGGTTAAGATCAGAGATCCCAGCGCAATCTGAGTGGAACCAAACATCACACGACTCGCACAAAATGCAGGCTTTGGTTCCTTTGTAATTAGAGCAAGCCCTGTTGCACTCTCCACAGGGGAATCTTGGTGTGCGGGGGCCGGGATTAAGTTCTATATCACCAGCAAGAAGGAGTAACTGACATAGTATGTAGAGCAGATATAGGGAATAGATTGAGGCCTTCTGAGGCGAAGTACTACTACTACTAGGCATGTTTGTTAGATTTGATGAATAGGACACATCATGGAAGGATGAGCATGGTGAAGGATCGAGTTTAAATAGTATAGATAACACGTAACCAGAGGCGTGGTAGTTAGTAGCAGGATGTTTGGGTAACAGTTAATTAGGGTAGTGATGAGTGAAGAAGATGCAGACAGGTAATGATGATGATGGCATCGATGGTAAAAAATCAAAATATACATACAGTACGTAGACGCCGATAAGACTGTTGAATTCGGTGTTAGACTGCTGAATTCGGAGTGTAGTTGCCACAAACAAATCGTCTGTTTCCCGGGAGAAATTGGAGGCAATAAAATCACTTGAAGAAACGAGTTCTGAAGAAACATCCACTTGGAGTAAGTTCCATTGGTGATTATTAATTCGGATGATGAATCAAATAAACGGAATGGGGAATATAAACCACAAAAATCGGCAAATAAGGATGAAATTACACGAGAATAAAAAAATCGACGCTCCAACAAAGATAAACACTGGGCTCGCTTCAGACGCCTCAAGAAAGAAGCTCAAAAAGTATGTCGCAACTCATACAACAAGTTCATTCATGACATCATCAACAGCGAACCTGCTGGCAGTAGGAACAAGAAGTTGGGCGCAATAGTAAAATCAAAACGACGTGACCACTCCGGCGTTGCTCCACTGAAAGACAGAGGCTTTATTCACTCCGATCCCAGATCCAAAGCAAACATCTTGAACCGCCAGTTTACTTCGGTTTTCTCGAAAGACAATGGAGCTCCAATTCCTGACCTTGGTGTCAGCAACCATCCTCCTATGCAGGACATAATCGTGAACCAGAACGGGGTGACCAAGCTTCTCAGAAACCTGAAGCCTTTTGCTGCATCCGGTCCCGATGGGATACCCACAATGCTTCTAAAGGAGACCGCTGAAGAGATTGCTCCCGCAGTAACTCTATTATTCCAGGCATCAATCAACCAAGGGCAACTACCATCGCAGTGGAAGACGGCTCAGATTGTACCGCTGTTTAAGAAGGGAAGCCGTTCCGACGCCGCTAATTACAGACCCATATCCCTGACTTCTGTACTCTGCAAACTCTGCGAACACATCATTCATGTTGCCGCTATCCAACACCTGACTGCCAACAATATCCTGTCCGATGCACAACATGGCTTTCGCAAAAAGAGATCATGCGAAACTCAACTTATCTGCATGCTCGACGACCTCACAAAAGGTCTGGATGAGAAATCCCAAATTGATGTGATCCTCCCCGACTTTGAGAAGGCCTTTGACAAAGTCTCACACCGGCATCTGTTGAAAAAGATACATCACTATGGTATTAGAGGCCAAACTCTGCAGTGGATAACAGACTTCCTCCACTCCCGCACCCAGTGCGTCGTTGTCGATGGCAAGAGGAGCGATGTGACCAATGTAACATCTGGAGTTCCCCAAGGCAGCGTCCCTGGCCCATTACTATTCCTAGCTTACATCAACGACATGCCTGCCTGCACTACAAGTTCAACAACTAGACTGTTCGCGGATGATAGCGTCGTGTATAGACACATCTCAACAACTGCTGATGTAGATGCCCTCCAGAAAGACTTGGATGCCCTACAAGAATGGGAAACCAAGTGGTTGATGCGTTTCAACGCAGCTAAGTGCCAAGTAGTTCAAGTTTCTAATAAGCACAACCTAGTCCCAGCATCATATTCCATTCATGGCCATGCCTTAGAGGTTACCAACTCTGCTAAGTATCTAGGAGTGCATATCGACTCAAAACTGAGCTTCAATACTCATATTGACACCATCTCCAAGAAAGCAAAGGGCACCAAGGCTTTCTTCTCCAGAAACCTGAACCACACAAGCCGGAAAGTCAAAGAAGCAGTCTACACCACCTTTATTCGACCATCTGTCGAATTCGCTGGAACTGCATGGGACCCCCACACAAAACGCAATATCAACAAGATCGAGCAAGTTCAACGCAGCTCAGCCCGCTTTGTCATGGGAGACTACAGGAGAACGAGCAGTGTATCCACCATGCTGGACCATCTCAACTGGCCATCACTTCAGGAACGCCGTTGTAACAGCCGCCTTCATATGATGTTCAAGACCAGATACAACTTGGTTGACATCCCGTGGAGTGATTATCTGACTCATCTATCCACATCTACCAGGGGTCACAGTTCCCGTTTCACCAAACCTCACACCAGCTCTTCAGCGTATGCCAACTCTTACTTCCCACGTACCATTCGGGACTGGAACAACCTCAAAATTGATCCTGCTGCATACTCAACCCTTGACGCCTTCAAATCTGCGCTGAAGGATCGTCATCTGAAGTAGCTTCATCACCAGTTTTTTACCCACACCTGTAAATATTGTATATATTACACCTGTTTTTAACTTTCCTGTTGCCGAGGCAACACATGCATACAACTACAGTGCGTTTATCTTCAACCATTTGAAGGCAGCACTTTATAGGAAGAAGAAGAAGAAGAAGATAGTTCACCACTGACGAACTGGTCATACACCTGTTCACCTGATGACAGACTGTACAAAGTTAACATGGAGAATTTGTAACCTTGTCAAAGTCCCAAGAGGACTGGACAGGGGCGTAACAGAGGTTGGTTGTCAGGGGGGGCACAGCCAAAAAAATTCCTGGTTAGAATAATTCCGTCCCGGAATTTTTCGTAAAAGGTTGCCCCAAATTTTTTCCCAGTCAGTCACCTCGTGAATTTCACGTAAGTGGGGGGGGGGGGGTCCAAAAAATTCGCACGGTCAAAAAATTTCGTACGGTCACAAATTTCGCACGGTCATAAAATTTCGCACGGTCACAACATTTCGCAGTACAAAAAACACAACAGTCAACAATTTGTTGCCTGTTGTGCTTTTTGTACTGCAAAATTTATTTTTTTCTCCTTTTCCTTTTTCTTTTTCCTCCCTTTTTCCTTTCTCTCTCTCTTTTCTTTCCCTTTCCCCCTTCTTTTCCTCTTTTCCCTTCCCCCATTTTTCCTGCTGGGTAGGTTTGAATTTCCTGCTGAGCACCTTCAGGGGGGGCACTGTGCCCCTCCTGCCCCCCCCCCCCCCCCCCCCCCCCCCGGCTGTTACGCCACTGGGACTGGATGTGGCTAAAAACTTAGAGTGGTAGCTCGCCTTTAAGTAAGGAAAATCTGCACAACATCCCGCAAATGACGCCCAACAGTGAACACTGGCAACAGTATCCTAGTACAACAAATCATACTTAGTGATATTTGTCATCAGTTGGTATTATTCATCATTAAGGGTATTTTACATGTTTCACTATCTGTCCCCATCCTAAGAAAAAAAACAGAAAAAAAACACCATGGGTTTCCTGTACTAACAGTATCCCGGACTTGCCCAAACTAAAGGGGTAGAAAAGCTTCTCACAGATATACAACCTAAGAAAGCTGCTGGACCGGATCAAATCCCGGCGAGAGTACTCAAAAGCTGTGCAAAAAGTCTAGTTTCAGTTTCAGTTTTCTTGCAGAAGATCTTTCAAAAATCCGTTGATACTGGTGCACTTCCGGCATGTCCGGATGAATGGCTCAAGGCCAAATGTCATCCTGATTTACAAGAAGGGAGACCGCACAAACCCAGCAAACTACCGACCAATTTCACTCACCTCAATCCCCTGTAAAATCTTGGAACTTTATTTAACACATTATTCATCGCCACATCATCATCATGGATCACCTGGACAAACACAAAGTCTTATCAAACCATCAACACAGCTTCCGCCAAGGAAGATCATGCGACTCCCAACTATCAGACCTAATCGACGATTTAACCAAGATCCTTGACAACAGGAGCCAAGTAGATTTAATCATATTGGACTTTAGCAAGGCCTTCGGCACAGTTCCCCACCAGAGGCTTCTACAAAAGCTCAAAAATGTCGGCATTAATACCAGCCTGCTGGACTGGATTGATCACTTCCTCACGTCAAGACACCAACAAGTCCAGCTTGAAGGAGCATCCTCACCAGAATCGCCAGTAACATCAGGTGTACCTCAGGGGACTGTGTTGGGGCCTTTGCTCTTCCTACTATACATCAATGATTTGCCTGATACCGTGTCATCCAAAGTAAGGCTGTTTGCAGATGACTGCATATGTGACCCGTCACATCAAAATGGACATGTTGGAGGCTCAGGTCAAATTTGAGTTATTGGTATGACTTTAAAGAGCACATTTTAAGCTTTAAATGACACCATGTTGAAGGTAATCGGACTTTGTAATCACAAGATATGATTTGAAGAAGCATATTTTTTTCTATTATTTTCATTATATTTCACCAAATATATTGGCCTCTATCTTGAAATTGTGTTTGCTGACAACATGTCCATTTTGACGCGACTGGTCACATATTATACAGAGAAATACGTCACCAAGATGACAGCAAACTCCTTCAACGCGATATTGACTCGCTCTGCCAATGGAAAAAGACCTGGCAAATGGCGTTTAACTCGACCAAGTGTTACTCCATGCATGTCACACACAAAACCAAGCCCCAAGCCCCTCACTTTTGACTACAGCATGAATGCCAGCGTTCTCCAGACTGTTGACCACCAACCATACCTGGGAGTAAATATAAGCAAAAACCTTGACTGGGCCTGCCACACAAGCATGTTACCAACAAAGCAAACAAAGTGCTAGGACTCTTGAGAAGGAACATCTACTCGTGTAGCAAAACAGTGAAAGAGACCGCCTACAAAACTCTTGTGCGTCCAAGATTAGAATACAGATCTGTAATTAGTATGCATAATCTCATGTCATTCCGCAACGCAAAGTACAATTTTTTTAGGATAGCAAGAAAAAAATGTACCCTATTTTCATTTAACTATTTTTTCTCTGCACACAATTGACATGCTTCACAATGATCAAAAAAAATTTGGAAAATTACCTGAATCCTGGGTCCCAAAATGGGCCCCGGGATATCGAATTAGTCTAAAAAATGATGGATACCATGATAAAATGTGTCCCGGTTGTGGATGATTGCTGCAAGGTTGCGCAACCTTCTCAGAAGAACCAAACTGGTTGCGCAAGGTTGTATTTTCCAAATTTAACCTTGCGCAAGGTTGCAGAATTGATTGCGATTTTCATAAGGGACGGGTCAAACTGCAACACATTTGACGCAGAAAAAAATGTCCAGCAATTTAGCCTAAAAAAATGAATGGACACCATAAAATGTGTCCCGATTTGAATTTTTGGGATTTTATTTCACATTTTGAGCTACGTATGAAGTCTGTGTAGCTAACCGGTCAAACCGCAACGGAGTAAGTCTGTTATACCCTTCACAGAGGTATTCATAGTGCATGATTTTTAAGAACGACGCATACTACCGAAGCAGGTGTGTAGGGTATAACATAATTATGCCACCGCAACATATTTGACGGAGAAGAAAAAAATCCGACAATTTAGCCTAAAAAATGACAGACACCATAAAATGTGTCCTGATTTGATTTTTTGGACATGATTTCACATTTTGAGCTGCGTATAAAGTCTGTGTAGCTAACAGGTCAAACCGCAAGACATTTGACGGAGAAAAGACATTCCGGCAATTTAGCCTAAAAAATGGCGGACACCATGAAATGTGTCCCGATTTGATTTTTTGGATATGATTTCACATTTTGAGCTACGTATAAATTCTGTGTAGCTAGCCGGTCATACTGCAACACATTTGACGGAGAAAAAAAAATCTGGCAATTTAGCCTAAAATATGATGGACACCATAAAAAGTGTCCCGATTTGATTTTTTGGATATGATTTCACTTTTTGAGCTACATATAAAGTCTGTGTAGCTAGCTGGTCATACTGCAACACATTTGACGGAGAAAAAAAATTCGACAATTTAGCCTAAAAAATGACGGACACCATAAAATGTGTCCCGATTTGATTTTTTGGATACGATTTCACTTTTTGAGCTACGTTTAAAGTCTGTGTAGCTAACCGGTCAAACCGCAACATATTTGATGGAGAAAAAAATTCCGGCAATTTAGCCTAAAAAATGACTGACACCATAAAATGTGTCCCGATTTGATTTTTTTTGATATGATTTCACATTTTGAGCTACGTATAAAGTCTCTGTAGCTAGCCGGTCATACTGAAACATATTTGATGGAGAAAAAAATTCCGGCAATTTAGCCTAAAAAATGACGGACACCATAAAATGTGTCCCGATTTGATTTTTTTTGATATGATTTCACATTTTGAGCTACGTATAAAGTCTCTGTAGCTAGCCGGTCATACTGAAACATATTTGATGGAGAAAAAAATTCCGGCAATTTAGCCTAAAAAATGACGGACACCATAAAATGTGTCCCGATTTGATTTTTTGGATATGATTTCACTTTTTGAGCTACGTGCAAAGTATGTGTATATTAAATGAACTGATCAAACCGCAACACATTTGACGTAACAAATGATGTTCGCATTTCAAATTTTATCTCCAATATATTAAGTTTACATTAAATAATCGTGATTTAGCCGAAAAGATTATTTTTATTATTTTTGTTTATTATTTTGGATGGATAATTTTGATGGATAATTTTGATGGATATTTTGATGGATAATTTTATTTAAATATTTTTTTAAAATATTTTTATTTTTAATTTTGATGGATAATTTTGATGGATATTTTGGATGGATAATTTTCAAATCAAATGTTTAGAGACATTTCGAGAATCAAACTATCCATTATAACAACACATCGCTAACAATGTGAGTGTGACAGTCATCGAATCTGGTTCCGCTGGGATCCTAAAGTACCAACCACAAATTAAACATGTCTACCGAAACTGCTCAACCAAAAACCATGCAACCCGATAACCGCAAAAACCGCGAAGCCCGAGAACCGCTCTAGTTGTGTATAAAAATGCTTAACAAAATCATCTAATTTCAGTTTTCGGCCCATAAATCTGTTATTATATGAGCAAATCCAATGAAATTTCACGTGTTTTTTCGGGATTGTCTACAGCTATAAATGTCTTTCAATTTTATTCTTCTTTGGTGTGATTATATATAATCACACCAAAGAAGAATAAAATTGAAAGACATTTAGGGAGCGGTCACATAAATGCACATCGTATAGCCCTGAATGCGTGATAGATCATGGATAGATGAATATTGTAACGAAAAGTGCCCTTCGTCTTCGAACCTGATGTCTTTGTTTCAAGAGGTTTGAAGATGTCTTGAGATAAAGGAAGTGTAACGTGGTGGTGCGTCTTCCTTACACTCGACACATTTATAATACGTGAAGTTATTTTAGTCTCCTAGAGTCGCTTTTTTTTTTTTTTTTCAAAGTAAAAAAAGAAAATTAAAAAAAATTATAAAAAATTTGAAAGAAGCACCTAACAATAAAGAAAGATGAAAACGGGTTTTTAATGAAAAAAAATCTCTTTAAAACGTGTTTTTGTGTAGTATCTCCCTGTTTAATTTTTTTTTTAAATTAAAAAAAATCTGACCGTCCGACCCAGACTCTGGCCCTGAAAGGGCAAGTCAACTACTTCTTTTTTTGGGGGGGGGGGGGGGGGCTCATTTGCTTGATCCTCACGTGTATTTAATTGAGTTTCGCTTAAAGTCATAGATTCTGCTAGAATCATGCTTATAGGCCCAGCAATTTCATGATCACTGGGTTTATTTCTTGAGTGTGAAAAACAAAATGATGCCCAAAACATGTGCTTGCACAGTGTTTTGGGCAGTAAAACGGGCGCAGGTCGGTATTCCGATGTAAGGTTTTCATTTCGAACGGTTTTTATCCCGAAGATAAATATTCCGAACGGTAACTGTTCCTAAGGGTAATTTCTCCGAAAGTCATTATTCCGATAAAGGTTTTTTCTCCTAAAGGTTTTTTCTCCAAAAGTTTGGAATATAGACCTTTCGGAATAATGAACCTTCGGAGTAATGACCGGTAGGAGTAAAAACCGGTTTTCAGATATTTTTCGGAGAAATGACCCTTAGGACCAAAAACCTGATGGAGCAATGGCCTTTCAGAGAAACGACCTTCTGGTTAGGGTTAGCCGTAACCTTAACTCCTAACGATTTTTTACCCTAACGGGTTTTGCTCTGACAGAGCATGGTTTTGCTCTGACAGAGCATAACTCCTAACGATTTTTTCTCCTAACGGTTTTTGTTCCGAAAAGTCAATATTACGAATTTTCGGAATATTGACCTTTCGGAATAAAAACCGTGAGGAGTAAAAACTGTTCGGGGCAAAAATCTTTAGGAGTAATGAAGTTTCGGAGTAATGATCCTTAGGATCAAAGAACTGTAGGATAAATGATTTTCGGAATAACAACAGTGAGGAGTAAAAACTGTTCGGAATAATGACCTTTCGGGTTGAAAAACTTAGGACCAAAAACCTAGGAAGAAAAATCTTTCGGAATTTTGAATTTTCATTGAATAGCGTGTAGGAGAAATGACCCTTCGGAATAAAAACTATCAGAGAAATGACCTTTCGGAATAAAAACCGTGAGGAGAAATAACACTTCGGAATATCGATCTGACCCCAGTAAAACAATGACATTTTCAACATTTTTCACTCTTTAGACAAAATTTGAATGGTGAAAGTCAAAACTCAAAAGGGAAGGGTATTTCACCCTTTCTTTGTATAGGGTGAGTGAAAACACTGACTTGACTTGACTTGACTTGTGGCGGATGATTTTTCCGAACCACAATGCCTCTCCAGATCTTCCTTTCCAACATAGCTGTCTTGATTTCTTCCACCTGCAGTTTCTTCCAACTGAGGCCATTATAAATTGTTAATATTTACTCTTATTAAACATGTTAAATGAAATAATAATCTTATTCTTAACGGCAACGAACTTAAATTAGTGATAAAACCTCTCGATATTTGAATGCAATTTATGGCCAGATATAAACCTACTATGATATAGTGGCCAAATTACGGTCAAATCCAGTCCTCCCTGATTTGGAAATGACGTCATTTGGCACACACTAATGTGTAATAGTGATCGATGGTAATCGATAGCTAGATAATTAGTTATTTGCTAGTGACTAAATTGAAGTGGAAGTTTAACGATCAGATGTAAATCCCAATATTTCTATCTATGAAAATGTGACAGATTAGGCCCAAAAAGATAACCAGTTTGTTTCCAATAGCACGCCTGAAAAGTCAATGCGAAATGCAGTGTGTTTTTTAATTTTTTTTTGCTCAAATACATCTTTTGTGGAGATTCACTTGAAATGGTTTTATTTAGTCAAATCTGTGCATTTTTGTTACTCTTATGCTCGCTAAAATGTGATATTCGCCGCGGATTTTCATTTTTGTGTTTGCCGTATGTGGCCAATCGCCATCTTGAATCATGTAGGACATTAGGGTGCATCTGGTGCCCCTCATGTCAATGGATTTGTCTGTCCTTAGTCTTAAAATGTTCCTATTGTTTCAAAACTAACATGTGCCAAGTTTGAATTAATTTGGAAGTTGTCGTGGGGGGCCTCTGAAAACCTAAAGTTACAGTGTGTGTTCCTTGGTAGGAAAGTTCGTTGACCCCTGTACAATTCCAATTAGAAGCCGATCGAACAATTTGAAGTAGCTGCCATATCAAAACCTTTTGGACTTAGAAGCTCAAATCTTGTGAGCGTATAGAACTGATAATCATCTTCAAATCTGCAATAAAAATTAATCGCTAACAAAATGAGCATATGCGGTTTACTGGCACAAACGCCCTCGATCCATAATTTCATGTATTTGGCATTTTGTGTTCATTTTTACCCCGCATTTTACAAATGTTGATTAACTTGATGTCCTGATTGTGTTAACAGTATTTACAACTTTAAATCAATGTATATTATCCACTTTCAGTGTGGAATAAGAGTATTATAACACTTGGTTCATATAAGACAGAAATGTTCCCCCAGAATATGGACTGGGGGCCCTTTTGACAATAAAACACACATGCTCATTTCGTTGGTGGTTAATTTTTATCGCAGATCCGAAGATGATTATTAGTTCTATTAGCTCACAAGATTTGAGCTTCTAAGTTCAAACGGTTTTGATATGGCAGCTACTTCAAATTGTTCAATCCGCTTCTAATTGGAATTGTACAGGGGTCAACGAACTTTCCTACATAGGAATACATTAACTTTAGGTTCTCGGAGCCCCCCAGACATCTTCCGAATTAGTTCAAACTTGGCACATGTTAATTTTGTGACCATAGGAACATTTTAGGACTAGTGACAGACAAATCCATTGACATGAGGGGCACCAGATGCACCCTATTGGACACAATTTCGACAAAAGATGGCCTCTAACAATATTTCCCCCCGTTTTTTCTATAATAATTTTTACATGCGCAAGAATCAAGCGTCTCAGTGAAATGTGTGCGCACTACTGGAAACAAACTTTTTTGTTTGTTTGGCCTTAGATGTAAATAAATACCAAACAATACCAACAAATTGTAAAATTACAGGTAAATGTTCCAAATAAATATGGTAAATCATTTAATTTGTGGTGAGATTTGCCTGATTTGACTTTTTACAAACATAAACAAAATAAATGGGGCTGTAAATTTGGTGAAATTGATAGTTTTTAATTTTTTATACTTTAGCATGGGTCAAAGTCCCCACTTTTCGCTTTGTAACAAAGAATGCAAATAAAAAACGAATAAGGTATTGTTTTGTCAAGTAAATACTAAATTGTCTATCCAACCACAACATAAAATATACCAACCATGTGGGTGAGGCAGTTACAATATAGAGATGTCTAATGTCATGCCTATCATCAATCTTGTTCTGTAACTAACTGTATTCTTATGTTTATTTTCAGGATTCAACAGAAACATTCAGTGGTCATATACCCACAGGTAAGATGTAACAGATCAATAATTCTACAAGTGTCGCTCTCTCTCTAGCCAAATATGTGACCAGTTATACTACCAATTATTTTGCTGGAGATTAACACTACAACTTATGAATGTGTAGTTTTGGACAGCATTTACAATTGGGTGTACTTTTTAAGCTCCTCCACACTGTGTCAAATGCCTTTCGGAAGTCCCGGAAAGCCATATAAATATCATAGACATGTACCTTTTTACCTTGGAAAAATATAGTGGGGAATAAGCGTGATGATGGTAAGCCTAATAGTAATACAGCCTTGAGTAATAAATTCATCGTAATATTGATGATTTAATTCCTGAAGTACTAATCTTGTTAAACTTGTATTTCAGATAAATTAACTGTTAAATACAGTCGCAGTAGCGGACCTGGGGGTCAACATGTTAATAAAGGTAGGAGTTATATACTGTGCCTGCAAATCAACTGGTTCATCCTTCTACCATAAACTTAATTTGATGTAATGAAAAGATTAAGCTTATGAGAAATGTAATGTAGAGTGATGATCTGATGAACTTGAAACATGATCAGTTTTATAAAAGACGCAAATCCATATTTGAAGTTTTAGATGAGAAATGGGATATCAAGACTCCAGCAATTAAACTTTGTTACATGTTGTCAAGAATCCAATTGGATATGTTCAAATGGATTTGGTGATAATTCATATAGGTTCATCATAGAATTATCAATGAAAATCAGAAATTTATGAGAATCTGAGTAGATTGTGGCCATCTTTGCAAGTATAGATGTTCAGATCCTTGCAGAAATGCTAAGTAATTAGGACTTTGAGGCAAAATGTAGTCTTCCTGAATACAGATAAACAATACTAACTTGTAACTATCACTGAATATTTTGTGCAGTTAGGGGGTAACTAGAGAGGGGGGAGGGGCAGAGAGGGCTCGCCTTCCCCAAATGAAATGACAAACTCTATGTAATGTATATTAACAAAAAATAGTAAGTTATGCTCCCACCTCCTGATCACTCACAGACCTGTCCCCCATCATGCCCCCCCCCAAAAAAAAAAAAATTTGAAGACCCTAGTAATGCTATTGTGTGCAGTTTACAAGATACATTATATTTTATATTTTACAGTAAATACTAAAGCAGACGTTAGGTTTAATGTTGCAACTGCTGAATGGCTACCTCAACACATACGAGATAAGATAATAGAAAAGGTAAATTTGTAAGTGTGTGTGATTGAGCCTAAAAAGGTGTGTGACCCAATCAAATTCACTTTTCCCATGAAAATTGAGATTTTGGCATCAGAAGAAATATCTGTCTCATTCATTACCCCTACAAAATGTTAGGCCTGCGAGATATTTCTTTGAGATCCTAAGTAGTGAATTGTTTCTAAAAGTGGTATTCCACCCCAGAAGTTTATTTAGGAAAATTTAAAAAAGTGAATTTTTGCGTCTATCATAAAAAAACTGAAGCAATTTTCCACAAATTATGGAATATGATCATTTATGAGGAGCCTTCACGTCAAATAGTAAACATCAAGTTAACATTTTAGTCTGAAATTGGGTCACCCATCATAGATTGCATGCACATTCACACACATGTAATTCATGTTAGTTTTCCATGTACTTTTCCTTGTGAAGTCCAATTCCCTGAAACAATGGGTGTTCAACACAATTCAGAGACTCTATTTTCTAATGATTAAAAAGCAACTTGTTTTAGGTGTTGTTTGAGTATTAAGGCACTTGGTGTCATTTGAATTAAAATACAGTAAAGGGTCTTATGGTCATAATGTTTATGTTTTGTTGGGCATTTTGTCATAAAACTACCATTTTCATATCCTTCATGCTCATTTACGCCATCGGATGCTAAAGCAATTCAAAGCTAAGCAAATGTAACTATTTTATAAGCAAGACATCTATCCGCACATTTTATTTTTTCCCAGAAACAAAATAGAATAAACAAGGCTGGCGAACTGATATTGACTTCCGAGAGGACCAGATCACAGATGACTAATTTTGCTGATTGTTTACAAAAGATACGAGACACAGTGGTAGAGGTGACAAAGAAACCTAAGGAACCAACATCAGAGGATGTAGCTGTCGCCAGAGTCAGGTTGGTTTCCATTTACGGGGACAAGAGGCTACAGTTCAATCAGTTCTAAATTATCAAAATATATGTGGTTTTTATCGCTTCACACGCGAAAGTAATCCAAGCGTATGCAAGCGACTCTGGTCATATCCATGCGACTTTGGCCACACACAGGTGTCACACATTTGATTCACAACACACCATGTTGCGTTATGCGAGCCTTTTTGAGCCAACTCTGTTGTGTAGTAATTCGCTGCTGTAAGAAGGCTCGCCGTAGCTATTCAAACTATAAATTTATAGCAAATTACACGATTCTATTTCTGCATATATCAGGAAAACATTGTTAGCTGCAACATGGTTTACTGTGTCACAAAAGTCTTTGTGAAATTAACAAAAGTTATCTATTTGTCCTAAATATCAATGTATAAATGTTTCCTTTTTCCAAGATACTTCTTCGAAATTAACAATTATTAAAATTCAGTTTGCTGACCTTTAAATGTATACTGCTGCATTTTGATTTTGTGATCCTCATTGATAATAATTAGAAAAAATTAAATTCTGGAATCTCCACGGACACAAACTCAAGAGATTCACAAATATCTCCACCCTGTTAGTATAAAAATTAATTGATCTCGGAGTTGTTATTTTAGAGGGGAAAGTGTGGTCCTGAAATCAATAAGAAACAGTGACACATCCTTACAAAAACCTTTTTTGGATGCCCCGTATTATTCAATTCAAAAGAATAACTTTAGAAATTTTGGAGTGGGGTCCTAAAATCAATAAGAAAAAGTGACACATCCTTACATAAACCTTTTTTAGATGCCACATATTATGCAATTCAAAAGTATAATTGTAGATATTTTGGAGTGTAACTGTTTTGGGAAATATCAATTCAACTATTGTGTGGTAACATTTTCCCTTATTTCTTTCTCTACTTTCTGTTCTAGGATTGAAGCTGCTAACAGAGAGAGACTAAAGCAGAAAAAGATGCGTTCTTCAACCAAGCGAGACAGACAGGTTTTTGCTGAATAAGCTTCCGCTATCTATTGCCAGATGGATCTATGAGACGTTATCAAAGACATTTATGAGACTCCCATAAGACTTTATTACAAATAATATGGCAATCCCCCATATCTTATTTGTCTAACATCCATTGCTTTAGCTGTTGACAAATGATATGTGAAGACTTTCAGAGAGGTTATCTCTCAAACAATTGCACCACTATTGATAAATGGTTCTTTATTCATTGAATATGGGTGGGTGTACAGGAATCCAATGTGTAAAACATCCATTTGTGTGGTTCTTCTGAAGCTGGTGTTTTTAGGATAGATACTCATCCTTTTGCTCACTTTAAATTCCATTTTGCAAACTTACCACTCCGCCAATCTGCAATGAATGAATGACCATGACATTAGAGAACTATGGTGAGCTACCCAATGGACACAATTAACAGCTTGTTGGATCAGGGGGTGCCACTCAACTTGTTGATCGGAGGCCACTTTCGTTTAACTTTGGTGAGTGTCCTATTGTTGGTGGCGCTGTTTGTGTCGTCTGCTTTAGGTATTCAGGGGTATTAGATTTAATTGAAGTTTACACTAAATTGTTGGGAAAATTCCTCCAAAATGGTCCGGTTTTGAAAGTTATGATAAAACATACTTTCTGGACGGTTTTTACTAGCCTGAAATATATGATAACTCACGTTTCATTATTTATTTTAGGTATTTGAATTCATTCTCTCACTTTACACCATACCGTCATTGTTCGTGTCCTACGGACTTGCTGCAAGTCGATACATGCCTTTAACTCCAGAGAGCATAATACAATGGCGCTGTTGCTTTTTTAATTTATGCAAACAGGACTTGTTTAGCTACGTACATCAGTATAGGACTTTCCTATTCCAAATTTAATAAAATCCCTGGTTGGATGTCTTGAGAGATTTCCAAGAAGTGATTAAAAGCCTATTCTGTCTTCCTTTTAAATTGTGTGACTGTTGAATATACCTCAGCTGACATCACATGTAGTTCTATTCAAACATTAGGGTCTACAAGGTGTCCAATTAAAAAGGGTGCATGTGTTCTGCGTCATTTCATTTTCAGTATTTGACATTAGTGATTATAATATCAGCTTCGTTTATTCAATTGTAATTGCTCTTACCTTTTCAACAATATGCTTGATGAACCACAGGTTGTGCCACCTTTCATTTAAAATGCAGTATTTACTAATGATGTCCATGAGCTCCAATACAATTTAATAAGCTTTCAAATGCCATTTGTTTTTTGTCACATTTCCTTTATACTATCCCAAGATATACTTGATTAAAGTTTTAAAAGTATAACTTTTATTTTGATTGTTCCTTGTTAAAACAGCACATTTTTGGATAGGCTAAAGCTAATTTGACAAAACGAACTGTGTCAGAAAGGTAATTTAGCTATATATTGAAGCTCATGTAAATATCAAATACAAAATGTTTAATGATTAAAATAACACATTCCTTGAACACCTTTTTTGTCTCTAAAAGTGGCACAACCCCGATATTGATTGCTCGTAGTTGATCAAACATCTTTAGATTGAGACAAGTAAATACAATCAAACAGGATTTTAAAGCCAGCTAAATTATCCTTTAGTTAATGTAAATGTTTACGCTAAGGCGAGGAAAAAAACCCCAGTTTTACGTGCCTGACCGACCCACTTATTGCGTTTTTCATTATTTGTTTTTAGCATTTTTTCTCAAATCATGTAAAACACAATTGTTTAAAAAAATCCTGATTTTTGCAGATTTTTGTGACATTTTAGGTTAAAAAAAACACCAAAAAACCAAAAACACCACCGACCGACCCTACTTGATAGGTACCTACCTATTTGCCCAATTGCCATCTTGTTTTTGCCAGTGTTTACAGAAATTTACAAACTTGAATTTGACATGGTCACAATAATTTACTTTTTGTGAGCTACAATAATCCCCCTAATATTAAAAAGATACTGTTGGATAGTGTAGGGGCCAAATTTTATTCTTAAAACAAATTTGGTGAGAATTTTCTTTTTAAATTGCTCGAAACGGAGCGTTTTAACTATGCGATATTCAAACATGTCATTTTTTATCAATTTTTTCCTATCTTGAACCTGATATTTCTTCTTTTTATGAAGGGTCCAGGTCTTGATTTTTGGGGGGCATAGAAAGATTATTAAGTTGTCAACCTAAATAAATTAAGCGTGACGACACAAATTTTGGCCTTTTTTCAGGAAAAACGGTTCACGAAGACAAGGTGGATTCAATTTTGAGTTTTTGTGCACATATTGGGTGCTTTATTGGTGCAGTTCAAAGTCAAAGTGAGGGTTGTGTTCAATGATAATGATGAAGGTATGATGGTCAAAGTAGGTAATTTCTATGTTTCATGAACTACATGGTATTCCCATGATTGAATCTTTACAAAATTACAGATGTTTTGGTCATCGTATACAATTTTGCGTTAAATTGGGCCCGATTTCGCTTAAATTGGGCTCTTTTTTGACCAATTTGGGTGCTTTTTAATCTAATGTCAATTTTTTATCATTTTTTTCCTGTCTTGAATCTGAAATTTCTTCTTTTTATGAAGGCTCCAGGTCTTGATTTTTTGGGGGCATAGAAAGATTATTAAGTTGTCAACCTAAATAAATTAAGCGTGACGACACAATTTTTGGCCTTTTTTCAGGAAAAAACGGTTCACGAAGACAAGGCGCATTCCGTTTTGTATATTGTGCGCATATTGGGGGCTTTATTGGTGCGGTTCAAAGTCAAAGTGAGGGTTGTATTCAATGATAATTATGAGGTATGATGGTAAAAGTAGGTGATTTCCATGTTTCATGAACTACATGGTGTTCCCATGATTGATCTTAACAGATGTTTTGGTTGTCGTATGAAATTTGCCGTTAAATTGGGCTCTTTTTTGACCAATTTTGGGTGCTTTTTCAACTTTTGAATGGTTTTACTACGTGAGGGAGCATTTTAAAGTAAAATACACATTTTGTTAGTGTTTAAATATTAATTAAACTTAAATCAAAGTTGGTATGTTGATGAAAATGTGTATTCTGCCATATTTAATGCATTTACAAATAAGATACACTAACAAAAACAGATCAAATAGGCCATTTACCACACAGTGTTGCCTAAATTTACTTTGTGCAGTCCACACATCTTTTTCACTCCTATATATATGGCTGAATTTCCTCGACATTCAAATAGCTGAATCTCCGCAACGTAATGTCCGTTTGACTTCATTTAAAATACATTTTCTTAGTTTAAATTAGCTCTTTAATTTGATACCAATCCCAACCTGCAAGAGTACAGTTGAATTTATACACCTATGTACCTATACTTGACAGGTCCGTCATAAAACGGTGTTTTTTCTCGTCGCCCAAACACAGAATATTAATTGAGTGAGAGCAATGACGTGGTACATGTGCATCTTTTTTTAGAGACACCCTGTGTACAGTGGCGTACCGACCGGGGGGGCAGGGGGGGCAAGTTGCCCCCCCTGGCTCCAATTACCGGGACGCTAAATTCCCAATACCGGGACGCTAAATTTGCATAAGGAAAAAAAATGACATAAAACACTGATGACTTGGCATTATTTGTTGACTGTTGTGCTTTTTGGACTGCGAAATTTTGTGACCGTGCGAAAATTTGTGACCGTGCAATTTTTTTTGACCCTACCCCCCCCCCCCCCCCCCCCCACACTTACGTGAAATTCACGAGGTGACTGACTGGGGAAAAATTTGGGGCAACCTTTTACGAAAATTTACGCCACTACCGGGACGATACGCCACTACCGGGACTACATACTTCTGCCTCCCTGGCTCACATGCCGCGGTACGCGCCTGCCTGTGTATTGATTATATTTAGGTGAAATTTGTGTACTTATCTGTATGCGAAACATTTGTTTGATGTCACTGTTTTGCCAAATAGATTGGTACGTGATGTACCTGACAAATTGTATTGCATTTTATAATTGGTTTTCGAATTTGCCATGCTTTTCACTTTAATCCATGCAAACAATGTGTGGCATTGTTTTATATACCAAAGCATTTCTCTTGTCATTGGTATTAATGCTCATCTAATACACCCAACAAAATATGTAAGTTCCACCTAGCATATACTAGAATATTTCCAAAAATATTTGATGGCTTTAATTAATTTTCAGCTAGAAAGATGCACCCAATTGTTAGGCACATTTTGATACCAAATTTGTTGGCCTTGAGACAATGCAACGATAAGAAATTGTGCCATTTACCAATTTGTATACAAAAACAAAAGTGGCACTAAATCTCACTGGCTATGGCTGGTTTTGTCCATAAATTAACAGCCATTTTCTTGGTGGATTTTCGTGCACAGACATGGGAATCTACCAAACAATTATGTGTGGCATCATTTCAAGAAAATCAATAAGCAGATCATAATTATGTGTGGCAAGATCGTCTGATTATGAGTGCGTGGCAATTTGGTCCGATTATGAGTGACATGGCAATTTGGTCTGATTATGGGCGACATGGCAAAATGGTCTGATTATGTGTGACCAAATTGTCATGTCGCACATAATCAGACCAAATTGTCATGTCGCACATAATCAGACCAAATTGCCATGTCACTCATAATCGGACCAAATTGCCATGTCTGTTAATTTATCAATTTAGTGCCACTTTTTTTTTCTGTATCAAAATTGGTAAATGGCACAATTTCTTATCGTTGCATTGTCTCAAGGCCAACAAATTTGGTATCAAAAGGTGCCTAACAATTAGGTGCATCTTTCTAGCTGAAAAATATTTTAATCAATCAAATATTCTAGTATAGGGGGAACGTATATATTTTGTTGGGTGTATAACTCTTGAAAGGGTCACCAAATTTTGGGAATTAATGGATTTGTAACTTAATTTGAAACTCATCTGCTCAATTTGTACCCAATAGTTTTGAATGCATAACAGTAACCAATATAAACAAAATTGTCCCATCTTTTTCTTTAACATTTGAAAATGATGCTTCACATTAATTTCACATCTTGAATTACCATATAATAATCAGTTTCATTTTCTTGCTTACAAGAGTAAAATTGCCACATACAAATAAAATACAGTTTAACAAAATGAGATTTGTTTCTACTATGGTAGTGTTAAGATATACATTTCACAGAGCCTGGCTCATGTTTATAAAAAGAAGAGATAACAGCATTTCACATAGCATTTTTTACTTTAAAAAAAAGGGGGAAATGTACTTCGCGTAGATTTTTTCTGCGACGAACTTGGGTGTTTTTTTTGCCTTATCAACTTTTCAAACCTGACACTTGCTAAATACATTACACCACAGCAGCAAAATTCTGTAGTCCACCATTTCACCCGTTTGATGATCAATGATATAAAAGATTAGCGCAATAGCCACACCTGATTTTACGTCAAAAAGAAATATGGGCTTAAACTGATTTTCTCTTCCATTGTGTTAGGGTAAACGTTCAGTCATGTGAAATTATTGCAACAAATCTCAGTGTGCTGAATAAGGTATTGCTTGTAAAATCTTTAAAAATAACAACCAAATGTAATTTGATTGACTACAGCAACAAACAGAAACAATGGATTAATTTCACAAGTAAACTTTTATTCCACGTTTTCTATAAAAATATATAATTTATTTACAAATATTAATCTTGATATATATATACATTTCAATAAATAGCAACATTTATACTAGGTATTTTACAATTCATTGTACAACACATTGGATACTGTAATCTATCACCTTGAGTTTAGAGCTGATATCTGCGCAGTCTAGTCATAAGGGGCAACATTTCCACAACAGAGACAATATTCGTTTGATAGCGCTAAGAGGAGAAATAGTAGTTGACAAACAATGCACCACAATTTTAAAATATGATAACAAAATCAAAATAGCATGACTATCAAGTTGCACAGGTTCCTTTACAAATGTGCAGTTTTGAGCCTTGTGTTTGACAATTGTTGTACTTAGGATGAACTGATACATCTGAATGAAAAACACTTGATTAACCCTAATTACAGTGCACCACGGGTGTCAAGGCTACTTGGCGCCAAGTATAAAGGCTGGGTCCAGGATTTTTTCAAAAAACTTGCACGCTGGGTTATACAAACAGGTGGGGTTAGGGTTATGCATTATAATTATGGGATATAATACGTTTGTGCCAGGTTGACATAGTGCATTATTTGCCAACTATGATTTCTCCTCTTGGTTACGCTGGTGTAAACATCATTTTGTTGTAGTTCTGCATGTGACATTATTATGCGATTACTAGAGAACATGCTGATGTGACATTGAGCCCAGTTGTGACTGAGGTGGTCTATTTTGACATCGCAATTAAACAACATTTTTCAGAAGAGAATGTTTTTTTATAATAAAAAACACCCCGATTGATTGTTGGAATTCTGCCTTTAATGATGCATATAAGACAAATTGATCAAAATTACTGCCAGGGTGTCTTGGGGAGTGTCTCTAGTCAAAGAACCCCTCAATCTACTTTTGGATGAAAATACACACAGGAAGCACAATTCAATAAGAGGTCTTCTATTTTAGCCTGGATCTAATTTGCATTTTAGTACACATGTTGGCTCTAACTCAGTGTTGTGACTAATCCATCAAACTTCAAGACATAAGTCAAGTCAAAGACAGATGTGACTCAAGTCAAATAAAATCACAGAATGAAGTTAAGGCACAGAGAGACAGATGTGACTCATGTCAAATGATAGACGTGGGACTCAAGTCAAGGCACAGACAGTGTGATTCATGTCATATAACAGGCAGATGTGACTCTATTTGGTTATCCCCTGTTTATTCATGCAATACGAATTTGGCCTGATGTGATACGAACCCAAACCATTAATATTTTTCGTATTGCATAAAAACAAACAGGGGGATAACAAATTTAATATTCGGTATTTCAGTCATGAAATAATAACACCAAAAACAGAAAAAAAACGTCTTCGAAATTTACATTTACAACTGCAACATAACTCTCGCGGTAATACTGTGTGCTAATGCTTGCACAGCAGCACAGCAGCATGCGCGAGCTGGACTACGCACTATGTAACACAAAATTTTGTATCATATAGTTGGGACTTAAAAAGGGTGATACGAAAACATATCAAAATGCTATTAATAACAAATGAAATTGCGGTATTCATGCCTACTGAATGATAAAAGTAAAGGCAATTCACAAAACAGACATAACTCATGTCAAAAAACAGACAGTGTGACCCATTATCAACTACTTTTCTCAAGTCAAGTCACTGGTTGACTTTAAGTCAAATAATTTATTTTTGAGCCAACAAATGGACTTGACTTGAACTTGAAGAAAATTGAGAAATACGAGGGGGTATCAAAAAGTTGAAATCACCAAGAAGTGAAGGAGCCAGAAACTTTTTTTTGATATGTGACCCTTCAGACATCTTTAAAAAGTCACTGTGCAAAGTCACACATTTCTACCACTTTTTATAACCTGTCCACAGACCGCCATTGTAGAGATCTTCAGATTGACCGCCATTGATTGATTCTCAGATTGCCTCAGGTTGTGTTATTCCCAAAACAGCAATAAATGGTTTAAAGTGTTGACAGAAAGGGGTCAAAGGTCATGTAGGGGTCATTAGAGGCCAATCTGTGTACACCCCATGTTACCCATAAGGTTAATGTCACCAAGCTGGTTTGTAATGACCTTTGACCCCTTTATGTCAAAACTTTAAACTATTTATTGCTGTTTTGGTGAATAACGCAGTCTGAGGCAATCTGAGGATCAATCGATGGCGGTCAATCTGAGATCTCTACAATGGCGGTCTGTGGACAGGTAATAAATAGTGGGAGAAATGTGTGACATTGCACAGTGATTTTTTAAAGATGTTTGAAGGGTCACATATCAAAAAAAGGTTTCTGGCTCCTTTACTTCTTGGTGATTTCAAGAACTTTTTGATACCCCCTCGTACTTGACTTGAATCACATCTATCTGTAACTTGATTTGTGAGTTGTGTTTGTGTGAGTTGGTCACAATGCTCTAATGAAGATGAGCAAAGACAACAAACTGAAGATTTGTAATGGGCGCTAAAGAGTATTACATACTTTCAGTTGGTTTCAGGTCATGGTAGTTTTAGAAGATCAAGTTCTTTGTATTTATTCCATTTAACTTATCAGACATCCACCTCTTTCAAAAAGCATAGTACAAGTTCCCCCATCTTGGGATGAGACTCATTCGAGAAACCTAGAATTTAAAGGCAATGGAACATCCACTATTATGAACAGGATGGATGGTAAAGATGTTAACCATATGTGGAATGGTTTTGTCAGCAAACAGTAGCACTTTTTAGTCAACCATGAACTGCACAGCTTAGTCAGACAAACAGAGCACAGCTCATTCAGCCAATCAGAGCACATTTCAGTCAGCCAATTAGGCAGAAGTAGCGCCTGCCCAGCATACAAGCTCATGCTACTTCCTTACTTCAGTCCTGATGAAATCAAATCCACATAAGCAGGAACTTCATGTATGTCTACAATTTGTTGGTCAATCTACACGAAGTTTGCTGTGAGCTTTAATTTGACAGGGAGTACACTGCTGAAGGTGCTTTAAAATGTGGACAGATTATCTTTTTCGTAGGAATCTTTATCTTAAATTGACAGAATCCCTGTTTACAGTGCTACCTATCATCACCCGTATAATCTCTGTCATTCCAGTTTCTTATAGTTGTTTTTGTAACCTTTTTCTTTTGAGGTCTTGTCGTTGCTACTTGAGATGATGATGACACCTGTGGTTTTTGAGTCTTTGGTTTCATACTCATGTTGCTAGTTGTTCCAACTACCTGGAACCCATCTGATGGCATGGCGGTGCTATACTGTTGGTTAAATTCTTCTGTCTGCAGGGTTAGGGGATTTTGATGATCAGGAACTGGAGAACAAAATATCAAAAGCAGTATTAAAAGAAATTCACTAGATTCTAGATTTGTGATGGGATCAAGCAAAATGAGTTGAAACTCGCAAATATTTATTTTGAGATATAACCAAACAAAGGGTAGAAATTCTTTTGTTTTCTATTGTTTTGAATTCCTTTCAATTGTTAATATCTTTGAACTGATCTTTGTAATCAAGTGTCTGTTTACGTCCATATAGAAACAACAGGATCAATCAGAAGGTTGCCAGCCTGATGAAGTCAAATTGTAACTACATGTATAGTTTGATCAGTTCCAAATTGGCGAAGCCGCCTTACAGCAGCGAATAAATGAAGAGGTATTTTGCAAAAGGGCCTACATCCACTTTGGCTCTTATTGAGAAAAAGTCAAAAAACTGTTTCTAAATATTCAAGTTGAGCAATTGAAAAACTGAATGGATTATGAAAGAGGTACACTACATACTAATTGAAATTGATATAAATTTTAAATGTGCTAGTTTTAATTTTTTTTTAAATCATGTTTACATTTTTTGAAAATTTGGATGTAGGCCCTTTTGCAACAAAACTCCATCTGTTTGTACATAAAGAAAAAATACCACACACAAAAAATCATTTATTTTAATCATTGAAAATAAATAAGTTTGATATTGAAATGTATAGGTCACAATCATATGTTTCAAGGAAATAAAGTCATTTTTTTCAAAAATACCTACATCTCATTGTAAACAGCCATTGAAGTTGTTGTTTTGTTGCAAAAGGGCCTGTATCCCGATATAATTCTGGATACAGGCCCTTTTGCAACAAAACAACAATTTCAATGGCTGTTTACAATGAGATGTAGGTCTTTTTGAAAAAAATGACTTTGTTCCCTTGAAACATATGATTTTTCCCTATACATTTCTATATCAAACTCATTTTTTGAAAAAATGCACCATAGCCCTTTTGCAAAATACCTCTTCAAATACAGGAGGACGTGGGTGCACATGAAGGCAAATAGAGCACTATGCATCGTATGTATGATACGTGCGTGCGACCATAATCGTGGGCGCACGCTTGGATTACTTTTGCACACGGAAGATAAAAAACGAATATTTCTCGCAAAATTTGGAACTGATTGATATATATTAAGTAAACTTTTTCATAATCATCACCATATAGCAAGAAACCAAAGGTCAGGTACTGTAAAATGGGGGTGAATAGGGACATGGGGGTGAATAGGGACAAAAATGGAAAAAGTTTTTGAAATGTCAAATTTTGTATTTGATGTATACTATCTATTTTCTTTTTTTCCAAATGTTTAAAGAGCAATATAATAGTGTTCAGGAAATGGTTCAGTTGATGTGAAAGAACAAATGTGGAGCCCAGGGTATCGAAAATAAAGGTGTCCGGAAAAAAACACTGAAAAATGGCGTGGTCAAAACTTTCCTGTTCCTAACTGCATAATTTGAGCAAATGAGCAGCTGTAAATGCACCGTACCAGGACCTAGCTTTTAAGGTTCGACAACATACTCTTTGACATTGGTAAGAAATTCTAAAAGGATTTTACATTTCAATGTTTTTTGCATTTTTCCCGTAAAATTTGTAAAATCTGGGGTCAATAGGGACACCCAACGTTTTTAATGAAAATATTATACCCGCTCCATATATTCAATTTTTTGAAAGAGCAGTTTAAAGGCTTATTATGTGGACATAATATCATCTCAAAAGTTTGACTCATTTGGGTAAAAAGAAACAATTATGTTATGGATAAGTGTATATATGTCCCTATTGACCCAGTTCTATGAACGCTTGATTGAAAGCTTCAATTTTTGAGCTGTTAGTTTGCTATTGTTGACCAGAAATGTTCATATTTCTTGTTAAAACTGAACTTTAATATGTCATAAACCAACTCCAAAAGTGTGTCAGATATTAACTTCATGTTAATATTCCGAGAAATGAGGGTGCTATTTTGTTCACTAGTATTTTTCACATTTAATGACACTTAATATTTATCTCCATATTTGAAGAAAAGATGAACATTTGATACTGAATTGTTACATATTAATTAGAATATCAAGCTCAATTTAAAGAATAACATATTTTATGATCTTTAAGTACCTAAATAATTATTTACCTAAATCAGTCTAGTATTTATTTCCTTGTTAACTGACACGTATAAGAAATATTGTTAAAAAATAATTTTGAATAGTTATAATGGTAAAAACTAATTAAAAGTGATTTTTTGGTTTTACAAAACTGAATCATTATCCATATTCACCCATACATGTATGTAGAATAAAACAGGTAAAAACTCTTCAAATCTAGTGATTTCCCTACCAGAATAATGCTGTCCCTATTGACCCCGACGTCTGGGTGAATAGGGACACCGACCTTAGTAAGAAAAAAATATATACCCATCACATATTTTAAATTGTTTATAGTGGCAGTTCAAAGATATTATCGGTGGACATAACATGTGCTAAAAAGTTTGGCTCATGAGGCTACATTGAAAAAACTACAATCTAAAGAGTGCTGAAACTGTCCCTATCCACCCCGTTTTACGGTAATGTTTGTTAAGGTAGGTCTATGAAATATATAATATCGGAAATACATTGATGATATCATACCGTGTAAAGCCAGTCTTGGGCTTGGACTTCCAAGGCTTTGTCCATCATCCAATAACCTCCATACATCATGTAATGACTCCTCCCCATAGGATGACATCATTAATGGTGTCATCATCCTATTGGCTAAGGAAGATGATGACCTCATTAGGGGTACTTGCTGATTGCTGGATTCTCTACTACTCATTGAGCTTGAAGTGTTATCATATACAGGGAAATTATGGGATGGACGTGTGGTAGAATCTTCTTCTGGGGTTGATGTAAGTTGAGGTGTTGGTTGGGATACTGAAAAGCAACAGAATGATGAATCTTTAAAAATATTTCCTAAATGTATATATATTTTTGAATTTATTATAAAAGTATCAGGTGTTATTGTAATGAATCTATATATTTTAACCTTGGAATCTTGGAATTGCACAAGGGCATCGTCCCAAGGGAAATGTTGAGATCCCAAAGTAAAAATATTTAGATTCTTCATGTTGCACATTCTGGAAGTTAGAACGCCTGTGGAGACAATCTTGATGTATCAATATATGGAATATGGGTTTGTGTGTGTAACATTGGTTTGAATGAAAAGCACATAACACAAGGCTATAAAATGAACACTGTGTGTCATACTAACTCAGGAGGTAGAAAACAGCCATTACTTATACAATGCAATTCTTAAACTTAGGCATTTAATACTCTTAATTAGGTAAAACAATTGTTCTGTTTCCCTATGTGACCGACCCAAAAACTCATAAAGTCACATTTTTTTCCCTTTAAAAAAAATGTTTGACAGACCGACAAACCTTCCTGATTTTTTTACTTTTAAGGGCAAAACAACTTTATTTTTTTGGCATCACAACATATCTTTAAGTGATGCGCTCACCCTGTAGAATACTTTGTAGGTTACAGCAAATATTGAAATAGTTAAAAGATGTTTGTGAAATACACATTAGGTTGTGTAGAAAAGAGTTTTATAAAGTTTGAAAACCAACACAAGTAACCCCTAGCTACCTTTGATGCGTGGTCCTGTCATCAGTTCTGGTTGAGATTCACAAGATGATTCTGAGCTAAGCTGTACTTGTATGATATCTGTGTCTACATGGTCTTGTTCTATTCTCTTTTGTGCATATTGCAGTTCCTGAAGGAAGACAGATACAGAAAATAAAGATGACCTTACACTAAATACTGTGGAGACTTTATTATTCTTTATTCTAATGCAGTGGGTGTGGATTGATATGGTAATTACTTTATTCAGTCATTTTAGTACCATAGTACGGCAACCAAAACAAAATGTCCATCTTTTATTCTACAGCAAATTTCATACACAGCAAAAGTGTACTGTCATGGCAAGAGGGTGCAGTTGTTGGTAAAATGCAATTTGAGATATTGATGGAATTAAGCATAAAAGACAAAGAACATAAAGACAATCTTACAGTTATCTTCATAAATTCAGAAAGCAGTATCGAATCTTTACCAAAAAGAAGTCATTTTTAGCATTCGAAAAGCTCCTTTTGTTGGTATTATGATCTAAACATTTTCTTTGAAAGACAACTGCACTATTTTGCTGTGGCTGCACACATATTTATTATTCTTATAATCTCAGAAATGATTAGGTTTATTAGATGCATACTTGTCAAATGCAATACATTTTTGAGCATTATTGTTCGTAATAATCCAAATATGTCCAAAACTAACAAGTGAATGTAATACATTTTGCTTAGTATATTCAACACCTGGTGACTGTTGGTTGACAGGTACACTCTATGTCTGGCTTTTTGAATATTAACAGTATGTTTCAAATCAAGGTTCGTGTTAACACAAACACACATTTATGTTTATGAATGACTGTATAAAGTGTACTTATAGGTCCCAGGCATGCATTAGGTATACGGGAGAATGAAGTGCTTCGTTGTAGCTCTATGATGTGCTTTATTCCAAGATTCAAGATTCAATTTATTATCAAATAACATCGTGGCCAAAGGCCAAATTGCACATTGTTTACAATATAAAAAACATAAAATATTAACATCAAAAAGATACAAAAATACAAGTAAAAACAGCGATATTATTTAAAATACAAAGACTTGGTTCATGTTTAGGACCTACATTTCATTTCGAAAAGACGCAATATAAGATCTGTGGTATTCTTTGCAAAAAAATAGAAAATATTATACAATGTATCACAATACCCAAAATACAGTCATTGACCTCCAAAAAAACCTGGTATGTTGAATGATTTGTATGGGTGTTAGGCTTTTGAATACTCAGTGCACTCTTTCAAGGTCCTAGTTGACCTTCAGATTAAAATTGCTATCTTAGTAACAGTGTCTCTTACATTTAACCTTACCTGTTTTGTCAACTCATACTGCAGTTTCTCCAATTTACTAAGTTTACTGTTAAACTGGGTTGCTAGTTTTCCTACAGCTGACCCCTTTGTAACTCCAACACCGTCTCCCAGATCCTTGGCAGGTATCTCCTCCATTCCAGCACCAACATCCCATGGGTTCTTCGTATGAGCACCCCCTGATGTCATCTGTGTGTATTTGGCAAGCTCAGAGCGAAGTCTGTTACCCATTTCTATTAGCTGTTGTCGTTCACGGGCTAGTTGACCAATGTGTCTTGCTGCACTCTTAAGTTTGGCATATAACTGAAATTAAGGGCAGTGTCAACCCGGCATTTGTTTCAAAAATTGAATTTCATATTTCTCTATTATTTTATACTTTTATATGCATTCTATCATTACCATCATAAGTTACTAATCGGAAGCGATTATTTCTCGTTCTTTTGGGTGATTTAAAATTGTTGTTTTGGTAAGTTTGAGTCAGGAAAAGGCGCATGGTTATTTGGCGGGAATTTAAGCGGAGTTCCGCGCTTTTCAAATGCTGCGACAGCTGTTCGATCATTGCGTCGCGCGCTGAATATTCCCGTGCGTAATACTAGACGCGCCGCTTAATATCTGCGACGTAGACGCGAAAAACAAAAGAGCGCAAAACAATGTCTAAAAATGTAAACAAAGGCCAATCTTACGATCATTTAAATTTCAGTTTTCTTCCAATTTCTTCACATTGTGACAATATAAATTGAATCTGATAGTTTATTTTGATTGTTCATAATGGTATACTCGCCTTTTAGGTCACACGCCCGTGTATTCCGTGAATATTTAGCTTTAAATGGTGGAAAATGTCAATATTCTAACTAAACCGATGTTTTCTAGAAGTTCAAATTTGAAGGAATTTTACGAATTTTCAGACAACCTAACAAAATCAGTTTTTGATTTAAAATTTCAAAATTTCACCAAAATCATCTAAAGTCAATTATCTAGGAAGCACTTTTTTTTTTTGGCTTAAACATTTTTAGTTTTGAAAATATTGACCAAAAAGTGCCGAAAATGTGATTTTTAAGATAAAAAAACATTTTGTTGGCACTTTTTGGTCAATATTTTCAAAACTAAAAATTGTCAAGCCAAAAAAAAAAAGTGCTTCCTAGATAATTGACTTTAGATGATTTTGGTGAAATTTTGAAATTATTAATTAAAAACTGATTTTGTTAGGTTGTCTGAAAAATGTTGGCGCCAAAAAAGTGATTTTTGGGCAAAAATGTAGAAATCACTATTTTTGGGGAAATTTAATACCAAAAATGGATTCTCCGACTCATTTCATTTGAAAAATTATATACTTTTATGTACATTACATTATTAGTTTAAAAGTTACAGTGCTTAATAAATTTCATATATTTTGGGTTGACACTTCCCTTAAGGTTGGTGTCAACCCTGTTTGGCGCCAAATTATCAAGCACTGTAACTTTTAAATTATAAATGTGATGTACATAAAAGTATACATTTTTGTAATGAAATGAGTCAGAGAATCCATTTTTGGTATCAAATTTTACTAAAATTAGTGTTTTTTACATTTTTGCCCAAAAATCACCTTTGTGGCGTCAAACATTTTCAGATAACCTAACAATATCAGTTTTTAATTAAAAAATCCAAAATTTCACCAAAATCATCTAAAGTCAATTATCTAGGAGCGAATTTTTTTTTTTGGCTTAAAATTTGTTTGTTTTGAAAATATTGACCAAAAAGTGCCAAAAATGAGATTTTTGAGATAAAAAACATTTTTTTGGCACTTTTTGGTCAATATTTTCAAAACAAACAAATTTTAAGCCAAAAAAAAAAATTCGCTCCTAGATAATTGACTTTAGATGATTTTGGTGAAATTTTGGATTTGTTAATCAAAAACTGATATTGTTAGGTTGTCTGAAAAATTTTGACGCCAAAAAGGTGATTTTTGGGCAAAAAAGTAAAAATCACTAATTTTAGTAAAATTTGATACCAAAAATGGATTCTCTGACTCATTTCATTACAAAAAATGTATACTTTTATGTACATCACATTTATAATTTAAAAGTTACAGTGCTTGATAAATTTGGCGCCAAACAGGGTTGACACCAACCTTAAGCAATGTTTACATATAAAATGATTTCAAGAATTTTTGTATTTAAGTATAGATTTTGTCATTGGTAGTTCATTAATGATTCATATTCAACATACAAGGTGTCCCAAATAAAAATATACATTTGGTTTATTTGTCTGTTTTTAATGGTCTGTGTGGACACACACTATGTTTCCAATTGGATCAGAATTATATTGCATGGCACATTATTTTCAGTTCTCCAACACTGATTGCAATCCAATTTGGAAATCAAGAACTATTTTAAAAACCCTTCATCAAGAACTATTTTAAAAATACTTCTGAAATGATAACAATTTAGTTTTGAAATTTTATGTGATCAAACAAGGTATGTTGTGAACAAATTCAATAAAGCCAACAAACAGAACTGCTTTTTCTATTCATTCCTTCGACAGCCATCTCAAAACTCATTTGTATAAATAATTTGTGTTTGTTTCAATTGTTTGGTTGAATATACCCTTTAGATTTATGATCCTTTTCAGATATATGTCATTCCAAATACTTACAAATGAGTTTAATTTACAAAATTGTTCTAGTGAGTTGTTTGTGTTAAGGCTACTATATTCATGTGTCACCAAACGTGACTTCATTGAAAGAAAAATTGTGCTTTTATAGTCATTTAAGTAAATTTGATAAAAAAGGGCATTTATGGTAAGCTGCAACATAGTTCCCCAAACTTTCACAGGAGGGCAACAAGGTCATATAAAAAGTAATGTTGCCCTGTGAGAAGCTATGATGGAAATAGCAGCTTTTTATGGGAACTTTTTCCTGCTCATGGTAATTGATTTGAAAATGTATGTGAATTTTATCTTTTGTTTATCAATGAATTTCAAATGGCAGGAATATTTTTATATGTTATATAATAAACAAATATTTACTGCTCTATATATATTCTGTAAGTAGTAGGCACAGTCCTGAGTCACCTCGAGGAGCTGTTTTGCACCATTAACCTCATCAGCAGTAAATATGTGTATACTATTCTCACCTCTGCAGTATGTTTCCCTGTGTCATGATCACTAACATGTTCTGTTCTTTGATGGTAAGGTGGGTTTCTGTTGACTAGTTGTCTCCTCAATGATTGCACTTCATCTTGTAATTGTCTCACTAAGATATTCTGAAATACATTATATAATGGCAATGATGATAACAGCTCTGCTGAACATTTATTTAACTTCAATACAATCTTACATTATCCCATGTACTTAATAATTCTGATATAATTTAATGAATGATAACTTTCAGCATATGTAACTTGGTACATTACAAAACATGAGACAACAAGTATGGGATCCCCATTAAGAATACCATGTATGAGTACAAGGCATTGATTTGTGATTAGCATATCTTACACTATCAGCATAGAGTAGGATGTTGGTCTATATTGGCAGTATTATAAGATATCCTGATATGAAACATGACAATACATATTCACAATATTTAAAAGAACCTTTCAAGTACAAGTCTTATCATTCAGAAGGCATACACACTGCATGAACAAACAGGGGATAACTAATAACATCCATTCGGACTACCCAAAAACTAAAAACCAAACTATCCATACCATGACTATTATCATACCTGAGTTCCATGCGGTTTCCTTGAAGCAAGATCCATCTTGAGATTAGACAGCTAAAAATATTAACATAATTGTATTATATAAAACAAAACAAAATGAATTCCAAGTAACCAGATCTTTATTTGTACATGAGAAACACATATGTGATGCGATCTGTGAAAACCCGCCACATGGTGGCATTTTTCATTTTGGAGATATTTATATCATAAGAAAGCTAAAACTGTGCTGATTACAGAACTGGTTCGATCATTTTTCTACGATCACTACAAAAAGAGTTATGAGTGAATGATGATTGTGATGTCATAAAAAGCTACAAAACAAGAAATCATGAAACAGGCCCAAAAAGATACATAATTCAATAGAATAACATTATAAAGTTGATAATAAAAGTGACTTAAAGTTTTTGAAGGTGAAATTTCATGAAAGATTATGACACAAAGCATTGGAAATTAATTTTCTTTACAAAAATCTTAAAAAAATATTTTTTTAATATTTTTTATTTATTTATTTTTATTTTTATTTTACCCATAATCCCTAGTTCATATTTTGCGACATCCGACGGGTTTTCACAGATCGCATCAAATATATAGCACCTTGGTTACGATTGTGGTATGTTTGAACGTACATATTACTTAAAGCAATATTATGCGATTCTTTTTCAAATTTTTACACATATTTTTCTCTCTCTTAAGTGAAGTTTGACTATAAGGAAAGACTTTCCTGGACTCATAAACCTACTTTGACTGTATTTTCCGTAAAAAAACCATCCCAGAACTTAACTAAATCATAATGGAAATCCGCTTCCAATTATAGGAATTTTTCAACATATTTGTTTTGATTTTCATCATAAAGAATTTCGTAGGGTGTGTTTACTTGTGTACAGTTGCGGTCATAACCAGAAACATGGTATGAGACATTAACATGGAATTCCATTGATGAGCTAAAAAATGAATCAGAAAATAAACTTATTTCAAAATTTGAATTTGAAGTAATTAGGAAACGTATTGCCCTCAGTTTATTGCGCTGTAACTTATAATTTATTCAAGTTTCATGGTTATAAATGTAATTTGATAAAAAAATGCATTTCTAGGAAAAAATCACAGATAGAGGGTGCTCCATGAAAAAGATCGCATAATATGTCTTTAAGACTTTAATGCACCTACAGCTATGGATTAGGTCATAAAGTTGACATAGTGGGAATGCTCCCCTAACCCTCAAAATGTTCATGATTTCCTTACAAGTTAACCCCAAAATATGTCTATTGCGTTATATAACTTCAATCAACATTGCAATACAAGCTTTTTTAAATACAAGCTGTTGCCAGATACAAATTGCATCCCATGAAAAGGAATAATTGAGTAAATTGACCCAAAATAAATTTGAGTGTTGGTATCACCTAATACTTTGATGGCTATTCTTTTTGGAATTGTGAATCTTAAACACGGGCAATAAGTTAAAGGTAGATGTTCCGATTTTCAACTTGAAGTTTTCTATCTACATGAAAGATCATCCTTAAAAGAGTTGTATTCCAAAGTTTGGGTTGCATAACTCTAATGGTTCTTATTTTAGACGTACAAGATGCCGTGAAATGTGCCCATTGAGTTGTACACAAACTACATTGGTGGTTAACCACCTTTCGCGGTAATTCGATGTTATTTCACCGATTTCTTCGTAATCATACTGATTTGGACCGTCAAATTTCAGTATGTTAATCAGAAAAATATGATCTTTCATATGATATGAAAATCTCCATATGTTTGAGAAAAATCTGTGTTATGAAAATGTGATCGGGTCATCTACCTTTAATGGAAAACGAAGAGATGTGTTGGAGGCTGCGCCCTCAATTATGATGAAAAGTTTACAAAACTGGGATTTGTATATTTTTACAATTGCATTACATGTATGAACTTACACCTATAAGGATTAAGAAAAATCAGCCCTCTTTGTACAACAAAACATCGTCTCAAAGCCGTAACCAGCATTTTATGTATGGTTAGGGTTGGTATTTCAACATATTTAAACATTGGTTTAATCAAGTTTTGCTGTGTTTTTGTGAGTAGAAACAACAATAATGGAAATTTTTAATGTTCATCTTGAATTCTGAAGTAAATTAATTAAAATAAAATAAATTCAACATGACTTTGTGTCCCTTTAAATGCACTGTTTTAAGTCTATGGAGATTGTTTTTAGGTAATGGGTAATAACAAAAGTAGATCACTGTAACATAAACTAACAAGAAAGGTCATCCCTTTGACATCAAATGTGACCCGTCACAACAAAACATACCTCTTGGGGTCTTTTATCCAACGTGTGATTTTAACATCATCAAAACATGCACAAATCAAGCTTTAAATTGATATCTCATAATTAAAATTTAGCCTTAAGAATCAGGAATTATGATGAACAGAAGCTTAGCATTTCCTTTTAATTTCTTTATATTTTCAAAAAAAATCCATCATATTTAGAAACTATAAAAAACGACAATAGGTATGTTTTGATGTGATGGGTCACAAATATGAATTGGTAATTCGAATGACTGAAGATTCCCATACTTTTTATAATAATACCTGGTTTCCCAAAGACGTTGCCTCTAAATTTGTTTGCAATCCACCTTTGAAGTATTCATCAGCTTCACGTCTCGTCTCTGCCAAATTCAGTTCCAGTTCTGCTACTCTCTGGCGTAGATTAGTTCTCTCTTCTGCATGTCTCCGTGTTGCAGTAGTCAATTCATACTGAATTTGGTCTATTTCAGTTTGTTTCTCTCTGGGCTAGAATGGATGCAGTAACAAATAGAAAACTTTATTAAGAAACAGTTTTGCAAGTAATATTGATGAGAAGGTTTTACAGTTATAGATTTTGTTAAAGTAAAATGGCATGCTCTTATTCATTTGGTAGTTTTAATAATTAAACAAATTATCCAATACTGGAAGAAATCCTATGTTGCATTTCTGTAGTCAATCACTCATTAACCAAGTTTATTAATAATCAATGTAAATCATCAATTAATCCCTACAATAAAACAAAAACATATGACAAAGAGATTTACAGCAGTGCCCTACCTGCTGTTGTACATGATTGAGCATTCACATAAGAGACTTACAGCAGTGCCCTACCTGGTGTTGTACATGATTGAGCAAAAGAGATGAGCAAAAGAGATTTACAGCAGTGCCCTACCTGCTGTTGTACATGATTGAGCAAAAGAGATTTACAGCAGTGCTCTACCTGCTGTTGTACATGATTGAGCATTCACATAAGAGACTTACAGCAGTGCCCTACCTGGTGTTGTACATGATTGAGCACAAGAGATTTACAGCAGTGCCCTACCTGGTGTTGTACATGATTGAGCATTCACATAAGAGACTTACAGCAGTGCCCTACCTGGTGTTGTACATGATTGAGCATAAGAGATTTACAGCAGTGCCCTACCTGCTGTTGTACATGATTCAGCATTCACATAAGAGACTTATAGCAGTGCCCTTCCTGGTGTTGTACATGATTGAGCATAAGAGATTTACAGCAGTGCCCTACCTGCTGTTGTACATGATTGAGCATTCACATAAGAGACTTATAGCAGTGCCCTTCCTGGTGTTGTACATGATTGAGCATAAGAGATTTACAGCAGTGCCCTACCTGCTGTTGTACATGATTGAGCATAAGAGATTACAGCAGTGCCCTACCTGCTGTTGTACATGATTGAGCATTCCTTCTAAGTGTGCAATACGAGCTTGTTGTTTCTTCATCTGTGCTACTGATGCTAGCTTATCTGCCCGGTGTGCTCCTAAAGAATGATAGAAAATACACACTTATAAAGCTTGAACATCTGTTGGTCAAAGCAGTTGTAAGATCTAAAATCTTGACCCTAGACATACTATACAAAGAGTTTAGCTTTTTACATAGAATATTGATCATTACAGGGGATGTCAACCTGCACACACACAAGGGTTTTCCTTGTTTCATGAAGTAATAGCTACACACAAGGGTTTTCCTTGTTTCAGGAAGTAATAGCTCTCTAGTTTATTGATTTACAGGCTGTCAGAAACTAAATTACATGCATATTGCAGAAGCGCTTTATTCTTTTAAAAGATTTTTAAAATAGTGGATATCATTTACTTCAGGTCCTAGGAATATATCAATTACATGCCAGAATAAAAAGCATCATAACGTTACAATGCTGCACTTTCACTTTTTACCATGTAAGGGCAAGAGTTATAGAGTTTTATTAAACCCAATAAAAGACAAGGAATGTACCTCTCACTTACCTATGGTATCATGTAAAGATTGGATGTGACTTTTCAGATAAGCATTGTTTAACCCAGCTGGAATATTGCCAGAGACCACCCCTTCTTTGTCAATGGTATGATCCTCTTGTCTATGTTTGGTTGTATTTAGAGTCTCTTCAAGATGTCTGATCTTTAACTTGAGATCTCGGGATTCTTTTTCTAACACTTTCACATATTCTGTAAAAAAAAGGTACATACAAAGTGACTCAGAAAAAAGAGTTGACATCACTTAATTTGTCATTAGGAACTAGAATTTAAGAGAATAAGCTTAGGTTATGGTTGTTGTTGGGGTTTTTTGGGGAGGGATGAAATCATAGACTCTGTTTCCTTTTACTAGATGATGTCACTTATACTCTCGAGATAATCTAGTTGGGCTACAAATATAGTATTTAAATTACAACAATCTTTCCAATTTGTGCAAGACCAAACGACCAATTCATATAAACATTGCATAGCTTTGATGGAGCGGAATCGGGGCAGCAAAGTTGATTACTCCGATTTTGCCTTTTTTGCTGCTTTCCAGGAATAAATGAAGTGCTTTTGATTTTAGAATTAGGATCAGGGGTGTACTTAGTACCCGCCCGCACGCCCAAGGCGGGTACATTTTGCGTCTGGTGGGTAACCTTTTTAAAAAGCCCCGGCTGGCTGGTAAGCATTTTGGGGCCCACAGAAAATGGACATCCTGCTATCCCTGCTAGTGCTACACATTTTCACAAAATGTGTAAAATTATATCGTAACATTTTCTGTCCATGAAATATGTAACACCTAAATATTGCCAACATGTATTGAAAACAAGTATTACATTACATAATTTAAGAATATAGACATTGCTGCATTTAGAATAATTTGTCTTTAAATTAAAATCGATGATGGTACGTACAGGTTAATTTGTGCTGTCCAACGAATGTTCAAACAGCACTTCTGAGTAACAATTTGGTACTTATGCTCAGAAAATATGAATATAATTTTGCTGGACCATGTGTCTGGCCCTACCTTCTCAATGTATCAAAAACAAAGTCCTTGGCACGATAAGCAAGACAACCACAATTGGGTTGTAATTAAAACTTGAGGCAATAAGTGACACTAATTCAAGAGTATTAGCTTTTATTTCAAAATCTTAAGATTACTTGTTGGGCTGGTAAGTTCAGTCGGGCTGGTAACTTTTACTTGCTACCTGCCCGGTTGTTGGGTTGGGGAAAAAAATTAAGATACACCCCTGATTAGGATGCGAAATTCAGGAGTCCGATTAGATACGAAAAATACACAAAATGAGAAAACAGCTTCACATTGGCCTTCACATAATGCTGCACATTTTTAATGGGGAAATTATTTGCAAAATTTAAACCTAGTTTGGTATTCCTATTTTTTTTTCTCTTTACTGTTTTTATTTCGCTCAAAAAAACATAAAAACAAATCACATACAGTTACAATACGGTAATAGAAAGATAATAACATACAGTATACACTCCTGGGTTATATGAATAAGCACATCAATAAGTATAAAATAAAGCTTAAAAATAAAGCTTATATACAATTGGTTTTTTTACTCCTCACAAAACTTTTCTAATTTTGTCCATTTATCAATGAATTTATACATTGTGTTGTTGCTGGTAGAGATCTGTTTCTCAAGTTTATAATGAAACTTAATTAAATACTTAAATGCAAGAATTGAAGGTATTCGATTTTGATATCTGCTATCATAGATAACCTTTTTGATAAGTATTAGGCATAAGTTAATTAATGCACTACAGTCTCCTCCTTTGCCAATGCCAACCAGTATTTTCTTGTAATCAAGAACAATATTAAAATTCATGTTGAAATCAAACCATATTTTAAATTCGTCCCAGATGTTAATGGCATGAGCACAATCCCAAAAAATATGCTTTAAAGTCTCAGGGAAGTTACTGCATAAAGTACAATTCACATTGTCAACAATTTTCATCTTAAATAATCTACTATTAGTCATTAAGCAATTCAAATTAATCTTGTATTGGAAAATTCTTGTCCTAACATCATGACATGCCTTAAACGGCATAAGGTAAATACTACTCCATTCATTGTCAAACACATTAAGCTCATTTTTGTATTTCACCTGGGATGTAGGAGGTTCCTGAATTTTCTGGACTAGAATACGATAGATGATTTTGGATGTCATATTGTCAATGTGAGACTCATTATTCTCGTGCGTCAATATGAAACCTTTTTTTTTACAAAGGTCCCGTTTAAAGCCACTTTTAAAATCTTGCTTCCAAGAAGCTGGAATAGCATCAACAATGCTTCTCCAATTCATGTAATATTTATTAGCAACCCCACGTTTAGTCCAAACATCAAAGGGAATAATTTTACCATTTGTATTATATAAATCAGAGATCATATTCATACCACACCTGGAAAAATGCTTATAGTAAAAAGGCTTATGATTGATACAAATATATTGGTTATTCCATACACATTGTTGAAGATGACCATTCTTGTCAGGCATAATAAAATCAAAATACGACTTCAGCATATCCTTATAAAATATTGGAATATTATTCCATTTATGAATTTGAGTTGGATGAATATTACAATGAAATATTAACTCACCACCAAATGGAGCGATATACTCATTCAGAATTGATTTCCATGCAGCTGAAGTGTTAAGGTATTTATTTACCCACTTAATCTTTTGAGCCTTGAATATTGATTTCACATCGATCATTTTTAAACCACCTTCATCAATATCACCGATAAGTGTACGCCTCTTTATAAGACCTTTACCACCTTTCCACAGAAATTCATATATGACTTTATCTATTTGCTGTATTATATAATCTGGAATATGACAAACGGAGGCCAAATATATAAACTTGGAGAGAGCAAAAGTCTTGATCAAAATAATTTTACCAGCAATTGTTAACCTTCTACCTTTCCATATATTAAGAATGGTTTTTACCTGCTTTAATTTTGGGCCAAAATTCATGTCCTCAGCTGCCTTTTCATCATATGAGAAAAATACACCCAAAGCCTTTATCGGTTTTGTTGGCCAATCAATGTTTAGCGGCTTGTCTATACTCATTCTCTTTGAACCAATCCATAGGCCCTTTGATTTACTGGCATTCAATTTTAAGCCAGAAACCTTGGTAAAAGAATCAAGAAGCTTCAAGAGTGTATTGGCAGAGTCAACCCCATCCATAACACATGTTGTGTCGTCAGCATATTGGATTAATTTCAATTCAATGTTGTTAATTAAAATACCAGAGATTAATGGGTTACCACGAATTGAGTTTGATAGGCATAAATATTAACCACAACAAACTTCATGTCATCTTTGACAACATTAATACATAAAATTCTACCATCATCGTCATTATAAATATCAGTGACATCAATGTTATTGCCCTTACGAAAAACGATAGCAACCCCTTTACTGTTATTGGTACCATGTGAAAATAAAATGTTCCCTATTGGATTGAACAAGTTTGAGTTAATATCTGCTTCATACAGAGACACTATATTATAGGTAATACCTTCACTGATTCGCCCTTGTCCACCAAGCCCTGCCTCCATGTTCCTATTGGCTATCTGCTGATCAAGCCCCGCCTCTTTCCCCATCTCTTCCTTGTCCCCATTGGCTATTTGATTACTGAGTTGTTCCATATCTTGCCTCATGTGATGAATGACAGTCTTGAGAGTTTGATTCTGTTCTTGTAATTGTTGAATCTGATGAGAGGCACTAGTGTCTTGGTCTTCATCCATTGTCTGACGGTTAAAATTAATATTTGTTGGACAAATGGGTAATTTTGGTTTCTTTTCCCTAATAGAGTGAAGTATTTGTATAGACTGAAATTCAGAAAATATTTAAAACTGTATTTCTTTTGCACAAGCGCTTTCCAAGTAATTACTTTCATCAACCTCATTCTCCGATAGATTTATACTCTTATATTCAAATTGAGAAAAGTCAAACAAAAGAAGGTTTCTTACCGGTAAAATCCTTTTATCAACCTGTATATTATGTCGTCTCAAGGTTGCCATGGCATGGTCACGATCTCTGCTCAATACTTGTGCCAGTTTCTCTTGCTGTGCAATCTCTCGTTTACACTCTTTAATGGAGGCTAAGGCCTAGTGGAAATTAAAAAAGAGCACCAAGATAATCACATAGTCCAGATTATTACAATTACTATAGTCGTCGCCAGAATACTTCAGCACTTTTTAAAACCGCCAATGCGCGCGTCTAGTTAATGAGCGTGTGGGCGGGGACATTCATGACCCATAGATACGATCGAACTGCTCAAAGATAACGCTGTTGTGGTGCTGTTCTACAACGCACTTCCGTGTTTACGCTGTACGCAGTTGTCACAGAAAAAAAGTGCCGAAGTATTCTGACCATGACTATAGACAACAGAAAATATCCAAAGCGGAAATATCTCATGCTGTGAAAGTCGGGCTAGAATATCACCATGTACACTATTGACCAAAAGTCAATACGCATACCATTGAGAACTTATTTCCAAACCAGACTTGTACTATTACCCATATCAATGTCAAATCCTATTTATCTAGGTACCTGGATATATTCTCATCATAAATTCAACATTCTTTGACCTTGTAGCCTACAAAGTAAAAAGATCTTTCTGAGGTAGCTATGGTGAAAACACATAAGTTATTAATTGATAAAACACATGGTTTTAGGGGTTCAGACATTTACCAACCTTAAAAATGAGGTCACTCCTTATTTGAGTCACTTGTTTTGATCAATGATGGGGGTTTTCTGACAAGCAATTTTTATTTTAAATGTGTAGAAATCTACCCATAATGAGAGAACCAGCCTCATTCCTCTGGGGATAATGAGATATTGAAGGCATTTGGGACAGCAGAAGGCAAGACACATACATACCCTTTAGGGAGTGCCTAAAGCTAAAATTAGGTGTAAAATCATGTCAGCCTAAAAGGGCGGATCAAAATGTTCTGCCACTTGGCCCATGTTTCTGAAGATGGCCATGCAATTTCAAAAACTATTGCCCCATTCCCTTGAAGTAGCTACCATTGACGTGTAAACACTGTTGCATCCTCATCCTCCCCTTATTGAAGCATTGGCGGTACTACAAAGTTGGGATTGTCCCGTGAAAAGGGCGTCCAAGCAATCTTCTATTTGATTTTGAGAAAGAGCCAGAAGTCACAGGGAGCTAAGTCGGGTGAGTAGGGTGGATATACCATCAAATGTATGCCACTTTCATCAATGTAAGGCTGGGTGAGGTGAGCTTTGTGAGGACTTACACATATGGCAACGCTGCGTTATATGCACAACACATACGCCGGCGACTTTGTGTAGAGCACGCTAACGCGATGACCATATGCACTGAAGGTATTATTATTCAAATGAAAAGCCCAGCCATACCATTGTCTCATCTTATATAGTGTGTATCAGTCAAAAACCAATCAAATTGCCTGTTGACATCCAAAACCACACCCACTATACAGGGTGTCCCTAAAATAAGGGTGCACATGTTTGTGCAACTTGTTGACCATGAAGTTCGAAAGTTTGGTGCCATATGTTTATATACACAGAAAGGGAAAACACTCAGCTTTCAGATGCCGTTTATTTTATCTGATGTGGATTTGTCAATCCTGAGATATACCCAGTTTAACAAAGCTACCCAAAATCGACGTTGTGCCACTTATACAGAAAGAATGATTATGAACGTGAAAACGATACTAACATTGGTCTATCCATATGGACGTCTGTCTTGTTTTGCAAATGTAGGCCCAATACATATTTTGTGAAACCTCGTCAAAAGGACTGGTTCGAATCGTGTAACAAAAATCTTTATATTCAGTTCTGCTTGGATACACAGGAACTCATTCTATTATTTAAACCTATTCAATCTCAATACAAAAACGTTATTTTGCATAACATTGGTGAAGGGCAATCGTACAAGTGGAAGTTGTATCTTAGGAGTAAACCTTTGAAACTGTAAAGTGGCACAACATCGATTCTGGGTAGCTCCAGTTAATTGTCCATATCTCAGGATTGACAAATCCGAATCAGATTAAATAAGCAGTATCTGAAAGCCAGGTGTTTAGTCGTTCCGTATGTGTACACTTCTTACACCAAATATTAGAACTTCATGGTCAACAAGTTGGGTAAACACGTGCACCCTTTTTTTAGGGACACCCGGTATAAGAATAATTAATAGTTAACTCATATAACAATCCAAAACTTTCATATCAGTGTACTGTGTAAAATATTACCCAGCACACACCAGTTTGTATAGAGATTAATGGATGTATTCTCCAAAGGTAGGTCATTGTGTGAGCATTGATTTTAACACTGTTCTTGTATAGGGAATTGAAGTGAATCAAATTCAAATATCATGAACCTGGGATGTTTACAAAGTGGTGAATCAAATGATGCTCACATATAATTTTTGGTGAAAATCAAGACCCTATATTGTACTCTGCAATATTCTGCCCTTCATATAAATGACCCCTTGGGTTCCTATTATATTTTTACAGTAGGTTCAAAGTCATACACTATTAGGCTGTACAGAAAATTGCATCTTAAATAGATTGAAATCAAAGCAATGCTAGCATTACCTGAATTCTGAATTACAGGAAAACATTTGCAATTACCTTTAACATTGTTTTGTAAGCATGTTAAAGTGTTTAATTTTTGTGGATCAAGAAAACGCAGTTGAAACTTAAAAGTATGACCTCACTCAATGATGACCCGTATCAAACTTCCCTGCTGTTATCACCCACAGAACCGAAACCATGAATATAATATTGTATTACCTCATCTCTAGCTTTGGTGAGTTTCTCAATCAGATGTTCAGACTTTACGTATTGTCCTCGTTCCATATCTTCACATCGTCTTTGCCAGTCTAACTCTGTCTGGGTCTTGGAGCGTTCTAAAGCTGTTTCACGTTCCATTGACAGGGCAATCTCTCTCTTATATCTGAAATTAGATTTAAGGAAAACAGTTTTTTTTCTAAAACCGATCTTGTGAAGGAAATAAAGATAATATAAACAAACCTGGTACAAGATAATTATTGTGTAACCTTCAATGGACATAGACTGATGCTAAACAACAATGAGGTGTGAGTAACCACAGAAGAGGGTTGGTCAGTTTGTTTAAATCAATGGTTTGATTTTTCGGTAAAAAGGCAATTTTGAGATAAATGTCGATTAAAGGTATATTATGTGATTGCCCTTAATCCTCAACTTTTTTTGGATGCAGATTTTCTTGCAGATTTATATTTCTGATCATAAATCATAAATATATTCTGAGTTACAGAGCGATACGATTCCTTTTAACCTCAATATCATGGTATTAGAGTGAATTTAGAGTGAAAAATAAACTGTATGGGTTAACCCCGAATTTTTTTTTTCACTCTAAAACTATGGTTTTGAAGTAATTAGAAATCGTATCACCCTGTAACTTGGAATGTATTTACGATTTATGATCAGAAATGTAAATCTGCTTCAATTTTTTTCTTCTTCTTGAGAATTGAGGGAATTCCCTGGAAGATCGCATAATATGACTAGTGTCACTGTGCTCAAGGCGTGACCATATGAAGCCAATTTTTTTGTGAGCTACACTGGTTTCCCTGTTCAGCAACGCTTACAATTTACAAGATAGTTCTGCTCACATTCAAAGCATTGAACAATATGGCACCAGCTTATATCACAGAACTCGTAACTGCCGCGAGAATTCTTTGGTCTTCTTCTCAAACTCTTCTTCGCATCCTGGCTTCAGGAAACACAAACTTTTACAGTAACAGAACTTTTGCGATCATAGCACCAAAGATTTGGAACAGTTTACCATCATATATTCGCTCAATGTCATCTCTTGGCCAATTTAAGAAGTGTCTCAAGACTCATATCTTTAAGACCACACTTAGTGTCTAATTGATTAGTATATTGTTTTTGTCAAACTATTGTACAGGCCCTCTGTGTTTTTGATACGTAGTTCCTGCATGTCTCTCAAATATTTTTAGTTTGTATTTTATGTATTTGTACTTTTCTCTTTGTATTTAAGCGCTTTGAGAACTTGTTGTAAGGCGCTCTATAAGTATTTTGTATTATTATTATTAATATACCTTTAAGTTATTGTGAATAATGAGACATGATACATGAGAATAATGAGACATGATACATACAAATGTAAAGAAGACTGATATGAAACTTGTGGAATGTGAAAAAAATCAGATAATTTGAAGTAATAGATTTCAATATAGTAGTTGAAAAACAAGTCTCGAAAGGCCTCATTTTAGAAGTAACCTGATCACAAGAAATGAACAGCATGAATTATATATAAAATTAAAGCTAAAGCCCTCAGGAATTTGACATAGGAGGTGCATTTATGAATTTGTGGGCCGTTTCCGTTTCTATGGCAACCACCAAATATATGAATAGCATTTTAAGAAATCTGATTCCTGAGGGTTGTAGTTTGAATTTTATATATAATTCATGCTGTTTATTTTTGTGGTCGGGTTCCAACAAAATATTGGCACATTTTCCCTCCACAAATACATAGATTGGAGAAATAAGATAAAGATGAATATCCAGGTTGAATTAGTCTTCATCATCTTTATCCTGATCTGATTGTATATCTTATTACCTTGACAGGTCTTCATTTTTCTTTGCTAATTCTGTTTTGAGTTTGTCTTCTGCCATTCTTAACCTTTGTATCTCTACATCTTTATCAACTGTGCTCTGGGAGACTTTTGCAAGCTGTACATTGGAATGGTCTCGCACATCTTCTAGCTCATGCTGCAACCTGTGATAAAACAAAACCATTTTACATTTGAAAACATTGCTAAATCTTCACATTATTGAATCTAATTTCCCCTTATAAATTGATTTATAAGCAGTTAAAAATATCAATCTATAAAGCAGGTCCCCTTTTCAAAAGTACACACTTTATCTAGTGCCACATACGCAATATGATGAATAGAAATATTCAATTAGAGGTTAATGATTACGAATTAGAGGGTACTGTGGAAATTTGTAAAGATTTCACTAGTATCAAGGAATTTCCAGAAGGGCACAGCCTAGAGGGAAATTATGATGTCTAAAGTTAAAATGTTTCATAGAAGAATTTTCACAGAAACTGATAAATCAACAAATCAAATTAATTAACCTCATTAATTCAATCAATCTGTTTTGTAAAAACACTTAATCTGATGTGAGCTATCACAGATATTTGATGTGATCAAGCATATGAGTCAGAACTCGCAAATATTGATTTTGAGATATATTCCTTATGTTTTCTGTTGTTTTGAAACCCTTCACTTGCTCATAACATTGGAATTAATTCTCCATTTTAAGGTTGCATTACAAATGGCCAATTCCAAAGTAGAAAACAACAAATGTGATATTTTAGACTTCAGACTCAATTTGCTTGATTGCATCACCTATTGCTTTTTCACTATTTATTTTACACTTCCCAGTTACTGATAAAACTGTTCTGGAAACTGTACTTGAAAACCAATCAGCAACAAGCAACTACAATGAATGCTGACATTCATACACTATGCATATGTCAAGGTTACACACAATGTTAACCATATAGAGTGTAGTGATACCAAAATAAGGTCTGAATGCCAGGCACTATCATTTATCGATATCCTGTGCTCAAATAGGAGGGAGCATGATGGGAATGCACTATACTATAGTTTAATCAAGATCCAAATTCACAGGAAATATTCGGTTTTATCTCTCCATGCGCAAAAGTAATCCAAGCGTATGCGCGCGATCATTGCCATATGCACACTGTTTTGGCAGCAAGCACGTTTCATGCATACAGGGTGAGTCAAAAAAAAGTGTTTTGAAAAAAATCAACAACAAAAAATTTTGACCACAAAATCAAGGCAAACAAAACTTTAAATGATTGCGCCATTTCTTTGCTAACACGGTTTTTAATTTCAAGCTTAACGAGCTTAATAATGTTTACTAGGATTATGATGTAAAGCATTACACATCTTGTTTATTAAAAGAATTAAGTAGACAATACACTTGTTCAAAATTGTCTCCTAATAGATTAAAACAATAGACAGCTTTAAGGCCTATTTATGACACAATTACCACACTTTAATTTTTATTGGTCGTATCTTATGAAATATAATGGTCAAGATCTGGAAAGCGTGTTCGGACGTTAAATTGGTCACTTTTATTCAAAACAGCGTAAAATAAGTTTCCCTCAACCAATCTAAACCAGATAAAATTCATATTAAAGCTAATTGATTTGTCTTTATATCGTAGTATATTGTTTTGAAAACAAACGAATACTTTTTCTAAAACAAATCGCTGAAGTTGAGTACACTTTTTTTTGACTCACCCTGTATGATGCATAGTGTGGGGGGGGGGGGGGGGGGGGGTGTGTTGCCTTCATGCACACCCACATCCTGTATTCATTCGCTGCTGTAAAGATGCTTTGCCAATTTGGAACTGATCAAACTATAGGCATGCGCATAGCCATAAGGTTATGAATACATCACACATAATGACATAATGACATTCTCATAAAACAATCTACTTACTTTTCTAACACTAAATCTTTTTCTTTGATAGCATCTTGATGTTCCCATTCCAATTTTCTCCTTTCTACTTCCCCTGCTTCTAGCAATGTCTGTAACTCTCGTATTTTCTCCTGGGATTTCCTCTCAGCTTCGGCATGACTTTCTTTGGCTGCTAGAACCATGGTCTCTTTCTCTCTAGCATAGCGATCCAGGGTCTTATGCCTGTGTGTTACAACAATGGTAAACATTTGTGAATTACAATACGCAGAAGGCCTTATATGCAAATCTAGCTAACAATACATTAAAATTGTTTTGTGAAGTGCAATTCATTTTAAGATGGTGATTGAGTTCCAAATTTCTAAAATGTAGGATAGGATGCTATAGGCTTACTTTCTTGTGACATGTATTCATAAAAAATAAATTTATAATTAAAATTCAGGGAAATAAAGTCTTACTTAAACTGCCTTGTCCACTGACACTTCCAATTGTTGACTGCTCTATCCCACCATAGTCTTAATGGTTGAATGTACACCCATCCTGACTGAGCCCTATAAACTGACAAGATTCCTCTCTGGTCCCCCCCCCCCCCCCCCCCTTAAATACTTACTTGCGTTGAAAATCTTCCATAGCCCTGTCCACTGACAACTGTAATTGATGAGCTTGCTCTTCTAGCTCTGCAATTCTGAAATCAAAACATTTTCCAAAGACATTTGTTATGATAAGGCGTAATGTATAGTTTACACACCTCACCACCCTCTCCATACACTGAAGCAGGTGGGCATTGCTTTGCAATTGCAGATCTAGTTGTTTGGAACTTGTGCCATCTACTATCAAACAATCATTCCTTTGGCAAACTTCAATTAATCAAGGAAAACCCCTGGACTGAACCAACTGTATTATATACTTGTATAAATTCTCTTTGTAGTATCACTTATTACCATGCTTTATTGATAAGACAGTGCTTTATAAATGTCATATTATTATTCTTCATTTTGTATTTAAGGTAATGTTCTATGATACAAGAAATGCTCATGGATGATTATTTGAATTAGTCTCCCGTAGTATACACCATGCACTGAGCAGACAGTCCTGAGATTATAAAGTCAATTGTTATAATTTCAATATGTAACAGATGTGATGATAAATCTCACCTTGCATCTTTCATGCCTTTCATGTCATTTAGCTCCCATTCCTTCTGCTTAAATTTCTTCTCTAAATCTTGCGTTGATTGGTCGGCTGTGGTCAGCTGATCTGTTGTCTTTTGACTGGCTGACCTCACAATGTTGAGTTCTTTAGTCAACAGCTTTACCTAGTTGGTAGAGGGTTTCAAGAGATTTGCTGATTGATGTTTAAAAGATATTGATGCTGTGCAAAACCATGTAACTATTACATTTAGGCATTTATTCCTTACAGTAGTTAGAATAAAATTTCATCTGTGTTGGATGACATATTATAAAAATATATTAGACTATGAATGACTTAAAGTTGCCCCTGTATTGGTTAAGTACAGTCTATTCCTGCACTTTGGTGGTATACACATCTGAAAGGGTAGGAGGGCACTCCCATTTTGTATTTGATGTACGCATATATAAGGGCTACAATCATAGAAAAAAATGTGTTTGAACACTGACCCTAATTGCCATGCTGTTTGTACCATATCGTCAGCCTGCTTCGATAATAAGTATTCGGAATTTTCTCAATCAAAAATCTACGGAAATACTTATTCATGCTTTTATCGCCTTGATCAATGTAACAGCCTCCTTTATGGTCTTCCGAGCTCACACATTGCAAAATTACAGAGAATACAAAACTCTGCTGCGAGGCTTGTTACACGCACTCGTTATTATGATCACCTTGGTATTCATCACATTACACCAATACTTCAGAAGCTTCATTGGTTGCCGGTATCATACCGTATTATGTACAAAATCATTGTTTTAACATACAAATGCATCCATAATTTGGCACCGGTTTATCTTCAAGAACTCATACATGAATACGAACCATCTCGAAATTTACGATCGGCTTCAAAACAACAACTTATCAGTGCCTCTGTGTCAACTTTAACTTATGGTCATCGTTCATTTCGTTATGCTTCAGCTGAACTTTGGAATCAACTTCCGCTTCACATCAAGAACTGTAAAACTCTTAGCCATTTCAAATCGTCTCTTAAGACACACTTATTCACAATTGCTTTTGATGATTGATTACCCTGTTTACAATGTTTTTTGCATGTTCATCCACATATTGTATTATTCTTATATTGTAATGTAATTTCAGTGTTGTTATGTTATCTGTTAAGCGCTTTGAGACTTCGGTGGGAGGCGCTTTAGAAGCACCGTTTTATTATTATTATTATTATTATAATTGCCTAAGGTCACATATTTTTACATCGGCACCCATAAAAGGTGGTTTTGTTACATTCTAATCATTTTTTTGTACTTAGGCTATTGTATTTGTGTAATTCTCTATGCGATTGACTTGTGTTTGGACTTATTTTAATGGCAATTTAATCCCCTTTAATAATCTGAAGAGAGAAAATATCCATCACCTTTGAATAAATTAATACAGCTCGTTAAAGCATAATTAGTCAGGGTGGTTGAGGAAGTGGAGGAGGAGGAGGAGGAGGAGATAATTGTCTAATAATGGGTGAAAATGGACCGTTTTCCTGTAATAGAGCATTCTAATTCTTAGTATTATGTCAGTTTAGTTCTAATGATGCAACATGCTTTACATCATTAATTAAAGTATCAATTAAGCTAATTAACTAATTTTCAAATATGATAAACGAAGTAGGATGAACCATGTGCATATAGTCACAAATCCGTTTTTGTCAAGGTTTCAAAATTGTCCTTGCAGGAAAATTGGAAAGAGTTATCAAGGCTTTGATTGTAATGTAAAAGCAATGAGTTCTAATTTGTATTTGCATAATTTAGTTATCTTTTCCATTATCTAAAATTTCGTATTTTGACCACCCTGTATATATATTTCCTAATAAGCTGAAAAATTAGTTTTGTATATGGCTGGATGGGTAATTTAGTCAATTACAGCAAAAACATTTCTAGCCTTTGAATAGGTCCTGTCTTTTTAGATAATGGAGGAAAAAAAAGAAAATTATCATTTTGTATACAATTTTAATTGTTACACCCTGTATAATGTGTAGGTCACCATGTATATTTGATTTTGAGTTACCATATTTTCAATCCTTAGATTATAAGCTTTCCAAATATATATGGTTTCATACACTTTAGATGTAAACATGTTGATATATTCTACTGAAACTGCGAAAGGAGGTATATTTCATGAAATAGACTCATGTAACACAAATGTAGCCCAGGTTAAAAAACATGACCCTAACTCATTTTTTCTAGTTCTTAGAAAACAACATAAGTATGAAAATTGAGTTAGGCAATTATCGAAGCAGACTGATGATATGTTGAACAGCAACATGAATAGTGCAGGTGAATTCCAACAGGAGCAGTAACAGTTGGATAGAATTAGGTTGGGGATATACCTTTAAGTGAAATGTGACTTGTTATGCCTAATACGAGTTAATATGACCCATTTTAAACAATTTTCATCATTAGTACAATCTGCCTAACTCATAATGCTGACTTAGGCAGAATTGCAATTGTGCATTTATCAACACTTTTGATTGGTTGATTATAACAGTATGTGCATAATGTAATGAAGTCATGATTTATGCAAAAAACTCAATTTCGCTGAAAATTGAGTTGAGGCTGACGATATACGCACGATATTTGAGTCACTTGATAATCGAAACTTGTTTCTAGTAGCCTGAAGTATCCCTTCCTCATATCCCTCCCCTTCCCTACCGATCAATGTTGCGAGGCCCTGTGCTGATGGTGGGCAAATTGAGGGATTCAACATTGATCAGGGGGGGGGGGGGGGGAGGGGAAACACTTTACATTACACCTACAAAGTGTTCGGACAATATTTTCTAACATTGTGGTTGAGACTCTTGAGCCTTCATACATTTTAAAAAGTCTTAGAAAGACCCCTTATCTTTTTGGAAATTTAACCACTGTCAAACAATGCTAAGCAAAGCCCTCTAATTGCCAATCTTATCCCTGATTCAGTATTATTCATAAGTACCCCCTCACCCGGACCAGAATAGAAGTCCCCAATTACATGTTGATAAAGACTAGAGTTGATAGATTCAAAAGTCAGTACAAGAATTTTGTCAAGGGGTCAAAGGTCATGTAGGGGTCATTAGAGGTCAATCTGTGTACACCCTATGTTACCCACAATATTATTGTCACCAAGCTTGTTTGTAATGACCTTTGACCCCTTTCTATCAACACTTTAAACTATTTATTGCTGTTTTGGAATAACGCAATCTGAGGCAATCTGAGGATCAATCAATGTCGATTGTCGGTCAATCTGAGGAGCTCTACAATGGCGGTCTGTGGACAGGTAATAAATAGTGGGAGAAATGTGTAACTTTGCACAGGGACATTTTAAAGATGTCTGAAGGGTAACATATCAAAAATAGGTTTCTGGCTCCTTCCACTTCTGGGTGATTTCAAAAACCTTTTGATACCCCTCAGGCCCTCGTATATATATAGTTTCAGTGTGTATATGATTTGTTTACTAATGATGGATGTGCTTTCCATATGATATCCTAGAAATACCTTCATTTCATGTGCCAATACAACAGCACTCATCTCATTTAGTTTAGTTCTCATCTCATGCTCTCTCCTTCTCATAGCCTCATCAAATCCAGCTGTCAACTCTCTACGTTGAATGTCCATTTCATCTTCCAGTTCACGCAGTTGTCTTTGAAGACTACGTTTGATGCCTTCAAGTGTTTCACGGTCTTTCTCAAGCTCTGCTTCTTTTGTCCTGAGAAGAGTAAGAATTTAAAGAAAATTGAAGCATTACAACCTATGGTGTTTGGTCCCATGGCTTGATATCTGTGTTTTGTGTGCCTATATATTTGACAAGTATAGATGTAAAATGTGATAAATGTCAATCTAATTTCGCTGTTAAGTGAATTAATGCAATTAGCAACTGAAAAGGAAATTGGTGTGTGCAGTACATCAGGTTTAGCATTGATATTATGTACATTACATTGTGATCCCATGATTAACAAAAATATCTAGTTTATTTAGTTAGCAGTGAAATAAGATTAATGACTGATTTTAAAGAGATCTAAGTGCCTCACATGCATTTAGTATTTATGGTATGTCACAGAGGTTTTCATCCCCAATATTTGTTTCTTAATCATTCTTTATACAATCATATAATTAAGAAATACACACAAAAAGAACGGATATAAAACCCCAGGACACGATGTTGATCCACCAATAACCAGCACTGGTCGACCAACGAGACAAACATTACAAACATCAAAACTATATATATTTAAGATACAAAATAGCTAGGCAAGCCAGGGACTTGAGGCCGTTGTGCATTATGAGACAGTCCTTGGATCATACTTTCAGACATGGGGCTTGTTGCAAGCATTCCAGATAGTGTAACTACACAGCAAGTTGATGTTGCCAACATATGTAACGAAAGGATTACTAAGTTTGATACTGTACCATAGCACTATTTACATATTATTTGCTGAATAAAGACATCGAAAAAAGATATTGTACACTTAGTTTGTAATTAAAATTCTTACACTCTAAACGTATCTATCCCCTGTTGTTTTTCTCTCAATCTTTGCTGATAGTGGGCTTGTAGATCATCTCTGGCCTGGTCCTCTAGTGATAATGCCTTCTTCAATCGATCTATTTCAATCTTCAATTCACTCACTTCTGCATCTCTTGATTGGAAAGAAGCTTTCAGGTCTACAGATCAAATAACAAATACCATGCGGCAAGATTAGAAATGACCTAATAAACACCAACACACCAGGGTTGTCTCCAGAGCAATTTGAGTGCCGGCTAATTTTACTGATGGCGAGCAGAGTGAGTGTAGCGAACGGAGCGCAGCGGATCACGGCGCAGGGTCCAGGGGCCTGCTTAGGGTTTTTTAGGTTTTTTGTAATGCAATTTGGCCTATTTGGGGGTTCCTGCCACATAATTTCTTATTTTATGAGGCAGTTTACAGATTTTATCCATGTATTTAGTGCCGGTCGGCCAGCGTGAGTGCCGGCTACACCCGACCGGCGTGGAGACAACCCTGCAACACACACACCATGCTAACAAACAATAAGAAAAGATAGTATTAGATTATTATAATAACATTATAATACTATACTGTTTGAGCACACAGTATTTAAAAACATGTGACCCAAAAAGAGTAAATGAGGTGGAATGTGGCAGTAGCTAATTTGATGTAAGAGCACAAATGTGGGACAAGGTCAAAATAAGTCAAATTCAGAACAAGTGTTATTTCTGATCTTTGATACATCTTGTATCTAACCTCAATGACTCAAATTCATGAAAAAAAAGATTTAAATACATTTTGAGGTATTTAATTTAATTTACTTCATTGATTTGTTAACAAAACCAAATCTTAAATTGCCCATAAGTTGACAATTTGTATTTGACATTTTGAGACAAAGTGATTTTCAAACATCCGCAACTTTGGTTAAGAATGGGATATTCATGACATTGACTTTGCGCTTTCTGTTATTTGTAAGGCGCTTATATATAAACACGGTATTATTATTATTATTATTTGGTGCCAAAATGTCCCTTAACATACATATTATCATGATATCAACAACTCATTTACTTGCGTTGAGTCACATATACTTCTGGGGTTTAATCTGGATTCGTCTTCATTCAAAAGAATAGATAAATTAAGACTGTAAGATGTGATATAACAATAAAGTTGGTTTATCCTTGATCAATTCAGTACATTTTCCTTATCCAAAGATGCCAAAATTACTATTGAAACTATATTTCTCTTCTTACCAGTAAACAATACATCATAACGTTCAAGCTCTTCATCTCTCTGAGTCAGAAGCTTTAAATTGTACTTGAAATCCTCCTTAAGTTTAGTAAACCGGGCCTTCTCCTCGTTAAGCTGTGTATCTCTCTCATCAAAGGCAGCCTGTAATGACTGCGCTCTGAGCTCAAGTAATTCACGCCATTCCTTTTCTTTTTGAGCAGCAAGTTCTTTGAGGGAGCCATCCGGAAGGTGATTTCCAGCATGATTGGATTCAGCATCTGAATGTACTTCAGGCAGCCGAGGCATTTATTCACTAAGTTACCTGATAAAAACAAAAACAATGTGGTTATTAAATATGAATGATGTGTGAATTGAAAACAACATAGATTATCATGTTTTTTATAAAAGGTTTATTTATTTAATTGAAAAAAAAAAGCGGTGCTCTCAGCTTATGAAACATATCAGCTGATTTCACAAGAAATATTATTTCCAAATTGTCTGTGTGTGTGAATGGTCTGGATAATTTCCCTCCACACCAAATCTGGCAACCTGTGTACAGACCGCTATATTCATAACGACATAACACACAGACGACTTGATCGATTTACTTTTCGTCACTGAAAGCCTACCACTTCCTTTGGTATGCCAAAATAGTGTCAGATTGGACCCTGCTGCGCATGCAGTCGATTTAATATGTAATTTATAAAACGAAAGTTCTCTCGAGTCGAGTGAGCAGAACGTGCATGCAGTTTTTGTTCATTGAAGAGGTGATAATTGATTGTCTATCGTCAATGTCAACGTAATGACAATATCCGCTGAGTACAAAAGGCGTTATTTGAATAACAATATATCTCTCCCGAAAATGTTACACACAAGATTTATTGAGACTTTTTTCCTGCAACAATTCTTTAACATTAATATTATGTATCTTTAGAATATGACATAAAATTCAAGTAGAGGGTATACTCTTCATGGTCATCTACTTTTTTTCTCCACAAAATATTCCTGTTTCCCAGATGGACTGTGTTATTAAAATATGTTCTCAATAATTATATTTGCGATAAACTTCAAGCCATGTCAATTTGCAAAATGTGTTTAAAACCTGTTTAACACCATATAACTAGGTTTAACTGGAAAAAGGTTATGAAACAATTTATGTGGACTGTAACTAGTAACTGCACTATGTTAGGCCCAGTTCCAAATACACATAGCAGGGTATTATGTTGTTGTAATTACATGAAATTAAAAAATGTCACTATAAAACTTTCCTCAAAATTTGAAAAATAAACTCTTTTTTTTTGGGTGGGCCAAAGTATCACCATTCTACAGTAGGCCTACCCACACATTAGTTAAAAGAAAACTAGCGTAGACAGTTGGCGTCGTAAATTTACTATAGCGGGAATAGGGCGATCCAAATTCAAATCAGTTTTTCTTGGAAATTGAAATAGGTTGAGCTATTAAAAAACCCAGTAGCAGCGGCGGCACCAGTATCATACATTTTTGGGGATGGCAATGGGCATCATACAAATGTTTGGCTTTTAATGCAAACATTGCCTGAAATGAAATTTTGAAATGTTTAACTAAATAAAATTATGACAAGCCGCTCAAACGTGGTTAAACTTCTCATCGATATTATGGAACAATAAAGGTACCAATCGTCCTATTGTTTTCATACAAACCCCTTCACAAGCACGCTCAGATCGTTAGACCCCCACTTCAACTTTTCGCACTTGGTACCAATCATCTGGTTATCGATTAGGCCTATCGACGTCATGTCCATCCAACTCAGGCACTAATTATCAACTGATTGAAATGGAATCTTCGGTTAAATATTTATTTCAGAATCTTCTGGAATTTAAGTGTTCAAATTCAGCATGGGCAATATCGCCATCCACTATGATATATCGCGATATTGTTCTTTTATCGTGATCACGATTTGTCAACATGCTTTCAACGATGTGGGGATTTCTTTTTCAATGCCAGAATATTCACAATTAACCCTTAATATCATCTTGAAGTGATGTTACACCAAATCAGTGAAAATATATAACATCCAAAAATATCTGTATACTTTAACCTACATTTGTGTCTTTTTCTAACTGCAAAGGGTTATCATGAGGTTAATTGCTTTTCAGGAGGTCCAATAAGGGTTTTGGATGTGTATATACTTTGGAGGTCAAAATGTAAACTTGTTTACTTTATTGAAAACTTTTGACATTGAGCCCCGCGGGTATTACTATTTGGAGTAATGGTCTGTCTTGTGAGAGAAATTTGGTAATCATCGCCATATAATAGTGTTTTAGTAGGATAAAATCGTTATTAGGTGAGGTTGGGTCGGATACGGATTAGGCGCATGAAAGTCGATCGAGTTTCCTGTTACCCGCCCGCATCACTTTTTTCACCCGCGTCAAAATTTCAAGATTTCCCAAAAAATTCATTATTTATTTTTAAACACAATTGTTGCCAGTTTTATCAATTTGAACACATTTTTAACTTTCTTGAAATATGAATTTTGAGAACTAGGCTCATAAGCAAGGCTCTTTTAATTGTTAACTTACCTTTCGTGAACATTATTTTGATGCATTTATTCGTTTCTGCAAAAACACCTTAAAAACATGTTTTTATATTATTTAAATGAGCACCGTATCAATATGGGTTGATCAAACATGCATTTACATGTCAATAATGAAATCTGATCAAATAATGAATAATGAAAAAGTCGCCTCATCACTTTGAAGAAAAAAAAGTAACGGGAAACTCGCAATTGACTTTCATGCGCCTTAGGCTTATATCTAGTCTCAGAGTCTGTATCGGGCGATATGCAATGCACTGGTGATGCCCAAGCCTAGTTCAAATATCGGGAGGTGTCATCACTTATTTGATTGATTCACTATAGGTAAATAATTAATTGAACAAACATCACGAACGCAGTACAAAGATAAACGCGCCCGGAATTATCACGCGAATGGTTGTGCGCGTTTCAAGCAATGTACGCGATACGCTGCTTAGTTGTGTTCGTTCAATTATTAATTTACCTATAAGTCTAAGATTATTCTTTCATCAATTAATTAATACGTCCCTTTTTAAATTTTTTGAATTGAATTAACCCAGACACTAGAGTAGACAGATTGAGACATCCACCATCGTGTCAAGAAGCGTTGAAGTGGCCGAGCAAACAAAGGATGAGTGGTGCCTATTGTATCCATTGTAATATCAATTATTCAATACGCGTTTAACCACGCTTGAACGTCTTGTAAATTATGAATTTATGAAATATTTTTAATAAGCTTAGCCTTACATCTTATTTCGAAGCAAAACAATACAAAATAGGCCTACAACATACTGCCTTAGTTAGGCCCATGTTACGCCTCTAATCCTAAGACACGAACAACATCCTTTACCTACAAATAAACAGCTCGGTCATTCAATTTTTCAATTGTATAAAGTACAGTTTTTGAAGACAAAACATACAAACAAATCGTTTAAAATCGTTCGTCGATCGGTTCGTTCGTCAGTTTCAAAATTTATTAGGGTCACGAGCTATTTTTAATCGTTAAATTAGGGAGCACCACACCAAATAATTTCCCCTATTTAAATACGCAAAAAATAAATTCGATGGGGTGTATGTAGAGGCAGAGGCTATACAGCCGATGATCGGTCAGCTATTTCGTGTAAAGCTATACAGCCGATGATCGGTCAGCTATTTCGTGTAAAGCTATACAGCCGATGATCCATAGGCGTAGCCAGGATTATTTTATCCAGGGGGCACTCAGGCTCGGATCCCGAAAAGTTAATGGGAGGCCCTAAAAAATGAATTTGTTAAGGTACCATCCAAGCGGTGCAGGGGGGTGTCTGAGGGGGGATGTGCCCCCCTCCGAAGTAGAAAAAAAAATCAATTTTGGAACTCATTTCGTGCGATCTGGTGTACACTTTTGACCAACATTTTATCGAAAAACCACCACTTCATTTCCAATAAATATTTTGTTTTTTATCAAAGCACGAAAGAAGTTGAGCATTATACTGATATTTTCTTGATTTAATTATAGAATGGTCCAAAATCTCGAACAGGGGGAGACTAAGGGGGGAGAATTTGATTTTTTTTCTTCAATTTTCGAACTCATTTGGTGCGATATGGTGTATACTTTTGACCAACATTTTATCGAAAAGCCACCTCTTCATTTCTAATAAATATTTTGTTTTTTATCAATGCACGAACGAAGTTGAGCATAATTATACTAATATATTCTATATATTTGCTACATATTACTGGCAATAAAAACATTTTCTTTTGGGTAATTCTATCTTCCGTCTTTTTTGTACGTTTTATGAATATAAAAATCTTAATTTAAAAGAAAACTAAAGCTGCAAATCAAAATCATATATTTTTGAAATTATTATTAATCAGATACCTATAAATTGACGAAGTAAAGAAAAAAGTGACCTGATACCAATTAATATGCGCGCGTAGCGCGCGAAAAAATGTGCTATTTTACAGTTTGCTATGATTGAGGCTTGCCTTCATAAAAGTTTCATAATGATAAAGTTAATGTTTGAAGTCACATTAGCGCGTAGCGCACAACATTTGATAATCATTTGTTATGAAGCTAAATGTAATGTTTGAAGGTTCATGCGAGCTTAACACGCAAAATTGCATATTTTACACTAATTTTGTCATAATTGAGCGACTTTTTTTTGCTGATAACAAGCTTCTAAAAAGAAATGTAAATATTTTGAGGTTCTAAACCATCCACCCACCTGCTCGGCCCTCGGGCTCTCCCGAAATGCACAACAAGAAATGAAGTCACACAAGGACTGGTCCCAAGTCTTAGCGTTTGGGGCATGTGCGTGCGTAGCGAGCAATTTTGTTTGCTATTCTACATATTTTGCCAATTTTCGCTAGTTTTCTACAAGCTTAAAAACTAAAGCAAATATTTCGAGGCACATGAGCAAAACGCGCGAAATATTGGCTTCTGAACACTAACTAATTTTGTCATGATCGAGATACATTTTGTCTTAAAATTAGATTCCAAAATTAAATTTGACGTTTCGCGCGTATTAGTTTCAATGTTTCATTATTCAAGCTGAACAAGATGGCTTCAGGAAAGTTTTCTATGACCATTTTAGCTTAAAAACTGAAAATATTTTTGAACTTTGCGCGCATTCTTTCTACAGGTTCAACATTATAATGGTCTCGAACCAAACCAAATATTATATGGGGGACGTTAAAAACGTTAAACTGGACCCTTTAAATGTAAGAAATGCAAAATTTTGCAGTTTTCAATGACCATTTGAGTTCAAAATCTGAAAAAATTGGCGCGCTCTGCGCGCATATTTTCTACAGGTTTTAACATTATAATGGCCCATAAACCCTACGATTTGAATTTGGACTTGATATGTATGTAACTATGCAATATCAAACCGTCAAAACGTCATACATAAGTGTTAGAAATTCCAATTTTTGCGCGCTTCGCGCGTATTAGTTTCAATGTTTCATTATTTAGGCTTAACAAGAAAGCTTCAGGACAGTAATGTTTTCCATGACCATTTTTAGTTCAAAAGCTGAAAAATGTTGCGCGCTCAGCGCGCATAATTTTCTGCAGGTTTATAGATTATAATAACCCTGAAACCACAACAAATATTCTAAATATTATGTGGAGGCCATTTAAACGTCATACTGTACCTTTAAAAATCACAAATTTTGCGCGCTTTGTATTAGTTCCAACGTTTCAATATTTAAGATTAACAAGATGGCTTGAGGTATTTTGGCTCCCCCCGAACTATTCAAATTTGACATTTCAATTATCAGTATCAAATTTGTGTCCCCCTATGTCTGAAAACGGATTGACGCCCCTGACCATATTGTAGTCCATACTAATTTTTTTTTATTGTCGGCACAAATGGCTTTGTCGGCAATTGATGACCTTTACACCCCCAATGAAAAGGGTCTGGGGACGCCCTTGCAGGTGCTTCCACCCTGGGCACTATTTAGGTCGCTGAATAACAAATTGGGATGGTGTGTGTATTAAAGTGAACGAATGGATGATAAAATACAAATTTTCCATATTTCCTCATGTAGAATATATAAAGCAGGTACAAACTCTTTCAAACTAGTGATTTCCCTCCAAGAATAATATCAACATATTTTAGAAAAAATATCCCACCATATATTTCCATATTCATGGTGGCAGTTTAAAGGCATTATGGGTAGATATAATATGCTTAAAAAGTTTGGGTCATGAGGCAACATGGAAAAAAACTACAATCTGGAGAGTGCTGAAACTGTCCCCATCCACCCAGTTTTATGGCAATTGATAAAATTGTGGCTTATGGTCAATAACTAACCTGACTAATTCTGTGTATAGTTCAACGTATCCACTTCCTGTGCCAAAGCACGATCATGGATCACAATTGTCCATCACTTTCAACAAGAAATTATGTGATTGATTTGCTTTTAATTGTTGTTTAAACTTCAGTTGGAAGAGATGGACCCATGTTACTCTACAGTCACAAAGCCTTTGGCTAAATGATTGTTCACTAATATGTTCCATTTTCTCCACATTTTCAATTCTTCAAACTATTACCTATCTTTATCAACAAACCATTCAATTAGTTGAACTTCAAATACCATCAGTTAAGCCACACATTTATCATCAATCACCCATTGTGCATCCAACATACTAAATACTCAACACAAATTCAGAAAGAATCAAACAACCAGAGTTATGAATCAACTTTGATGTAAACTTTATTTGTTTCAACCAACAACCAACAATGCAGCATGGTGATAGTATTTTGTTAACATAATTGATAAAGCAAATTATAATGATTTGTATTGGTCCCTTTATAATTATAACATGAATATAACATTGTAAATGGAGTGATATGAATGTTTTAATAGGAATAGTTTTGACCCAATCAGATTGCTTTGGATAATAAAGTTGTTAATCCTTCAATACCCTGCTAACAATGTTATGTTGTACATGTAGCAATGTTATAATACGTTTGCAAGCTAGAGAAAATGCTATGACATAAGATCATAAAAACGAAATTTTGTGGCTATACCCCAATGTTTAAAAACGTCCATCACAATGTTATGGCTAGTAATGTTGTTAATCTGTTAGGTACTTAAAACGTTCATGCAATGTTGTGATCAAACATTGTATAAATGTGGCAAAAGGTTCTAAAATAACGTTTTCATAAAAAGTTTGTCCTATTATTACATATACATTGTCTACGACCATGTCCTACCTAACCTACAGTCTAACATTTGTTGTTATGCAAATAGCCATCAGCCCATGATTCAAATTTCTAAAATCAAACAGATTTGGAAGTAGGGTGATGAGGTGTTTTTTAATAAAGTCTCAGGCAAAACCATACTTATAAAAGTGATTGATTTCGAGAAAGGAAACAGTGAATGTGGTTTTCCATTGGACTTGTGCAGAAAAAAACCCCATATATATCACAGTGATAATCACAGTCCTGATGAATTCAGTCGAGAGGAAGGTTCCAATAAGTAGTGTTATACCAAATGTTAAAAACAATATTAAAGAGGTTCTTAAAGTTCTTCCTGATTCAATTATTTGACTGTACCACCTGCCTACCATGCCTAAAACATATAAACATACTTTTTACATTGATTTTACTAATAATACAAAACCAAATTTAAAATGCACAAATTTGAAAGTGGTCTATATAATTAAGCAGATATTAACATTTTCCACACAACAGGCGTCTGCAGACGACATTCCAAAAATTAACAAAATGTTTCAAAAATGTCAAAATCATTGAAATACATTACCATAGTTGGTATCACCATGAGAAATGCATTGAAATAAGTACAAACGTGCCTAGTATTGGTTCAGTAGACCTTGAGATAGACTTTGAAAATTGCGAAAGGTTTCTGAAAAATCTGTTTTGTATAATTATGGTAAAACTAATAGCCACGTGTAAAGTGTTAAGCATGCCTGTTTATATAAATAGTTTGCTCTTTGTGGCAAACCAATATAACTCAATATTTTGAGTTTTTTAGTTGCAATAATGTTTGGGAAAATCCAAGGTGTTTCTTTAATTTAAGAATCCAAGGTGGCCTTTTGAAGTTGGGCTAACATACCACTTGTGTATGTCTATCTATATCTATAGAATACTTGGCAGAACAAGTTAACTTGTTATCGCGCCAAGGCCCCTGAAAACCTAGGACATGAGTGTACAGACACAGACCGGGATGATCCCCTACTCTTTACGAAAGAGTCTGTGACCTTTTAACATGCTCGGGGATAGCTCTTCCGATACACGGAACGAACATTTCTATGTGACTTCCGAACCATGGTGCGCCTATGTACATGCCTACTTCAGTCTGCACGGTCTGAAGGAGGCTTGGGGACGAGGCTGTTTTGGTGTATCGTATTGAACTAACGCTCAAACGATCCACCAACAGAACTATGGTGCGCAGCAGTGTTACGACGCTCTAACCCCACCCACCCCAATAATTGACTGTCATGTCGGTTGAGATTGGCACTGTCGGTTCATTTGACAAGAGGATAGGAATCATGGAATAATGATGGTCAAAAGTACACATATGGAAATTTTTCCAACGCCGCGTGCGCATGTGTCCCCAAAATGCAATATTTGTTGGTACAAGCTTGTTTAGAGCTAAAATATACCTTGATCATAGCAAAAATAAGTGTAAAGTTGAAAATGTTCGCGCGCTATGTGCGCAATTCTTTAGTCGGACAATCTTGTCGGTTCACTAACATTTCTTGCTCCCCACTACCAAAACCCTATTGTATATTTCACGGACATAAATTATGCTAATGAGCTCATTAAATGACGTCACTCACATCATCGGGTTTTGCCGATGATTGAAATCCGTTGATTGAAATTCTAGGTCGAGTAAAATGATGTTCTTATTTGTTGTCTGTGAGCTTTTCTGATTTTTTTCCCGTATTGGAGTATTTTTTTATTGAAAATAGACAGTTCAAATTATACGTTGGTTCCAAGTTCAAGTAACAGCACATGTATTAAAGGCGACAGCAAAGGCAATATGCAAGCAACATTTGAGAAAAAACGATGCCCGACTTTGCAAGAAAGTGTACGGGGAAGTGTACGGGTGAACATGACAAACCAAAACAGTCTAGTAATAATCACCTCCGTGGCGCAATTGGTTAGCGCGTTCGGCTGTTAACCGAAAGGTTGGTGGTTCGAGTCCAGCCGGGGGCGTTGTTACTTTTTGCATTTAATGCAGATCGACAAATCACAGTAAAAATATAATATTGACAAAATCACAGACCACTTACACAAAAATCGCATCTGCGCATGCTCCTGTCGCGATCGAAATCTACCACGCAAGCAATGAGAGAGTTTTCATAGTGCTCCCCCAATATGAAAAACCTAGCTACGCACCACTGTTGCACATGTTTTACTGACAAGGAACAAAATATTTTCAACTAATAAATCTCAAGACTTTGCCCAACTTATACTTGTAAATGCTAATCTCGCAGTGATGAATAATTAGCTGGGGAGCACACATGGTTTTTCTGTCCCGGTCTGCTGGCACAGGGAGTTATATACTAAATTGTTAGTTAACATGGTAAAAAATTTAAAAGACAGGTTACTGACCCTAAATCTTATTATTTGGCTAGGTGTTTAGAACAAAAAAGTTGATCACAACTTCGATTGTTGATCAATAGTTTTTCACAAAATCGGCCAAAATTGACATGTAATCATCATTTAATCAATATTATGGGTCTGTGGATGATGAGAATACATCTAATATTGCTGGTAAAGGAACCTAGTTTGATTTTAAAACAATTGTAAAATTTACTGGCAGTGCAGTTTCCGTGGCAACCACCATATCCAAATTTGACTCCCATTTGAGCTATTTTTGATGTATTTGGTCATTAAAAGTCGGTTGCCATAGCAACAGCACACCATAATTGTTTAAAATTAGTTGTAATGTAAAGTGCATTTACATATCAACATTATAACATGGTTTATCAACTCTCATTAAGTTAAAAAATTGAAAGAATGAAAAAGTGGGATTTTGGACGAAATTTGTGAAAAATAGCCAAAAATTGGCCAACTTGTCATTTTCAAAAGGTTATAGGTCAAAAACCATTGATCGACAATCAAAGTTGTGATTATTTTTTTTGGTTCTAAACACTCAGCCCAACAATATGGTATACCTATTAGGGTCACTAGCATGTTTTATTTTTAAAAAAAACTAAAAATGGGCCTGCGCTTCCCAAGCTAATATTCAGTGCTTATATAGTGCTTTTCACCGTGGTAACCTATCTTTGAATTACTTGGCATGTCAATCCAAATAATTTGAGATCACAAGAGTACATTTACCAACTATATATGTCCTATTTGATGCAACTGGTCACAAACATTTTACATCTTTTTTTTATATCCCATAAACTTATCTGTGATACAGATAGGGTGATTCAGAAAGAACAGGCACTTTGTAGGTATGCATATTCAAAACCAATGGTAGTGCTAAACGGCCTTTAATCTGACTTTCATTCAAAAAGAAGAATTATAAAATGTTACCATTGTGTTATCATGTTACACTAATTTTAGTAAAGCCCCAAATGAAAGCCAATCCACAGGATGATCGAATTATCAAGCCATTGCTCAATGTATTCTAATGAGGATGAGGTTCGCTTTCTGAATCAGCTGAGATGCCTCTTTTCAGGGTTCTTTCTTGAATTCAGACTTTTTAACTTGATCTTGCTCTCATCCACATTTCACTGGCACAGTTGCAGCTCAGATTAGAGTTATCAGTTTGCTCACAGTATTCCTGGCTGGAATTCATGCAATTAGTTGCCCTATATGGCTACATATTTTGGATGCCTTGGTCTTCATATCATTAGCAGTTTGTAGTCCAGAAGATGGAGAGCTGACACAGATTCCCTGTAGACATCTGTAAATAGAATAGCTTGGTCAAGGAAACAACTATGAATAAGGTGCTTGTATCCCCAAAATGTGTGTATGTAATGGTATTATTTTTAGGATATGCTATTATTATGCCATCAAAATGTGTTGTAGTTGTTGAAACGTTTTGCAATAAAGTAATAAAATCTGATATTTTGGATTGATAAAGCCCGGCCCTGTTTGAGAGTTTACATATTGCTGCTATGGATGAATATCATAGTTATGTTGCTTCATCCAGACATGTTCCCATTTGGTAAAGCACTTAGATTGCAACATTAAAAGAAGAAAGAAGAAAAGATAATTAACTAGAATCATTATTTGCATTATTTTAAAACCAGATGAAACCAATTCTATTTCATACATATAGTAATCATTGTAAAACTGGCATGACTCAATTTTGACATTAAACCTTGAATAACCTCTTTTTTGGCAATAGAATGGCAATAATCAACTTGGTCTTGGAAAGAATTACAAATAAGGATACATTATTTTTGATCCTGCCTCTTCCTCTATGGAGTCAAGAGATTCCTCAATATATATCTTCATTTGACTGGCAATTTTCTCCCTCAGTCTAGGCTTGAGCTTGAAGGTTCCCTGATTTATAACCTGGAAAATATAAAGATGCCAGTACATATCAAAATCCTGAAATGGGGACAAAATCCTGATAAAACACATACATTTTGGCAAAAAACGTCTGAAAATAAATAAAACTGAGTAAATTTTGATCAAACAATTTATGAAATCAGGACATTTCCCGAAAACAAGCATCTCTGAACATAAAACAGTTCTACATCAATTAATGGTGTGTTCACAAGCAAGTATGTGTTTTAAGTATGTCTCACTTGAATCAAATTGTAATTGTCTTCCTGATAACCCACGGGCAACAACATGTTTCTGAACCCTCTTATTGACTTTATATAAATGCTCCAACCCTATACATATAGTGCAACAGGTCATAAAAACTCAACACTTTAACATTATTATAACTTTCAAATGCAGCAATTGGTGGAAAATGCAAGAAATATTAGGCATAAATGGGAGCTTTCATGGCAAATTAAGTGTTAAACATAAAAGAACACGTTATAGATGGCATACTTTGGGTGGAAATAGAAATACATGTATGTCTAACTAAACAATGAGATTTTTAAAAGTAGTATTCCAAGAGAAAAAAACCCATTTATATCAAAATTCTGTTTGTTTTTTAGCACAAAATAAATATCATAATATCCTATTTTATTTGTGTGCAATCTATTTCATTTTTACTGTAACATCAAAGAATCTATAGGTTTTTCAAAATGACCAAAAGAAAATTGTAAAATTCTCTTGTATGATTTTAGGTAACTTTTTCAGTGACAATGTCTGAAGAAATCTTTGAAAAATATCAATAAGGATTTGTATTCTAATGAAACACTGTCAAATTCAATTGAAATACAACCATTTATATGCACAAAATAAATAAAAGAGATTTCTTCACAAGGCCTTGACTTGAAATAGCTTCTTCACAACAGATTGCATGGGGAAGAGTATATTTCTACTAAGTATTAATGCACTTATCAATTGCATCCCCGGCCCCGGGGACCCGGGGCTTAGGGCAGTAGCATAGCGAGTGGGGTGGGGGGGGGGGCGGGGGAAAATTGGCAAAATGGGGACGAAAAAGACGGAAAATCATGTTAAATCAGCCGTTTTTTGACCTGGTTTCTTTGAAATAGGGACCGTTATGGGGATCTATGGGGATCTTGCCCCCTCGGAGTGGCTGGGCTGGCTACGCGCCTGGATTAGGGCCGGGACGTACAAATTGCGCATGTGACGTCCCGGGTACATTCGTGTATGGTCCCCGCAGGGCCGGGCACCATTTTTTGTACGTCCCCGCTCCCAGTGTACAGTCCCGGCCACCCATTTCCCAGGACAAAGTATTCACCCGGCTACAGTCCCAAGGTCGGTTATTTCTTTCTGCAACCATAACGGATCCCTGTGTGTTATTAGGCTTATTTCGTCAAGCGCATCGCATCTCTAGCTTATTTATAGCAAGCGCCCGGGGTGTACATTTGTGTACCATAGCGTGTACCATAGCGTACTCCCGCTACACGCCCGACTAGCGGCGGCACAGTTTGTACGTCCGCGTACACTCCCCCGCATAGCCGGGTATCATTTTTTGTACACTCGTGTACGGTCCCCGCCATGCCCTGGGTCCCAGGGGCCGGGCTTGCAATTTATAAGTGCATAACACAGGACCCATACCTTGTTGATCAACTCTATGTATTGGCAGATAGTCTCATTCTGTAATGTCTCCTTGTGTTTAACAACTCCTTCCAATATTGCATCTATCAAGGCTTGGTTAACAACAGTACCACAATCAGCATACTGCAAGAACTGAATCAATAGGTAAATAACGTATCAATGTATGTATAAAAATACACATCTAACTCTGGTACCGAGCTGACACAGACCGAAGGGAGAAGATCTAGAGTTTCCACCACCAATGTGATTACCGCATGGGCCCTCGAATTAGCATTCCGTTTCCCTCATACAGGTCTGGTATTCAACAATATCAATTTCAATTCTGGATGATAGTGACAGGTCACCCAAAGCTGAGATTGGTCAGTTTTAAAATCCAGCTGTCATTTGACTGTCATATCATAATCATTACAACAGATACTGTAAAACAATTTAATTTCGCGAATTTCGCGAGAGGCTCAAATTCGCGAAATTATATTGCCGCGAATTAATGTGTTTGAAGATGATAGAAATGGTAGCATAATTCAACAGCCTTTACACTGGATACAAATTGATACTCCATGTACCATCTATTTGTATCCAGTGTACATAAAAACAAAGCTTAATGGACACAAATGATTCATTTTTAAAGACATTGTAATGATATCAGTTGAAAATCGCGTTACATTTGACTTTTTTCAGTTCAGAATTGTCGTATTTGCGATTGATTTACTCACTGTAATATCGCGACAGATTCATCCCTTGTACTATGTTAGTTTCCACTTTTGCGAACCAGCACCGGTCTGTGCTGTAGCAATTCAACATCGAAGGAAAACAAAACAGCGTCGGTTGACTTGCGTAATAACTGCTTGAACCATAATTTATACTTTGGATCAGTGGGGGTTTTAGAAGAAATGGAGGGCTAAAAACACCAATACTGCTAGACTAGTGCTAGTAATAGTATCTGTTGTGCCTACGAAAGGCACATAATAGCTCAGAATACGGCCAAAACCGTATCGTACTTATTTTATAATTGAGTGTAGGGTTCAAAATTCGGCAGTCTCGATATCTTTTTACGTGTAACAAATAATTTTTAGTAAATGAAATTTTAGATTCGCGAAATTAAGTTTCCGCGAAACTGGTGATGATTAGCAATTTGCGAAAAAAACATGCCGCGAAATTAACTTGTTTTACAGTAAGGGAAAATACCACCAAGATTGATGCCTGAAGGTAAAATAGTCTGACCCCTTCTTATAATTGCTTGTATACAAAGTGGAAAGCAGGGACGATGCAAGTTCTAGTGCTGTCCCAACACCAGAGCCAGGTCTTTGCTACCACAAGTCTAGCGCTATACACACCTGACAATGGCTTGGCCTTGCAAAAAGTGGTCATCTTCCTACATCACTAACCATATCTAGATCTACACTGGCACTCACAAGTATTCACACAGTGTTTATATCCTAGAAATTGGCATTTTACTGTGTAGATTTTGAGTGTTATCAGGTTTTGTATGAAATTTGCTGATCATAGTATGCAACAAACATGAATTTATGGAGAAGAACTATCATATGCATAATGCACACACACAATATCGTTACTAGTGAAAATACTCAATAGTTTGTTCATAGAAGAAGGAATTTCTAGGATATTATAACCGCATGAATACTTATTAATGCCAGTGTATATTTTGAGCCCCCTAATTCAGCCTAAACCAATATCAAATGTCGCTATATGTCTGTTATCTTAATGAAGACTTTATTGGACCATATTACAATGTTACAAATAACGCGGCAATATGGTCCAATAAAGTGTGACACTTTTCCCCCCATTCCCGTTCTATCTCTTTAGTGGCTAGTACTCCAATCATTTAAGTTAGCTTATTTTATATAGTTGTATTCATCATTTCATTAGCCATCTTAATTGGCAATCTATGAGTAAGAATTATGACACAAGATTATTAATAGAAACAGGTACCATTAGTGAGTCTGTATGTAATTTTAATTTGAAATCGAACCTTTTCAAAAAATTACATTTATTATAGCTTTCCAATAAATGAAACTTGAGATGAATATAGAAAGAATTGAATTAACTTAATGATATTAAGTTGTGATCTTTTTGATAAAAATAAAAACAATTACTATACTAGCTCTGTGTTAGTTCAAGTGATGTCAGCGCATAATCAGGTGACAGGTGCACTTTGTGCCACAGCCAACAATCTTCTTTGATCATGTGGTTGCATACACAGGTGCATTGAAGTCATCATGTGATCACTAAAATACATGTTGTCATTCATTGCCCACAACAGTATAATGATCCTTTACAAATACAAAACATATCATCTTAAAATATTAAGGACATATAAGGCCACGTAAAATAATTAGTAAAAAAAAGTAGTTTCTTGTTCCCTCGCGCATCCATTTTCAGGAATTCTGTAATGTTCTTTTTCCCCTTCCATACCTTTTTTGTAAAAATATTTAAAAATCTGACATCTTGGTAATATATTTATTTTAGTCCAATGAGGATTTTAAAGCAGGTTTTGTGTTAACCAACCCCCAAAACCATGACATTTTTTTTATTACAATTTAAGGCCTCATCCTCTTCAAGTTACGCAACCAATCAGGCAATACCATGCTGGTAATGGTGATTTCGCATTGTTTATTAAAGGTATATTATGTGATCTTTCCAGGGAACGCCCTCAAATCAAAAAAAAAAAAAAATTGAAAGCAGATTTTCTTGCAGATCTACATTTCTGATCATAATTCGTACATACATTCCAAGTTACAGGGCGATACGATTCTTAATTACTTCAAAATCATGGTTTTAGAGTGAAAATAAACTGTCGGGATAAAACGACAGTTTATATTTTCACTCTAAATTCACTCTAAAACCATGATTTTGAGGTAATTAGGAATCGTATCGCTCTGTAACTTTGAATGTATGTACGATTTATGACCAGAAATGTAAATCTGCAAGAAAATCTACTTTCTAAAAAAAATCATGAATAGAGGGCGCTCTCTGGAAAAGATCACATAATATGCCTTTAAGAAAAGAAAAAAGAAAAGAAAAAGGGGGCCCTCATCCGCCTTTATTCCCAAAAGTAGGACGAGAAACTAGTTTTTATTTGGCCTAATATACACATACCACATTTACAAGTTGCAAGAGTTGAGCCAGCATGTTTCCATTAGATTTGAGATCCAAGCATTGGCTGAGTAATAGCTGATTCCATGGCTGATTTAGAAGATGCTTTGCTGAAAAGAAGTATTACATGGTAATTAACTGTCTTTAAATCTGATGATAAAATAGAATGTTTAGATCACATTGGCTGTGTTTATCACATTCACTGGTAATTTATAATGGTCTAATTTGTGTGCAATATGTATATTTTATTATGTTGTTTGTATTTTGGTTGTTACAAATGATAGAAACTTAAAAGTAACATCACTGCAATCACAGCTTAAAGAAATATCTACAGTGAGGGATTTTTGCAGGGTTACTTTAGATGACGCCATTCATTTCATAATCAAAATTAATTAATGACACTTGAACTATGTAAACTAAATGTTCATGTTGATTAACAAAAGTGTTGTAACATGATTCAAACCGGAATAATCTGCATTCCCCTTCAAGCTATATTTGACACCAGCATACTGATGGGACCAAACTAAGTATAGCTGGTAAATTCAGTTGTCGCTCATGTCCTGAACATTTGGAATGGGAGTTTACTCTGGCCGTTGTAATGACAGCCTGATGACCTATAAAACATATAATGGAGCACATGCAAATACATACCTAAGTCTTTGTTCTTTTGACTGGTGTAGGCAACAAGTGTCTTGAAACAGTGTGTAGATACCTGGCACAGAAGGTCATCTCCCTGGAAAATAGCACAGCAATTTGGAAATAATCTATGATTAAACGATTGGTCTAAATCATGCATTTCCTGTATGATGGCTACATAAATCTCTGCACTTTATATCTAATGGTATACTGATTGTAACAACATTAACCCTGATACTTCTCGGGGCCTGAAATGGTTATAGCAGTTCCGTGCCAGCAGTATACCCTGATTCCTTCATGTGATCATTGGGCAACTATGGCATGCAAGGAAAACAAGGAAAACAAAGTTTTCCATTGCACACTCACATGGTGTACTGGTCAGAGATGGCGAGTCCCGTGTGGGGAATGCGGGTTTGATTCCCATTGCCAGAGGCGCTGCTTTTTTCATATATTTGGCCACTTTGTTACCCTTCAGGGAACAAATTACACACCACTGTTCTATGGACAAATTGACCTCTCAGGTTGGGTTAGTCGTTTTTTTCTTTTTCTTCTTTTTCCCCCTTCAAAATGACCGTAAAAAAACCCAAAAAAACATTTTGCCTTTTTCTGAAAAGCAAAAAAAGAAAAGAAAAGAAATTGGTATTCATTTGCATGTGAACATGTTGTCACCAATTTCTAAAAAAAATGGGTCGGTTGGGCCTGTAGAACAGGGTTTATTGTTTTCATGACCTAATAGATTATCCCCAAACCAGCATTAGGGAATTAAGGTTAAAGCCAAAACAATTCTCCACTAATAACTTCCCTCAATTTTATAACATCATTATACACACCTTCAAGATATTATTCTGTACAATAATAAGTAGCATTCTAAGATGACAAGATCTGATCTCTAATCCCACATCAGCATCCTCTAGTAATTCTCTCATATCTCTACTGTCATCAGTTAGTCTAACCACTGGACTTTGGAAGCTTGTTGACAACAAAGCTGACCATAGTTGAGTACTACAGACTGCAAATAAACAGTACGGCATAGGAAAAGTGTTATTGCTGAAAGAAGGAATTTGGTTGTATTTTATTTATGTGAACTTCCTATCACAGAAGTCATTGAAATAGCTGAAGTATTCAAATCTAGGATTAATTTAAATACCTTTTTCGAACAATTGTTTTTGAACTCCTTAGCTTTCGAGATCGCAGTGGGTTGCGCAAAGGGGGGGGGGGGGGGGGGGCGCGGCCCCCCCCCCCCCCCCCACTATTGAGTCAGTCGGGGGAAACTTAGGCCAGTCGGGGGAACTGAGAAGGAGGCTAGGTCAGTGGCATCATGGAGGCGTTGCGTCCCCATACCGGCGTGAAAAACTGAAATGTTCCAACTAATTTGCCCGTCTTCCTTTCTCCTTTCTGTCCCTTTCCTTTCCCTTTTATTCCCTTCCTTTGCCTTCCCTATTTTCCCGGTCATTTTTTTCTACAGGGGGGCCACATCCTCTGCCCCCTAGCCCCTGGCTAAGCCACTGATCAACGCAACCCCTCCACTCGGTATCCGTCACATAAGTGATCTGATAGATCAACCTCAGCATTTGTTTCATAATACTTTTAATTTGCAATATGCCATTTGGAATAACACAATTTTAACCAGTTCAGTCAATTTCATTTCATACAATAGCTTTTAAAGCTGGTATCAAAAGAGTGAAAGATGTATTAGACTCTCAAGGTTCTTTTATCTTATTCAAAATTATGCTGTAAATATGGGAAATGTATTGACTTCGTATCATATTATGGTATCATTAAAAGCTTTCCAAATAAGAGGAAATTGATATTAAGCAATTAAGCATCTAAACATGATATTGATAAGGCTAAAGGTAAAGAGTCAAATACAAAACTAAACATTACTAAGTTAACAACTTGTGGAATACGCAATAATTTTAATCTGAAACAATTAACAATACCAGCTATATTACGAGCGTTTACTGGAACTCTCAAATAAAATTCAATTGGGAAAATATTTGGTATCTTCCTTTCAAAAAAACAATTGAAAAATTAATGAGATGAGCATTTATGACCCGATTCTGACGTCACATTTACGAAAGGTCAAGTCCGTCAGTTAGAGTCATAGTCTGCTGATGAAAGGTGTAACAACACCTGACAATTCTAGGTAATTATTATCTTGTGAGAACGAAAGATCAAGTTCAAATTATATCATAAACTTGTATACTTTCAATTACAACGGATTGAATGTGTTGAATGCGTACATCAAGAGTTGCCCTAAGATCATCATTATCAAGAAAGTTTGTCAGTGTTTTCAAATTTTAAACGTAAAACATTCTTCAAAAATCCATCCATAGAGCTCCATAGGGACGAAGTTGTAGACAATATTGATGCACCGGTAACCGTTTGTTGATATTGGCATTATATTATGATAAAAAGAGTAATTTAAATCAAACCAGCTATAACATAAACTTATAAGTTGTATATTATTTTGATAACGTTGAATCTACAATAGATCTTGGATAAGTATTTAATAATTCAATGTTACCATGGTAACCAGATACAGCGTAGTTTCACAATAGATCTTGTATAAGTATTTAATAATTCAATGTTACCATGGTAACCAGATACAGCGTAGTTTTCACAATAGATCTTGCTTGGATAAGTATTTAATAATTCAATGTTACCATGGTAACCAGATACAGCGTAGTTTTCACATCTTCATCAAATTGTATGATTGTTGTTTATACAAAGAATATTATATTATTGAAGGTTCTATTAGTATCTCTTTATTGTTATCATAATATGTATGCTTCATCCTCCGATAATACGAAACTATTCATGCAAAATATCTATCTCCTACTAGCTCCAATAAATGAATGTTACAAGAATATTGTATTGGTCTGGTTGTATAACTATATACGGTTTCTTTATTTTCCAATCTCTAACATTACTATCATTAAGTATAAGACAAACTTTAAATACCAGATTATTGGCGTAACTTACTAGAGAGGTAAGCAACCTCGCTATGCCCTAAACTGCAGCGTAAATTACCCATCGCCCTCTTCACAAACACTCCCATTGAAGAGACCTTAGAGATCATCAGAAAAAGACTAGAAAATGACAAAGATCTCAAAGAAAGAACATTGTTAGATGTGGACGACATCATGGCTTTACTCAAGTTTGTTCTCATGACCACATTTTTTTCCTTCAGAGGTAACATCTACAAACAAAAATTTGGTGCAGCGATGGGATCACCCGTTAGCCCTATAGCGGCCAACCTCTTCATGGAATGGTTGGAAACCGAAGCCATCTTAACAGCACCCTTGACATGTAAACCCCGTTTTTGGAAAAGATATGTAGATGACATATTGGAGATCATCAAACGTGGCACTACACAGGAATTGACTGACCATTTAAACACCATTGATCCAACATCCAATATCAAGTTTACGTTTGAGGAAGAACAGGATGGCAAGATTCCTTTTCTGGATGCACTGATTTTTAGATAACCAGACAACACTGTCAAATTATTGGTTTACCGAAAAAAAGACTCATACAGACCAATATTTGTCTTTCAACTCGCATCATCCACTTTACCAAAAGCTAGGCGTAGTCAGAACCCTCCTCGACAGAAATGAAAAAATAGTCACAGAAAAAGACGACCAACATAAAGAAGAGGAACACATCAGAGAAGCTCTTGCGGTTTGTGGCTAGTGGATAAAGTAAAGAAACAAATGAAAGCCAGAAAAGACAAAACAGTGGTTGTCAAGAATCAGAAAGCAGTCCAGGAAAACAAAAGCAAAGGCATGGTCATGCTTCCTTATGTGGCAGGTCTCTCTGAAAAAGTCAGCAGAGTTCTGAAAAAACACAACATAGCGTCTGCCATGAAACCGCACACGACCATCAGAAATATGCTTGTGCATCCAAAAGACAAACAAGAGAAAGACATGAAAGCAAATGTAATTTATGAAATACCATGCACCAGCTGTGAGCTGTGACAAGAGACAAAGAAACGATTTGGCGTCAGACTCGGCGAACACAAACGCGAAGCAGAAAAAGCCGGTCAATTAAGTTTCACCAGATCTAAACGCAAAGAATCACTAACAGAACTTAAAAAATCAGCCATCACAGACCACGTATGTGGCCAGGGCAAATCATATTATTAACTGGGAGGGGGCCTAAATTTTGGGTAGAGAAGAGAATAGAAAGGCACGTTGGATACGGGAATCTATCTGGATAAGGAGGCGAGGCACAGAGATCATGAACAGAGACGAGGGGGTCTACAATCTCAGTCACGTATACGATCCGCTGATTACGCCCTCCACCATCAAGGGCGTCACGAAACTGACCACTTCCGGTCAGTATCCCGGCAAAACAACAACAGCCGATCAGTAGCTTTGAGAAAGCTGGTCGTTGACCAGCGAAACTGTCAGCTTGGAAAAAACGTAAGTTTTTCATTAATCTGATATTGGTCTTGCCAAAAAAACCTTACTACTTCGTAAATTACTATAGTTCAATCAGTTGCAAATTGGCGAGAAATATTCGGTTTTTATCTATCTGCGCGCATAAGTAATTCAAGCATATAAGCGCGATTTTGACATACGCAAGCGTCACGCATACAATGATACTGCGACATTGCGCACCAGATTGCTCCATGCGAGAGTTTTGTGCGAGACGCTCTTCTGAATTCATTCGCTGCTGTAAACAGGTTTCGCCAATTTGGAACTGATACTGAACTATAGCGGTGTAATTTTGAGAGCAAAACTAGTAAGATCAGAATAGTAACTAGCGAGGTTAATGTCCATAACATCGTCCTATTTAAACAATATTTGTTGCATGCGCCAAATCAGAGAAAAAAATAATGACGTTAATGCTTTTCCGTAAAATAAAAAATGTGTCATCAGTTAATTACGCCACTCCCGGGGTCAAATGTTTCAAAAGACAGTTAATTTAAATAATGGGCCACGGCAAGTCGGTCTGGGAGACAGATAAAATGACGATATTTGAGTCCGAAAATGTCGAAGTTTTTTACCATTCTCTGAAAAATAGCGACAGTTATTACATTACAAACATATTTTGTTCAAGAGGCACATACAAATTTCATAATAAAAAGCCGTTCTTTGTAATTCAATATTTCAATGGTTTAATAATAAAAATAAATACAATTTATCGAGCGCCTAATGTTGCAAACAACCGCAAGGCGCCTTACAAAAAAATAATATAGAAATCTTAATTTACAAAATTAAATTAAAATCAATTAATATATGATAAAACACAATAGTTATTATACAATATAAAAATACCAGATACAAAGAGCGAGCATTATAAATATGAAATTGCACTGCCGACAAATTTGCAACCCAAAATAATTGCACTGATAATAAAATTACAAGATCTAAACATGACCATCCAACCTATGTGGTGTGGTTCTGTGTTTCTGGGGTTTATAATCTGAAATCACGGGTTCGATTCCCTTATTTTTTCTTTACTTTTCAAAACATGATGGTGACTTCAATGAAAGCATTCATGTCAATTTATATGGACTATCTGGCAAAACAGTAATTATCATTTAGTTACAGTATAAACTTATGCTTCAACTTACTCTTAGGGCCGGTCAGGTGTAAGATTGAGCGTAAATTGTTCGTGATTTACTAGTAGCTAATTATTCCGATTTGGTGCTCTCAAAATTTTGATTTACCCCTCACTTACTAGAGAGGTATAGCGCTTTTCTTCACTTACTCGCCATTGGTGCATTCGGCCTATTGTAAATTACGCTAATATCTTTGGGTAGACTCAAGCAAAGTTGACAAAAAAAATGCATTCCAAAGGTTATTTAGTTATCTTGAAGCATGTATTAAACACCAAATCCAATGAAAATGACACATTCCCCAAACACTTTTTTTATATAAAAGTGGCACACATGCCTGAATTTTAGTGATCGTTGTTGATCAAACATATTTTTAGATTGAGAAAAGAAATTACAAATTCAAATCAACGGCATTTGAAGGCCAACTAAATTATCCTACAGATTATATAAAAATTATATAGCCAAATACTGAGTAATCAATGAGGGCAATGACGTGGAACATGTGCACCCTTTTTCATAATCGGTAAGAGGTTTAAACTATACAAAATACTTGCTTACTTTTTAAGGTATTGGAAATACTGATATTACTTGTTTAGGGTATGTAAAATACTTGTTCACATTTATACAATTACTTATTAAGGGTACTTTTTGAAAGTCCTTGGACCTGTCTGATACGTACCCCTTTGTAATGACCACTGAGCCACCCGGGAGTTTAATTCTTTTGGTCCGATTACCAAAAACACATACACGCCCTTAAATACTTTCCCTTTACTATCATTTCGTCTTGACTAATTACAATTCACTGCCCAAGGAATAAAAACAGACCCTCTACCAAATCCATTTTCAGCTCATATTTATATTAGTCGAGAATCGACTAATATACTGTATTGCACCTGTTTCTTTCTTTATATTAGTCGAGAATCAACTAATTGCTATCGTTTCTTTCTTTCTGGCAACAGAGCCATAGCTCCGTAACCCTTTGACCATTTTAAACATATTCAGCCAAAAGTACCCTTTTACTAACCACTACTCAGGCCAGATGTAATGAATTGACATCAGAATTGACACATATGTATTGTCTTTAACTGGTGTATTTAGGGTCTTCACAGTTTTTTGATTAGAGGTCAGCAAGGGGTCAAAAGGTCAACACTTGAATGACACAGGGCCACAATTCAAGACTTTATCCGATTTTAACCAAATGTGTATCATATTGTGCAGTTTGATTAAACAAGAAAAAAAAGTCAATCATATTATCCGGGTCAACGGTCAAGAAAGGGTCACTAGGGGTTAAATTGTCAAATTCAAATAATTTCACTCAAAATGCTACTCCTCCGAGAGGAAATTAAATGACTGATGACCGTCAGAATTGTCAAAAGATTCCTGGGATCTATGTACATATACTGATTTCAGCGATTAAAAGTGACATTTCATATGGGCTCACGAGGGGTCACTGACCTATACAGGGGTAAAAGTCAAGAGTTGCTCCAATTTTAACCGACTCGTTTCATCTGCACAATGACAAATAACGCCGCGCTGCAACCCTATTTTGAATGATACACATCACTCATATTTTAGAATCGGCTGTTGTGTAAATCCACGTGCCTATATTTGGGCTTACCGTTTTCAAATTAGTATTATTTATTGATTATTTAATCTTGACATATATCTCCATCATACTGCTAAATATTGTGCAATTTCTAGCTCATCTTGCTATAAAATCATGAATTTTATATCTGGACTTAATAGCCTAATTTTGTTATTACATAAAACGTGGAGTGATTTGGTGGTACGCCCCCACAATTATTATAAGTATTGGGTTTTTATTAATTCTTCGCCACAGACTTTATTAACTCAGTGGTGGAGTGGTTATCTTATAGCACCGTCAATCGATGGGTTGTGAGTTCGAATATTACTGTGGTCGCTTTTTCCTTATCTTTTATTTTGTCACAAATTGCATTGTTTTATCAGTTTAACATTGGAATTTCTTTATTGATACTATACAAATGCATTTTTCCTCTGACAATTAAAACAATAAATCAATAGGGCAATTCCAAAAATAGGTGAGATGTCTTTCTAACATATTTAATTCAGATAGTTGAGGGAGCTGCTCGTGTAAGTTCAGTTTGTTTATACAAGCTAATGTTGGTACCGTCTGTTTGGTTTTTATTGTTAGATGATATTGCGGTTTGCACTTGCGACGCTTTCATATCATTCAACCGAAAAACTTCAAATTTAGAGTGAAATAACCCTTGAAATGCCTTTCTCTTTTTCATCCAGTGATCAATCATTTTGATTTATCCATCCAAACATAAACTATACCAATGTAGTTTTGAAAGAGAACTGAAAGTTTTCCCCATAATTATTACACCTTTAATCGCTTTGTATATTGTTTTTCTCCGGACACTTCAGTTATATTTACGTCCGATCCTCAAAAGGTACATATTTTAATACCAATGAAATTCAGAGTAATATGCAAAATACATTTCATACAATTAAAATTATAATATTGAAATTCTATAAGTTGCCATACTTGAAATAATTGGGGGACAGATGTCATATTTGCTGTACGTCTGACCCAGTGTACGTCCGACCCCCTTTTATAAGTGTTGATGAGTAAATATGATCAGTAATTTTGCAGTTTTGTTTACTTCAAGTGCCCTGGCTACTTAGCAGAACGACCCAGGACCGTCAGAATTGGTCAACATATTCCTTATGACCATATGCATTTATAGAATATTCCAATTTATAAAATGAAAACATATTTGGGGTCACTAGGGGTCAAAATGTAAATTTTCAATCCTTTCACTCAAAATGCTACTCCTCCAAGAGGAAATGATTGATGATTATCAGAATTGTCAAAAGATTCCTTGGATTCATGTACATGGTCAGCGATTAAAAGTGACATGTCATGGGGTCACTAGGGGTCATTGAACTATACAGGAGTATAATTTAAGACATGCTCCAATTTTGACCGGACTTGTTGCATCTTGTGCACATCGATGAATCAAGGAAAAAACTAAATCATGACCCACATAGTCAAGAAGACCCCTTGGGGTCAAAAAGCAACTTTTCCACTACTACAGGGCTGAAAACAATCTTCCAATATGTAGTAGGGTAAAGTCACCAGTTTTCGGCCAGCGCCTATTTTCGGTCACTTTCGCCAAAATCGTGTAATTGCATCGGTCGTCGCCATTTTAAAGCAATACCGGGTATCAACTATGCGGCGGTTTTCTAGCCGTCAGTTTATAAAGACGAGGTCATTTTCATTACACGATTTGGGCGAAGTGACCGAAAATAGGCGCTGACCAAAAACTGGCGACTTTACCCTACATGTTTAAATATTATAAGATAATTATCCTTTTTACTTCAGAATTCAAAATGAACATTAATAATGGTAATTTTTACTGTTGCCACTCACAAAATCACAAATGCAGCCTTTATACACGCCTGTGTGGCAAATGAGATTGGATCAAGACTATTCTTTTCTCATGTCCAAAGGCTGACAGCAAAATTGTTAACTTTATTTGTTGGAAGTGGCTCTTTTTACTTCATTCATTCTTTATTTCCATCTTTTCTAACTTTCATTTCATTCAGCCAGCATGCTTATAGGCTTTTTAAGCCTAACCGAAGCATTTTGCTTGAGCCTGGTCCCTTCAGGACCCAAGCTTGTGTACCTACGGACCGACCGTTTAAACCAACAAATACCCGACATATTTATATAATGACTGTTTATATAGAGCTATATCTGGGGAGCACACATGGTTTTGAAACACACAGAAACACATGTGACCTTCCACTCTAAATCAAAGTCAAGGTCAATCAACCACCCAAGTTGGCAAGGATGTCCACTTAAGTTTAAATTTTGGATCGGGACCGGAAGACCCTTATGCTCCCCAACTATAGTGCGAAATACTGATCTAAGCTGTATAGATCAGAATATTTGAATTGATGTTTGGTTGTACAACGAGGGCTGATTTTTCTGAATCCTTACAGGTATAAGTTCATAAAAAGGGCGTAGCCTCCAGCACATCTCTTTGTGTCCCTTTAAAGCGTGTATATATCTTTGTTTCAGATGAGAAAAAAACCCTGCCAATCAATTTCCTATAAGCCAGTGCAAATTCGATAGGAGGGAAGGTCGCAAATGATGTCATTCCGCAGCCAATCGACCACATGGTCTCAGGTATAACGATATGGTTATAATTGGTTATCTACCACAAATGACATGTTTACATTGACTCTCTCCATTGACAATTTCCATTACTCTGTTCAGTTGGTAACCATGACATTTATAATCACCATATTTACTCGTCAATTATGCTTTATTATATCTCCACGTTAACTCGGTTGCTTAAATTGGCCATACTGTTGACTTTTATATCATATTGTTTGCCACCCATGTACATTATGTTCTCATCCCTTAACACTTTTGGACCTGTGATTTTGACATTTCGCCGGTAATAAATCATCTAAGATTTTGTCAACCGCTGACTATGTGGTCCATTTTCAGGGTTATGAAGGTTAGTTTATGCCCTTGGGAATAATTGTCCTTTGCAGTATTTTAATTGGACCACATAGTGGGAAATAGACACATCCTTAGATGATTTATTACCGGCGAAATGTCAAATCACCGGTCCAAAACTGTTAAGGGACTGGGAACATAATGTATGCCAAATGTCATGTAATTGGCTACTGCTTTTATATTTATACTTGTCTCATTTCTAGTCATACTGTTATTATTGGATGTCTACTGTACATGACACGTTTCCTTTGACGTCGCCATTGACAAATTCCATTACTCTGTACAGATGGTAATCATGACAATTATAGTCATTAATTGTCTATCACTACTATTCAACATCCTACTGGAGTTGGTAATGCTATATGCCACCCACGACACAACCATCGGAGCACACATCCAAGGCCAGCTGGTGTCAAACCTCCGCTTCGCAGATGATATTGCCATTATAGCTGAAAGCGAGACAGATCTGCAAACACTAGTGAACAGGGTCCACCAGTACAGCACAAATCTTGGCCTCAAAATCAACATAGCCAAAACAGAGGTTCAAGTTATCAGCCGGAGAGACATTGATATTAAAATTAGCATAAACAACACAGATCTCAAACAAGTTGAGCATTTTGTATACCTTGGTGGTAAAATATCTAAGAAGGGAACCTGCACTGAAGACATCCAACTCAGAATAGGTAAAGCACTTGGAGCCATGCAAAATCTGAATGAAATACTCAACTCCAAAGAGATTTCACGCCCAACTAAAATGGAGCTGTATTCAACTCTAATAATGTCCATCCTGTTATACGGCTCTGAAACATGGACGCTAAAGAAAGAAGACGAGAACAGGCTACTTGTGTTTGAGATGACCTGCCTAAGAAAAATACTAGGCATAACCAAGCTAGACAAAATCAGAAACACCACCATCAGACAAACACTGGGACTCAAGCATACCATCATCGAGAAGATTTCCATCAAAAGACTGCGGTATTATGGACACGTGCAGCGTATGAACCCTCAAAGATACCCCAAAGTTGCAATTGTTGGCACTGTAAATGGTGAAAGGCCCAGAGGTAGACCAGCTAAGAGGTGGATGGATGGTATTCGGTCAGACTGCAACATACTTTGTCTGACGTCCTTATCAGAAGCAAGCAGAAAGGCTCAAGACAGAAACGAATGGCGAATAATCTTGCAAAGGATGGCATCACTCAACCAAGTTGGAGTGGACGCCAAAAAGTAAGTAAGTAAGTAATTGTCTATTATGCTTTAATTTCTGTTCACACTATGCCCGGTTGATTAAATTGGCAAATCCACTGCTATAGTCTGTTGACTTTTGAATCATATTGTGTACCTTTAAATGTACACAAATAAACTGCTTCAAAAATAGTTATAAAAATGAATTGATCTCCGAGTATGTTTGTTTTATATTTGTTCATATTTTTTCTCTTGTTATGTCGTTACCTACATTTCCAGCCTACTGTCATTGTATTCATTAAACCATCTCCCTAGTTATCATAACGACCTCCTTTAGTAGTAGTACGTTTTTTAATTCTAGATATTTACAGCGGTGGAGCCAATCTTAGAGCCTTCCAGGCTTAAAATGGCTTCTCCGTACACTGTCCAACATCACCATTCTGGACCACTCTCATCGCCTTAAATTTTACATACATATTAGCTTATCCTTTGTATCACTCTTTTCACTATTTTATCGTTTCGATTTAACTCTTTCATGATACCATTCCAGATTATAAATTGTTTTCTTGATGTTATATTTTGTTATATTGTTATATAAATGTTGTTGGATTGTGTGTAAATACAAACAACAACAACAATGATGTGACTGTGAGTTTTATCAAAGATGGTCTTTGGTTTTATCAAGTTAACTCTTTCAAAACTTTCAGACATAATGAATGATGCAACCTTGAGCGAGAGTGACATAACCCTAACCCCGGTTTAGGGTTTTTGACTGGGATCACAATTTTTGAGGAAAAAACACCAACTAAATCTCCGGGAACTTGCCGGGATTCGATCCAGGGACCCTCTGTTCTCAAGCCCCACCCACAGCCCTCATCTACACATTCGCGCAGAATACTGTGCTCACTCTATAGGTTCGGATGACTACGTCATCGAAAACCGACGACGCATGCGTTTGGAGAGGGATTTAGGATTAGCATTTTTTAGCACTCAGGGGGGTTAGGGTTAACACAGTACTGGCAAAGTGATTGGCAATTCAATATAATTCACTCCAATGCCAGATGCAGTGTGTTTCATTTCTCGCTGAAAAATAATATGTATTGTATTATCACATATTGTAACACCCCTAATGCAGTGTGTTCTTGTGTGAGTGAAATTATGATATATGTAGTCAGGTAATACCCAATTGTTAGAAATCGATAAAGTGATTAGATTACAAAGCAGTAACAACGTTTATTGTGAAAACCTGCTGCTAATGCAGCGTGCAATTGTGTGAGTTGCTGTAGGTAAAAATTCTGGGTAAAAATATTAGCTCCATCTAACTCTTATTGATACAAAAATTTGTTAATCAATTCAGATTGTACTACAGAATGTCTTAAAATCTATCTATTCATATCGGATATAAAGAGTCAGTCATGAGAAAAAAATCTTTAAATGTCATGTTTCTAACAGTCTGCTAGTCAATTAAAGGAAAACAGTATACCCTAGGAGATAAGTGCCGTTAATCAGAATTTTTCCTAAGGATGGTTCTACGATCTTATGGTGTAAAAAATGCGCTGATTTAAAAAAAATCACTCTTATTGACCCCATTCACATAATTTTGGCCATTTTGGGGTCAAAAAATGACAATTTTGATATTTTTCGGGATAAAAAATAAAATTTGTTTTCATGAGCTTATCTAATTAATGTACAAAAAGGTCCTGTTTCCCTAACAAATACTCTTATTGGAGAAAATTGTGAACATTAGGTAATTACTGTACAAACCCTGGCAAAATAAAAAGACGTCAGTCCCTTTATGATTGCTTTGAAAATGGTTTTTATTTTAATTTGAGCAATAAATATCCATTCAGTTGTATTCACTATTTATTTATAAGTACCTGGGGCAACAATTCATATTTGTTTTCTTTTAAAACACTGGTTAATGGAAATGCATAGTGCTTTAAAAACATTTCATATACATTTCGTTTCTTACCGTTATCAATTTTTCTACATAACTTAAATTTCCTGCCTTGCCGCACTTGAGTTCCACAAAACTAATACTATTTATATTATCATTCACATTATTTTCTTGCAAAATGTAGAATGTGAATAATCCAAATGAACACCCCAAAATGTGTAAGTTTTTACTCATTTTTTATTCTCATATTATTCTTTCATTGCTATTTTTATTTCTTTTAAGGTGGAAGGAATTGTCAGCAGTATAATACTAAAGCATAAATTATTTTCCATAGTTTATTTTAAAATATTCTTTTCATTATTTTATTGGTTTGATTTATTTACTAAAAAGCGCAAAATCCAAAGTGTTCCAAGAATACATGAATGAAGCCAAGTTGGTGGATGTTACCAATACTGCACTAATAGTTATTCACACAACACAACAAACTGTTGACATTTTATAAATAAAACAACATTTAATAGACCTAATTTACATATTTTTGTTGAATCTCTGATAATTGAAACGATATTGCATACAAAATATTGCGATGTTATGATATACGGTATTGCACAAACATATTCATAACAACTAATTACGTACGCACTTGTTAAGTTATTTAATGCAAGAACTGTTTAAAAAGAGATAACATCCGTTTGTCTATCAAATCAAGTTTGTTTAAAATAGCAATTGCCAAATATATAGTCAACATTTTGTTAACCGTTGTCTTTTACATCTCATTGCTCGAAAACGATTTACATATACAATGTAACACATAGCTTTGCACATAAAAAAGAATTCATAGCAGTCAAGCAGTGTCAATGGTGAGCACTCTTTACATGCATTACAAAAATGAAAATTGTCTTTTTCTCATCTGGTCTGGAACTGGATTCAATATGTCCAGCTCTTCTTTCAACATGTTCAACTTGCACCCCCCCCCCCCCCCCCCCCCCCCAATCAGCATAAACTCATACTATCATAGTGGACAACGTGGAAGTTGGTACAGATTTAATTTCATAGAATTTGGGGAAAAGTACATATCTCCCGTTTGGAATAACCAATTTTAATGAAATAAATTTAGGTTGTAGCTAGCAATGTGTTCTTGCTGTGCATTTCATTAAATGTCACTTTTGTGTTTGAACTGGTTTTAAAATCGGTGAAATCGGAACTGAATATTTGGACTCACCTTATATAACCTGATCAGCACCAAATAGTCAGGTGAAACAACATTGCAAATCAATATCAAAATGGAGGGAAAACCGAGTGTAAAAATATGTATAAAGCAGTAGGTAATGTATGTGGTATGCATTAATAATTGAAAGTGTGTACACATAGAGGTGCACCCCACCTGATTCTTTTGATACATATTTACACACTTTCACAAACTTCCAGCCTATTTTAGTAGGGATTCTAGGTTTAGCCCTCAAGATATTTACCTCTAATTAATGTTGTTGGAGACTTAAGCATCATGTGGATAGCTGATGTTAAAGCAACATTCACTGTGTACTGAACCTATGTGTAGAAAAAAGACAATACAAAATGTGTATGTAGGGGTAGAATCCTTTGTTATTAATTATTTGAACTATATGTTTTCTTTCCAACAATTTTTCAGGGAGGGATATATCTTTTCGCCTGACGATTGGACAAAATGACTGTATGGGATTGTCCATGAAACTCAGAGTAGCGATAATATTCCGGAAGGTTTATAACCTCTGAATTTTTATACGCTCTACCGTTTACGGTATTGAGCACTTTGTTCAATGGCTAGTCTAACCAGAAACGGTTGTCAATACATATGCGATGGAAATACCCACATGACTTTCCACCTGGGGTAGACAGTCCCGGGGTGGACCAACCCTGGGTGGACTACAATAGAGCGCCTTCACAGAATAAACAGCAATAATACTGTTTAAATTGATTATAAATTATATGTTAAAACACTCAGGGGGTTGGTGGATGACAGCATTGTGTACCGTGAGATCCACTCGCCAGAAGACCATCAAGTTCTACAACAGGATCTTCAAACGCTAGCTTGATGGGCAGACACCTGGCTGATGGAATTTAACATCAAGAAATGCGCATCACTCAGTATCACCCGCAAGCGTCAGCCCAGTGTGTTCACATACTCCATCTTTGGTGAGCCACTCTCGAGCGTAAAAGAGCATGATTATCTTGGTGTAACGATTGCAGATAATCTCTGTTGGAACAGCCATTGCCAAATCACCATTAAAAAGGCAAACCGGGCTCTGGACCTAGTCCGCAGGACTCTAGCTCCCTGTTCCTAAAAAGTAAAGATCAGGGCTTACGAATCCCTAGTTCGGGCACGTCTAGAATACGCTTCAGAAGTCTGGACCCCTTTCACATCAACATTGGTAAACTAGCTCGAGCAAGTCCAGAGTGCAGCAGCGAGGTTTGTCTATGCGGACTACAGGAGGACAACATCTGTGTCATCCCTCATTACCACCCTGGGATGGAACCCACTCCATGTACGCCGGCTTCTGAACCAAAATGTCATGTTTTACAAAATCCACTACAATTTAGTCAACATACAATTTCCACCATGCGTCATCCCAGCTACATACTTGGCTTGACGATCATGAGTGTCGCAGCTCTATTAATAATATTATGTGTACTAATCATAATAGTAGTATTGCTTCATTCCATAATAATAATGTCCTGTCCAGTTCACCCCTCGCTAGTCTAGTGGTTGATATACATGCCTTGGAATGCAGAGGTCCATGGTTCGATTTCTACTATAGTTTAATCAGTTCCAAATTGGCGAGAAATATTCGGTTTTTATCTCTCCGTGCAAGAGTAATCCAAGCATACATGCGCAATTATGGCCGCACGCACACAGTTTTTGTCGGACGCACGCATCACGCATATGATGCACAGTGCACTTGTTGCCTTCATGTGCGTCCTCATTCTTCTGTATTCATCCGTTGCTGTAATTTCGAACAGATATGTTTCTCCATCTGGAGAAATCACTTTAGACTACATACATACAGGTGTCATACAGTGTTTGTTTACATTGTGTCAATTCAAGTTGCGTATCGATACGGTGCGCGAAACCAAAAACGTGGGGTTGCTAAAAAGCATCATATATATATAATGTAGTGTGAGTGAGGTGAATCAAGTCACCCATGTACATTTTAGTTTATCATTAAGGGTTATTTACCAAATGTTTCCACAAAACATGTTCAAATGTCAGTGAGTCAAATCCTAAAAAGAACCTGAAGAAAAATTAAATTCAAAATAGCGTGCCTATCTATGCAATTACAATGTTGTGGTAGAATTATAGATATTGCTAAAAGCTAAAAATGTTAAGACTAACCTTAATTTTTGCTTTCCATTGAAAGTCTACCAGCAATGCCATAAGACTAAGAGCACATCCTTGCAGTAGCGTCATCTTAGCATCATGCATGAGCTGCTTTTCAGGAATCTGGACTAGATGTTCCAAAAGCTTCAGCACACCAGTACTTGATAATATCACTATGGCAACTGTAAATGGATAACACAGGAATGATAATTTTGTCAAAGACCTGCAATCACACATAATTGTAATCTCATCTCAACCAGAATTATTTGTCAAACTTAAGATTGCAAACCTATCAAATAAATACTCTAAAACAATAATTTTCAAAATGAATTACATTTAAATCAAACTCTTTAGCATTTAATAAATAAAATTGGTTATCACAAAAGACAATATTGCAAGCCAGCCATATAGGGATTGCTTTGTCTGTATGGGATAATTTCAAAGTAGTTTGTAACAACAAGCTTCCAATAGGAATAGCTTTGATTTTAACATGGACATGTATACTGTCCCTCTCATCTCTATAGATGATGTAATATTCGATATAAATGCCTGGTGTTCTTCCTGGCAGTATGTGTGGGCATGTTTTGATGAGAACCTATGCTTTTATAACTGGTTCCAAATAAGCAGATAACAGTGCAATGGCCAATTACTGTTCTTTCAAGCATGGTCAAAGACCGCTCCATATCTATTTGTAAACACAAAATGTCACCTCATCTATAGAATAGAATCATAATTTTAGTTTCCCCTTGTCTAATGGCTGGTGATAAGAAATATACACCTTTTCCTACTAAGGAATGGGTGGCTATAGGGATTGAAAAGGAAGAATATATTTGGCACTCACCTCTATTATCATTGTGACCAGCTGTTTGTACCATCAAACATATCAGATAATTCAAGGCAACTCTCACTAATTCTGTCTTGCTGCTGGTAGATTCTTTACTTAGGATATTGGTAACTACAGGCAAAACAAATGCATAATGGTGGATTGAAATGAACATGCATTTCAACATATCTCTTCTGAAGCCTTGTGTTAACTTTCTAATTGGATATTAAAATTGACACGCTTGAACACAGGCTTAAAAAACTTGCGAATCCCCCTGGCTGGAAGTTTCACTTAATGGGAGTAGTTCTGAATACCTCTTTAATCAGCGAATGCAAGAGCATTTTGTAAGATAAGCTGGTGGGCATATTTGAACATTTAATTTGCAGAATCTACCAACATCTTTTACAACTCCAATTTGTGCACGCACACCTTGAAGTTAATCGTTAAATGGGTACAAAAGTTCCAATTCAGTAAGTCCTACAAAAAAAATGGGGTCAAACGTCACGTAGGGTCATTAGTGGTCAATATGGGTACATCCCATGCATCATCTCAAATCCCTTATCAAAAGATTAATGTCACCAAGTTTGGTTCAGATTGACGTCTGACTTTTCATATGAGACAGCCCTAAAGATTTGAAGGAAAAAAATGGGTCAAACGTCATGTAGGGGTCAATCTGGGTACACCCCATGAGTCATCACAATTATCCTTATCCAAATATTATTGTCACCAAGTTTGGTTGAGATTGAAATCTTGACTTTTCATATGAGAGCCCTAAATAGCAATAAGTGCAGCTCAAATTTGGAATCTACCATTTTTATCAAATAGTCCGTCATTTCTATGAGAAGCACCCAATTTGTTGAATCTAAATTTCCTATGAAGCTAAATGTATAATTAGAACCATAACCAACATGATCAATAGGAATGTTTGTACGGCTAAATAAATTCTAATACGTACATTAAAAGCATTGGATATTTTTAAAAAAGATGATTTGAAGCGACATGGAAAAACGTAAACTGGGGACAATGTATGCTCATCTATCATTTGAATTTCATACATGCATGCCTATTGACCATTTCAAATTGAGATCGGAAATCTTTGAAAAAACAGGTCATTCATAGGATTGGTTGTTCGCCTAGTGATTTAATCTGTTTACATACACGCGTGCACCCATGAGAAGTAAAACGTGGAACGAGACTATTTGTATTTTTTATCAACAATGGCGTCGACCGGCAACTTCCAAATGTATTGAGCAGAACGGTAAAAAGTGAAAATATTACCCCAAATCTCTTTTATCTCACTGTTACTGAAACTCGGCAACATACAACTTTGTGAGGGAGACAATTCTATCACCAACACCAGCGCAATCTACCACATGGGCAGATGGGTGAAAACCATGTTTGTTTTTCTCCAGTTGGACATGACTTGTGAGTTGACAAGTCATGTAACTGAGCGTCAAAACACTCGGCTAATCGGAAACATTCGCATATTTTCGGATTTGAAATGGTCAATGGGGAAGGATTCTATGATGATGGTAACTATATATTGCATAATTCAAACTAACCATGGTATGCAAGTTTGGCTATAGTAGGTTCCATGTTTGGTATGTGACATCTCTGATGAACACAACACAGTAGATCAAGAAGTGCTATACAGTGGATATCTGTAATTTGATAAACATTAGTAGTAACATTTTCATTTCATATTAAATAAATTAAGTTACATGAATCAGGCATTAATACTATTGATATTGAGATTTGGCGCATTTGTTGCAAAAAGTGATTTGAAAACAAAATAAGTTGAATACTATCAAGGCTCTACTACTTTGACATCCCTAACAGCAGACGTGAGCCATGTCGGTCTGAAGTATCTAAAGTTTAGATTGAAACGAATAATAGTTGGTCTTTTGTAACACAGATATAGACTTATGGATATCAAAATATACCCAAGATAGAAATGAGATGAAAAGGAAAGCATATTTTCCATTTTGGAGTAATGTATGATTTGGAATCCTTCATAACTTATAGACAAAGGAATATACATACCCTGGGTGTTATTCTCATCTGTCATGAACAGTCTCTGCATCACACCAGGCAGTTTGTTATTCAACACATCTAATATGGCCCTGGACTCGGCATTAGAGGATTGATTAAGAGTTGATTTCACAAGCCAAGTTGATTTGTCCATGATATTCTTGTTACTACTACACACTACATCCTGTAAATGAGACGAAAGGTTTGCTGAAAATAAACGGCTTTAGCTACTCTCTATTATACATACAGCAAACTACTACACCTGCTCATATAAAGTACCTATAACTAGATAACTACTACTGACAATGAACAACTACATCCACAACATTTCATTCCACCTAGGGGACCCCACTTGGATATCACTGTGACGTGATTTGCAGTAATTTGCACCTATTCACGGATTGGGGATATCCCATATTGCCGGTGTATCCCCGATTAGATGGTAGAGTGTGTGTGTGTATCCCCGATTCCCACGTTAAACGCAAGCATTATCCGCAAGGTGCAGTTCGATCGGCGTGCAGATTTCCATAGCAGCTTGGTTTATCTCAAATTACAAATCTTTGCTACTGTACTTAAGGTATGGAGGAGTTGTTGAATGGTAAATACTATACTTCACATGCTATAAATAACTGATAAAGACTACTTCACTTGATATTAACTGCTGATATTGAAATACTTCATCAGCCATATACTTCTGATATCAAACTACTCCATTTCCACAATCAATTTCATTGTGGGTAACCACAATCAATTTCATTGTGGGTAACCACACTCAATTGCATTGTGTGTAAAGGGTTAATCAGATCTACTACTAAATAGGAAGAAAGTGAAACAAGTACTGACCAGTAGCATTGAGAAACAGTTTGTATTCATCTGTAATAACTCAAGTGTAGCCTTCACATCCTCATTGACATTCTCAGGGGCTGTGTCTATTCCAAAGTCATTCTGAAGACTGGATATCCACATCTCAAACTGTTAACAAAGTATACATATAAAAGTTGAATTTTAAAATGAGGAAAGGTGTTGCTAAAGTAAGTTCTGTTTTACGATCTTCAGAATAATTATGTGTGATAATTATGCACCTGTTGAATTTCATTCTATGGAAGAGCCTAAGTGTCACAATTGCTGCTAACTACAGGGTGTCCCAAAAGTCTATGCACGTTTTTGAAGAGTCATATCTCATAAAATATAAATCATATGGTATAAATTTAACCATATTTTAATAGACGAGATTTGGGAAATTATTTTAATACCAAACACAACCCTATTGGCGAACCCACAACATTATAAATCTGGCTGAAAGTTTTTGGCCGTGTGAGACCCACTCATACCAAGTACCACACATTGTTGCTAAAACAGGTGCGCAAAAATTAACGGTATGAAAGCAACGTTGCGCATTAGTCACAGTTCACTGCTTACCTTGCAACATTAATGTTATTACCAAACTCTGTCACTCACAACATAAAAAGGCGTAGTAGACAACATTGCACAGCAAAAGTCTTCATTCAAGATGGTTTACAGCATAGATAAGCGAATACAAATTGTATGGTTCTACGCTGAAACAAATTCAGTTCAACTTACTCAACAAAAGTTCAGAAAACATTTTAAATTAAACGCGCACCAGGAAGAATATCCATTCTTAAATTGGTGGAGACATTTTTGAACACAGGAACTGTGCATGATTTGTCTCGATGTGGTAGAAAAAGACTGGTAGATCAACAAGTCACATTGATGTCATAAGACATGCAGTAGCCAAAAGTCCAAGAGATCTATTCGCTGTGTGATGTGTGTGCTCACTTTTCTGTTACGTTATTCAATTTTTAGGTCTGTGTTTTTGCATTAGCACACTTCTCTGTATAAATGGAAAACATTTAAACTAGATTTCACTATAGAAACAAAAACTATGTGTGATATAGTTTGTTATTATGATGGGATCACTGTAATGTAAAATTTTAAATATTACAATTGACGGATCACTTTCTGTGTAACCAACTCTACCCATCTTTTTGTTAATCTCAATAGGTATGGATTTATGAACTTTATACCTCCGAAGTATATAAAGTTACATTTTTTCAGTAATACATATTTAACTTGAGGGTGGCATTACAAACAGATGTTACTCCAATGTTTGGTATCAAAATTATTTCCCACATCTCCTCTTTCTAAATATGTATTCATATTTTCATTTCAATACGACTTATATTTTGTGAAATACAAAGCTTTAAAGTCGTGCATAGACTTTTGGGACACCCTGTATATTGAGGCATTATAACATAAAGCATAAAATAATTAAGATCCAGAAGTTGTTTCAAAGCTAGTGTTTTCCTCGTAATTTGTTTTTGTGTTTGACATGTATCACACTCAGTACTGTCAAACTCACTAAAGGTATGGCCAATGGAGCTACCAATACCAGTAATAACATAACAGATTGAATAATCACCATAATTTTGTTTATATTTTTTGCCATTAATGGCAGTGGGGTCTTTGACAGCTAGTGGTTCTTTGAACATAATTTGCAATTAGCAGACTTGCAATGAGCATATATGTACAACCTTTCAACCAAACATTTCTTACCATGGACTTTGCCAAGTTGTAGGGCATTGCAACCGAGGTACAACACCAATGCAACATAACGGGATGATGGGAGTATAGACCAGATATATCCAGCTCTGACAGGTAGTCTTGAAACCGGTTTACTGAGGAAAAAAAGTATATAAGTTAAAGAATATTATAAAATGTTACTGTAAAAGTACATGACCTGAATTAGTATTTGTGGAATTAAATGTGAGGATCAAATGAATGTGAACAAAAAATAAATAAATGAAATTTTTTGATGTAAAATTGAATTGAATGGTATGAAAAAATAATACATAACGATTATCAACAAAATGGTTGTGATTAAAGTTCAGCACTCAGTGGCATTTTATTTCATATTGATGAAAAGAAAATGAGTAAAATGAGAAAGTAAACATGAACACAATAAACACAAGTAATACTTCATCCTCATATTATATGATTGTATTTAGATTAAAAACCCATTAGCGTTATAAAAATAATAATAATAATACTGAACATTTATTATGCGCGCAAATCTGCCGAAGCACTCATGGCGCAGTGTGAACAATTAAACAAGAGAAACAATGAAACCAGAGCAGAGAACATTATACATATACAAATAATGCATAAAAAAGCAACAATTATACAATGCAATAAATCACAAAATTAATTGAAACAGCTTAATTATACGCAATATTCATCAGATGAGTTTTGAGGCCAGTTTTGAATGATGAGAGAGATGAACAGGCACGGATATGATTAGGAAGTGAATTCCAGAGCCTAGGCGCAGCAATAGTAAAGGCTCTGTCCCCCCATGACCGATACGACTTTTCCATAACCAGAAGATTTTTTGATGTGGAACGCAAGCCAGACCGAGACGGTTTATACAATGCAAGAAGTTCAGTGATGTAGGCTGGAGCAGGTTCATTTATGGCACGATAAGTGAGTATGAGAAGCTTATATTGCACTCTCAGATGAACTGGTAGCCAGTGCAGATCAAACAAGATTGGGGTTATGTGAGAAGATGGTTTTGTGCGTGTGATGAGACGTGCAGCCGTGTTTTGAATTACTTGTAAACGATGAATCTGATCTTTAGGAAGTCCGTGAAGGAGAGAATTGCCGATGTCTAATCTGGAAGTGATGAAGGCGTGAACCAGTTGTTCTGTTGTCTTTGAGTCCAGAAATTTCCGAATTTTGCCCAGGCTTCTTAATTGAAAAGAAGCTGATTTGACAATGGAAGATATGTGCGAAGTTAGAGTCATTGATGCATCCATAATGAAGCCAAGATTGCGAACTTGTTTCACTGGAGCAATGGTTGAGCTGCCTATATTAATGTGAATGTCAGAAAGCTTGTCTAACATGTGTTTGGAGCCAAATAAGATGAATTCAGTCTTGCTATCGTTGAGTTTGAGAGAATTATTTTTCATCCATTGATGGATCTCCTCAACACATGCTTCAATAACATGAATTGCATCAGTGGCAGCTGTCTGGTTAGCGTCAAATGAAAAATAAATTTGGGTATCATCAGCATATATGTGGTATTTGAGGTTGTATTTCTGAAAGATATGACGGATTGGTGCGGTGTAAATGACGAACCATTGTGGTCCCAGTACGGAACCTTGGGGCACAGAATAGTTCAGTGTAACTGGCTCAGACAAGGTGTCACCAATTCTAACATGTTGTATTCTATCCCGTAAGTACGATTTACACCATTTCAGTGCTACGCCTGACACACCGATGTTATTTTGAAGCCTTTGCAGTAGGATATTATGATCCACAGTGTCAAACGCAGCACTGAGATCAAGCATCACCAGGGCAGTTATTTTGCCATTGTCCATTGCACGCAGAATGTCGTTATTAACACGTAGCAGCGCTGTCTCGATGCTATGATTTGCACGGTAGGCTGATTGGAAAGGATCTTGCAATTCCCAATCATCAATGACAGTCTTAAGGCGAGATGAAGCAACGCGCTCGATCATTTTTCCAAGGAACGACAAATTGGCAACTGGCCTAAAACTTTTGAATTCCTCTTTATCAAGACCAAGCTTCTTTAGAAGAGGTCTTATATATGCTGTTTTTAGAGCACTTGGAAAAATGCCTGTTGAAAAAGACATGTTAATTATACGAGTTATTGATGGAACAATGTCATGAACACATTCTTTTATGACCCATGTTGGTAGAGGGTCTAATTCACATGATTTGGTAGGTGCACTCATTAGCATTTTTAACAACTCGGCATCAGTGACTGGTTCAAAATCAGTAAGATGAGGAACACAAACTGACTTTTGTATGTCATTAGATGGAAACACAACACTCTCATTAAAACCACTTCGTATACTCTCAATCTTACCAACAAAAAACTGTGAGAACCTGTTGGCAAGCATTTGATCAGAAGTACAACTGGGAAGAACAGGATCTTTACTTTTGTGCAAGAGATTGTTGACAACACGAAAAAGACCTTTCTGGTCACCATGGCACTGAGCAACAGAATCAGAATAATAGGCGGTTTTAGCCTTCTCAATCATACTTATGACCACTTGCCTTTGTTCACAGTAAGCTTGACGGTCAACCACTAGTTTCGACCTGCGCCATTTATGTTCAAGTTCCCTTCTATTACATTTCTGTTTGCGAATTTCGGCATTGAACCACGGTGTATTTGGTCTTACAAGAACACGACGTGTTTTCGCAGGGGCAAATTTGTCAAGAAGGGAACTCAAAGATTCATACTTATTCACACAAATATCAACATCATCTTGACCAAAGTCAATTTTAGAAAGAGTCATAGATATATCACGAGCAAAAACTTTGAAGTCTATAGCCTTTAGATTACGTGTGGTGAAAGTCTTCCACTGAAGTGGGGCCTTTTCTATTCTCAGAGCACAAGATATTACAAAATGATCCGAAAGACCAAGAAAAACACACTCATTTGAAAATACATATTCAGTTTCACGAGTTATTAACAAATCCAAGGTATGACCATGTATGTGAGTGGGCTCATTTATGTGCTGTTTTAGCCCGCAGGATGAGAGTAAGTCCATAAATTGTCTAGCCTCTGGATCGTCAAGATCATCAACCCAAATGTTAAAGTCCCCACAAAAGAGTATATCAGAGGGATGTAACTGGTAATCTTCAATCATGGCAGTGAATTCTTCCAAGAAGAATTTGAAGGGCAGTCGGCGTCCACTTCTGTCTTTCACAACTTCGGGTCTATAAATGACTACAATTCTTAAAGATCGGGATTTATTTGAGATTTCGGCATGAAAAGACTCGAATGATTCAAATGTCCGATAGTTCTGGACTCGAACATCGAATGAGGATTTATATAAAAGGCCAACACCTCCTCCATTTCTGTTCGGACGTGGAGTGTGGGTTAATGTATAACCAGCAGGAGTGATGTTTCCAAAAACGACATCATCTCCTGGTTTTAACCAGGTCTCGGTTATTGCAACAATTTCATAGTTGTTTTCTAGGACTAAATCCACAAACTCAGTTGTTTTATTTCGGATGGACCGAGTATTTATGACACACAGTTTTGCTCGAGCTGGACTTGCACTAGGATTTGTCTGTAAGCGCTGTTTAACATACTTTCCAGCACGACAACCCCTGCGTGTAGGACGTGGGTTTAAATTTAGAGCCTTGATGTTTAACCATGTGTGTTGAGGAAGATGTCGATTCGGTTGATTGTTTAACTGCAAAAGTTGATTTCTTGAGTACTTTGTAGTTACATTTTCTAAACTCCTATCTTCAAAGTCCTGGCTAGGTCCAGGATTTGCATGAATGTCACCACAAGCAAGTAATTCATGCGTATAAGTTATACTAGAGTTTTGATATAGTAGAACTGGTTTTCCAACATATTTGTGATGATGGATTAACCATGATGCTGAAAACCTTGTTGCAATTGTATTTATGGTTAAACCGGGCAATTGATGCTTTAGCCCACAAAAGAGAAGGGCAAGAAGTAAGTACTTAGCTAGCATGGTGAATGAGGTGGTATTGTTACAGTTATATAAACAGTGATGTAAACTGGTAGAAATCCATTATGAAAACTCATAAGTACTTCAAAGTGATCAATCTGGCTAGTCAAGTGGGTAGAAATGGTCAGTCCAACCAATAATCCAAAATAATCAATCCTTGATATTGATTCAGCTTTCCAACCCATAGCAGTAATGTAGTATATTGGCTAATATTGTATACCCATACACAACACCAAAAAACCATTTTTTGGTTTAAAACGAGGAAAGTAAGAGTTTCTTAGTTCCATAAAGTAGCACATAATGTTCTCTGGTAGTTGCAAAGTAGGATGGTAGAACTTTTGTCACGGAAAACCGCTCTTAAGGTGGTACAAAGAGCAAGAGTTCTAAGAGCTCAAACACTGTGCTGCCAAGCGGCGCTCAGTGTATATTAAATACATTATAAAAGCACATGATTTGACCAATCACGATAGTGATCATAGTAGATGGGGAAAATGAGCACCAATGAATAAACCATGTAGGTGACAAAAGGATAGCACACAATACTGAAGAGGCTGAGATGTCCTCAAAAGCTATGCATTGCTTTATAAATATCTCTCTGAAAAGGTATCTATACAAAATAACTGTAACAATGTCAGCAAAAGAAAACACATGCTAGCCAATATTATAATAAAATGAACGGTTTCATTCCAAAAGCAATTACTAATCTTTTAGGCGAAGGCCATCCAATTTGATCTTATTATGTCAAGCTTTCATATGCAACCAGACTTCTGAAATAATGATAGAAAGTACTGCGAATAGTCTTTACTATTTCTACTAAATGTGGGTGTGTATCTGGCAATATCTTAAATTGGCAAAATGAATATACTGCTTTTAGCATGAAACCCTTCAAAAACAAATGTTATTTCAAATTGTTAACCCTAACCCCCCTGAGTGCTAAAAAATGCTAATCCAAAGTCCCTCTCCAAACGCATGCGCCGTCGGTTTTCGATGACGTAGTCAACCGAGCCTATATAATGAGTGCAGTATACTGCACGAATGTGTAGCTGAGGGCCGTGGCTTAGTGTTAGGAAGGTGGGGCTCGAGAACGGAGGGTCCCCGGATCGAATCCCGGCAGGTTCCCGGAGATTTAGTTGGTGTTTTTTCCTCGAAAATTGTGATCCCGGTCAAAAATCCTAAACCGGGGTTAGGGTTATGGTAAAAAAAAAAAGTTTTTTTTTCGTGTTCTATTAACCCTAACCCCCCTGAGTGCTAAAAAATGCTAATCCAAAGTCCCTCTCCAAACGCATGCGCCGTCGGTTTTCGATGACGTAGTCAACCGAGCCTATATAATGAGTGCAGTATACTGCACGAATGTGTAGCTGAGGGCCGTGGCTTAGTGTTAGGAAGATGGGGCTCGAGAACGGAGGGTCCCCGGATCGAATCCCGGCAGGTTCCCGGAGATTTAGTTGGTGTTTTTTCCTCGAAAATTGTGATCCCGGTCAAAAATCCTAAACCGGGGTTAGGGTTAAGATAAGATATAAACATAATCCCTGCTACACAACATCAGTAACAAGTCAAATGTATTTGTAATGTAAAAGTAGAGTTGATATGTTTAATTTTAAAAGGAGCATAGATATGACTTGCAATTTTAAACTGCCAGGATAAAATTATGAACAAAAAGACCAATATGTTTTTGATATTTAACTCTAACCGTCCTACACACTACGATTCACAACAGCAACCAACGATGTCCAGGCGCATGCTATAGCATTCGATTCGATGATGTCGTCAACCAAGTTGATAGGTGTGTACGAAATCGCTGCCCAGGCGAGCGTTGGCAGGTTAGCGGAGTGGTTAGGGACGGGGCACAGTGATCAGAGGGTCCGGGGGTTGAATCCCAGGGGTCAAATACTTTGTCCCCTCCCCCGGTTTCCACACAAAGACATAGCCTGGCTGGTTAGAGTTAATAGTAGACTTGATATGATTAGACTGCTTGATTCACTTTTATGACTGATACTAAAGTACTTTGACTTGTTACATGTGTTAAGTATAAATCAACAAATTCTACCAACATTTTCTGAGTAAAACAATAATTTTCAAACATTATATTAAAACGGTTCTTAATCTAAAACTGCCTATGTGTTATCACCATTCTTTGAGTGAGTTGTGCTGCCATTATTGGCACAGTAACATACAGCACACAAGAAGAGCAAATGCCTTGTGGACATTGAAGAAAAGGACTTGAAGTGTTGGTATTGAGACATGAAGACATCTAAAGCATCCTCCAATTCTATCTCTGATACCAATCTAGGAGAACAAGACATATGTGAGACAGTTGGTGACATAGAAGACATGTCTTAATTAAGTTATAGGGAGAAAAGAATACATTTAACTATTATGATTGATTGATACACTTCTGCAGTACACATCAACATTCAATGACACTTAATTAATCCTACCACAATACTATCAGTTTATTTAAGATGAACCAAAAAGCTTGAACCAAAAAGGTTGAGTAGAGAACCAAGCTCTTGTTGTGTAACTGCTAACTACCTCACATGGGGCGGTGAGTATAATTTTGGGGCCCTGCTTTTTATCGCATTCCACTACCGTCTGATGACCATGGGAGTTAGGGTTATCAAACAACATGTGTGAAATACAATCCTTGTGCCCCATCCTCTCTGTATGATTCAGACCTGAGCCTGAAACACTATTTATTTGATCAATTGTCAAAATGTATCGTCTTATAGATTTGTATGGTAAAATGTACATCACTAGATGAGCAATGGGCAGATGATGAGTATTGAGAAGATGTCAGGTGATAGAATTCACTTCAGATGTGTGACTTGTATATGCTTGCTTACCTATCTGAATGTAGAAATGCTACATAAAGTAGAGCCAACACAGCCTGTTGCTTGATATCTACACAATCACTAGCGTCTGAGTTAGACTTTCTGTAACTCTTTATAGGCTTCTCCACTTCATGACAGAGTACACTTAACATATCTTCACAGTTTCCTTCATAAAAAGACACAGAGTTAGAAGATGAATCAACTAATGTCAAAAATATAAGTCTAAAAGGTAACCGGTTCTAGCCAGGACCATTTTAGAACCAGGTAAATTTACTGACGGCGAACGGAGAAAATGTAGCGAACGAAGTGCAGTGGATCATGGCATGGGATCCAGAGGCCTTCTTAATGTCTTTTTAGGGTTTTTTAACGCACTTTGAGGGTTCCTGCCACATAATTTCTTGTTTTATGAGGCAGTTTAATGATTTTATCAACAAATTGTAAAAAAAGAAGAAAAAAAAAGAGAAAAAAAAAGATTGTTTTATTTTATTTTTTAGAGTGCCGGGCGGCCAGCCCAATTCTGGGCCCAGCGCCGGGCGGGCTACCCCAGTGGTGGGCGGGCCTGCCTGGCGCCGCCCGTCCTAGCTAGAACCCTGAAAGGTAAGAAATCTGATCAAATCAAATATCAATTTATCCAACTTCAAAATTGAGATTTTTGTATCATAAGTAAGCGGGGGCTCTCTCCTCCCCTACCCCTCTCTCTCTTTTCTTTCTGAGGACCAGGGGGGCCTGAGTCCCACCCTTGACACGAACCTGACTTAACTAATTTTTAAATAATTTTGTTTTTCTGGAGCACCACTACATAGAATAGAAAATGAAAGTAGTTACGGCAAGCAGGATTTCAAGAGAGCTCTCTGAATCACATGTTAATGATATATCAATGGTTAATACATGTAATAGCTAGATACTTAGGATATACTGATGCCTTCTTTCAATGAAAACAAATCTAATTACTTTCAAGCGGATTCAAATTGGTGGCTTACCAAGACAAACATAATTGTGTGCTTGTTGGGGAGGGAAGGAACTTACACAAATATACAGGGTGGTTCAATAAAACCTTGACAGTTTTTTGAAGCCATTTTTTTGAAATTCTGTAGATTTAAAAAAAATCTTTTTCAATATTCATCAACTATATGATCTTGACCATCTATGCTGAAAATATCATTACAAATAACCTTACGGTTGCAAAATAACAGCTATTTGAACAAAGTCTGTCCCATTTCACTCTGTCCACGGGTACTGATTTCGCGACGTTACAACCAGTGTGGTTCAATAAAACGTTGACAGTTTTTCAAAGCCATATTTTTAAAAATTGTGGGATTTGAGTGGTTTTTTTACATATTCCTCAAAAATATCATCTTGGCCGTCTATGCTGAAAATGTCAATGTTAATAATGCTCTTGCGGCAAAATGATAGCTATTTGAAGAGAATCTCTCCAAATCTCTTTGCCCACGAGTAAGTCTACGGGAAATGCCCAGCAAGATAACATTAAATGGCATCGTCAATGTTAATGCATAGAGCATAGACAATTACACTTCCAATCTATGAAAATCAATCATTCTAATTAGGGTCACTCGTGGTATTATTATTACGTATTGATTTCACACCTGAATAGATAGTTAAGATGTTAACAATTACACTGGTTTCACCCGGCGGGATCTTCAAATCTTAGATTACTTGCATGCAATTCATCATTCAGTATTCAATGTAACGTCGCGAAATCAGTACCCGTGGACAGAGTGAAATGGGACAGACTTTGTTCAAATAGCTGTTATTTTGCAACCGTAAGGTTATTTGTAACGATATTTTCAGCATAGATGGTCAAGATCACGTAGTTGATGAATATTGAAAAATATATTTTTTTAAATCTACAGAATTTAAAAAAAAATGGCTTCAAAAAACTGTCAAGGTTTTATTGAACCCCCCTGTAGAACAATGTATTCTTACAAAATATGTCATGTAGGCCCTATCACCATGTCATGGATTCCAAGTCATTATTTCACCTACCTTTGATCAAAGGTAATCCTTTCTCTAATATGCCTCTCACTTCTTTTCTTTCTGTTTGTGACACATCCATCAACATCACACACAACTCCACTAAGAACATGTTGACAACATCAACAACTGTAGACTCCCTAATGATAGATGCATGATGGGTAAAGAGGTGCAAATAAATACATGTAAAAATGGGGAAGATGATAAGTTAATGGTGTTCTAAATATGCTGAAAGTCTGACTAAGTGTGATTTTTGAATTGTGAATGGCTGTTAGTATATGGAACTTTTGATTGGTTCTACCATGTGCCGATATTCAAACGGGGGACAACACTCATTCCTAATATATAAACAAACATATTTGTGATGCATCATCATGAGAGCCATCTTGACCATCAGGCTAATATTGAGATATAGAACAAAATAGTTTGTAAACGAAAAAGAAAAAGAACATCTTTTCCTCATCTTTTCAATAACTTCAATGTTCAAAAAATGGGAATCATTGAACGGTTTCATCATGACGGTTATAAAAGAGTGGGATCTTTCATTCAAAACATTTGCTGCCACTTTTAAATGAAAACTTGAAATTGCACCCAATAAAATGTCCAAACATGACAAATATTAATATGATTAAACATTTTATTGAGATCATTTATTTAGTTCAACACAAATTAATGGTAGTATTAATGTTACACAGTTTGAAAAAGGAGTATATGGAATTTATAATCAGGTAATGATTAGTGTTACTATACTTTCCCCTCTGTTCAGTGATCAGAAGGTATTCTAGTGAATGACACAGCATTTCAGCGCAAGTGCCAGTATTTTGTCTGTGACTGCGTGGGTAACTAATGCCAGCGCATACAATCACATATATGATAATGGGTGTAATCTTTGGAATCAGCTCTGAAGTCACTGCACAGAATAAGATGAATGAAGCACACAGTTGTGATAAAAACCTGACATAATGAAACCAACACAAATACAGTATGCACGCCTCAGCCATGTCCGATGGATAATCGCACTATAGCAAATATAATAATGTAGAAATCCATATTACCTGTCAATACTTGCAATCTTATTTTTGACTCCAATGGATAATTGAATGAAAGAGGATCCAGCTGTGGAGACAAAATAAACACACACAAAACCCAAAGAACAATTGGGATAAATGCCAACAACATGATTTATATTATAAAAGTATGTTAATTTGTCATTTGAAGCACGAAAATGTTGAGGAAATTTGTTCCATTTTGAGGAAAATATGTTGAAAACAATATGGTATACACTTTGTGAGGCAATGAGAGTTCAAATGTCATTGAATTGTTTTCATCACCAGAACACAAATCGTAAAATGCGAAATCTGAAATTCACCCAATATGTAACATAACCTTAACCCTGCTAAATCCAACAAGCCAGGCTGTTTGTTCCACCAGGCGTGGACGTTTTTCGCAGAAATTATGGCCCCAGCCTATATACTTGGCGCAGTAGCCTTGACACCCGTGGTGTACTGGAAAATCCAAAGTCCTGTGTGCTGGAGGTCCGTGGTTCAAATCCCGGGGGGTCGCAGCGATATTTTGGGTCACTTATCGCCGCAGAAAATAAATCTGAAAAAAAGTGGCCTGGGGAGAGGGGGGGGGGGGGGGTTAGGGTTAACAGGTTTGTGCTACAAGCACTGAATATATTACAAAATGAGGTGCATTTTGTCTTATTCTTTAAGAAACTACTCAAAATTACTCTGAATTTCATTACACATTGCGATAAGCAATAAAATCAGTTAGGTTCATGAACAAAGGACAAATCTAGCACTTATTTTTGAATCTATGCCCTTACCTAGCTTGCATGCAAACTCATTGAGATCAATGTTGAATTGGAAAGCCCTGTGCAACATCTGAAACAAGCTGTCAAATACACCATGACACGAAAGATCCCCGTAATTAACCTGAGCACAGCAACAATAAAACATCATTTATATACAGTAACGTAAAGAGATTTTAAGAGAATAAGGTTGGAGTGTGTGGCATATTATGTGATCTTTTTCATGGAATGCCCTCTATCTGTGAATTTTTCCTAAAAAGGCATTATTTTTATCAAATTACATTTATAACCATGAAACAAAAATATCTTTAAAAAGTTACAGAGCAATACGTTTCCTAATTACTTCAAAATCAGATTTTGAAATAAGTTGTCCTGGTACCAGGACAGTTTATTTTCTGAGTGTTTTTTTTGTTCGTAATAGAATTCCATGGTTTGACACCGTGTTAACGCCATTTACAGTGTTTCCGGTTACGATCGCAACTGTGCACAGGGGAACACCCACCTACAGAATGCTTATTGATGAAAATTGAAACAAATATGTTGAAACATTCCTTAAATCGGAAGCAGATTTCCATTACGATTTAGTAAAGTTCTGTGATGATCTTTTACTAGAAAATACAGTCCAAGTAGATTTATGAGTCCAGAAAAATCTTTCCTGATAGCCAAACTTCATAAAAAGAGAGAGAAAAATATGTGTAAAAACCTGAAAAAGATCATAGACTATTGCTTTCATATGCGCCCAGGTCCTGATAGGTACAATTATATTCTTTATGCCTACCATGAATATGGGAATACAAGTGCTGTCGATGACTCCTAGCAGAAAATACTGTAACCCTTCAAGGCTATTTTTCCTAGAAGTTTGGCTTGAGTCACTCAGACACATTGCTGCCAGATGACTTTCAGAGAATGGGTCCTGGAGTAGAACACCTGTAAGACTAAACATAACAATGAAACTTGTAATAATAAAAATAAAGCTCTGAAGTGTGTGACAGAATGGGGAAAATGTGAAGTCAAATCCAGGAAAGTTTAAGTCAAATTGTTCAAGAACACTGTTGACATTCAGTGTCATCCAATATGAATCCAAAACTGCACACACAGGGAGCTCATAATTGGTGCGTGACCTCTCCTAATTTTTTTCGTTTTAGCCAAACTATTTACTCAAATTCACCAGAACCCTCGCCATCTCTGGGAGTATTTACTTTTCTTCCTTATATCCAAGTTGGCTGGAACAGTAGCGGTGCTCTATTTTTGTACACAGATGTAAGGAATAGCGGGCCAATCTGTGTCCATGTATAAGCCAATGGCAAAAGTAACTCTCACGATCAATATGAAGACCGCTATATTCATGAGGACGTATTTACAAACGGCGTGTTCTATAGACCTGGAACTCTTTTTAAAGTGTTGGCAAAACCCTCCTCTATTGGCATGTTATAAGGGAATCCGATTAGACGATGGACATTTAGCCGTCAATTTAATATGTAAATGACTACGAAAGGGCCCAAATATATCGCTATCCAAAACAAAAACTTCCATTTTCCAAAATTTACGTCCGACTTAGCTCGACTGTGTGCGTGGACTCTGGGTGATAATATCTTGAACCCTTTTGATCTGATGAACAATTTGAGATATCGTTTGTCAAAATTGGAACATGTTCAAAACATGGTTAAGATTTTGTGGTATATCATTTTAATCAAGAACAGAGTCAATATTAAAGGCTCATTCCTAGCATTTTGACCAAATGTCAGGTTTTTGGACCTTAAAATTGGGTAATGCCCCTTTAATGTGAGACAGAATTGTTTTATATCAGTTCTCAACACTACATACTATTATATTAAGGACAGATAATGAGAATAAAATGTGAAATAGTGAAAGAATTCCAAGAAAATGCCTTGCAGGTGAATTTCAATAAAAAGCATAAATTGGGTATTATCCATTTAATTTGACAAATTTCCCCTCATATGGTTTATAAAATTATCAAATTTGGAATCAGCACAAGATTTCAGTTCAGAAAAATGGTTAAGATTTTGTGGTATATCATTCCAACCACAAACAGGGTTAATATTAAAGGTACATATTCCTAGAATTTTGACCAAATGTCAGGTTTTCGGACCATAAAATTGGGTAATGTCCCTTTAATGCGAGACAGAATTGTTTTATATCAGTTCTCCATACTACAGATCATCAAATTTGGGACAAATATTGAGAAAGAAATGTCAAATAATAAAAAGAATTCCATGAAAATGCCTTAAAAGAGGTGAATTTCATTACCTCCAGACGCGAGAAATTAATACAAGAAAGTTGTTTTTGCGGATGTCTCGTGTCTATCGAGATATTATACATTTCATTTATTTCATTAAGGACTGCCAACCCATGCTCAATTCATACGTACACCACATGTTTTCATAAAACACAGTAAATTGGAATGGCGGAAAGGCAAGAGTCCTAGAGCAGGGCTCCTCCCTTTTTCCGCCTGTTCCTGGATTAGATAAACCCAAATTAGAACCCCTTGCAAACGCAAACACACTGAGAACAATACAATAATAATGTCGAACCCGACTGAAATTGAGACTTGAGGCTAGTCCTAAAATGTTCTTTTGTATAGCCGAAACCCGGCCTAACACATATTTGCGATCATTTTTGAACTACTATTTAGAATAAGGCCACCATCCTAACAAGGGTGATTATGGACCTTTTTCCCCCCCCGCTCCTCAGACAGGATAATCCAATTTAGAGCGCTCCACACACCTGTAACAATTGAAAAGTATTGTGTATTTGGTGCACCTTGACCAAAACATTACTAATTTCAACCTTTTTTGAACGTGTCGTTCACACATTATTTTGATCTCAAATCATTTGACTTTGAAAACTAAAAACCACTGCCAAACAAGTGCTTGTCTTTGACTTCCTGACAAAGACAAACACTTGCCTAACCCCCCCCCCCCCCCTCCCACCCAGGCAAAGGGGTGGACTCCCCCTACCAGGCACAAGGGGTGGATTCAGGATTTCACAAGGGGGGGGGGGCAAAGCGTGGTTCACGGGTGCGGCACCCTTGCGAAGTCAAGGAGGCAGAGCTGCCCCGTTGGCGATTTTTAATTTTTATTAATCCATATTATTTTTATAATAAAAATAATACCAAACCTGACCAGCATTTATCAAAGCCCAACATAATGCCGGCCTACTTCCACTTTGAGGTTAGGAAAACCATTTAAGAATCCCGCTGTGATGGAAGCCAGCTGCGGAAAACTCGAAAAAAACCTTTGGGAAAATCGAGAACCATAGTATTTGGCCCTTGAGTTGACTGCTTACCATCCCGTGCCAATCCGGAGGTTGAATTCTTAAATAATACCCCCAAAAGTGTCCACTCAATCGTATGAAGTAAAACAACAGTGGCCTATCAGGTAAAACAATTTAGCCATAACCAGTTTAAAATCAAAGCCCAGTTGTATACGGAAACCCGTCCTCGTAATCATGAATAGACAGATATTAGTGATTTCGGTGTCAAAACCCATTTCTTGACAGTAAATCATTGAAAGTTACAACATTGTCCACATCACCGTTAAATGCCCCAGGATGAAAATCATAAATGAAGGGTAATCCAAATAATTAATGAGATGCCGTGCTACAATCTGCAACACTTGTGAAGCCACCTCCCTTCGTACCAAACCAGCAGCGGTAATCGTGGTATTCATAGATAAACAAGAGCAACTCAGCTCAATACCAAGAAATTTCGCTAAATTACACAAAATGCATTACGCCATAATAAAATTCACAATACCTTGATAAATTAATATTCACATATTCAGATTTGGTCGCCCTACTCAACGAGTACAGACAAGGTTAATTTTTCTGTAAATACTACTCTATTATCCAAACACAATATGAGAGGTCCGAGATTACACATAAGCACTTGACACTTTAGAGAGACGTTCATAAAGAGCTCCAATGTTTAAAGATGGTCATAACCAACGTTTAGTTTAAATCACGCTGCTTTCTTTCGGAATCAATGTTCAATTTGTAACTGCGAGCATGCCCTTGTTAAGACTCGTCCATGTTAAGTCCATGTGACACAATTTGCAATGCATACTCAAAATATTGGGTAACCACTCGGTATACAAACATTTTCCATTGTCCTTGATACTCTTACCTATAGGGCCTGCGGTATGCGAGTATACATACGTCCTGAACTAGAATGCTTTTGCCGAGTCCTTTCGAGTGGGAACATGTTGTCTGATAAATAGTTCTCACATGTAGTAAACAATGGGTCCATGTGTCGCCAACATATTTAGTCAATGTATTTACCATAAGGTGATGCCAATGTTAGCTTCATTGTGTCCACTGTTTCAGCTACTGATGCTAACATTTGTTCATTGAGGATAGCCGCTTACCCGACTCGACTGACAGCGCCTCAGATGACGTATAATATATAACGGTATCTTTCAAGAATTGAACTGACTGCGGTATATCGAGAACGTAAGTCATAATACCTCCTCGGGAGTGCTTATTACACTGGTATGAAACCATTGAATCCATCCAGCTATTGCAATGTATTGTACCGAAGCAAGATTTGCCTCGTGAAACCCGGAAGGCATTGTATGCCTACTTTGTATGGTGATGTCGTCGACACTGATAGGTATACGGGTGATGAGCATTACCAGATGTGGTGCCGCAGGTCGGGTACCCCAAGCCAAAAGCCTACAAGAGGAAAACACGAGTAGGATGCCGAAGTATACATCATTCATGGCAGCCATTTCTTACTTCCATCTCCTGAAAAAAAAAAAAAAATAGAACAGCATGCAGAAGCAGATCCGGAAAGTACATTCATAACCACAATTTTAATCAAAGCATATTAACTAGAAAGTGCCCCACCAAATACTGAATACCATTAGCCAACAAATGAGCCATTAATAATACAATTAAACCATGTATGTAAGTAACGCCTCGGCTGGTAAAGGCAGATTATCCTCCTGAGCATTTCTCCGATGATCGACTTAGCAGATTATCCTATCAATAATCATCTAACAATAACAATACATGGAGATGTACATCCAACAAACAATACACGTCACCGTGATGATACACACACGGGCCGCCATGCAAACCAGCACGGATCAATGAACTTTTAATGTGTAGGAAGGTGTGATAAATCAGACAATGGTTGTAAGGAGAGCATGACCCGGTAGTCGGAACATTAGTCGAAAATATAAACCCAGTCAATTATTATCGTATTAGTATATAAACTAATGCCACTAGCTGAAGGAACATAAAAACCGTACCACCACGTTTTTCGTATCCCACTGGCTCGAAACTACGTATCCCACTGGCTCGCAGATTACGGCAACAAGATATGGCAATGTGACCTGAAATGATGACCTTTGACCCACGATATAGACTACAGATTCAGTCACACCTGAAACCCATTATTGAGAACATAACACTAATTAATTGTAATGTTAATCTCATTCAGGCCAGTTTGACCGAGTCCTAATTTATTATCAATAATTATTTTACAAACTATCAAAAACAAGTTTAAATCTAGTTCACGCCAGTTGGTCCGAACCCTAATTATTATCAATCATTAATTTGACATTATGAGCAAACACTTATAAAGATCCATCGTCACTCACACGTCACTAAAGGCTAGCGCTATAAACATATATACAAAGAGAAAAAAACACAGAAATGTATTTATACCATGAAATTAATGATGGGAAACAGGGACGGGTTTATGACAACAACATGTAGCCCCCCCCCCCCCCCCCCCCCCCCCCCCCCACCCCCCCCAAACGAGGCACAACATTTCCGCTCGATCATTAAAATATAAACCGGCACAATACAACATACCCAAGACAACAAGTAGCTAACCGAACTATAATAATACTATACCCCTTTAGGGAAACACAAAGGCACCGACACGCAACACACTCGCAAATGTACTGTGAATAACAGTTGTTGTCCCACAACACGGCGTCTGATTTAATGCCACCATTTACTATGAATAGAGCCTACACTCAAGGCACGCATCGCTAATCAAATCAACGCTAGCTCAATGCAAGTGATGCAACGTCGCGTAACAAACAGAGGATGAGAGACGAGCATCATCTAATTATTATATAATACCAAGCCGGTATAAAAAACCCTACAAATCAAAATATGCAAGCACACCCCTGGTCAATAACTTTGATTGACCCATACTGATAATTATCTATCCTGCCACGACGATGCTCCATTCCCTCACAATGTACTATAATTAACCTATGAATGAAAGACCAATTGAAGGAATAAAACCGCCAGGGTCCCACCAATCGAGTAACAAAGCCCTACATTCAGTTGCAATGACATATTGACGTAACCGAATTGAACCTAATTTGAACTGAATTGAACGCGTTCACGCCCTTTGTCAATGGAATGAGCCATGCCCGTATTAAAAACATCATTCGTAAAGCAAACATCCTATAAATACATTACATAAAATAGCAACAACAACGAAGAGCTTGATACGACGTTGACATGGTTATTTCAGGTGAATCAATGAATCAAATCAACGTGCTAGGTATTAGCCCCGGTATTAACCTGCCCTCTAATCACACCCCACTTGATAACACGGTGTCTACCCGCCGAAAAGACAAACCAAAATCATAATTTATGTTACCCTATTTAAATACGCATTACTAAATAAACGACGCCTACGGTACAGATGCATACAAACGAATCACCATTTATTTAGGGGCCTAAACCCCAATATAATATTAGTCATGATATAACAATTAATAACAATTTAACTATAAACTATTCTCACCGTTATTGTGCCCTGGTCTGCTCTGGCCTCCCGTACCCAGAGTCACATAAAAATAGACATTCAACCGCCGCCTGGATCATTTATATCCCCTGCAAACTCACGGTATGCTACTGGTTGCGAAACCCATTTTATGTCCAATAGGAACATACTGTTTACGATATTATCGGCAGTACATAGTATAGAAGGCATCAGGAGAGGCCACACACGCAAACGGGAAAATTTTTGTGTGACAAATCTATATAATAATACGCTACTCTCTGTCTGTTTGTCTGTGTGTCTGTCTGTCTGTGCGCGCTTTTTCGTCGCCTTCCCGGGGTCGGGCGGCGTTCAAACTCGGTGGGTGGGTGCAGCGCACCAAGAAGAATCTTGCCTAGTTTTAAAAAAATGATAGATTTGCGTAGATTGATGCGCTTTATTCCGTAAAGTAGTTCCAGTTGTAAACCAGGCAAGATTCTTCTTCCTGCGGGTGCAGCTCGGTCCCCGCAAGAGCAAGTTCGCATTCGCTAGAGCATACGAGGTCAAAGGTCATCTAGGGGTCAACTTTTTGAAGTTGGTCAGATCGTGCTTAAACTCGGTGATCACAATGCTCGATGCGATGCGAGCGTGGCAAAAATAAAACGGGTTAGCGTTTGTCGGGTCTTCCGGGGTCAAAGGTTGCCTAGGGGTCCAATTTTCAAAGTTTGTCTGATCGGGCTTAAACTCAGTGACGGGAAGCCCGAATACGAGTCGAGCGTGGAAAAAATAAAACGGCTTTGCTTTTCTTGGGTCGTCCGGGGTCAAAGGTCGTCTAAGGGTCGAATTTTCAAAGTTTGTCCGATCGGGCTTAAACTCGGGGACGGGAAGCCCGAATGCGAGTCGAGCGTGGAAAAAATAAAATGCCTTTGCTTTTCTTGGGTCGTCCGGGGTCAAAGGTCATCTAGGGGTCGAATTTTTAAAGTTTGTCCGATCGGGCTTAAACTCGGTGATGAGAAACTCGGTGATCTGTTTGTTCGGTCCCCGCAAGAGCAAGTTCGCATTCGCTAGAGCATACGAGGTCAAAGGTCATCTAGGGGTCAACTTTTTGAAGTTGGTCGGATCGTGCTTAAACTCGGTGATCACAATGCTCGATACGAGTCGAGCATGGAAAAAATAAAACGGCTTTGCTTTTCTTGGGTCTTCCGGGGTCAAAGGTCGTCTAAGGGTCGAATTTTCAAAGTTTGTCCGATCGGGCTTTATGCATGCATTCTACAAACCACCAAACCCGAGAACCAACAAATCCCGGGTGACCGCCCAAACCTGAGAACCGACAAACCCCGGGTGACCGCCTAGTATTTGTATAAACCTCTCGCCTTGAAGACACGAAATATAATGAGTCTGGTTAAACCAGAGAGGCATCGCGAAAACATCAAAGGGGCGGGCCGTCAAACTAGACTACCAATCGTGCGTGGGATTGGCTAACGGAACAGGACTAGACCATTTCTAGCGCGGGCGGTAAATTGGAAATTCTCTCAACGGGCTCAATAATTTCTGATTATAAAACATAAATTGGGTTGTCCCTTTAATTTAACAACTTTCTCCACATATTCAATTTGTAAACAAATGTTGTGGTGTATGTCATGCAAAGTTCGGCCCCAAACAATAGTTAAAGGCATATTATGTGATCTTTAAAGGCATATTATGTGATCCCTGGAAAAGATCAAATAATATGCCTTTAACTATTTCTTTAATATGTACATAATCAATATATTCTATAATGTCCATGTCCTTGATCAATTTATGATACAATTGCTAACAATGTTTCCTCCCTTTGATGATAGCGGCGTTATTTTATGAAAAGTCTGACGTTCGGTAGGTGTGCGAATGGTAGGGCCTATATTCCTAGAATGTGTGATGTAATGTTGATTCTTTTGACACGCACAGTGTCAAACAACTATTTGGGAAACCAATTTTCACATTTTGGGTGCTTTAATCCGATATTATTTCAATATGCACTAGCATCAACTGGAAATCTGAATATATAAATTGAATAATATTTATCTACACATTTCAACACCCTGAAGAAATAATAAAAATCAATGTTTAACTTCACCTGAGGATACCAGACTCAAAAAAGAAATAATATAACTCTTATATTGCCCTGGGGATATGGGGGGGGGGGGGGGGGGGGGGGCAAAAGTTACACATTGGTGAAAATGGCACTAATTTTGAACAATGTCTAAATAAATGTGATAATGAATGAAATGTTTTAAATGTTTTTGAATTGAGGAATATATAATGTCATCATGGTTTTCAACTGAGATTTTAAATGACTAGAATTGATCAAATCTACTTGACCTGGTATGGTTGCGAGCAGGGTCCTGTAGCTGACATTCCAGTCCCTTTTTGTATGTATTTGTAAATTACATTAAATAGTGAATTACAAACCCAATCTAGCTATAATTTGGTAATGCAATTTTACACAATGCTGATGATGTATTCAAGGATGTAATATACTTACTATTGCCATTTTAATATTAGTATTTATGGCCTCTTCTTCCCACGGATTGAAACCAATAGAGATTGAAATCAAAGATACCTAGTTCATGATGTAGAAGGGTAATGGTAGTCAGGAAATAAACAATTAACTTCCTCGATCATCCAGATATTGAACCCTGGACCCCCTGTTTACCAATTGATCACTTTACTGAGATATCGAGGATAATAATTGTTAGACATACATCTACTAAAGGCTTATGGTTCAGATTTACTTCATTTCTCCTGTTTCTCTAGTGACTTAATGGATTCTACGATTTTACTTATCATGTATGTCGACAATCAAAAATCCTTTGGTAGAAATTATGCTATCTTGTAGCCTCACAACTGAATATTAATACTACCAAATCAGCAGTATCTGGTATTTTCTTTCCACTCTCAAATTTCAAGGTCTTTTCCATTAAATGCCTGTTTATATCATAATAAACCTTTTAAAGGCATATTATGTGATCTTTTCCAAGTAGCGCCCTCTATCATTGATTTTTACTATGAAAGCAGATTTCCTTGCAGATTTGCATTTTTGATCATAAATCATAAATATCTTCTAAGTTACAGATCGATACGATTCCTAATCACTTCAAAATCATGGTTTGAAAATAGATTGTACCGAGCGGTACAAATTTTACTCTAAATTGACTCTAAAACCATGATTTTGAGGTTATTAGGAATCGTATCGCTCTGTAACTTGGAATATATTTATAATTTATGATCAGAAAATTAAATCTGCAAGAAAATCTGCTTTCAATTTTTTGTCAAGGATTGAGGGCGTCCCCTGGAAAAGATCACATAATAATTAATATACCTTAAAGTCAAATCTTTAAGTGATGCATATTATTTTACTACTGTGAGAGCTCTTTCGGTTAGATATGTGCATTATTCATTATGGGATATGCTGTATATAGTATTCTTCAGCATACACAATAAAATAAATTAATGCTTAGTTAGAGTATGGACCCTTCACAAAACCATCATGCTGCGCCTGGTAGGGTTGTATCATCAATTATACACTCTTTTATAGATGCAAAATATATGGTGCATCATGTGTAAGTAATATTCTACTGTATAGTTTATGCTAGATGCATTGTCCGTTCACCAGGGATCACTATTGCTATCTCTGCCCAACATAATGGTTGAACCGTTGCATGTCGCATTACATAAAGTCTACTCTATTATTTGAGCTATTTCTATATGATATTTGACATTTTTGACAAGGATCAGGAAGAGCCACTCAGTTGTATTTTGTAATTTAAACTACCAAATGACATTCACAAGGACTTTATTATGAGCATGCAATTAAGTACTATGGTGCAATTTGAGAAAACAATTCAGTTTGATAGAGGGCACTCTCGATCGAACTCATTTACTCCATGAAACGGAAGTGACAGGCTTTGGATGTTATGACTACCGGTCGATGAGCCAATCAGAGGCCGTCTTCTAAGTCCCGCAGTTTTTTGATTCTCTCTCCTGTGCCCATTTCATTTTCATTCGCCTGTCGGTTGTTCTGCTGAGAGGAACTATTTACGAACACATTATCTAATATGCTACATTCGTACGGTCAATATGTGATGTATAACAAGCTTCAAGAATATCATTGACAATGGCAGGACAGGACACTATCACATTGATCATAAGATTGTCTGTGATTTTATTGACTAATAGACTGTATTATAACGCAATAGATGGAACTACTGCTGAGGTAACTGTGGAACCCCTGTGGGACGTCACATACAACAGTACTCAACCATGTCACATTGAAGAGAGAAATGTCAGTAATGAAAAGGACATTTTATTCAAAGGAAGCCAATACCACACTTGCAGTATTCAAGTTAACACATCACAGGGTTTTAATATCCATATAGAAATACCAGAAATTGACATCACATCCAATGACCCATTTAGCCTATATATCAAGCGAGAAGGGGAGTTGGTGGACTGTACAAGCAGATATGTGGTTCTCAGTGGACAGGCTCAAACATGTCATTCAATTTTCCTTCACGACGATCTCCACTTTACTATGCAAGGTAATATCAGTCTGTTAATCAGTGCAATTAAACTATCAGGGTTTGACTCACTGCCTACATGCCCAGAATTAAACCAAGTTAGTTTGGGAGAAGGTCAGACACCACAATGCCAGAATGTAAAGGGGTATAATGACCAAATTACATGCAATTTACAGAATGGTAATTGTAGAATGCCATTTCCTAGGGATTGTAATGCAACACTAAGCCATACTGATGTAACCTATCACTGTCTTAATAATGGATTGATACATACTTATGAAGTAATGCTAATCTACCCATCTGATATATATGTATTATTGCTATACAGTCAAAATATAATTAATCTGGAAGTCAAATCATTCCATAGTCTGAACACTGTACAATATCTATATCTAAATGGAAATTATTTGACAAGACTTTATGGAAATGTATTTGTTGGCATGCGCTCACTAAAAACCCTGCTTCTTTATGGAAATCAATTGGCCCAATTGGATGTGGAAACATTTCATGGGTTGGGAAGTCTAACTCGCCTAGATCTTGATGATAATCGGTTAACCACTTTGCCAGTGGGTTTATTCAGTGAACTTGCCAACTTGAATTATATGTATCTGTTTGGCAACCAATTGTCTGTATTGCCTGCTAAAATATTTGAAGGGTTAACAAAGCTATTTCGCCTGGCACTCTATCATAATCCACTGATAACATTGCCAGATGGGTTGTTTTATGGACTGACAAGTTTAAATCAGTTATACTTCCACCACAACCAGTTACTCTTACTTGATGCTAACACATTCCAAAGTTTACAAAAGCTAACCCTACTTGATCTCAATAGCAATAACTTGACCATACTGCCAGTAAGCATATTTAGAGGACTAGGAGTTTTAAGCTATTTATGGCTGAATAATAACAAACTGATCACACTTGATACCAATGTATTTCAAGACCAGAGCAACTTAATTAGATTGTCTCTCTATAACAATCACTTGAGTACATTGCCAGTCAAAATATTTTGGAACCTGCAAAATTTAGAAAATTTGTATCTATATGAAAATCAATTAGCAGAATTAGATGAACGTTTGTTCTATGGGTTATATAATTTGAAATTACTTGCTCTGAATCAGAATAGATTGAATGAAATTCCAGCTGATTTGTTTCAAGGATTGGATGAGCTATCAATCTTGTCTCTGTATGGTAATAGGTTGAAAGCACTTACAGTTGGGTCTTTTCAATGGGTGCCAAGTTTGACTAGGCTGTACCTGTATTATAACCAAATAACTTCTTTGGGCACAAACTTATTCCAAGGACTAGGAAAACTTACATTCTTATCCTTGCGAAGCAATACACTTGTCACTCTGCCACAGGGCTTGTTTTTCGGACTGGAAAATGTAATACAACTGTTCTTACAGAATAATACATTGGCATCACTTGATCCTGGTCTGTTTTATCCCATGACAAATTTAGTAGTGCTTTCAATAAAAGAAAACAACTTGGTTACACTGGACGACAGAGTATTTAGCGGGCTATACAATTTGAAATTTCTATTTTTGTATTCAAACTAGTTGGAGAGCTTAGGTGCAAACATGTTTGAAGACTTATACCATTTGCATGAACTGTTTCTGAACAAAAATAAGTTAAAACAACTAGATAGAGATATTTTTAAGGGGGTTGGCAATATTACTCTTATCGAACTCTCAGGTAATAGCTTGACAGAATGTCCAAATATCAAACATCTATCTAGATTAAATTTCATTAACATAAGGAATAATCTATTAACAGATTTATCTCAAGATTCGTTCTCTGCCCTCTCTAACAATTCAGAGTTGTTTGTAAGTCAGCATGAGATATGTGAGTGTTATGTACCTGCTGATGTAAACTGCAGTGCAGCAGATAACAGATCCCCATATCTCACATGTGACAGGCTGTTATCGGATAGGACTTTGGTGGTTATTCTTTGGCTTATTGGTATAAACGCACTTTGTGGAAATATATTTGTTCTGATTTGGAGAAACAAAAATACCCAAAGAAATAAGGTGCAAGATTTGTTACTTAGCAATCTGGCAATGTCCGATGCACTCATGGGTATTTATATGGTAATTATTGCAGTGGCTGATATCTACTATGGGGACCACTTCCCAATGCTATCTGAAACATGGCGATCTGGTATTACCTGCAGAATTGCTGGAACATTGGCAATTGCATCAAGTGAAGCTTCTGTGCTATTTGTCACATTAATTAGCATTGACAGATTTATAAGTATTAAATATCCTTACTCTGTCAACAAAATGGGTAAAAGGGCAACAGTGGTGACTTCTGTACTGATATGGATTTCTTCACTAGCATTAGGTATTGTCCCATCTGTTTTTACAGGGAGAAACTTTAAATTTTATGATAACTCACACGTGTGTATTGGTCTGCCATTAGCTTTAACTGAAACATATTCAATTGAAAAATATACCACACTCAATCGACCTGAAGATACAAATCTTATATACCCAAAGGATACATTTAAAACTCAATTTACAGGTCTAGCTACTGGCTTATATTTTTCAACAGCAATTTTCCTTGGCCTTAACTGCATTTGCTATATGATAATTCTTGGATGCTATATAGAAATTGTCAGATCTGTCATAAAATCCTCCAAAGAATCTGGGCGAACCCGTGAAATGAAAGAACAAATAGCCCTTACCACTAAAGTATCAGCCATAGTCGCTACAGACTTTATGTGTTGGTTTCCGATTATAATCCTTGGTATATTAGTTCAAACGAGGGTAATTACGCTACCCCCTTCTGTGTTTGCATGGTGTGTGACATTCGTTTTGCCCTTGAATTCTGCAATAAATCCATATCTGTACACAATTTCAGAAGTTATCTCCAATTACTTGAAGACAAAAGACGAAAAAGGAAAGGAATCAAAATCAACTGAAAAAATGTCTATGCAACAAAGTATCAAAGCATGATGCCTTGATAGGAATGATAAATGGGACTAATTCTCACTATTAGGCCACTGGATTTGAAAAATGTTACATTTTACATAAAATAAATAAACCATTGATTGGTTGGTTCGAGAATAATAATTTGCCCAATGATCAACTTGCCCATTTAAATAGAGGTAATGTTTTAGCTTATCAGGTATCCATCATACTCACAAAATATAAGAACAGTTGTTAAAATCCCGAAATGTTTCGGATCTAATATAAGAGCATGTGTGGTCTAGTGGATAGCATGCAGGGTTCATGATACAAAGGTTGTGAGTTCTAGCCCCGCTATAGCCAAGATGTTTGTATCCTTGGGCAAGGTACTTAGTCTCAATTGCCTCGTCGACCCAAGCGAGATTGGGGACCTGTTAGGGGATATTAGAATCTAAGTGCTGATACATAGTGTGCGCCGTGTCGGTAGCCTGGTAAATGAAGGGAAGTGATTGTGACGATTTCCTAATGGCAGCAAAAACCAGTGGTTCGGAATTCACGTAGAAATGGTGGTCCTGTGCATCGGAAGAGCAATACCCGAGCACGTTATAAAGGTTGCAGACTCTTTCGTAAAGAGTAGGGGATCATCCCGGTCTGTATCTATTCACACATCTTACGGACCCCAATGGAAATAAGCTAAAGCTTATTGGGTTATCCAGGGTCGTAGGACCCAAATGATCTCAAATCAAATCAAATCAAATCTGGAGGCTCAAATACCCTTTCTTCGCACAAATGCCATTGTTCTGACCTTAATAGGTATAGATCCACCTTTTAATTACATTTATTAATTGTTTGCTTATTACTGATCTTCACAGTAAAAGAATAATAGATTGAGAATTAGATTGAGCTGTTTAATTTCAGCTTAAAGTTTATATTTTGGCACAAGAGGCACATCAATGGCGAGAAAAGGTGCAACGTTTTAAACCTGGGACTAGAGTTGTTTTCAAAAGGTTTTGTCACGGTATAAAAAAAAAAATGCATGTTATTCATGTTAAATAGTCATCGGTAACAGAATGTGTATCTACAGCCAATATTATGATATTTTTCACTTGTTATTTTCCCCTAATGTTAGTATCTGCCTCAAGTTTATAAATTGGTATATAAAGTATATTAAATCAACTTGATGTGTGTCTCACAGACCAAATTAATTGTTAATCTCTAACTTTGTGTATGTTTTTATTGAATATTATACTGTATTATTCTCATATGACTGTTTAAATTAAATACTGTGAAAAACTTATATATAGTTATTCCATATAATTAAGACACTGTATAAAGATAAGTAATGTGCTATGTAATGTAATGTGCTATAGAGAAAGGTATTGTTTGTAGACTGTACCCATGTTATATTGTCTGACATAAATGGAGGCTGTAGTATTATTTTAAGTGGAGGAGTTGTTCTATACAAAAATAATATGCCTATAGTCATACTTTAGACATTTGTTTAATCAAATTTGTTCCTTTAATTGCCCACATTGTCAACTTTTGCCCCTGTTAGTATAGAGTAACACACAGACATTCCATCCAACGCCATGCGTCTGTTTAATGCGTCGCATAAGCATGCAGGAAAAGCGCAGTAGATTTCTCTGAGAACCAATGAGAATTGCCTAAACATTCTTAGCTGTTAAAGAATTGATTTCTAAGGACAGTCATACATAGCACATTGTCCTTTAAAAAACTTGCAGGCACAAAGGTGCAATTATCAGGGTAGTACTAGTGAAATAATAATATATCATGGGAATAGAATCTAAACAAATTCTAATATCACAGTTTACATCAGTATTAAAAATTGTTCTTCACTGAATTAAAATAACAAGTTATAAACACTGACCATGTATGTGATATGATATGTAAATTGTAAAGCCAACTAAACACTGTTTACACAGCATACTTGTCACCACAATATAAACCTGTAATTTATTGGAACATGCTTACACATTTCAATGTAAGAGTTGGTAGTACAATTATTATTAGTATATAATGTTGAGTGTGTTTACAAGTATAAACTGTAGGCTGTTGATAAGAACATTTGCATGTATATTCTTTTGTAAATGAATCAAATGCATATCAGCGGTCAACTATCAGCATAAAGGGTGTTCCAGAATGATTTATACTGGAAGAAGTGCATTCATTTAGCTATGCAAACCATTGCTTTTGGTCAAAGTGCTTGAGTTCCTTTTTAAGGTCTACATATATTTAGCTTTCGTGTTCTGCACAAAGCTCAATTTAAATGATATGCAGGTGCTTTGCTGTGTCCTTTTTTAAATTTCTACCACAAAGTTAATAGATATCAACTGTTTGTGATGTTTTATGAAGCAATATTTGAATGCTGTTATGAGGGAATTTATAAACTTGAGTGATTCATACCATACTTTCTTAAGCAGCGTTTTGAAGTGTGGCGGGAGTTTTATCAAATGAAACACTCTCAAAATAAAAAAACGGGTTTCATTGATTTTCAATAATGTATGCTATATCGAAACGGATAAAGATATCTTAATGAAATTAACAGAGTTGGTAGGACACATGTTTCCCTTTTAATATTTTTTCAAACACGATATAAATAATTCTGGGACACCTGTCTACTTCACTTTAAATGTAATAGTAATCTTTTATAGAATACACAAATATTTCACATTTTACTGTACTATGGTTTATTGTACATGCAATCATTAACCCTAACCACCCCAGTGCCACAAATGTCCACAGTAAAATCTGTGCGCACTGGCGTGGCACTTTTTCGATGAAATAATGGCCCCAGGCTACATAGTTGGGCGAATATACTCGCCCAAGTATGGTTGGCTCCTGTGGCGCACTGGTAGAGCGTCCGTCTTGCAACCGAGAGGTTGTGGATTCAGGTCCCTGTGGCAGCGCCACTCTTTTTGTTTGCGTTTTTGTTATTGAAAAAATTCCCTTGGAAAATTATGGGTAGGAGGTTAGGGTTAACGGATTTTTTTTAATTTTTTCTTTCTTTCTATGTATGGTTTTATTAACCCGAACCACCCCCAGTGCCACAAATAGTCCACGGTAAAGTCTGTCTGTGCGCACTGGTGTGGCACTTTTTCGATGAAATAATGGCCCCAGGCTACATAGTTGGGCGAATATACTCGCCCAAGTATGGTTGGCCCCCGTGGCGCACTGGTAGAGCGTCCGTCTTGCAACCAGGAGGTTGTGGGTTCAAGTCCCGGTGGCAGCGCCACTCTTTTTGTCCGCATTTTTGTCGTTGAAAAAAATTCCCTTGGAATATGTGGCCAGGAGGTTAGGTTAATAAAGCATGATATTCATAATGATGGAGAGGTTAATAATAAATGACAATTAGTCATTGGTAACGATAGTAATAATATATTTAAACTGGTTAATTTTATAGTGATATGGGCCTATAAAATATATAGTCGAAACACAGATTTGGTCTCCAGAGATATGTATAATTCATTCATAGATAATTATGAATACAAGTACCCTATTGATGTGTTCATTCAAAAAATCAATCAATCAACCGATCAATGTTACTAATTAGGTTTGTAGAAAGTTCAGTTATGCGATAAGTAAGGAAGGCAGTACCCTCTATCTATGTGTATTCAAACCATTAATTAATAGATAAATGTTTCTGTCATGCTTCTAGAAAGACAAATAATAAAGTCAAAGCAAAATCAACATAACCTGTTATCTCCATAAGTTGTGCATTATCTAACAGAAAAGATAATAATTAAAGATTCTAATAATGCACAATTTACCTAAAGATAGGTCACAGGCTATGTTGACCTTGCAAAATTGGGATTTCAAATCTGGCTTGATTTAGAATGCAATTGCTGATGCAATTGATGTGAAGAACAATGGATAATGGACACTGTGAGCATTACAAAAATATTACTGTATAAGCACTTCTAGGTGATAGTCCTAATAAAGTTTCACCCAATGAACCATACAAAACATCTTGTGCACTTATTGATATGTATGTGAGTTTACCAGCTTATGCCAAATGACATTGATCATGTTAACTGTTACCCCTTTTAATTTGAAGTGCTTTGGTTGTTTGTGTTTAAATGTTATCCTGGCGTAATTGTTTTACTTAAAGGTATATTATGTGATCTTTTCCATGGGACGCCCTCAATCCTCGAAAAAAAATTGGAAGCAGATTTTCTTGCATATTTACTTTTCTGATCATAAATCATAAATATATTCCAAGTTACAGAGCGATACGATTCCTAATAACCTCAAAATCATAGTTTTAGAGTGAATTTAGAGTAAAATTTGAAAAAATAGATTGTACCGCTCGGTACAATCTATTTTCAAACCATGATTTTGAAGTAATTAGATATCGTATCTATCTGTAACTTAGAAGATCTTTATGATTTATGATCAAAAATGCAAATCTGCTTTCATAGTAAAAATCAATGATAGAGGGTGCTACTTGGAAAAGATCACATAATATGCCTTTAATAGCCTATGAGAAGTGGTGAATAACAATAGTATTATTATTATTATTTACCGGTGCTTATAGAGCGCATTTCCAAAAGATCAATGCGCTGTACAAATCATAGACATCAAAAAATGGCATACAATAAACAACAAAAAACAGCAAACATTTTAAAAATATGATTTAAAAGATGCATTACAGCAAAGCACCACTGTTGTATAAAAAAATATTACATAATTTACACAATAATCAGTTACAAATGTTTAAAAATACGAATAAATTGAGGCACAAAGTGATATATAATTTAAAACGCAGTAGGCCAGGAAGTGAACTAATCTTTAGGAAAAAGGTGAGTTTTAAGAAGTTTCTTGAACGTTTTCACACTGTTTGCTTCACGAAGAGACCTATAGGTAAGACATTCCATAAATTGGGTCCTAAAACAGAAAACATTCATCCCCATAGGTTCTGTTGGTGGAAGGGGTCACAAGACGGATTGTATCTTGAGTTGACCTTAGACCAGCATACCCTGGTGTATACAAACAAATGAGATCTTGCAAATATTGTGGGGATGAACCTTGTATACAATTGTACACATGCCCTAAGATCTTAAAATCAACTCTCTGCTGGACCGGCAACCAATGCAGCTCACGAATCAAATGTGCTGCGCTAGTGCGCCTATCAACATGATAGACAAGGCGTGCAGCTCGATTTTGAAGCCGTTGCATATCTGATTTTGACAGGCCACCAAGCAGCAAAGTTGCCAGTCCAGCCGAGAAAGGATCAAAGTTCTTACTGCATAGGTTGTTCTATCAATAAATCGTCTTATCCTCCAAAGATTACGTATATGGAAATTGACAGTACGGCATAGTTATACTAACATGTTGTTTCATACTGAGACTGCTATCAAAATACGATACCAAGATTCGTTATACAAGAAGAAGGGGCGATCTCAGATCCACCTATTTTCAAATTAATGTCCAGGTGAGACACTGCTTCAACATGCCTAGGAGACGAAATCAGGAACAGCTCAGTTTTTGAATCATTGAGATTCAGCTTATTAGCATGCATCCATGATCGAATTTCTGCAATGCATTTGGTAAGCCTAAGCTGAGCAGAAGCAATGTCCACCTTTGACTTATAATCGAAACAAACATATAGCTTGGTATCATCAGCATAGATATGATACAGTACCCAGAAACGTCTGATGATAGAAACCACCGGTTGAGCATAGACTGTAAAAATAGGTGGACCTGCGACGGATCCCTGAGGAACACCATACTTGAGCGGGACGTTTTCTGAATATTCACCAAGGATACGGTTTATAACCCTGTTACTACGATCTTGAAGGTAACTTTCAAGCCAATTTTTTGCAGAACCTGCAATTCCAAATTCCGTCTGCATTCGTTTAACTAAAATAGCATGATCAATTGTATCGAATGCAGCGGAGAGATCTAAAAGAACAAGCATAATTACTCTACCGTTTCTGTGCTATGAGATGATTTGTAGGCAGACTGATATGTTTCTGTGAGCCCATTACTTTGGAAATGCTGCTTGAATCTTGAAACAGCTGGGTATTCAATAATTTTTCCAAAGTAGGAAGGTTCGATACGGGCCGGTAATTCTTAAGAAGATCAGGATTAAGAGACGGCTTTTTGATCAAAGGCTTAAAGGGGCATTAAGAGATACGTATGGGAGTGCGCCCTCAATTATCCTGGAAATCAGTTTTTTTGCATCAAAGTAATACTTAGGCATATACTAACTACCATCTGAAACAGTTTACCAACATTCGCCGTTTATCATATAAAATTTCATGATTTTCTTAGTTTCGATATGATCATATAGAAACTAAGGTGCTGAATTCGGAAGTTATGCTATCGTTTACTCATGGACTTTCGCGGCAAATCTCAACCCGGAAGTGCCGTTATTTGCTTATTTTGGCATGAAGGCGATGTCGGAATTGTATGACATTTTGGATTTGGGCTATGTTGATGATTATCTTTACGTTATTTGCTCATTTAGTATATCGATACATCTCTCAATGCCCCTTTAATAATAGCCGTCATTCTCTGGTTCTCCTTTGGAATATTAGTAATTCGTGCATATTCCAGTCTTCTGCAGCGACTGCAAAAGAAGACTTCCCTGATAGCACACTGAAGTCGGCCCGACGTCGGGGAATGGTAGTCGACGTCGGGGAAAGGTCGGCGTCCTTATGTTGAAGTCGGCTGGACGTCGGGTGGACTGTTTGAAAAGGACGTCCACATTAAGACGTCATATGGACGTTGAGCCGACGTTGCAAAAATACACTGAAAGTCTCGTCGGGGTACTGACGTTTTGCCGACGTCGGAACTACCTCCAACGATAGGTTAACTTGCTATACGTATTATTTGTTATAAAGACAAATATTCAATTATTCAAAATTGTAATAATTTTGTCGCCTACATAATTGAGAAAGATATAATTGTAATAAATAAATTACTGATGATTTAGATAATCATTGTTTTCATCTGCAACAATTTTTAAGATCAATTTGATGATTGAATAAATATTAAAATTAACGAATTACGCGTATCAAATCATAGGCCTACACTCACTTTACCACGTGCAGTTGGTCGCCACGTTGCAAAAATACACTGAAAGTCTCGTCGGGGTACTGACGTTTTGCCGACGTCGGAACTACGTCCAACGATAGGTTAACTTGCTATACGTATTTTTTTTATACAGACAAATATTCAATAATTCAAAATTGTAATAATGTTGTCACCTACATAATTGAGAAAGATATAATTGTAATAAATAAATTACTGATGATTTAGATATAGATGTTTTCATCTGCAACAATTTTAAGTTCAAATTGATGATTGAATAAATATTAAAATTAACGAATTACGCGTATCAAATCATACACTCACTTTACCCCCGGACTTTACCACGTGCAGTTGGTCGCCATTTTGTAGCACACGTTAGCGATACTTCGTGTTGTTCTCAAATGAATTGAAGGAATTATATGTCAATTCAGCGAAGATGATGGTATTTGATGGTAGATTTTGATGGGGAAATAATGCAGCATCGCAATATATTCAACACATGAAGTGCATTTTCCAATGTTGCATGGGATACCCGCGATTTCCGGTGTCGTGTTATATTCTATCAGAAATCGCGGATATGTCTTGTACATCGTGATTTTTCAGCATACGCCGACACTGCATGGTCACAGATGTTATTGGAATTGAATTGCAAGTCATAGATAATGAATCGTGAGGAATAGCTGAGAATTATCCAAGGAGATGAGATTTGTTTCGGTACGTTTTGCATCAAAATAGATTCTGAATAGCTGGGAATAATTAAAAGAGATGAGATTTGTTACGGTATGGTACGTTTTCTTTTTCATTAAAAATAACTATAGCTAAGGTCGGCAGAACGGTCGGCAATTAGTCGGAGAATGGTTCAACTGACCATAGCTTAAGTCGGCCGATAGTCGGAAAATGGTCGGGCCAATTTTTCAAAAATATCCATCATTAATTTGCGTGGAAAGAGTCAAGGTAGTTTGTTCATACGTTACTCATATTGTGATAGTTTTGTGATAGTTGTTCATACTTTCCACGCGGAAGACGACTGCAGACGACAGTATGTCGTTTTTCCAGATTTGTTCCAAATAACAAAATGGGAAAATATGATTTTTTTTACTATATTTGTAGTGTCGATTTATAGGTGTACATTTTCTTTTGTGTCAAAATAACTGTAGGAAACAAGTCGGCCCGAAGTCGGCAATAAGTCGGAAGTACGTCCAACGCACCGCGGCTTAGCTCTAGCGTAGCTTAAAACCGTAGGAAAATAGTCGGCCCGAAGTCGGCAATTAGTCGGAGGTACGTCCAACGGACCGCGGCCTGACGTTGCTTATATATGGTCGGGCCGACGGTGCATTGCAGTCGGCAGGTCAGCGTCAGCTGGAAGTCGGCCCGAGGTCGGCACAACCTCTATTGGACGTCGTCGGCCCGACGTAGGCCGCGTGAGCAGCCGACTGTAGAGCCAACGTCCGGCCGACTTCAACTGCCGACTATATCGCGACGTCGGGCCGACTTCAGTGTGCTATCAGGGTTGCTTGTCATCAGAAGTTGTATCGTTGATATCTCCCTGAATAATTAGCGCAGTAGCGAATCAGCGTTCAGTATCTGTTTCGCGCGATTATTTTCGGATTATCAGGGCTGGGTCGTCCGATACGATTCATTCTGTTTCTGGCTTCATACGGGTCAGACACACTGCTTTAAATACCATAGCGACTAGCGCAGCTTCAGCTTCTTCAGTTGCTTCAGTTACTGCGTATCGGTCGTTTTCTTAGATCATCTTTCCGGACTTTCTACCAAGTTTATCCACCGGTAGAGTACTCATGTTTAATATCTTTCAATTCATCAATAAATCATCTACCATTGGGGGATTTCTGAACAATTCAACGCATCTGGCAGTAATTATCATTGAAACTTTTCAATTTTCCCCATTTGGTTGGTGGTTTTGTTTTTCGTCTAGTCGCTATGGCCTCGGTCCGCAATAGTTGCGGAAGGAAACAAGGCGTTCGAACCGCCACCACACTGTCCTTTTCCGGCACCCGCAGCATGGCAAACTAGGGCTCAGGCCTGCCATCTCTCTGAGGCCCTGTCCCAGTCCGAGCCAATTCAAATTGTATCGAATGCAGCGGAGAGATCTAAAAGAACAAGCATAATTACTCTACCTTTGTCAAGTTCACCCAACATGTCATTCTTAACCTTAAGAAGGGCCGTTTCTGTGCTATGAGATGATTTGTAGGCAGACTGATATGTTTCTGTGAGCCCATTACTTTGGAAATGCTGCTTGAATCTCGAAACAGCTGGGTATTTAATAATTTTTCCCATAGTAGGAAGGTTCGATACGGGCCGGTAATTCTTAAGAAGATCAGGATTCAGAGACGGCTTTTTGATCAAAGGCTTAATAATAGTCGTCATTCTCTGGTTCTCCTTTGGAATATTAGTAATTCGTGCATATTCCAGTCTTCTGCAGCGACTGCAAAAGAAGACTAGTTTGTCATCAGAAGTTGTATTGTTGTTATCTCCCTGAATAATTAACGCAGTAGGGAATCAGCGTTCAGTATCTGTTTCGCAGGATTATTTTCGGATTATCAGGGCTGGGTCGTCCGGTATGATTCATTCTGTTTCTGGCTTCACTGCTTTAAACGCCATAGCGACTAGTGCAGCTTCAGTTGCTTCAGTTTCTTCAGTTGCTTCAGTTACTGCGTATCGGTCGTTTTTTGGGATAATCTTTCCGGACTTTCTACCAAGTTTATCCACCGGTAGAGTACTCACGTTTAATATCTTTCAAATCATCAATAAATCATCTACCATTGGGGGATTTCTGAACAATTCAACGCATCTGGCAGTAATCATCATTGGAACTTTTCAATTTTTCCCGTTTGGTTGGTGGTTTTGTTTTTCGTCTAGTCGCTATGGCCCCGGTCCGCAATAGTCGCGGAAGGAAATGCAAGGCGTTCGAACCGCCACCACACCGTCCTTTTCTGGCACCTGCAGCACGGCAAACTAGGGCTTATGCCCGCCATCTCTCTGAGGCCCTGTCCCAGTCTGAGCCCGGGGGAAACACCGCAAGAAATCAGGCATCGAATCGGGCAGAAGGTTGGCTCGTCCCGCCCGCCGTCGAATCGAGCAGAAGGTTCGTCCCGCCCGCCGATCACAACAAGTAACCAAACCCGAGACCAAGGCCTCGTCTCTAACAACTGTCGCCAGTTGTCAGCAGCGAGTAGTAATAACAGCGCTATTGCCGGAAGTCGTTGTGGGCAGAGGTCAACAGCAGCAACAACAAGTTCTGGAACTTCTGTACAAAATGGCCGTACCTATGCGGAGGCAGTGGCGAGTCAACCAAACCCAGACGTTTCTCGAGGATTGGCAACAACCAGCTCGGTGAATGGCAGCCAGGCGGAGGGTGAGAACGTTGTGCAAATACACGATCTTGTTAATGTCTTTGTTGCTAATACAATGAGGATTCCAATGTCAATGACGTAGCTGTTAATTACACTAGTAATAATAATAATGTCAATGTCAATGATGCAAACGGTCAAATACAATCTGTCCCCGGTAATACTACTCAGTCTACTGGTAGTTTCAACCCTCTAGTTCAGGGCCAATTCATGCCGTTAGGCCTCAATAATAGGCCTAATGGTAATGCTAATTTTCTCGCCCAGCCCCAAGTACCTGTTGGAAATATAGCACAACAACAACAACCCTCTGGTTTTGGAATTCCTCAACAACAGGAAAATAATATGGTTATATACAAATTATAATATCCAACAAGTACAGCAAGCTCGCAATCTAGCGGGCGTGGCTAATGTGACTAATCAAAACAGTAGTAATGGTGGTATGTCAGCTGGGGTTAGTCAACCGGCTGCGCCCTTAACCTCAGTTTGCAATCCTCTAGGTGAAGGTGTGTCCCAACAAATTAAGGATAAGATAAGAAATGGGGAGTTTATTGATTTTTACTGCCTTATTGAGAAGGAGGGTGATGTTCAGGACACCTCATCAGATAGGGCGTTCAATTTAAATGAGTTAGGGCATTCAATTTAAATGAGTTTGGTCAAGTAGTAATTCGGGAAAAACAACAAACAAAGAAGTTCATTTCAATTAATACATGGACTAGCGCTTTTTTGATTTTTTTCGGCCATCTACCTCAGAGCGCATCCAAACCGTACCCAAGAGATCCTCAAATATGGTCAGTTGGTTCGTACCGCGACAGCTCGGTTTGGTGCGGGCTGGCGTGAATACGACAGGCAGTTCAGGCTCCGCCAAATGGTGACTCCTGAGCGCTTATGGTCTACCATAGATAGCGAACTATGGTCACTGTATGTGGCTGTACCAGCGTCAGGTTTCAACCCTAGGCAGGCATATAATAATAATTTTCGTCAATATCAATCAGCGCCTTCCTCGTCCACAACAGGCTCTCAACCAACAAAACAACATGCTTCGAGCGGAGCCAAATCGACTCAAAATCTCCCATGCTTCGATTTCAATAATGGGAAAGGGATTTATAGGTGTCAAGTTTGTAAATTCAGACATGCAGGCGCGTACGCAGGGGGGTGTTTTGGGTGTGAAACACCCCCCTTGGGTCTGTCCTAAAAAAATAAAAAAGGGGAAAGGAGAGGAAAAGAGAAGGAAAAGGAGAAGGAAAAAGAGGAGACAGCAGAGACAGGGGAGAGGCAGTGGCGTAACCAGAGGGGGGGGGGGTCGAGGGGGGCGATCGCCCCTCCAGTAATGACTGTATGTCGGTTGAGATTGGCATTAGCAACATTTTTGGCAACATTTTCGCGCGCAGAGGGAGTAGAAGCTTGTAAAGCAGAAATGTACCTCAATCGTAGCACAAATAAATGTAAAGTCGAAAATGTTCGGTTCACTTTTCTTCCCCCCCCCCCCCCCCACCCTCAATATGAAAAACCTAGTTACGCCACTGGGGAGAGGGAAAGAAAGCCTCGTTGAACTGTCAATTGAGAACGGGGAGGGAAAGAGTAAGAGAAAATACTAGTACCGATGTGGGTTGTACCAATTACCCGACGCACGTTACCGGCCGCTCAATATAACTTTGTACCCGATAATGCGCCGGTCTTCCGGCGGCACCGTATTTATAGCATGCTTAAAAAAGGGGTTTGTTTACATTGCTAAGACGACTGGTGAACTAGACAAATATTCTAAGTATTATGTTTGGACGTTAAAAACGTCATACTGGACCATTTAAGTGTTGGAAATGTCAATTTTTGTGTACATCGCGCGCATTAGTTTGAATGTTTCATTATTCAAGCTTAACAAGCAAGATGGCATTGTAGGACAGTTTCCCATGACCATTTTAGTTCAAAAATATTTTCTACAGGTTTTTATAACATTATAATGGCCCTCAAACCATGCCAAATATTCTAAATATTATGTTGGACCAATTTAAGTGTTAGAAATATCACTTTTTGCGTACATCGCGTGCATTAGTTTCAATGTTTCATTATACAAGCTTGACAAGATGGCTTCAGGATAGTTTTCCATGACCATTTTAGTTCAAGAAGTTACTTTTTAATGTTAAAATCACCATTTTTGCACGCTTCACGCGTATAAGGTTCAACTTTTCAATATTTAAGATCAACAAGATGGCTTCAGTTTTTTGGGGGCCCCCATCAAAACAGTCCTGGATACGCCATTGCCCTCAGTGAGGGTTACAAACAGGTGGGGACAGCTAGGGTTCAAAGGGTTAACCACGTATTAAACACCCCTTCCACGCCGGGGTGAAAAGAAAAATAAGAGAATAGGAAGGGAAAAGACAGGATAAAAATGAAAAGAGAGAAAAATAGATAAACTAAAAGAAACTAAATTGAAATGATTATTAGGCGTCGATGCTTTTTCTGTCCGTCTGTTAAACTTGAAAGGGAGAATAACACGTGTCATGTGACACACATTGAACCAATGAGATCGCCGGTAAAACCAATGTCTGCGGATTAAGTTACTGTATATAATGATGTTTTTAGGGTTGAAACTCAGTCAAAAGTATTAAGATTTGGTGTTAATGAGTTACTGGTGAGAAATTGCAACGTTGAACTAAGAATAAACCTGCAATATTCAAAAGTATGCAAGGAAATGCGTTCTTTTCAACCGTGAATTTCAAAAAACTTTTTGACTTTTGGATACCCCCCTCGAACACGCAAGCGTATCCCGGCAAGCGCTTCGCGCAGGCATGGATAGTGAAATAATTATAGCAATATTTCTAAAACACCCCCCTTCATAAAATCCTGCGTACGCGCCTGCAGACATGCATGCCAACTCTGTGGGAAAGGTGGTGGTCACGGGGCCTACAAGTGTAGGACAAAAGGTGCCCCAGGTGGTGCCAAGGCCAACTTTGAGCAGGCTTGAACAGGTACATCCAGGACCTTCAACACACATTAATACTATAGATAATTGCCTCTGTTGTTTGTATGAATCCCCAGTTAAATTTAATGAGTTGGAACCACGGTTGGATAGGTACCATAAACGCAATTCTGCTGCCGCAGCGAAACTTAGGGGGGGGGGTTCGAGAGGGATTCAAATTAGGCTATTCAGGTATTCGGGAACACAGGATGGCTATTAATCTTAAATCGGCCCTCAAGGATCCTGCTATACTGTGTTACATAAAATTTTGAAGGAAATTAAGTTAGGTCGGATCACAGGGCGCCCTTTTGATTATAAGCCTTTTCCAAATTTTATTGTTTCTCCAGTAGGTCTAGTACCAAAAGCGGAGGTTGGGAAATTTAGGTTGATACATCATCTTTTCTTTCCAGAGGGAGGGTCTATCAATGATGGAATAGATAGGGATAATTGCAAGGTCAAGTATGCAAATTTTGATGATGCAGTTAATCTGGTGGTCAGGGCGGGAAAGGGGCATTAAGGTGCGATATTACATTTAGCTGCATTAGAAACCTAATAGCCACCAATAGCCTCAGCTATTGCGGATACTAGCTAATGGTACTTGTAGCTGATATTGGATGATATTAGGTAATAAAGGGGGATATTAGATATTAGCTATAGGTAATAAGATATTAGCTACTACAATTCACCCGTTAATGACGTAGCTATTATCAGCTATAGCTAGCTAATATGGTATATTAGTATATAGTTCTCAAATACAGCTAATATCAGCTATTATATATTAGCTATAGCTATAAGATATTAGCTATTACAATGTGCTTATTGTATTAGCTAATATCAGCTACAAACCTACCTATAGCTGATATTAGCTATTACAACATTCTATTATAACAATCATATAAGCTATTGCTATCTAATATAAGCTGATATCGGCTAACTAGAGCGCTAGCTAATATAAGCTACTACCCGCTAATGCGATGATAGTTCGATTTCTTCTTTATTGTAAACATAGATATACCAGCTATTAGCTATTACAACAATCTAATATACGCTATTGGAAGCTAATATAAGCTATTGGTAGCTAATATCAGCTATTGATAGCTAATATCAGGTTATGCGCTAATGTAGTTAGATTTTTATTTTATTATAAACCTAGCTATAGCTGATATAAGCTATTACAACAATCTATTATAAGCTACGGGTAGCTAATATAAGCTATTGGTAGCCAATATAAGCTATCGATACCAAAATCTTGGCTAATAGGATAATGGTATATAGATTTTTACTTTATTCTAAATCTAGCTATAGCTGATATTAGCTATTACAACCTTCTATTATAACAATCATAAGCCGATTCCTATCTAACATAAGCTGATATCGGCTTAATAGAGCGCTAGCTATAGCTAATATCCGCTAATGCGATATGGTGTTCGATTTCTTCTTTATTCTAGACATAGATATACCAGCTATTAGCTATTACAACAATCTAATATACGCTATTGGTAGCTAATATAAGCTATTGGTAGCTAATGTCAGCTATTGATAGCTAATATCGGGTTATGCGCTAATGGTAGTTATATTTTTACTTTATTATAAACCTACAATCATAGAAAAAAGGTGTTCGAACACTGACCATTGTTTGCACCGTTTAATTACCCTATAGTATGCATTTTTAGAGTCATGTGAAAATACCAATTTGCATCTGCTAGCCTGAAAGCCCCCCTTTAATATACCCCTCCCCTCTCCCCACCAATCAATGTTGCTAGGCCACGGGCTGATGTTTGGCAAGTTGGGCGACTCAACATTGATCAGGGGGGAAAGGGGGATGACTTTACATTAGGCCTACTAAGTGTTCGAACACTTTTTTCTAACATTGTCTGAGCTATTGAAAACACGCGCTGTCATGCCTCACGTTTTACATCATAACTTGAGAACCACTCAATCGATATCAATGTGATTTTCACACATTGTAGCGTATACAATGCGCAATAAGACCACTTAATATTATTAATAAATATTAAGTACTTTTTACAAAATGATGATTTTCAACCAATATTTCCTTCAAATTTCAACATATTTAGAATGGCGCAATTCGTATATGTACAGGTAACGGTTAAATAAATGGAACACACATGTAATATTTTGGTATTAATGACAACCAATTTCATCTAAACGTTGATACAAACTCGAATGCGAGTTTTAAGTCATGTACATACTGTATAGCATATAGGCCCTAACTGCTATCTACGGTAGATAGCAATAACCACTATAGCACCAAATGCCCACGCCACAATGATAGAATATATTGTTATGAACATTAATTAGCATCACGTCATAGCATAAAAAGAAAAAAGAAAAAGGAATGAATAAAAAGAATAAATAAAATTACATGAATGAAAATAAGATCTAGAAATGAATTAAAAAAAGAAAGAATAAGTAATAAAAGTAAGATAGGCCAATGACAGATTCGAACCCACTACCATTAAATATAGGTTTGGTAACAAGCGAGCGATCTATCGACTGAGCTAAACGAGGTGTTGATAGTGAAAGGTTTTCAGAAAAGATACTATTGCATTCGATGGAATATATGAAGTGTATCCGTAAAACAGAGCGGAACGGACTACTAAGGTGTTTGTAACATGATTGGCACTCACCTATTCTACATTCCATTGAATTGATACATGACATCAATGACTTGTTTGGATTAGCCTATCAGATACACATCCAATAGGAACACCTTGAGTCTTAAAAGACTGAACAGAGTTTAGTGAGAGCAACAACATATCTACAAATACAATGCATGGAGAAGCTGAAAGGTGATGGTAAAGGTAAAACGTAGGCGATTTCTCATTGGCATAACACACACTGCAACGATTCTCCGTCTTTTAAAAAAAGAAACTATAGTATATAATTTTACTTGTTGGTGAATCGTTCAAAGTGCGTGTTTGTCTATGAGCATGATGATGGTAAAACGTTAACGGTTGACCATTTACCAAAATCATCAATAGAACCCGTTTATCAATGTAGGCTATAGTTTTGCGTCATCAGTCTGAGAGAACATTATTTTAATAATGTAAGAGATGATTACTGACCATAATTTGTTGTCGGAAAAATAGTATTGCAGAAAAGACGTAGTGACACGCTCAATTATTACGCATATTAATAAAAGTTCGATTAGGCCTAACTCATGATAAAACCATATAATAATTAACACATAGTAAAACATCAATTGAATGTTTAGAAATCCATCAATTTGTTATAGTTAGCACTTGACATGAACAATGTTCTTGACCTTTATTAGTTAGATCATGCCCTACTTTACTGAAATGCATTGAAATAAGTACAAACGTGTCTAGTATTGGTCCAGTAATCCTTGAGATAGACTTTGAAAGTTGAAAATGTTTTTGAAAAATCTGCTTTGCGTATACCGCGTGGAAAGCGTTAAATCGTCCCTCTTCAGAGTTGAAATGTGTTTGGATTAAGTCGTCACATTAATTAAATTAAATACAAACACCTCAGAATTTAACAGTCACAATAATTTATTCACTATGTATTTGGTGTCGGTAATGCTATACATTTCAAGTATATGACAAGATACATAATCATAATGACCTTTACATTTACACACATTTAGATATATTCAACAATTCAATCGTACTAACAATTCCTTAACATTCACCGATCCCATTCATATTACACACGATGACGGGCCTAAACCATCCTGATAATCATGCCAAATCTCAGAAGAATAGCTTATATACTTTTGGAGATACACGCCAAAAACCAAATTTAGATGATTTCCTTAAGCGATTTTATACACAATCATAGAAAAAAGGTGTTCGAACACTGACCATTGTTTGCACCGTTTAATTACCCTATAGTATGCATTTTTAGAGTCATGTGAAAATACCAATTTGCATCTGCTAGCCTGAAAGCCCCCCTTTAATATACCCCTCCCCTCTCCCCACCAATCAATGTTGCTAGGCCACGGGCTGATGTTTGGCAAGTTGGGCGACTCAACATTGATCAGGGGGGAAAGGGGGATGACTTTACATTAGGCCTACTAAGTGTTCGAACACTTTTTTCTAACATTGTAGCTATAGCTGATATTAGCTATTACAACAATATATTATAAGATAAAATATTAACTTGATCGTTTCCCAAACACATCAAGGGTCGTTCTTAAAAAGAGCCAAAACACCTTTTAAGGTGGTTACATTTTATATAACTTGGTGTAGGAAGCCAATGACGTTTTAAACCGGTATTAAAAGCATGTTAACACTTTCCACGCGGCTATTAGTTTTACCATATACAAAACAGATTTTTCAGAAACTTTTCGCATTTTTCAAAGTCTATCTCAATGATTACTGAACCAATAATAGGTATGTTTGTACTTATTTCAATGCATTTCACATGTTGATTCCAAATATGGTTATGAAATTTATCAATTTTGACATTTTTGAAACATTTTGTGAAATTTTGGAATGTCGTCTGTAGCTGCCTGCCGCGTGGAAAGTGTTAAGAGTTTAAACATCACATTGTTGGTGTTTTTAACTTGGTGTTAGAAGCCATAGAAATTTAAACCCTTATTAAGCGTTAAAACATCAAATCAATCCCGTAACACACGATTGGTCGTTCTTTAAAACGTGTAGGTGTAGGAAGCCAATAAAAGTTAAAATTCTTATAATGCATAATAACACTTTCCACGCGGCCATAATTTACCATAATTATTATCCACAACAGATTTTTCGGAAACCTCTCGTAAAAATTTTCAATGTAGAAAAAAATATAAAATAAAGATAGCCCATTAGCAGATAGGGGTAGCTGATATAAGCTAACAGGTTGTGATAGCTGATAGCTCAATAGCTAAGTTTTTGAGGGACAAATATAAAACAAAGATAGCCCATTAGCAGATAGGGGTAGCTAATATAAGCTAACGGGTTGTGATAGCTGATAGCTCATTAGCTAAGTTTTCCAGGGAAAAAATATTAAATAAAGATAGCCCATTAGCAGATAGGGGTAGCTAATATAAGCTAACGGGTTGTGATAGCTGATAGCTCAATAGCTAAGTTTTCGAGGGAAAAAATATAAAACAAAGATAGCCCATTAGCAGATCAAGAGGTAGCTAATATAAGCTATCGGGTTGTGATAGCTGATAGCTCATTAGCTAAGTTTTCCAGGGAAAAAATATAAAATAAAGATAGCCCATTAGCAGATAGGGGTAGCTAATATAAGCTAACGGGTTGTGATAGCTGATAGCTCAATAGCTACGTTTTCGAGGTAAAAAATATAAAATAAAGATAGCCCATTAGCAGATACGGGTAGCTAATATAAGCTAACGGGTTGTGATAGCTGATAGCTCAATAGCTACGTTTTCGAAGGAAAAAATATAAAATAAAGATAGCCCATTAGCAGATAGGGGTAGCCAATATAAGCTAACAGGTTGTGATAGCTGATAGCTCAATAGCTACGTTTTCGAGGGGGAAAATATATAATACAGATAGCCCATTAGCGGATAGGGGTAGCTAATATAAGCTAACGGGTTGTGATAGCTGATAGCTCAATAGCTACGTTTTCCAGGAAAAAAAATATAAAATCAAGATAGCCCATTAGCAGATAGGGGTAGCTAATATAAGCTAACGGGTTGTAATAGCTGATAGCTCAATAGCTACGTTTTCCAGGAAAAATAAAAAATAAAATCAAGATAGCCCATTAGCAGATAGGGGTAGCTAATATAAGCTAACGGGCTGTGATAGCTGATAGCTCAATAGCTACGTTTTCCAGGGAAAAAAAAATAAAATCAAGATAGCCCATTAGCAGATAGGGGTAGCTAATATAAGCTAACGGGTTGTGATAGCTGATAGCTCAATAGCTACGTTTTCGAGGGGGAAAATATAAAATAAAGATAGCCCATTAGCAGATATGAGTAGCTGATATAAGCTAACGGGTTGTGATAGCTGATAGCTCAATAGCTACGATTTCGAGGGAAAAAATATAAAATCAAGATAGCCCAATAGCAGATAGGGGTAGCTAATATAAGCTAACGGGTTGTGATAGCTGATAGCTCAATAGCTACGTTTTCGAGGGGGAAAATATAAAATAAAGATAGCCCATTAGCAGATATGAGTAGCTGATATAAGCTAACGGGTTGTGATAGCTGATAGCTCAATAGCTACGATTTCGAGGGAAAAAATATAAAATCAAGATAGCCCAATAGCAGATAGGGGTAGCTAATATAAGCTAACGGGTTGTGATAGCTGATAGCTCAATAGCTACGTTTTCCAGGGAAAATAAAATAAAATCAAGATAGCCCATTAGCAGATAGGGGTAGCTAATATAAGCTAACGGGTTGTAATAGCTGATAGCTCAATAGCTACGTTTTCCAGGGGAAAAAAAATAAAATCAAGATAGCCCATTAGCAGATAGGGGTAGCTAATATAAGCTAACGCGTTGTGATAGCTGATAGCTCAATAGCTACGTTTTCCAGGGAAAAAAAAAAAATCAAGATAGCCCATTAGCAGATAGGGGTAGCTAATATAAGCTAACGCGTTGTGATAGCTGATAGCTCAATAGCTACGTTTTCCAGGGAAAAAAATAAAATAAATCAAGATAGCCCATTAGCAGATAGGGGTAGCTAATATAAGCTAACGGGTTGTGATAGCTGATAGCTCAATAGCTACGTTTTCCAGGGAAAAAAATATAAAATCTAGATAGCCCATTAGCAGATAGGGGTAGCTAATATAAGCTAACGGGTTGTAATAGCTGATAGCTCAATAGCTACGTTTTCCAGGGGAAAAAAATAAAATTAAGATAGCCCATTAGCAGATAGGGGTAGCTAATATAAGCTAACGTGTTGTGATAGCTGATAGATCAATAGCTACGTTTTCCAGGGGGAAAAATATAAAATCAAGATAGCCCATTAGCAGATAGGGGTAGCTAATATATATAAGCTAACGGGTTGTGATAGCTGATAGCTCAATAGCTATGTTTTCCAGGGAAAAAAATATAAAATCAAGATAGCCCATTAGCAGATAGGGGTAGCTAATATAAGCTAACGGGTTGTAATAGCTGATAGCTCAATAGCTACGTTTTCCAGGGGAAAAAAATAAAATCAAGATAGCCCATTAGCAGATAGGGGTAGCTAATATAAGCTAACGCGTTGTGATAGCTGATAGCTCAATAGCTACGTTTTCCAGGGGAAAAAATATAAAAATCAAGATAGCCCATTAGCAGATAGGGGTAGCTAATATAAGCTAACGGGTTGTGATAGCTGATAGCTCAATAGCTACGTTTTCCAGGGGAAAAAATATAAAATCAAGATAGCCCATTAGCAGATAGGGGTAGCTAATATAAGCTAACGCGTTGTGATAGCTGATAGCTCAATAGCTACGTTTTCCAGGGAAAAAAATATAAAATCAAGATAGCCCATTAGCAGATAGGGGTAGCTAATATAAGCTAAACATTACTTTTGTTAGGGGTACCCCTTTAGCTGATAGCGATAGCTAATATACGATCCCTATACATATACATGTATAATAGTAACAAAAATCTCGTTACATTTAGCAAAAAAGGGCTACTGTTAGAATATATAATATACACATAAAAAGCTCCTAATAGCCAAGGCCCTTAAAAAAACCTGTAATACCGCACCTAACTCGAAAGGGGGCACTCATGGCTAAAGCAGACATCGAGTCAGCATATTTTGAATTGTTTTCGACATTCCTAGAATGGATTGTCAAGTGGGAGGCGGTGTCAGACTTCATTGTACACTATATGGATGACTTCTTTCTAGCGGGTAGTTCAGACACTCTTTCTTGTCAACAAACTTGTTGACTGCTTTACGAAAGTCTGTGCAAAATTGGGGGTACCTTTGGCCGCGGACAAATCTGCGGGCCCGATACAGTTCTAACTTTTTTAGGCTTAGAAATCGACTCTATTAATCAGGTAGTTTCTATTCCAGATCAGAAACTTGCATCAATTATAAACAAGGTCAAATGGGCAATTAGGTCGTCACATTTGACTTTAAAGGGTCTTCAATCTTTAGTAGGTTCCCTGTCATTTGTGTGTAGCTAGGGCAATAGCTCCGGGTAGGGCGTTCCTACGGCGCTTAAAAGGGCATTGAGAGATACGTATGGGAGTGCGCCCTCAATTATCCTGGAAATCAGGTTTTTTTGCAGCAAAGTAATACTAAGGCATATGGCTCATTCCATGAAGTTGGGGCATTTGTTAAAATAGCAGAATTTGGTACTTTAGGCAGCTTATAAACTGTTTTACTCTATGTGTATATCAAAAAAAAATTAGTGTCCAAAAACAGTACTAGGTTATAGTATTGAGCCATGAAAAAAATAAGAAAAAAATCGACCCTTCCTTGAAGAAGAAAAAAATAAAAATTAGGTGGTGTCCAAGACCATTTTTGCTAAAAAACGTGACATGGAAAACACAACAATTAATATGAGTTTTATGTAAGCAAAACTATCATAGAATTGCTTGGAAATCGATTTGATTAATAAAAGATACATGTATTCATAGTTTACTGACCAAAACACCTCGTCACGCTGGACTGATTTTTCACCCAAGCAACATGAAAATTGCCTTTCCGATGCTACGCACGGTGTCCACAAAATATACACGTGTAGCATCGGGAGTTTTCATTGCTGAATGGGGGTAGTTCTCTATCATACATTTTTAAATTATTTTCCAAAATTAAGAGCATTTATCAATTGAAAACTATTGCAAATGAGAATAAATTTCATGAAGACCATTCCATATATTCATGAAAAAGTATACCGTGCCGTGTGCATGGTGTCCTAACCATAAAATGTAGTATCGTGATAAACATCCTATGCAATTTGTGGGAATCCCCCCCTGGAGATAAATAAAACATTCCATATTTCTTTTTGTAAGGATAGAGGTCAATAGCTATCAGGTTTGTTTGGAATTTGCCACACGTGGGCTAGTTTTATCAAGGTTTCAGTCGCTGGTGTCCCGTTGTAGCATCGGGACTTTTATGTAGCATCAAAATGTAAACATTGGATAGTTTTGTGAATGGTAAGTGCGATTGTAATTATTTCTTAATGTTGCTTGTATGTCTGTATTTATTAATGCATTTTTATTGAAAGGGAAACACTGAATCAGAATTTCTTTTCATGTTATGATATTAATTTTGAGTCACGGACGCCATAATAATTTGGCGTCCATGTAGCATCGGGCATAGCATGGGCAATATTTTGCATTGGGTATCGTTATAGTTCGTTTAAATTGTATTTTTTTTGGTGTAGAATCACATCATTAATAAACTTTGAAGTTAATAATGAATTAGTTTTTGCTCTTTTAATGCTAATAATATAGCTTACCAATACGATGCTACATGGACACCATGTCCATGTAGCATTTCATAAAATTTGCCTAATTAGACTAAAACAATTACCCCATTTGAAATTATTCATCACCCAAAACATTCAAAACATTGCCTACATTTTACTACACTTTACAGAAAAAAGGCATATTATGAGAGATGTAAAAATGAAATATATTAATACACAATGCTACATGGACACCATTTCCATTAGCATTTCACTGAATTCACAATAAACATTCCCTTATTTTAGTTTTATTTACTATAAATAAAACAAATAATTGTAAATCATTTAAGTTCTCTATCCTTTGCTATTCTTTTTCATGTTAAATGAATAATAAATAAAATACCCCAGCATGATTTTAATATAAATATTTTCCTGCAACACAAAAAGTGCAACATGAATAAATAATCTACTCCAATATCAATACACAATGTTCCATGATGATACTAAGCCATAGGGTTTATTTTGTTTTTGCTTTGCAGGTTCTTGACATTAATTCAGAAGACAGTTCTATCGTCCTGGAATTTATGGAGATGAAGACAAGGAACCCATCATTTTCAAAAACTAGTACCTTTCCAAAGAAATCCATCATGGCAATTAAATTATTTTTTTGTAAACTGACTTTTTAAGTGATCAAACTTTTCAATCATCTTTATCAATAATAGAGGATGATTCAATCAGAAACAAGCAAAGAGACTAAGATCACAAAGGGTACTTTAAGAACAACACTGCATGAAGTTTGTTTCAGTGGACATCTTAAGTTTCTTTGATCAATGGTGTATTGTTATTGTGTAATTGTAAGAAATGGTGTATGTGTATCATAGGTAATTATGTTTTATGCTTCATGGCAGGTTATCTTTTTGTGTAATTTGTAGTTTTACAATCCATGTTATTAATTTTATCGTGTGCTTATAACATAAAAAGTTAACATCATAGTACATCCTCTCTATTGATCTGAAAAAGATGCACCTGTTCAAGCTGTTCCAAATATTTTAGGGCACGGTGTCCATGTAGCATCGTAATACTTAAGTACACAGAAAAGGTAAATTTTACATGAACAGTGTTTAGATAAATTTCAAGCAATTCACTCTGTGTATCTACTTGATATGATGAACAAGTAGACAAACCATTCACACTTAAATAATTGTAACAGTATGAATAGTCTTATTATTAACAATGTTACAAGACGCGGTGTCCATGTAGCATCGGTAGTGCATTTTATAACATTATACGGGTAAATAATACTTCATATACTTACTTTATGACTATAATGTAATCAATGTGCATGGTTTATAGAGTACTTTACATCAAACAAATATTGATATGTACTTTATTTAAATTCATTATACAAATTGCAAAATAAAGAGTCACTTTTCAATGAGTTTTTACATAAAACAGTTAATCTACGATGTCTTGTTCGTTAAGTTATGTTCAACCTAGACAAATCTGGTTTCTTTTCATGTATTTGTGGTTCCAAGTAGTTAATTGAGGTATAGAAACTTGGCCCACATCTTAAGCTATTTTATTAGAAAATGATATGGAAATGAGAAATGGTGTCCATGTAGCATCAGGATTTTTGGAAATGTCATCCAACTGTTGAACATGTGCGGTTATTTTACACCAAATGTTACATTAAAATAAAAAGTTCTACATTGGACTTTGGTAAATGTAGAACCTAAAAAAGAAGAAAGAGTTGGAAAATATCCATTTTGAAAATTTCACTTGGATGTCACATAATATGCCCCAACTTCATGGAATGAGCCATATACTAACTACCATCTGAAACGGTTTACCAACATTCGCCGTTGATCATATATAAAATTTCATGATTTTCTTAGTTTCGATATCATCATATCGAAACTAGGTGCTGAATTCGGAAGTTATGCTATCGTTTTACATTGGGAAATCTCAACTCGGAAGTGCCGTTATTTGCTTATTTGGCATGAAGGCAATGTTGGAATTGTATGACATTTTGGATTTGGGCTATGTTGATGATTATCTTTACATTATTTGCTCATTTAGTATATCGATACATCTCTCAATGCCCCTTTAATTGATCTGACAATTGGTGTTTCTAGGCCATGGCAGAAAATTAAACTTTCAAGTGGGGCTATGAATGACCTATCAATGTGGTTGCTGTTTTTGCAAAATGTTAACGGGCGGGCCATTATCCCCGAACAATTTTGGTGGGAGGACGCAGACTTGCAATTATTCACTGATGCTAGTGGGAGCATTGGTTTTGGTGGGTACTTCCAGGGGAAGTGGTTCCAAGGCAGGTGGCCCTCTGTTATAACAGCTTCAAAAATGTTAATTGCATGGTTAGAATTTTTCCCGATAGTAGTTGCCATAGTACTTTGGGGGGATTTACTTATTGGGAAGACAGATCAGATAATGAAGCGGTAGTTGCAATAATTAATAAGCAGACATCAAGGTGCCCAGCGATAATGAAACTTGTGCGTTTTTTCGTCTTACAATGCCTAAAGTACAATGTGTTAATATTTTCTGCTCGCCACATCCCAGGTATACATAATAATATTGCTGATGCCTTATCACGCTTTCAGGTCTTACGATTCGCGAAGCTGGCACCAAATGAGGAAACAACCGGGAGAACGGTACCAGGTTTTCTGTGGGAGCTTTAGAAACTGAGGCGCAACGCCTGCTGGAAGCGTCTTTAGCCAGCTCTCGTGCAACTTATAGGGCATGCAATAGTTTTGAGAAATTTCGGTCTAACTTGGGGACTCAGGGTGTTTGGCCTTGTCCCCCTAAACATATAATATCATTTATAGCACAATTATCTCTGGAGGGAAAGGCAGCTTCAACAATAGATACATACGTATCGGCATTAGGTTATGTTCATAAGGTTAATGGGTGGGGAGATCCCACCGATAATTTCCTTGTCAGAAAATTGAGGGAAGGGTCGAGACGCCAAAATAAACAGGCGGACGGTAGGCGTCCTATTACTATAGCCATTCTCCAACAAATTTCTTTGGTGCTTCCAGACCTTGGTAAATCAAGTTATGAATCCCAACTATTCAGGACTGCCTTTTTGCCAGCCTTTTTCGGATTTTTAAGAGTGGGAATTTACTACCACTTCAAAAAATGGGAGTCTGATATTCTTTTGCCTAGCGATGTCAGTTTTAGCGAGGACAAGTCCTAATTAAGGTTGTAATAAGATCCTCGAAAACGGATCAGCGAGGGGTGGGAGCTCTGTTGCAATTTGGTAGGAGCCACATCCCAGAGGTGTGCCCAGTCAGAGCTTTATAGTGTATTTAGATATGAAACCGGCGTGTCAAGGTCCTCTATTTGTCCACTTTGGGGGTCAGTCATTGACCAGATATCAGTGGGTGTTTGTTAAAAAAAGGTTTACAAGCTAAGATAAGTTAAAATCACTGTCACGGTTACCGTATATTCAATCGCCTAGCAACGGTGGGCATATCTCAGGCAACCACTAATGAAATAATAATAATAATAATATTTGTTAAATTAAATAGTGATGTGATTATAATAAAATGTTTGGTTTTATGCATACATTCTTTCGAGCTAATACAATCACTGTTTAATTAATGCAAATCATTTTAAAGTACATACAAAAAATGATTATTGCAAAGGATTGGTGTTAAATTCGCCAAAGATATGGAAACATCAATCGTCCGCCATACCGACATGCGGGTGGGACTTGTAACAAATTAACACAGGGCCTAATCGCACGTGGATCATAGGCGATAGCATTGTTCATTGGTCAGGCATCGGTAATTCACAACTGTTTATCAGATCTCAGGTCACCTGGTTCGGGCATAGGGGGGCTCATTTGTCTCAAATACTGGGGAAGCTTCGCAAGCATCTGAGAAAAAATCTGTATCCTTCCACTTTGGCTATCCACGCAGGAACTAATGATGTTTTTGAGTATAAGACTAAGGCTATGCGTAAGGTCATTTCTTCAACACTAGTGGGCATCCGTAACATGCTTCCGAACACAACAATAGTCTGGTCAGATATACTTCCCCCGTCTGTATTATTACGGGCAACACAGATCTGGTGCAGGACGGCGAATTGCAAATTTTATAAACGCACAGGCTTGTGGCCACATATATGCTATGAATAACGCCTTTATTGTTAACCATGCATCAGTACTACCTCCTGCTCAGTTTGTCCTTTATAGAAGAGATGGGCTGCACCTGAGCGATGATGGGTGTATCATTTTCAGGATGAATCTGGCAGAATTAGCCCTTGTCTACTTCAAGGTCAATTTGGGCAGCAAGGCCTTCCCTCCTCGTGCTTTTAGTGGGGGGGGGGGGGGTTCTTTTGGGGCAAACCCCTTCATTAAGGAGCTTGATGGGCATTGTGATGGGGGGAATTAAATTGCCTACTTACGCAAATGTCAGGTTTAATGTTGCATGGTAACAATCAGAGCGATAGCCGTATAATATTATATCACATGTAGGCAAAGTAATTAACAATTATTAAAGGAATAATGTGATCATGCGAAAATCAGGTACATTAATAATAATAATAATAATAATAATAATAATAATAATGTATTTATATAGCGCCCAAAACTCTGATATAAAAAATTAAAAGTACTATAAGTGTATGGCAAACAAAATGTTTTGTCAAATGAGGAAGTGATTAATTATCCACCTTAAATGCAAATAAGTTAAATTAAATGTATGGCAAACAAAATGGTATGCCAAATGATAGGTGATAAAATGTCCACCTTTATGCAAATCAGTGAAATTAAGTGTATGGTAAACAAAATGTTATATCAAATAAATGATGCCGTTTTAAAGTGTTCATTTTAATGCAAATCAGTTAAATGAAATGTATGCCAAACAAATATTATGGCAAAGGATAAGGTGTTAAAGGTGCTAAATATATGGGAGCAGCAATCATCCGCCGTACCGACATGCAGGTGAGCTTTGTACATACACAGGCTATAATTGACAAATCTGGATACACCATTATAAATGCAAAAATGTGCATTTCAGCAATGGCGGATCGTGCAAATAAATGACCCGTATGTAGCAAGAAGCTACATTACCTCATACCTCGGTGTCGACTCCCTCAAACTTAATGGTGGCAAAAAATATCTCTGCTTTTGCGCGGCTTCTGGTAAATATTAAATATGATATTCGTTCGGAAAAGTACGTGTTAGTTTTGTATATATCAATCCTATATGAAATTGAGTTACTAACTGAATTGAAGTGTTAAAATTATCTATTGTTGGTATGAAATATCGCAGGCAAAGAATGAAAACCACTCTGATATTAATCATTACATTCTATCTGAATTCAATAGTCATAGAAAAGGACTGAGAATTAAATGCACTTCTATCAAAACTGATTTAATAAATGTAATCAATATATTCTATAATTTCAATGTCTTTGATCAATTCTTGATACAACTGCTAATAATGTTTTCCTCCCTTTCATGATAGCGGTCTTATTTAATGAAAAGTATGAAGTCTATAAAAGACTAGTTCGAATGGTCTATTCCTAGAATGTGTAATGTAATGTTGAATTCTTTTGACGCGCGCAGTGTCAAAAAGCAATATGAAAATCAATTCTCACATTTTGGGTGCTTTAATCAGATATTATTTCAATATGCACTAGCATAAACTGGAAATCTGAATATATAAATTGAATAATATTCACATTTCACATTTGCACATTTCATCACTCTGAAGAAATAATAAAAATCAATTTGCACTTCACTTTATAAACAAATATGAGTTATTTGTTTGTGTAACCGGTCAGTCAGTGGAACACAGGTCCTGAGGAGACCAGACTCAAAACAATTGTATGTCTTCCTACTTATGAATGACCAGTCAGGGACACAGAGGGGACCAGACTCCAAACAATTGTCTGTCTTCCTACTTATGAATGACCAGTCAGGGACACAGGTCCTGAGGGGACAAGACTCCAAACAATTGTCTGTCTTCCTACTTGTGAATGACCAGTCAGGGACCAGTCAGGGACACAGGACTGGTCCTGAGAGGACCAGACTCAAAACAATTGTCTGTCTTCCTACTTATGAATGACCAGTCACGGACACAGGTCCTGAGGGGACCAGACTCAAAACAATTGTATGTCTTCCTACTTATGAATGACCTGACAGGGACACAGGTCCCGAGGGGACCGGACTCAAAACAATTGTCTGTCTTCCTACTTATGAATGACCAGTCAGGGACACAGAGGGGACCAGACTCAAAACAATTGTATGTCTTCCTACTTATGAATGACCAGTCAGGGACACAGAGGGGACCAGACTCAAAACAATTGTCTGTCTTCCTACTTATGAATGACCAGTCAGGGACACAGGTCCTGAGAGGACCAGACTCAAAACAATTGTATGTCTTCCTACTTATGAATGACCAGTCAGGGACACAGGTCCTGAGGGGACCAGACTCAAAACAATTTTATGTCTTCCTACTTATGAATGACCAGTCAGTGACACAGGTCCTGAGGGGACCAGACTCAAAACAATTGTCTGTCTTCCTACTTATGAATGACCAGTCAGGGACACAGAGGGGACCAGACTCAAAACAATTGTATGTCTTCCTACTTATGAATGACCAGTCAGGGACACAGAGGGGACCAGACTCAAAACAATTGTCTGTCTTCCTACTTATGAAGGACCAGTCAGGGACACAGGGACTCAAAACAATTGTCTGCATAATAACACAGTCTTCCTACTTATGAATGACCAGTTAGGGAAATATAGAAACCAAGGTATAGGCTGCCAGGAAATCCAAAGAGCTCTGTAAAAGTTACATGAACTTCGTACATTGGTGAAAGTGGCAATAATTTTGAACAATGTCTAAATAAATGTGAAAATTCCAAATTAGAATAGTTTGCCACATCTGCGAGCCAAGCATTGATTTGATTCAAAGGTAGGCCCTAAGGCCAAAAAAAATAAATTGTTATATTGGCGTAACGGGCTGAACAAAAATAGGGTAGGTAGGTAGGGATTTTTTTTTTTTTTTTTTTTTTTTTAGCAGCTGTTTTTGAACAATGTTAACCGAGTTTAAACATTCCCTATTGTTTGTTAGAAGTACCCCTCAGTACAAGTCGAGAAAAAACATTTATTTTTTTCATTTTTTTATTTTTTAGGGTCGGTCGGTTGGTTTTGTTTTGTTTTTTTCACTGAAAAAAAAAAAAAAAGTGTAGGGTCGGGCGTATTTTTAGGGTCGGGCGGGTTACGCCAATATAACAATTTATTTTTTTTGGCCTAATCCCAATATAGGCCCTATGTGACTTTTGACCCGAAATTACTAATGGATGCTTAGCTCGCAGATGTGGCAAACTATTCGGTTTATGGTTGGGTATGTAAAGCCGGTTATTTGAGAATATTTTCATTGAAATCGGGGCATTTTGAAAATTTGACCCCTGTATGAGCTTAACTTGACCTTTGACCTCTTATACCGGTTTTCGAATTGTAACTTGATAACTCTACTAAGTCTGAGATACCCTAACTCATATATCGTTGGAATCCTTGTGACCATACCAACAATTTGGCATGTGGCTCATCAAAATTGGAGCATTTTTTCATTTTTAACCCCTGTATATGACCTTTTGACCCATAGCGGACAAACTGCCAGGGTACCAACTGTCTACCCTCACTTTTTTGGTATGTCTGATGGTCTGGGTCATTGCTGTGAAGAGTAACTGAGGGTCTCTTTCATGCATACGGAACCCCTCAGACAACCGACTACATCAAATTACCTGAATATCGTTTAGATTGAGCTTTGTACCAAACATGGTCAATGACAGTCAATGATTTTATGAGTTTCAAAAGAGGTAATTTTGGTCAAATTTGGAATCTACCATGTTTATAAAAGAGTCCATAATAGCTGTCAGAAATGTCCAATTTTTAAAATGCAAAATTCCTAAGAAAGTGATACATATTATTTTACTACTGTGATAGCTCTTTAGATTAGATGTGCATTATCTATCTTAATATTTAAAAGATAATGTTAATTAATATAGCCTATTTATAAAAAACAAACTTCATACCTCATATAGCTCATAACAAATATTAAGGGGGGACTTAAGGAAGTTTTTGATTTGATTTTTTGAATTTTGTGAGTGCTGTAATTATTGAACTATTAATCAAATGTATATAAAAAAAATTGAGAAAATCACAAAATTCACTTTTTTGACCCATATTTTTTTGAACAAAGCTAACAAAAAATAATTTTGAGTAAAAAATGGCCAAATCACTTTATAATGATGTTAAGACACTAATGAAGGGACGGTGTGTTTTTTTAAAAACCTAATCTAATATTTTTGAAAATTTTGACCCAAAAGTGCCAAAAAACGTGAAAAATGGATTTTTAATTTTTTTTAACACTTTTTTGTCAAAATTTCAAAAAATATTGGATTAGATTTAAAATTAAAAAATAGTCCCTCCAGTAGTGTCTTAACATCATCATCAAGTGATTTGGGCATTTTTAACTCAAAATTATGTTTGTTAACTTTGTTCAAAAAAATTGGGTCAAAAAAGTGATTTTTTGTGATTTTCTCAAAAAATCAACATTGTTGGTCAAAATTGATGCCAAATTTGGATTCTCTGATCCATTTCCCTTCCAAAAAGGTATACTTTTATACACATTTGAGTAATGGTTCAATAATTACAGCACTAACAAAATTCAACAAAAAACTTCCTTAAGTCCCCCCTTAAGTAAAGATATTCTAGTTTGTTTACTAGAATATTTTTGCACAAAGGAAAGTGCAGAGCGGCTTGGATGGGGTGTACACTTTTGATTAGTTAACCGAGTTGCTTTACAACACCGTAAATATCCATGAAATCGTTTGAAAAGGTTCCCAATACACCTCTTCGATCATGCTAAATTGGAAAACCAAATTTGCTATACTGACTTGGTAGAGATTCTAAGGTTTCCAGAATATATACAAACATGATGCCAATGTGATGTAATCACGCTAGATCAGTCTGAAGTCGAAAATATCACATTTTTTTGTTTTCTATTCTGCCTATTCGAAGAGAATGTCATTAAGAATGGACAATTAATTCCAAAGATATGAGAAAGTGAAGAGTTTTCAAACAATAGAAAACAAAAGTAATTCTGTCATTTGTTAGGCTTTATCTCAAAATCAATATTTGCGAATTCCGACTCATTTTTCTTGATCACATCGCAATATGTGGTCTAAAAGTGAAATTTGTGCTTTTCTAATATAAGTTGCATGGTATAGTTATTGTTTAGCATACAATATAAACATAAGTTTATGCTTAGGCAAAAAAAGAAGAAGTTTGTCTCAGAAACCAACGTGCATTGGTATGTGGTTCTCTGTAAGTTTGAATCAACACAAAAATGATATACATCATTTGGAAACTGGTCAAAGTAAATATCGACGATATGAAAAATTGCATACCTCATAGCCAATTCTCTCAAAATAAAATAAATATAGCACAGCACTTAACTTTGTTGCAAAATATTTCTGAGACAATTCTTTTTTTTGTGGCCGTAGTTAAATAAGATGACAGTATTATAAACCCTTCAAAAAAACCTCATGCCTGATGGATTGCATCATTCAATTATACACCTTTTTTATGATGCATCATGTGTACAGTTAAGTAATATTCTACCGTATAGTTTACGCAAGATATATAATGCATTGTCAAATCACCAGGAATCACTATTGCTATGTCTGCCACACATAATGGTTGAACCGTTGAATCAATTGAAGTCTACACTATTATTTGAGCTATTTCTTTATGATATTTGACAGATTGACAAGGATCAACAAGAGCAACTCAGTTGTATTTTGTTATTTCACCTACCAAATGAAATTTTCTTCAAAATATTATTCACATGAGAAGAACTTTAGATGAGCATGTAAATTGGAAGGTACTATGTATCATTTGTGATAACAATGTGTTATCTAATTTGCTACACTCGTACGGTCAGTATGTGATGTATAACATGCTCCAAGGATATCATTGACAATGGCAGGACAGGACGCTATCACATTGATCATAAGATTGTCTGTGATTTTATTGACAACAATACAATATAACACGATAGATGGAGCTACTGCTGAGGTAACTGTGGAACCCCTGTGGGACGTCACATACAACAGTCCTCAACCATGTCGCATTGAAGCGAGAAATGCCAGCAATGAAAAGGACATTTTATTCCAAGGAAGCCACTACCACACTTGTAGTATTCAAGTCAATGCATCGCAGGGTTTTAATATCCATATAGAAATACCAGAAATTGACATTACATCCAATGAACCATTTAGCCTATATATCAAGCGAGAAGGGGAGTTGGTGGACTGTACAAGCAGATATGTGGTTCTCAGTGGACAGGCTCAAACATGTCATTCAATTTTCCTTCAGGACAATCTCCACTTTACTATGCAAGGTAATATCAGTCTGTTAATCAGTGCAACTAAACTAGGTTTGGACTCACTGCCTATATGCCCAGAATTAAACCAAGTTAGTTTGGGAGAAGGTCAGACACCACAATGCCAGAATGTAAAGGGGTATAATGACCAAATTACATGCAATTTACAGAATGGTAATTGTAGAATGCTATTTCCTAGGGATTGTAATGCAACACTAAGCCATACTGATGTAGCCTATCACTGTCTTAATGATGGATTGATACATACTAATGAAGTAATGCTAATCTACCCATCTGATATATATGTATTATTACTATACAGTCAAAATATAATTGATCTGGAAGTCAAATCATTCCATAGTCTGAACACTGTACAACATCTATATCTAAATGGAAATTATTTGACAAGACTTTATGGAAATGTATTTGTTGGCATGCGCTCACTAAAAACACTGTTTCTTTATGGAAATCAGTTGGCCCAATTGGATGTGGAAACATTTCATGACTTGGGAAGTCTTACTCGCCTTGACCTTGATGATAATCGGTTAACCACTTTGCCAGTGGGTTTATTCAATGAACTTGCCAACTTGAATTATCTGTTTTTGTTTGAGAACCAATTGTCTGTATTGCCTGCTAATATATTTGAAGGGTTAAGCAAGCTTTTAATCCTGGCACTCTATCATAATCCACTGATAACATTGCCAGATGGGTTGTTTTATGGACTGACAGGTTTAAACCGATTATACTTATATCAAAACCAGCTACCCTCACTTGATGCTAACACATTCCAGAGTTTACAAAAGCTAACCATACTTGATCTCAATAGTAATAACTTGACCATACTACCAGTTAGCATATTTCAAGGACTAGGAGTTTTAAGCTCTTTGTGGCTGAATAATAACAAATTGACCACACTCGATACCAATGTATTTCAAGACCAGAGCAACTTAATTAGATTGTCTCTCTATACCAATCACTTGAGTACATTGCCGGTCAAAATATTTTGGAACCTGCAAAATTTAGAAAATCTGTACCTATATGAAAATCAATTAACAGAATTAGATGAACGTTTGTTCTATGGGTTATACAATTTGAAATTACTTGCTCTGGATAGAAATAGATTGAGTGAAATTCCAGCTGACTTGTTTAAAGGAATGGATGAACTAACATACCTGGTTCTGCATAGTAATAGGTTGAAAGCAATTATAGTTGGGTCATTTCAATGGCTGCCAAGTTTGACTAGGATGTACTTGTATGATAACCAATTAACTTCTCTGGGTACAAACATATTTCAAGGACTAGGAAAACTTACATATCTATCGCTGCAACAAAATAAATTTGCCACTCTATCACAGGGCCTGTTTTTAGGACTGGAAAACCTAAGGCAACTGTACTTACAGAATAATCAATTGGCATCACTTGATCCCGGTCTGTTTTATCCACTGAAAAAATTAGTAGTGCTTTCAATAAAAGAAAACAACTTGGTTACACTGGACTACGGAGTATTTAGCGGGCTATACAATTTAGAATATCTATTTCTGTATTCAAACCAGTTGGAGAGCTTAGGTGCAAACATGTTTGAAGACTTATACCATTTGCATGAACTGTTTCTGAACAAAAATAAGTTAAAACAACTAGATAGAAGTATCTTTAAGGGTGTAGTCAATATTACTCTTATCGAACTCTCAGGTAATAGCTTGACAGAATGTCCAAATATCAAACATCTATCTAGATTAAATTTCTTTAACATAAGGAACAATTCATTAACAGATTTATCTCAAGATTCCTTCTCTGCTCTCTCTCAAAATTCAGAGTTGTTTGTAAGTCAGCATGAGATATGTGAGTGTTATGTACCTGCTGATGTAAACTGCAGTGCAGCAGATAACAGATCCCCATATCTCACATGTGACAGGCTGTTATCGGATAGGACTTTGGTGGTTATTCTTTGGCTTATTGGTATAAACGCACTTTGTGGAAATGTATTTGTTCTAGTTTGGAGAAACAAAAATACCCAAAGAAATAAGGTGCAAGATTTGTTACTTAGCAATCTGGCAATGTCCGATGCACTCATGGGTATTTATATGGTAATTATTGCAGTGGCTGATATCTACTATGGGGACCACTTCCCAATGCTATCTGAAACATGGCGATCTGGTATTACCTGCAGAATTGCTGGAACATTGGCAATTGCATCAAGTGAAGCTTCTGTGCTATTTGTCACATTAATTAGCATTGACAGATTTATAAGTATTAAATATCCTTACTCTGTTAACAAAATGGGTAAAAGGGCAACAGTGGTGACTTCTGTACTGATATGGATATCTTCACTTGCATTAGGTATTGTCCCATCTGTTTTTACAGGGAGAAACTTTAAATTTTACGACAACTCACATGTGTGTATTGGTCTGCCATTAGCTTTAACTGAAACCTATTCAATTGAAAAATATACCACAATCATTCGGGTTGAAGATTCAAATCTTAAATACCCAAAGGATACATTTACAACTCAATTTACAGGTTTTGCTACTGGTTTGTATTTTTCAACAGCAATCTTCCTTGGCCTTAACTGCATTTGCTACTTGATAATCCTTGGATGTTATATAGAAATTGTCAGATCTGTCATCAAATCCTCCAAAAAATCTGGGCGAACCCGTGAAATGAAAGAACAAATAGCCCTTACCACTAAAGTATCAGCCATAGTTGCTACAGACTTTATGTGTTGGTTTCCGATTATAATCCTTGGTATTTTAGTTCAAACGAGGGTAATTACGCTACCCCCTTCTGTATTTGCATGGTGTGTGACATTCGTTTTGCCCTTGAATTCTGCAATAAATCCATATTTGTACACAATTTCAGAAGTTATCTCCAATTATTTGAAGACAAAAGCCGAAAAAGGAAAGGAATCAAAATCAACAGAAATAATGTCTATGCAACAAAGTATCAAAGCATGATGCCTTTTTTGCATTAAATGAAATAAATGAACCATTACCAAATGATTTGGAAAAATATAATTTGCCCAATGTCAGATCAACTTGCCAATTTAACAAAGACTAGTGATATGAAGTATCTTTTTTGTATGTTTTGGACATTATTTGAAATATAACCAAATACAATTTTTAGAGAATAGAGGTATTGTTTTAGCTTCTACCAGGTACACATGTCATATCACACAGTTGGCAGTATTATCTAAGGTGAAAAACAAGGCCCATTTGATCATTTCCCCGCAATCTCCGGATCGGGAGGTACCCCTTTCTTTGCACAAATACCATTGTTCACATCTTTTAATAGGTATACAATGTAGATCCACCTTTAATACATTAGCGGTATGTAATGTCATGTTTTGGTAGAAGAGGTACAAAATCAATAAAGAGAATGGTGCAAAGCTTTTAAAAATGGGAGATATTTCAAATGAATATAATGCTGTCAGTTTTGTTATATTATAACAATTTAGGCTATTTATGTTATAAAATAGTCAATTAAGTTTATCGTTAACAGAAATTATACTTACAGCAAAGATTTTGACATTTTTGACTTGTTTATTTCCTTCAATGTTTGTGTTTCCCAAAGAGTAATATATACATTGGCTTGACTTGGTGTGTCTCACAGACCAAATGAATTGTTTGTTAATCTGTAACTTTGTGTTGACTTTGTGTATATGTTTATTGAATATTACACTGCATTATTCTTAAATGACTGTTTCAAAATACTGTGAAATACTTTGAAATGTAATTTTATAAACTGATACCAATATACTTAATCCATACATTAATATGACATTGTATAAGGATAATTATTGTGCTATGTATATTTGTCCTTCTATGGACAGATATACGCAGCACATTAATTAGCCTTAAATAACCTTGCAGACTGCAAGCACAAAGGTGTAATTAACAGGCTAGAATATTATAATACTAGTGAATTAATGATGGGAATAGAATCTAAACAAAATTCTGATATCGCAGCATATATTGTAAATTTGGGCTTTAGTATCGGAGTTGTTTCACGCAAAAAATAACACTACCGAATGCATTTATGTCAGACAATATTATAATATGGTATGGTCTAAAAACGATACCTTTATTCTCATTCTTAAACAGTCATACTTTAGACATTTATTTTCATCAAAATTGTAACTTTAGTTGCCTGCATTTGTCAACTTTTACCCCTGTTAGTATCGAATAACCCAAAAACATTCCATCCAATCCTGTGCAGTGAGTACGCCATGCGTCGGCGTAATGCGCCGCATAAGCACGCATGAAAAGCGCAGTAGACGCACTGCAGAAGTGCGCGTTATGGAAGAAAACTATAGTTACCACGTACTGCGCGAGGGTGGACATGCTAATTAATGTACGCCCTGTTAAGTTGTCTCATATAAATGACCCCGATTTCTCTGAGAACCAATGAGAATTGCCTAAACATTCTTAGCTGTTTAAGAATAACGATTTATACTAAGACACTGACCATGTATGTGATATGATATGTAAATTGTAAAGCCAACTTAAAGGTGGATGTTTCGATTACGTTCGCTTTTTTTTGTCCATCAACATATTTGATATCCGAAGAAACCCCATCTTTTTCTTATTATTTCTGGAAAATTTTTGTTGCAAGATATGTTCCATTTAGATGTTATAGGCCAAAATGCAGTGAATTAGTGAGAAAGGTGGTTAACGACCCGGCTAGTTTGTGTACTACTCAATGGATACATATCATGTCACCTTGTGCTTCTAAAATGAGAATAAGAACCACTGGAGTTATGCAAATCAAACTTTGGATTACAACTTTTTTAAGGATGATCCTTCATGTAGAATAGAAACATCAAGTTGAAAATCGGAACACCTACCTTTAACATTGTATACACAGAATACTTCTTACCACAATAATTTATGGGAACATGCTTACAAATTTCAATGTGACTATGAGACTAAAGTTGGTAGTACAAAACACAATTAATACGGTGTGTTTACAAGCATAGACTGTAGGCTGTTGATAGAAACATTCGCCTATACAGGGTGTCCCTAAAAAAGGATACACTGTTCCACGTCATTGCCCTCATTGATCACTCAGTATTTAGCTGTAATCTTTATACAATCTATAGGTTAATTTAGTTGGCTTTCAAATGCTGTTTATTTGATTGTGTTTACTTTTCTCAATTAAAAAATATGTTTGATCAACAACGAGCACTCAAAATCGGGTTTGTACCACTTTAAAAAAAAAAGAGCTTTTTGGGGAATGTGCCATTTTTATCTTTAAACATTTCATATTTGGATTTGGTGTTTCTACGAGTTTCAAGATAGAACTAAATAAGCTTTCGTACGCAGTTTGCTTTATCGAATTTGCTCGAGTCTAATCAGAGATGCCCTTGTTTGTGTTTGACCATGAGCAAACAATATCAAAACTGTGCCAGTTTTTTAAAAGAAATCATTCATGTGTAAAATTGCTGTTATGTTCAACGCTTTGAAGCATTTCTTCTTTAAAAATAGCACAAATTTGACTTTCTGTGATCAATTTTAATCTATCATACTTTTCGATAAGATAAAGCAAATGAGACAAAACAAACAGCATTTGAAAGGTAATTTGGTCATCTTGAAGCTCAAAAAAGTCAATTAGTAATACTGATTATTAAATGATACGAATGACTCTTTCCACAAGCACAACCTGTTTTTAAGTACTTGTGATTGATCAAAAACATCGTTGGATTGGGAATAGCAATTGCAATCAAACTAACGGCATTCGAAAGCCAACTAAATTATCTTTAAGGTTATATATACATCACAGCAAAATACTGAGTAATCAATAAGGGCAATGACGTGCAACACATGCACCCTTTTTTAGAGACCCTACATGTATGTATATTCTTTTGCTAACTAATCAAAAGCTAATCAGCCATCAACTGTCAGCATATATACCTTTCTTTGTATAAATTAAATAGTAATCATTTCTTATAACATGATTAAAAAGTTTATTTTATTGTAATCATCAATAAAGCATGATATTCACAATGATGGAGATGTTAATAGATGGAAATTAGACATTGGTAATGATATAATAAAATGGAATGGAAATGTTGAAAAACTATCCAGGGAGGAAATGGGCGAAATTTAGCGGGAAAACCTGACTTGCCGGCGATGGGAGTAGAGCCCAGGTCCACCAGCATGTGAGTTAGTGTCTTAGTCCACCTGGTCAGGGGGTCACACGCCCATACTTAACAATTTCGTCCGCATTTATCACACGCTGCAGTCGCTTGGGGAGATAGACTGAGGCAGCATGTGTTGTCAGCAAGCCGGTTTTCAAATGGGATTTCATGGGGTTCAGGGCCATAATAACCCTTTAAAAAGGGTTATTATTATGAGTCTGAAGGGTATATTTTCACCAACCTTTGTTACATACATATACTTTGTATTGGTGAAAATAATTGTGAACAACATCTAAATAAATGTGATGACAAATATTGTTTTTGGATTGAGGAATACATAATGCCATCACAGCTTGTGGTTTTCAACTAAGATTTTAACTGACCCTGAATTAATCACATCCACTTGACTGTCGCCGAGCAGGGTCCCTAAGTAAAAGCTGTCCCTTTTGTATGTCTCAATAGTGGACAAGGTTAGTTGGTAGGTTGTTCTAAACATGAAAAATGTGCAGTTTTCTTCTATGTCTAAAACATGTACCATCTTGATCATTACAGTATACTGTGCTGATTACTCTAAGGTCCGTATGCACAAAAGAGTTAGACCGGGTCTAAAGTTAGACCGGGTCTAAGTGAAATTTATTCATGTCTCAAAATCTGTTTTCCTCTGCATTTTCATGAGATATTTTGTGCTATTTTGTAACTTTGCATCCGAATCTTTACAATTTGTTAGCTTATTTGAGAAGGAAATGTAATTAAAGGTGTGCTTTCACAAAAACTAAAATCCACTTAGACCAGGTCTAACTTTAGACCCGGTCTAACTCTGTTGTGCATACGGACCTGAGAGTATAACTCTTACATAAACATATTAAATTATAAAGTTGTTGAGAAATTTCTCCTGTTTAGTTTGAGATATTGCATACTAAGTGCATGGTTGATTATTGAGGAAGTTACAATCCCAAATGTAAGGTTAGGTACGATTTTCATTTTCGCATTTTGCTTTTTTACACGCGGACTCAGATGGGCAATTTTTTTATTACTGGTAGTAGTAGTGACAATCGCCGGTCGATGCCCAGGTTGTTGGATAGTCGGCCGGTCGCATTGCTACAGTTGATCAATAAGGCACACACGCTTTACCTGTCATACTCTCCTGTGTTGTAAAGAAAAATGTGAAAATTAAAATCATACATGACCTTTAATTTGGGATTGTAACTTTCTCAATAATCAAACATTCCTAGCGTGCAATATCTCAAATTAAAGAAGAGGAATTTCTCAACAACTCTATAATTTACTATATTTATGTAGGAGTTATACCTTTAGAGTTATCCACACAAGTATTACCTGGTCAGTTATTTATTTTGTTGACTGTACTACAGAGTGTACTAAAAATCAAAAGTAACTAAAGGGTTCAACAAAAGAAAGTATACCACTTTGTTTATGTCATTTTGAGTAACTTTCAATTTGTTTTTGTCCAAACAGGCTAGATAGGCATTTAGATGAATCTTTTAGGCATAATTTGATACCAAATGTGCCCCCTAACAACAAAGATAAACCATGATTAGCACCATTTAAAGGAAAACATCCCATTTTCAAAAGTCGCATTTCCAATACACAGCACGAGAAGAATAGGCCAATTGTTAACACACACATGCCGTATTTATCCCGTACTGATCACCGCGCATATCCCTCAATGCGCGGGCTAATTCAAATGTAAACTGATGCATGGGTGAAGGATTTGAATGTAAAGGAATGTTATGGATGGGGAGAACATGGACAGATTAACCAAATCTTCTCGTGCTGTGTATTGGAAATGCGACTTTTGAAAATGGGATATTTTCCTTTAAATGGTGCTAATCATGGTTTATCTTTGTTGTTAGGGGGCAACTTTGGTATCAAATTATGCCTAAAAGATTGATCTAAATGCCTATCTAGCCTGTTTGGTCAAAAACAAATTGAAAATTACTCAAAATGACATAAACAAAGTGGTATACTTTCTTTTGTTGAACCCTTTATATTACAGGTACACATGTGTGAAGTCATCAATACTTGTTAATATTAGATATGGATGAAGAATGTTTCGTTTTAATTTCTGCACATACAAATTGTTGTAATTTAATTATAGCAAATTTCAAAACTTGAAACAAATGTTTGATAACTTATACTTCATATGCATATACTTCAAATTTCTAATAAAAAATAAAATAAATTTAATATTTATCTGACAATGTATGGCTTATTTAATTTCTTGTTATTGCCATTTGTTATTGGACAGATATTACTTGATCAAATCAAGATTGTTTAATTCAATTTGATACTATTCTTCATATGAGTGGCATTCCATGAATCGTTACAATATCTTGTCTATTTTTGAGAAATATGAGATGTTGAAAATATCTGACGTATTAAACAAGCTTGTCAATATACGTAATGTGTGATAACTGAAGCTATACTTTTGAAAATACTAGGAAAGTATGAAGATTGTTCCATCTATTTTCTTTTTGTGTAATTTGCTTCAAATTAATCCTGGTCAATTGTACCTTATGATGTGATGTGTCAGATATGTGAATGTCTACTCTATTGCTTACATGTATGTTGTTTAATCATTTGCATCTGCAATGACTTTAAGTGATGCTCATTATTTTACTTCTGTGAGAGCTCTTTAGATTAGATGTGCATTATTTATCTTAATATTTAAAAGATAATGTTAACCAATAGAGTAATAGACTATGTATAAAATAATATTTCATACTTGATATAGCTCATAAACAAATATGATTTCTTGGCAACCACAAAGCTAACGATATTCTCATTTTGTTTACGAGAATCTTTGCACAAAGGAATCTGCCGAGCGACTGGGATGGGGTACACAATTTTGAGTAGTAAGCCGGGCTGCTTTATAGCACTGTAAATGTCTGTCAAATCTGCTGAACAGGTTTCCGATACACCTCTCTACGATCACACTAAATTGGAAAATCAAATTTGCTTTACTGATTTTCTTTTCATTGGTGAAATGAAAATGATTCGTAGGTTCCAGAATAAATAAGCATAGGATGCCAATATGTGGTCTAGAAGTGAAATGTGTACTTCTCATATATAAGTTGGGACACTTTATATAGAGTTATTGTTCAGCATACACAATAAAGAAATAACGCTGACCGTAATTAAATAAGAGGACAGTAAATATGAGCCCCGTCACAAACCATCATGCCTGATGGGATGCATCATTCAATTATACACTCTTTTAATATGAAAATATACGGTGCATCATGTGTATAGCTAGGTATATAATATGCATTGTCAGTTCACCAGGGATCACTATTGCTATGTCTGCCCAACATAATGGTTGAACTGTGGCATCATATGAAGTCTACTCTATTTTTGAGCTTTTCTATATGATAGTTGACAATTGACATATTGACAAGAATCAACCAGAGAACTCGGTTGTATTTGCAATTTCACATACTAAATGAAATTGTCTTCAAAATATAATTCTTATCAGAACTTTAGATGAGCATGTAATTGGAAGGTACTATGATGTATCATTTGTGATAACAATGTGTTGTCTAATTTGCTACACTCGTACGGTCAGTATGTGATGTATAACATGCTCCAAGGATATCATTGACAATGGCAGGACAGGACACTATCACATTGATCATAAGATTGTCTGTGATTTTATTGACTAATAGACTGTATTATAACGCAATAGATGGAGCTACTGCTGAGGTAACTGTGGAACCCATGTGGGACGTCACATACAACAGTACTCAACTATGTCACATTGAAGAGAGAAATGCCAGTAATGAAAAGGACATTTTATTCAAAGGAAGCCAATACCACACTTGCAGTATTCAAGTTAACACATCACAGGGTTTTAATATCCATATAGAAATACCAGAAATTGACATAACATCCAATGAACCATTTAGCCTATATATCAAGCGAGAAGGGGAGTTGGTGGACTGTACAAGCAGATATGTGGTTCTCAGTGGACAAGATCTAACATGTCATTCAATTTTCCTTCACAACGATCTCCACTTTACTATGCAAGGTAATATCAGTCTGTTAATCAGTGCAACTAAAATATCAGGTTTTGACTCACTGCCTATATGCCCAGAATTAAACCAAGTTAGTTTGGGTGAAGGTCAGACACCACAATGCCAGAATGTTAAGGGGTATAATGACCAAATTACATGCAATTTACAGAGTGGTAATTGTAGAATGCAATTTCCTAGAGATTGTAATGCAACACTAAGCCATACTGATGTAACCTATCACTGTCTTAATAATGGATTGATACATACTTATGAAGTAATGCTAATCTATCCATCTGATATATATGTATTATTACTATACAGTCAAAATATAATTAATCTGGAAGTCAAATCATTCCATAGTCTGAACACTGTACAATATCTATATCTAAATGGAAATTATTTGACAAGACTTTATGGAAATGTATTTGTTGGCATGCGCTCACTAAAAACACTGCTTCTTTATGGAAATCAATTGGCCCGATTGGATGTGGAAACGTTTCATGGGTTGGGAAGTCTTACTCGCCTTGACCTTGATGATAATCGGTTAACGACTTTGCCAGTGGGTTTATTCAGTGAACTTGCCAACTTGAATTATATGTATCTGTTTGGCAACCAATTGTCTGTATTGCCTGCTAAAATATTTGAAGGGTTAACAAAGCTATTTCGCCTGGCACTCTATCATAATCCACTGATAACATTGCCAGATGGGTTGTTTTATGGACTGACAGGTTTAAATCAGTTATACTTTCACCACAACCAGTTACTCTCACTTGATGCTAACACATTCCAAAGTTTACAAAAGCTAACCCTACTTGATTTCAATAGCAATAACTTGACCATACTGCCAGTAAGCATATTTAGAGGACTAGGAGTTTTAAGCTATTTATGGCTGAATAATAACAAACTGATCATACTCGATACCAATGTATTTCAAGACCAGAGCAACTTAATTAGATTGTCTCTCTATAACAATCACTTGAGAACATTGCCAGTCAAAATATTTTGGAACCTGCAAAATTTAGAAAATTTGTATCTGTATGAAAATCAATTAGCAGAATTAGATGAACGTTTGTTCTATGGGTTATATAATTTGAAATTACTTGCTCTGAATCAGAATAGATTGAATGAAATTCCAGCTGATTTGTTTCAAGGATTGGATGAGCTATCAATCTTGTCTCTGTATGGTAATAGATTGAAAGCACTTACAGTTGGGTCTTTTCAATGGATGCCACATTTGACTAGGCTGTACTTGTATTATAACCAAATAACGTCTTTGGGCACAAACTTATTCCAAGGACTAGGAAAACTTACATTCTTATCCTTGCGAAGCAATACACTTGTCACTCTGCCACAGGGCCTGTTTTTCGGACTGGAAAATGTAATACAACTGTTCTTACAGAATAATACATTGGCATCACTTGATCCTGGTCTGTTTTATCCCATGAAAAATTTAGTAGTGCTTTCAATAAAAGAAAACAACTTGGTTACACTGGACGACAGAGTATTTAGCGGGCTACACAATTTGAAATTTCTATTTTTGTATTCAAACCAGTTGGAGAGCTTAGGTGCAAACATGTTTGAAGATTTATACCATTTGCATGAACTGTTTCTGAACAAAAATAAGTTAAAACAACTAGATAGAGATATTTTTAAGGGTGTTGGCAATATTACTCTTATCGAACTCTCAGGTAATAGCTTGACAGAATGTCCAAATATCAAACATCTATCTAGATTAAATTTCATTAACATAAGGAATAATCTTTTAACAGATTTATCTCAAGATTCCTTCTCTGCTCTCTCTAACAATTCAGAGTTGTTTGTAAGTCAGCATGAGATATGTGAGTGTTATGTACCTGCTGATGTAAACTGCAGTGCAGCAGATAACAGATCACCATATCTCACATGTGACAGGCTGTTATCGGATAGGACTTTGGTGGTTATTCTTTGGCTAATTGGTATAAATGCACTTTGTGGAAATATATTTGTTCTAGTTTGGAGAAACAAAAATACCCAAAGAAATAAGGTGCAAGATTTGTTACTTAGCAATCTGGCAATGTCCGATGCACTCATGGGTATTTATATGGTAATTATTGCAGTGGCCGATATCTACTATGGGGACCACTTCCCAATGCTATCTGAAACATGGCGATCTGGTATTACCTGCAGAATTGCTGGAACATTGGCAATTGCATCAAGTGAAGCTTCTGTGCTATTTGTCACATTAATTAGCATTGACAGATTTATAAGTATTAAATTTCCATACTCTGTCAACAAAATGGGTAAAAGGGCAACAGTGGTGACTTCTGTACTGATATGGATTTCTTCACTTGCATTAGGTATTGTCCCATCTGTTTTTACAGGGAGCAACTTTAAATTTTATGATAACTCACATGTGTGTATTGGTCTGCCATTAGCTTTAACTAAAACATATTCAATTGAAAAAAATACCACACTCATTCGACCTGAAGATACAAATCTTATATACCCAAAGGATACATTTACAACTCAATTTACAGGTCTAGCTACTGGCTTATATTTTTCAACAGCAGTTTTCCTTGGCCTTAACTGCATTTGCTACTTGATAATCCTTGGATGCTATATAGAAATTGTTAGATCTGTCATAAAATCCTCCAAAAAATCTGGGCGAACCCGTGAAATGAAAGAACAAATAGTCCTTACCACCAAAGTATCAGCAATAGTCGCTACAGACTTTATGTGTTGGTTTCCGATTATAATCCTTGGTATATTAGTTCAAACGAGGGTAATTACGCTACCCCCATCTGTATTTGCATGGTGTGTGACATTCGTTTTGCCCTTGAATTCTGCAATAAATCCATATCTGTACACAATTTCAGAAGTTATCTCCAATTACTTGAAGACAAAAGACGAAAAAGGAATGGAAGCAAAATCAACAGAAATAATTTCTATGCAACAAAGTATCAAAGCATGATGCCTTGAGAGGGTAATACATGGGAGTAATTCTCACATAAGGCCACTGGATTTGAAAAATGTTGCATTACATATAATAAATAAACCATTGATTGATTGATTCAGAATAATATAATTTGCCCAATGATCAACTTGCCAATTTAAATCGAGGTATGCACAAAATATAAGAACAGTTTTCAAAAATCCCGAAATGTTTCGGATCTGTAAGCACACGTACCCTTTCTTCGCACAAATGCCTTTGTTCTTATCTTAATAGGTATAGATCCACCTTTTAATTACATTTATTAATTGTTTGTTTATTACTGATCTTCACAGTAAAATAATAATAGATTGAGAATTTCAGCTTAAATGTTATATGTTGGCACAAGAGGCACATGAATGGAGAGAAAAGGTGCAAAGCTTTAAACCTGTGACTAGAGATGCTGTTAGTTTTGTTACGGCATAAAAATCAAAATGTACGTTATTCATTTTAAATAGTCATCGGTAACAGAATGTGCATTTACAGCCAAGATTATGATATTTTTCACTTGTTATTTTTCCCCAATGTTTGTATCTGCCTTAAGTATTCAAATTGGCTCAACTTGATGTGTGTCTCACAGACCAAATGAATTGTTAATCTGTTACTTTGTGTATGTTTTTATTGAATATTACACTGTATTATTCTCATATGACTTTAAATTATATACTGAGAACTACTTATATATATAGTTATTACATAAAATTATATATAGTTATTACATAAAATTAAGACATTGTATAAAGATAAGTAATGTGCTTTGCATATTTAGAGAAAGGAATTTTTGTAGACTGTACCCATGTTATATTGTCTGACATAAATGGGGGCTGTAGTATTATTTTAAGTGGAGGAGTTATTGTTCTATGCAAAAAATTATACACCTATCTACAGTCATACTTTAGACATTTATTTAATCAAATTTGTACCTTTAATTGCCCACATTGTCAACTTTTACCCCTATTAGTATCAAATAACCTACAAACATTCCATCTAACGCTATGCGGTGGTTTAATGCGTCGCATAAGCACGCAGGAAAAGTGCAGCATTGCAGAAGTGAGCGTAATGGAATTTGTTTTAGTTACCACGCACAGCGCGAGGGTGGTCACGCTTATTAATGTACGCCGCGCCGTGTTGAGTTGCCTAATATCACCCAATGTCGCCGATTTCTCTGAGAACCAATGAGAATTGCCTAAACATTCTTAGCTGTTTAAGAATTGTCCTTCTAAGGACAGACATAGCATATTATCATTTAAAAAACAATTATCAGGCTAGAATGTATATTGAATTAATAATATATCATTGGAATAGAATCTAAACAAATTATAATATCACAGCATACATCAGTATTAAAAATTGTACTTCACTGAATTGAAATAACAAGTTATAAACACTGACCATGTATGTGATATGATATGTAAATTGTAAAGCCAACTAAACACTGTATATACACAGAATATTTGTCACCACAATATATACCTGTAATTTATTGTAACATGCTTACACATTTCAATGTAAGAGTTGGTAGTTACCGTATAGTACACACCACATTTATTATTCTAAAACTGTGTTGAGGAGTGTTTACAAGCATAAACTGTAGGCGGGCAGTTCCGTAGTTGCGGACGTACATTTCAGACACTTTGAGGGCTTGCCAAATCTAAACTATACCAGTTGCTTGATTGTTAACACCTGGGTTTCAAATATCTCTAGTAGGAGTATAAAACCTGAAAATTCCTTTGCTGTACCATTATCGGTTAATGAGATATGGTGTGAAAACCCTCCGTTGCGGACGTACGCAGAGAAAGTGATTTTTTTCAGTACACCTGTATTCCTATCAAAAGTTCTCTGAAGTGTTCAGGTCTGTAATGAAAACTAATATTGTTTTGTTTGTAAGAGGGACAAACCTAAAGAAAACAAACAGAGAAAATTATCAGAACCTTTATCTTTAAGTTCAATTGACCGATGTTTATCCGTTGCGGACGTACATATTAGTGTTGCGGACGTACATCTGTGAAATAGATGTACGTCCGCAACACTTCAAGAGACCATGTATTAAATGTGTAAACAGATACAGAACAAAATAAGTTTTACACATTAAGTATGAATCATCAGCTTTAGAAAAATACTTACTTCATCGGTTTCCAACATTGCCAAAGTATTGAACGGAGTGCTTAAAAGTAGCAGCTTTTGGGAAGTGTACGTCCGCAACAGAAGGTACCAAATTTAATCCAAAAAGCATAATTCTTAAATAATTTGGTCATTTTAAGTCAAGGCACTGATACATAACACATGTTCATTGTTGTATTGATTGTATCAATTTGTAATACTTGCCTTAGTTCATTCATGGAAATAATTGCACTTCCATGGTGCGATTTCTACTCTAAAATGCCCTGTACGTCCGCAACAACCTCAAAATCAGCCAAACCGAAAATGTTAGGTCAAATTCCAATTTATATCATGAAACTACAACCCATAACCTTTGATATGATACATAAATTAGGTTTTTTCAATTTGGGTTACCTAATTACGGAACTGCCCAGCCTGCTGTTGATAAGAAAATTTGCCTAAATGTATATTCTTTTATAAATGAATCAAATGCATCAGCGGTCAACTATCAGCATATAGGGTGTCCCAGAATGATTTATACCGGGAAAGGTGTATTCATTTAGGTATGAATGCCATTGCTATTGGTCAAAGTGCTTGTGATCCTTTTTAAGGTCTACATATTATATATAACTTTTGTGGGAATTTTGTTCGGCACAAAGCTCAATTTAAATGATATGCTGTGTCCTTTTTTTAATTTCCACCACAAAGTTAATAGATATCATCTGTTTGCGATGTTTTTTGAAGCAATATTTTAATGCTGTTATGAGGGAATTTTTAAACTTAAGATTTTTAAGATTCATACCATACTTTCTTAAGCAGCGTTTTGAAGTATGGTGGAAGTTTTATGAAATGAAACACTCTGAAAGTGAAAAACAGGTTTTCATTGATTTTCAATAATGTATGCTATATCGGAAAGGATAAAGATATCTTGATGAAATTAACAGAGTTAGTAGGACACATGTTTCCCATTATACCGCAGGTAGTTTTAATATTTTTTCAAACACGGTATAAATAATTCTGGGACACCTGTATACTTCACTTTAAATGTAATAGTAATCTTTTATAGAATACACAAATATTTAAAATGTTACTGTACTCATAACATGATTAAAATTGTATCAAAGTAAAATGATGGTTTATTGTACATGATATGCATAATGATGGAGAGGTTAATATTTAAATAAATGGCAATTAGTCATTGGTAACGATAGTAATAATATATTTAAACTGGTTAATTTTACAAAAGCTAACCTTACTTGATATGGGCCTAAATCTTTAGTCGAAACACAGATTTGGTCTCCAGAGATATGTATAATTCATAGATAATTATAAATGTAAGTACCCTATTGATGCATTCATTCAAAACATAATCAATCAACCTATCAATGTTTCTACTATGTTTGTAGAAAGTTCAGTTATGCGATAAGTAAGGAAGGCAGTTCCCCCTATCAATGTGTATTCAAACTATCAATTAATAGATAATTGTTTCTGTCATGCTTCTAGAAAGACAAATAATAAAGTCAAAGCAAAATCAACATAACCTGTTATCTCCATAAGTTGTGCATTATCTAACAGAAAAGATAATAATTTAAAGGATTCTAATAATGCACAATTTACCTAAAGATAGGTCACAGGTTATGTTGACCTTGCAAGATTGGGACTTCTAATCTGGCTTGATTTAGAATGCAATTGCTGATGCAATTGATATGAACAATGATAGATAATTGACATTGTGAGCATTAGAAAAATATTACTGTATAAGCACTTCTAGAATTATAGTCCTAATAAAATTTCACCCAATGAACTATACAAAACATCTCGTGTACTTATTAATATGTATGTTAGTTTACCAGCTTATGCCAAATGACATTGATCATGTTAAGTGTTACCCTTTTTTAATTTGAAGTGCTTATTTGGTTGTTTGTGTTTAAATGTTATCCTGGCGTAATTGCTTTACTTAATAGCCTAGAAGTGTTGGATAACAATTGTACACTTAAAGTCTTCACATAGAAGGTCTAATCAAGCAAAATCATTCAAAAATCAGGAATATTCATTGAAGTAATCCTAAACAAAAGCAAGAATTTCTATTGTCTTGAAAACACTTCAAATGTTAATTTCTCTGGTAATAATCATCCAATTGTATTGGGATTTTCACAAAAAAGTAGCTATGTTGATAATAATCTAAAGTATGAAACTAAAAATGGTTTACACCCAAACACTAGTATCTATATTGGCCTAACACATACCTAAATGCTTCCTGAAATACTTGCAAACCACTCAGCAATATCTTCTCCTCCTTGCTGTACACATCAGCATCTTCTTGTCTTGTCTCCTTGCGACGGTGACGTCTTGAGGCGGATCTTGATAAAGGTCGTGGTAAGCGCTCAAGGCAAGCCTGCATACTTTGAAGGAGTTCTATGAGAGAGCTGTAATCTACTGGTTTAGGAAGGTGATCTTTTCTGCATATGAAAAGAAATAAAGGTAGGTAAATACTGAATGAAAGGAGATCATTATTAAACTCATAAATCAGAATGCCACAATTCCCTTTCTAATGATATCAAGGCTGCCTCATACTTTTTACATTAAGTTATCCTCATTTTTTAGGGTGTACCACCAGTAACCCCTCCTTCCCCCAAACAACAAAAGACAAAAACATATACAAAAAAACAATTTTCCAATTCAAGGATGATATAATATATTTGAACCCTTATTTTATGTTTTGTAATGATTCTCGATATTTTTATTGCATATAATAATGCAACCATTCTCTAAAATGCTCTTATAATATTACAGAGATCTGTATGAGGTGTCAAATTACAGGGGCAAAATTTGCTCGCTCAAAGCCTAAAGGCATATTATGTGATCTTTTTTACGGAATTCCCACTATCTTTGATTTTGCCCAATATGTCGCGGTGATCCGGGTATTTTTGTCATTTGCCGTTGACAACAAAGCAAAACGTTTTAACACATCAGTTTGTACGCTCTACCATACACAAGATCTTTCCTAGTGATTGCATGAGAACGAGTAAGCGACTGTTGATTACATTAGCAAACGGCATGTGACGTCATTCCGGGCCGACCTATAAATGCATTTTTGGTTCAAATTACATTTATAAACTTGAAACTAAAAGGTATAGCTCATACAGAAGTGGAGATATAGCTGTTTGTAGTGTGATGACCAGGGGTGGTGCCGGAGTACAAACTCCATTGAGAAAATCCCATCATGCATTCTTTTTACAATAACTCATCCCTTACGAAAACGCAATCCCCAAAATGTGGTTGCAGCAAGGTGGTACAAGGATGCGCAAGCTTGTCGCAAATTTGCGCAAGCTTGGTGCAAGGATGTGGATGATTGCTGCAAGGTTGCGCAACCTTCTCAGAAGAACCAAACTGGTTGCGCAAGTTTGTGGATTGCTGCAAGGTTGCGCAACCATCTCAGAAGTATCAAACTGGTTGAGCAAGCTCCCTGCAACCTCTTACGAAACACTAAACTGGTTGAGCAATGTTTCTTCTTATGTTCAAAGGTCAGGTCAAAAGGTCAAACATGTGAAATAAACATTACTGTCATTTAAACCTTTACGAAAATTGTAGTGACTTTGATGATTAATTGTACCCATACTTTTTAATCAATTTCATAATGAAAATAAGTTTTGCTAGAAAAATAAGTTGTGTATCATACCCTAATCTTTGAAGGAAATTGATGGTGCAGATAGAAAAACAGTTTAAACAGTAAAGTTTAAAAGCTTATTAGTATTTGGTTCCGAATTTTTGAGGCAGGTTTTTGGTGAAAATTTAAGATCCTAGTTATGCCACTGGTGCCAACCATCATAACCTTGCGCAAGCTTGCAGGGCTATGGTTGCAAACAGGTTGTGCAAGCTTTAGATGTTTCTGCAAGCTTGTGGTTATACCGCAAACATACATTGCAAGGTTGCGCAAGCGTGTATTTTTCCAAATTTAACCTCGTCCTTGCGCAACCTTGCAGTGCTAGCTGGTTGCGAACAGGTTGCGCAAGCTATATTGGTGTTCCTGCAAGCTTAAGGTTACACCTCAAACTGACATTGCAAGGTTGCAAAAGGTTTTGCTGCAACCTCATATTTTTCCAAATTTAACCTTGCGCAAGCTTGCAGAATTGACTGCGATAAAGGTTGCGATTTTCATAAGGGATCATCCCCTGATGTTACAACTGGTCCAAAATTCTACATCGAGAAAACGAGAGATACACTAGATGTATACAGGAATCCATATGGATAAGAAGAAAAGGTGAAATAGTCATGAACAATGACGGGGGCCGGGCTTATCAACTTAGTCATGCATACAGATTTTTGTTTTTGAATTAGCTAACATAAAGGCATCTGTCAAGAATTTATTTAGCTAGGTGTATAGCACACATAAATATTTGTGTTGGTGTGTGCTCAGAATGTGTGGTATCTTGAATAGCTCTGAAATCGCAAAATCACCCATCCACAGCATTAAGTATTGGGATGGGGGGGGGGGGGGATGATGCATATGTGTATGGGTAAATTGGATTTAAATACAGTCTAAAACAATTGCAATGAGTATACATTAAAACAAATTAAATATCTAAATTTAATTTGTAAATAATATATAGACTCGGAACAAACTGGCGAGAATTAAATTAACAAAGACCTTAAAAATACACCGTCTCAAACCCGGTCCCTCTTGCTATCGCGGCGATTGGTATTGCAGAGTTAACGAATTGGAAGAGTGAATGATCCATCATCATATATTTTATAAACATGGATTTCCCAAAAGCAAGCCTTATATTAAACTTTGTGCAAGGCTTTCATTACTGTGTACACTGTAAAAGGCTTGATAATTTGTTAATTAATTTGTTATCGAATTATGGAATTGCAAGTATAGTATGACTTCATTTATTTAGTATTATTAGATCTTGCTAGCAACATAATTAAATCACCATGGATGCTAAAAGCTTTCACGTTAGAAAGACAATTTAAACCAAATTTGATATGTTACCTTGTAGAAAATTGTGAACAATGGCGTAAGTAATAAAATAATGAGAAGAAAACACTAAGTCTGATCAGTAACAAATAAGGTCATATTAGATATTGGATGACGTACTAACATGAAACAGACTGGCAACACCAAATGGGCTGCTACTATCTGCGTCATGAGTTCCAGTTGGTGCATCATCACCTCTCAACATGAATTGACAAGAGCTCTTTTTTAAACTTATACTGATATGCATTTGTCATTATATCTTCTGAGCTTCATTAAGTTTTATTCTGAAGTTTACTACTATCAGTATCATTTATGAAGAATCTGTTCAAATAAAAGCAACAAATAATGGTTTCATATTATTGCAAATTACCTTACTTTGGAGTAGGTTCCAACCAAGTTTTAAAAATACACATAACCATAAACTAAACCAATCAACAAAATAACCATCAACATTAAACAACACCAAAACAAACAAACAAATACGTCAACAACAAAAATATACCAAACAAACCAAGAAATTTACCATACCATACACATACCAAACAGCAAATAAAGATATAAATTACGAGTTTAAGAATTGTGATGCGGCGCTTACAGCTATAAGTTATAATCAGCAGCCAGAGAGGGGATATAACACAATGTACCAACCTGAGTAGATGCTTTAAGGCATGTCCTGTCTGTATCTGAACTGTGGAGTCTGCATGTTTTAAACATGCTTGCAGGAGACTGTTGATTTGCTTATGAATGCCAAGACCATTCAATAGGTGGACATCTTCAGGTTGTCTACGGAGTAGAGAAACAAATATAAGGTTTGGAGGATACTGTATACGAGGGGGTATCAGAAAGTTCTTGCCAAGGCCATGTAAATCAATGACGTCTTCCAACGGTGATGTGTACATGGTAAATTATAATGGTCCAATAACTGATTTTTGTAGGAGAAGAATATTATTCTCAGATTTTTAAAAAACAATTTTGTCATTTGTCACTCGTAGGTCTCAATTTATCTCTGTAAATGACAAAAATGTTAAACCTCATACTCCTCTGGAAGGCTACCCACAAGGATCCGTTTTTGGACCATTATCGTTTAACATGTACACAGCACCGTTGGGAGACGTCATTGATTTACATGGCCTTGGCATCTAGCGCCACCTGTATAAAAAGTAAACATACTTATGAGACCATTTTTGCACCATAATGTTTTTAAGAACCAGTGATTACTCAGACAAAATTTCATCGATATAGCTCCTTCACTTCTGGGTGATGTCAAGAACTTTTTGATACCCCCTCGTATGTGGTAATTTTGAAAGCGTTTTATTTTCGTAAATTTTCCAAGTGGACATGAAAATGTGAAAATATCAACACACGAAAACATTCTTTTTCAATAGAGATACAGTATAATTAATGTAGAAACTACAAAATTAAAGGTAGATGACCCTATCACATTTTCGTAACACAGAATTATTTCAAACATACGGAGATTTTCATATCATATGAAAGCTCGTATTTTTCTCATCATCATACTGAAATTTGACGGCCTAATTCGGTATCATCATCATCCTTCGGCTGCAGAGCAGGCGACCACAAGTTTCTTCCATGCACGACGGTCTTGACGATCTTCAATCATGCCTTCATTGTCCCCTAGTAAGCGTTGTATATATGTCAGATATGTTGTGCAAGGACGACCAGGTCTCCTTCGGCCATGTGTTGGTGCATAGGTGGCATACTTTTTAGCTGGCTCTTCATCAGGGAGACGGAGTATATGGCCAAGGAATCTCAGCTGGCGGCGCTTTACATGGTGGATAAGAGGCTCTGTCTTGGTCATGTCATAAATTGTGGTGTTTGGGACATGATCCATGCGCTTGATGTTTAGCATTATCCTGTAGCAAGAGGTAGCGAAGGCATTTATTTTGCATTCCATATCTTGGGATATCACCCAGGATTCACATCCATACAGTAAGATGGTCACACAGGTGGTATTGAATAATTTCATCTTTGTTGTGATACCTATTTGAGGGCTCCTCCAGAGGCGTTCTAACTTCCAAAAAGCGCACCATGCTAATGCCTTGCGTCTCTTAAGATCACTTGCACCCGATGCCATCATAGAGCCAAGATACCTGAAATCAGTCACATGGTTGATGGTATCCCCATAGACCTGAAGTGTCGGGTGAGGATTGCAGTTGGCAGTCATGTACTCTGTTTTAGATACGCTAATGTAGAGGCCGAGGTCTTTTGCTGCTGCAGCAGTTTTTGTCAGCTGCGTCTGGGCTCGTGGAATTGTTGTCTCGAGTAAGGCAATGTCATCAGCAAAGTCTAAGTCGTTGAGAACAATGGCAGGATGACGCCTCGAACGACGTGGATGTGTCACAACTCCTGAGTCATGATAAGATGTGGCCTTCGTCAATAGGTAGTCTACCAGTATCACAAATAGAAATGGAGCCAGAACGTCACCCTGTAGCACTCCAGTGGAGACAGCGAAAGGATCAGAGATACTGCCATCGACCATCACAGCACTTCTCGAGTTGTTGTACAGTACACCTATAGCGTAGACTAAAGCTTTTGGGATTCCGTAATGTCGCAGTACTGCAAACATAACTTTCCTGTTTATGGAGTCGAAGGCTTTCTTGAAGTCTATGAAGGTGACTGTGAGAGGTAGCTGCTGGTCTTTAAACCCTTCCATGATCCTCCTCAGTATGTGGATTTGCTGAGCACAGCTTCTGCCAGGGCGCAAGCCAGCCTGGTTATTCCTCAAGATGGGGTCGACATGATCTCTAATTCTGTTGAGCAGGATCTTGTTGTATACTTTAGCTGCAATTGACAGAAGAGATATTCCTCTATAGTTGGTCATAAGTGAGAGGTCCCCCTTTTTAGGTAGAGGCACAATAACACTGGTGGTCCACTGGTTGGGTGGTTTCAGGGTGGTGTAAACTTCCATGCAGAACCCATGGACAACTTGTACCAATACGTCACCGCCGTTTTGGAGTGCTTCTGATGTGATTGCACAGTCAAGACCTGCAGCTTTCTTGGGCTTCATTTGATAAACGGCTTCCTGTGTTTCCTCAAGTGTGGGAGGATCAATGTGGATGGGCAAGTCCTGAGCAGCAGGTGATGGTAGATCAGATGGGATTTGACCACTGTCATTGTTTTATAGCAGTGAGCTGAAATACTTTCTCCATTCTGCAAGCAGGTCTTTGTCATTCTTTGGGGTGGTACCATCTCTTTTCTTGACCTTGACGCTGGACTTCCTATCTTTCCCAGAGAGATCATGGATGATTTTCCATGTGGTGGAATAGTCGCCTTTCTGGTCAGCCTGATGAAGATCTTCCATCTGTTTGTTGAGCATGGATGATTCATCTGCCTTGTAAGACTCATTCAAACAGGTGTTGAGCTTTCTCCATCTGTCTCTGGATTGCCGTGACTTTGAGACAAGGTAACGTCTTTTGGCCGCGTCCCTCTCAGACTTTAGGTGAATGGTCTTGTCCGTAACCCAGGTTGGCATGCCATGAGGTTTGAAACAGCTTCTGAAACAGCTTCCTCAAACTGTTAATTCATATCTCTCAGTTATTGGTGTGGATGTGTCGTTACACTTGAGGATTTCGAACCTGTTTGACAGCTCAATCTGGAATAGCTCTTTTGTGTCAGCGTTCTGCAGCTTTTCCCAGTCAAACCTCGGTCTTGTGCAGGGTTTCCCTTTGGTAGATCTTAGGCTACACACGAGCTTGATGCTGACAATCCGGTGGTCTGAGTCTAGTTCAACAGAGTGTTGTATGCTCTACAGTTCCTTAGGGAGTTTGTCCACTTGCTGTTAATTAGGATGTGGTCGAGCTGGTGTTTAGACCCTGCTGGGTGCATCCATGTCCACAGACGGCGTCTGGGTTGAGGGAATCTTGACTGCGCTGGGCGGAGTTTATATTCTTCGCACATACTCACTAGCCTCTCTCCATTGTTGTTTGTCATGTCATAGAAACAGTTTCGGCCAATAACCTCAGGGTGTGATGAGTGGCTGTCTAATCCAACTCGGGCATTAAAGTCTCCCAAAATCAAGTGGATGTTGTGTGTTTTCACCTGTTCAAGATGGTTCTCCAAGTTGTTGTAGAACTCATTTTTGTCGTCAGGAGTAGCACTTTCAGTTGGAGCATAAATGGACGTAATAGTGAGTTTGGGATTACCATGGAATGTGGCAGTGATGATTCTGTTGCTGATGGAATTTACACTCTGTAGGCATCTGCGTCTGTATTTTGACACTAAAATACCAACACCTCCCTGACGCTGATTTGTAGCTGAGCTATACATTAGGACCCATTTTCTGTCATCAGACCATAGCTCGTCGGTGTTGTTGGAAGTAATCAAGCGATGTTCCTGTATGCCAATGATGTCTATACCTGCATCTGCACAGCCTACAAATAGTTGGTGTACCTTCCCTTGTTGGTATAGGGTACGCACGTTGTATGTAGATACAACAAGAGGTTTGAAGGCAGATAGACGACGCTTCTCGGGACCAACAGTTCGTGATGTTGTGCCGAGTTCCCGCTGGCCCGTCATAGAGTCATTTGTTGACAGCCGCCCAGCTACCTTCGAGTTTGTAGTACTTGGTTTTTTCATTGTGGTTTTCGTAATCGAATTTGTTGCCAGAATTATTTTGGCCCAGTCTGGCAAGCTATACGGGTAATTAGCCTGATTAGCTTTGGTCCGGGTGCACTATTTAATCCATAGTTGGGAACTATTTAACCCATAGTTGGGAAATAATTCCCATTATAATTCGGTATAATGACAGAGAAATCGACGAAATAGCGTTGAATTACCGCGAATGGTGGTTACCACCGATATAGTTTGTGTACTACTCAATGGGTTCAGTTCACAGCATCTTGTGCGTCTAAAATAAGAACCATAATAGCTATGCATCTCAAATTTTGGGACACGACGTTTTTAAGGATGACCTTTCATGTGGAATAGAAAACTTCAAGTTGAAAATCGGAACATCTACCTTTAAAGTCTCACACATTGTCAAAAACTATAAGATCGCAAAAATGACCACTTATACAGTATACTATGTCTACAATAAATCAATCTAATTATGATCAGGTACTTGATTGGTCACAAATGTGTGACAAAGAAAAATAAATCGCATCTTTTTCTACTTTATCTCGTTTTCAATACTTTTTAAGGGAAGTGTCAACCCTATTATTTTGATGATCAACTTTTGCTTCTAAGTTTGAGAATATTGAATAAAAGTACATAAAAGTATACATTTTTAGAAAGGAAATTTGATAAGGAAGCCGATGGTGATATCAATGTAATACCAAATAAACTAAATTTTGAGAAATGAACCAAAAAGCCATTTTTTACCCCACATTTTTCAGACAGCATAACTATAAAATAAAAAATGGTAATTTGTTCTAATATACGTTTTTGTAAACAAAACAATTTTGTCTAGGAGGCAATTTTTTCTTTTTCCAAAATAAAGCTTGGTTTTGGAAATATTGCTAAAAACATCGGAAAAGTGTAAAAGTCGTGTTTTTTTGCGTACATTTCGCTAGAAATGGATGCATATCTCGAGTTTAAAATCCATAATCGAAAAAATAAAAAATTGCCTCCTAGCGCTGAAAGTCCTCTACACAATGGTAGTAAAAGCTTACCTGATAGTTTGATATATTTTTAGTTATGTTGTCTGAAAATTCGTAAAATTCCTTCAAATTTGAACTTCTAGAAAACATCGATTTAGTAAAAATATTGACATTTTCCACCATTTAAAGCTAAATGTTCACGGAACACACGGGCGTGTGACCTAAAAAGCGAGTATACTATTATGAACAATCATAATAAACTATCAGATTCAATTTATATTGTCACAATGTGAAGAAATTGGAAGAAAACTGAAATTTAAATGATCGTAAGATTGGCCTTTGTTTACATTTTAGACATTGTTTTGCGCTCTTTTGTTTTTCGCATCTACGTCGCAGATATTAAGCGGCGCGTCTAGTATTACGCGCGGGAAGTTTCAGCGCGCGACGCAATGATCGAACAGCTGTCGCAGCATTTGAAAAGCGCGGAACTCCGCTTAAATACCCGCCAAATAACTATGCGCCTTTTCCTGACTCAAACTTACCAAAACAACAATTTAAAATCACCCAAAAGAACGGGAAATAATAGCTTCCGACTAGTAACTTATGATGGTAATGATAGTATACATATAAAAGTATAAAATAATAGAGAAATATGAAATTCAATTTTTGAAACAAGTGCCGGGTTGACACTGCCCTTAAGTTACAAAGACATGCATTACCAGACCAACTATATAACTTCCAAGATATGTAAGTAGAGGATATTAAAAATGGATGTTGAAAGACTAATGGCCCGACACTGTCTTTTTGAGACTTCTTCCTTCATTTCTTGTCAAAGGTTTGTAAGGTGATTATTAGTTAATAAAATGCCCTTTAGATGAAATTTAGTAGTGTTTAAAGCTAAGCATTCCACGTATCAATATACAGGGTGATCAAAGTAATAAATTGTGCATGGGTTGTAACAGCCCATGACCTTGATGTGTGCATTAAAGAAACGGGAACACATAACGTATGAAGGGTATCTTATTTACATAATCTTTTGCAAAAATGAAAGATATTGACAGAACAATAAGTAAAAAGACAATATTTGTAAGCTGACCCTTTTGTAACCATTCCAATGGGATTTACACACAGTAATATTTTGCTAATTTGTCAGTCAATTTTATTCATTTTTTCAGAAGGCGTAGTAAATTAGATATGCTTTACACAAACAAGATCAATTGTATGGTTTACTGCACACATTACAGACAAAGGCCATTACAATCCATTTTTCAATTAATCAAAAAGTTATTATCATTCATCCATATAAATGTATTCAATGTATAACTGTGTACAGCTTACCTCTTCAAAATGTCAGATAGTACTTGTAACCTGCAGTATTTAGCAAGGAAAAGAAACATTCAATAATTATAACTATGTCTACAATTATCAGCATGTGTGGGAAATATGAAATGTAAATAGCTTTTGTTTTAGGAGAATTTGCCTAATTGCCTAAAAATAACCATTAAGAGAGTGTATAAACTGCTATTGAGCTTTCAAGAGGTGTCAAAATAGTTTGAGACATGTGAATTATACAAATCATACACTGGATATAAGAACTCTCATCCGTTTTTACAATTCTAAATATTAATATGTTGGTTCCTTGAATGGTGATGAATTGTGGTCAGAAATTCCGAACAAAATATCTTTCACATATGAAGAGCTTTGTTGCAAAAGGGCCACCGTCCACTTCTACATGTTACTCATTTTGCATTATTGAATTTGCATTGACAAGTCCATGGAATATTAATCAACATATTGTATGGCTGTGTTCATTACTGTTTCTATGACTTGGATTAGTGCATCCATGCACGCCAATTGAGGCACCAACAATACAAGCCACATTCAACATAATGAATAGCCATCCATTCAATAATGCAAAATGAGTAACATGCAGAAGTGGATGTAGGCCTTTTTGCAACACAGCTCTTCATAGTGGATAATTCCTGTAAGAACTCAGCTTTTTATCTTCTTAACTAATTATAACATTCATAATAACAGGCAACATTATTAATTTTACATATATGTGACTATCCAGCACAAAGGTACGATAAAGTCGGGAAAACAGGTTCTGAGATAAGGCCCAATGAACTTTTCAATAAATAATAGGAAACAAATGAATTTGTAATGGATTTATTGTACTACTACCTATGTACCAAGCAATATCGACATACAGTACAATATATAATTCTTAAACAGTCAAGTATGTAAAGCAATTCTCATTGGTTCTCAGAGAAATTGGTGACATTTACATTAGACAACTTAACAGTGTGCATTAATTAGCGTTAACCACCCTCGCTTCAATGTGTGGTAACCATAGTTTTGCTCCATAACGCGCACTTCTGCAGTGCATCTACTGAGCATTTCCTGTGTGCTTATGCTGGCATTTTGCGGACGCACTCACCGCACAGGATTGGATGGAATGTTTGTGGGTTATTCCATACTAACAGGGGTAAAAGTTGACAAATGCGGGCAATTAAAGGTACAAATGTGATTAAATAAATGTACAAAGTATGACTGTTTAAGAATGAGAATAAAGTTATTATTTTTAGACCATACCCGAGTTATAGACCGTACCTGTGTTTGGTAGTATTAATTTTTGCATAGAACAACTCCTCCTGCAGCGTTGTTGTTCTACTTAAAATAATACTATCCCCATGCATTTATGTCAGACAATATAACACAGGTAAAGTCTAAAAACAATACCTTTACTCTCTAATTATAAAGCTGATTTACAGGAGAATATCCACGTTCAATATCTCAATAAATACTTAGACCATCTTTACATCATATTTGTGGTAGATGGTCACATTTATATACCATGCATTTGGTATTATTTGTTATGTCCTACCCTTGTTTCAAAGCATCTGTGTTGTTGAGTTTAACACAATGATGCACAGCTCTTACAATGGACTCTATACCATACACAGTATGGCACTTGCTAAAGAAACTCTGGCACTCTGTGAACAGGAGCAAACATCCAAATGTGCAACTGTAAAAAAAAAACAGTATGAAAAGAAATTACGATGTGCCTTTTAAGAATAAATACATATCGAGGGTTTAGTGCAACAAAGGGCTATCTGCATATTTTGCCAAAATGAGATTTTGGTATCAAAATGATCCGTACAAGATCAGGAACCTAATTATGAGAAAACAGTAAATTCACATAATCAAAAACCAATTGGTGACAATGATGGGTACAAAGCTTTAATTCACATTTTCTCAAAATCACCGAAATGCAGATAACCCTTTGTTGCACTAAACCCTCGATATACAACAAGTATTTGTGATACACTATTCCCCAGAGGCTAAAAGCGCTGACAAAGATAGACGATAACATTATTATAATAATATACAGAACAAGATTAGTTGAGGAACAAATATGTCTTGGCACCTTCTTGAAGAAACAGACTGTAAAATAAATATAAGTAGATCATTCCATAACTTTGATGTGAAAACAGTGAAAGTTCTATCACCAGCTTTACCTATAGATGGGGTGACAGGTGACGTCACACCGGGCAAAACGTGGCTAGTTGCTATTGTTCTTTGCCCGGCAGTTTGCGCGCGCATCATGTTTTGTTTAGGACCCGTGCTTTTAAAACTCGTGCCAAAGCATTACAAAGGGCAATACGGCATAGCGGACAGTGTTGTGGTCATATGCTGTTCCCTCAAGCGTGTATCGACAGTCCAGTCCCTTCGCCCGTTGCGTTTGTTGATAAACATTGGATGTAAACAACGGTCACCTCATCTATAGGATACTAAATAAGAAGATGATCCTTGGAAGATCGTAAGTGTCTATTTGGTAAAAGTTTGATAGGTACATAGGTGCAAGTCCATTTAATGACTTACAAATGCACTTGGGCAATTTAAAAGTGATCCTCTGTTGAACAGATTCAACAATAAATTATTTAAAGAAAGAAAAAGTTTGAGAAATCTATGATCATAAGGACCTTGTTAGTCATATTATGAGACATAACCGGAACAAATCTAATCTCTTACGCTCGCTGCTCAGCATTAAGGTCCAGTGATTTGCATGTATCCCATAGAGCAAGTTGGTTTCACTTTTATTGAGTAATACCCATTATCAGGCATGAGAATGAACAAAACATGAACAAAACTGAACAAACTGAAAATGTGCGTGAAATCCAGTTAAAAAGGCCAAAAACAGGTTGAAATTAAAAGAAAGTGCGGAAATTTGGACCACACAAAAAAATTAATTCAATTTTAAAACTGAAAATTCCATGCCTGCATTATTCAAAATCACACCCTGAGTTTCAGTAGACAGACAATCCTTATTTAAGTTATAGGCCAATTTCTCTCTATATCTACTGTTAACATTAAATAACCAAGTTAGAAGTATGAATGACAATGATATAACACCCAACTTAAAATAAAGATAAAAAGAGGAAATAGAGTGACCAATTCATTATCAAATTTCAACACACAAAAAACCTTTTGCACTTTAACACACCTCAAAACCTGCAACTTTCATAACATCAACTTAGAACGTGAGATTAATTTTGGTCAAAATAGGTTGACCATTTTACATGCTGTAAAGGTTCAAGCTGTCACCTAAAGACCCAAATTCTTGGGACAATTTTGATCTTAAAAAATTATGAAAAGTTTTTTAATTTGTTTTTGCAAATGTGGCATCATACAAAGACCCTCTTGTTTGAGAGTAATTTGATATTGTCTAACCCAAAGACCCCAGTGTGTACATATTCTCTGTCACTGAATACCCCTGGATATGAAAGCTAGGGCTGCCTCAGCCGACTCAGTGATCTTCCCGCATCGCATAGCATTTCGTCCTGTAACCATTTTAAAACATGGAACCGCCGTACAACTTGTGACATTTCAATTCTCACAACCCTAGCGCACATAATACTGGAGGGATTAGTGATTGGACAGCACCTACAAAAAGCTGGTGTCCTAATGAACAATTCCAATTGTTTAAAATGCTAATCGCTCCATTATTTTTAATTTTGAAAGAAGAATGGGGATCAGCAAACGCATAAGAAATGTGATGCTTGATGGATAACTCCGTACTAAATACATATCAACAACTTTGCCAAACAGTTAATCCAGTGAAGCACGGCTAAAAATTACAGTTTTATTACCAGGAGCTACTTTTTTCAAAAGTAGCGCCCGGATCATTGGATTTATTGAGAACCGGGAGCTACTTTCATTCTACCGGGAGCTAACTTTTTATTAAATCCAGCGTGGCAGCATTGTCAAATCGAAATTCAATGTCTTAAGCAAGTTTCCCGATCGTCAATGGGCGGTGGTTTGGACAAAATATCAGCGCATTGGTTGTTTATTTTTCAGCATTACCGGGCCTTGGTGTCATGCTCTATAGGGCTCCCACGTAGGAATCCCATGTTGTGTTTGACATACACATTCTAGCAGCGTTCATACATGTAGTTCACCTCTCCAGATGTGAACAAAAGAAAAGCCCTATCAACATGTATTATAAAGGGTTCAAATAAAGTACCCCCACACACCTAAATTCAGATCATATTTGTTTGCAATAATTCCACACACACTTGGATGTTTTGGAAGATACACTTATGAATAGGAAAAACGCTTGGCTACCCATAGAAAGTTGTCCCCTTTTAATTAAATATCATTATTACTTTTCCCAAAATAGTCACATTGTGTTTTCAGAAAAAGTGGCACTTTTCAAGATCATACACGAGTTTGTTTGCATAATTCCACACACAATTAGGCGGTTTGAGAGATTGAAATACTTATGAATAGGGAAAACGCTTGGCTACCCACACAAAGTTTCCCCCTTTTGATACCATGTTTACTTTTCCCAAAACAGTCTCATTTCCCAAAAAATGATGTTTTTTCCAACCATGCAAGGAAGTTCATGAAGTAAATGGTCGACACTATTGGCTAGTAATGCATGAAAAAAAATATTTTATTTTATATTATATTTTAAACAAAGACCAGCTAAAGAAAGAAAAAGGTGTTTTTTTTAATTGAAAATAAAGACAATTGAAATGATTTTTTTTTGTATGGGATCTTGAAAAGTGCTACTTTTTTTTCTGAAAACATAACTTTGGAGAAATGTGACTGATTTGGGAAAAGTAAACATGATATTGAAAAGGGAAAACTTTCCATGAGTAGTCAAGCGTTTTGCCTTTTCATACTTTTTTGAACCCTTTATATTTTGTAGTATTATGGGATAAACGCTTATACTGCTGTGGGGCTTGGCCTTCCATCGTTTTATAATGGAATGATCCCTAATGAAAACTTCACCTTTCAATGAAATCCAGACTGACATCAGTGTTGATTATTAATAAGTGATCATTGATTACCTTAGAAGAGCTCCATCGGTGGTAGCTAATGCCTCAAATAAGAATTCTGCTATATCAGCATCCAGTAAATCATCTGAATAATGTGTCACATCTTGATCATGTTTATCTTGGTCTAGGATCTGTTTCACACATTGCATGCTGCTTACTTGAAGACTGCCATCTCTACTCATCAACATCTAGAATGAAAAATGAGCATAATCTAGTGACCTACCTCTGCATCTTATCTCGATTCAAATGGTCTGGTATGTAGCTAAGTGATTAATTAAAACAACTTCCAGTACTTGCACATTGATACTGCTTAATAACTGTAATGTGCTTTGAAGAGTGCACACCACCAAATAATATTTTGCATTCTGGCAATACCCGGCAGTGTTTGAAATTAAGATTACCTCACCATAAATCTAAATATAACATCCTAGAAAAGGTAAAAGGTGCTGTAAATATACCTAAATGTTTCATAATTTGGCATTTGTAGGTTATTTCCTTCACATTAGCCATTAGGCTCGAAATCTCTAGGTTTCTCTTGAATAGTATCATTTTACACGATGTTACTGTTTCCACCAATTTAGAGCTAAAATCCCTGATCTTAGGTTATATGCAGCCTGTCGTACCTAAAATAGATATCATTGGCCCAGAGCGAAAAAAAAATGCTGGTTACCCCCACAAAAATGATTGTTTTTAAGCAGAAGACATCTTGATCTTCAATAAAAACAATGATTTGAATGAACCAGTTTGCTCTAAAAGGTGAAAAAAATTAACACAAACTTGACCTCTTAACCACACAAAGCAATAGGGAACTGATTTGGTGGTGTGGGACCTGTAGAAGATGGACTGTGCATAGGAGTTGATTATTTTTTATGAAAAATGGACTTGTTACTACTTCACATCATCTCAACACTTAACTTGGGAGGCGATGTCAGCTCATTTTTCACTTTAGTGATCGCATCATATCGTGTGCATAACAACAATACTATGGTGTCAACACCTGCGCAATCAAAGAAAAATATCGGCCTTTTAGCATAGAAATGCTGTGCTTCTGATGAGATGATATGGAAACAATGTTTTAATCCTAACTCTAGATCACCACACGACAACAGATTTCTTCTCCGACCTCCAAAATTCACCAGAAAGGTCACCCGACCCCCCACCCCGGATTTGAACCACTGACCTCCAGAACCAGGGCCCAGATCCTAGCCACTACACCACGGCTGCCAGTCGGCACTCGGCGAGTATATTGGCCTCGTTATATAGCCGGGGTCCGTTTTATAGCCCAAAAACCTGCACGCCAGGTTATAAAAAAAACATTTTTTCCGCACAGTTGCCGTGTGGTGTAGTAGAGTTAGGGTTATTGAACATGCTGACATTCTCCCAGTTGAAACATTGCTACGATTTAATCTCCATATGTTAACCGTAAGTTAATAAGTGCATTCAGGATGTGAATCATTGGTATTGATTAAATTTACTACTTTATTTACCTTTTTAAGAGCAGATGGTAGGCTTGATCTATTGCCTTGTTGCATCAATCCTCTAGTCACTTCTTCCCTTTCTAAAAGCTTCTTCAGCAATCCTACCACAAACAACATGGAATAACAAAGGGAAAACTCAAGATGTTTAGGTGTTATACTCTACCTTGGTTCAGTCCAAGGAGAGAGGAGACTGATATTTGGTGTTACATGTAGACCATTTCAAATTGAGATCGGAAATCTTCGGAAAAACAGGTCACGTGGAGTAGGTGCGTTGCGCGTTCTTCACAACAGTTGATCGCATTCACAGCATTGCCCTAGTTGATTGCCCGCCTATGTTTACATACGCGCGTGCACACATGAGAAGTAAAACGTGGAACGAGACTATTTTGTTTTTTTATCAACAAAGGCGCTGACGGACAAATTCCAAATGTATCGAGCAGACGGTAAAAAGTGAAAATATTACCCCAAATCTCTTTCATCTCACTCGTTTTTGTAACTGAAATGCCGCAACATCAACTTTGTGAGGGATACAATCTATCACCAACACCAGCGCAATCTACCACACGGGCAGACGGGTGAAAAACACATTGTTTTTCTCCGGCACATGGCCATGACCTGTCAGGAGCTGACAGGTCATGGAACCGAGTGTCAAACAATCGGCTAATCGGAAACATTCGGAACCGATCGTATATTTTCGGATTTGAAATGGTCTATGAGCAAGCTATCACAAATTAGCCTAGTTGTTAAGTATTATGACCCAATTTTGAAAAAATAAATTGAAATTGAGGTTTTACATAAAAATCTGACAATACTGGGATTCAAACCCAGGACCTTTCAGTCCCAAAGAGAATGTTATAAACACTAAACCAGCAAAGGTTGTCTGTGCTGAGGTAGAGATTTTAATCTTACAAAAGAGGTAGGGTAGCCCATAGTGTATTACGGAATAAACCTGTGTATAACTCATAACTCTTTGCACTGGACTAATTTGTGGATGTAGGACATTCATACTCATAGGTAGCGCCTGATATTTGGTTGATGTAGATTCACCAGTCTGGGTGAATGTTTTCAGCTTGGATGGTGATCGGGACAACAGTGCATTACAGGTCAAAGATTTAAAAAAAGGTGCCAGCAGCAGGTATGATGAAAATTGAAAGTGTTTCTTGTGTGGGTAGGGTCAGGTACAGGTACAAAAGTATTTGGGGCTTTCTCATCCTGGGCAAGGTGACGTGACTGCCCTACAGGTCTAGTTTTAAATTGATAAAATTGATTTTAAAATGAAATGCACTTTGGAAGATCAAAAAATCATATTCATTGATTCTCAAGGGAATGCTTCATTTTCCTATCAGATCCAGTCTCTACCCCACAAAGGGCTGTCACGGTCCGTGCAGTTATCCTATCATGTACATCAATCTACTTTGGGGAAGCTCCTGAATTATTATTCCAACTGTTAACAAGCAAACAGCAGATACAAACCCCTCTGATCCTGTTTGCATGACCTTAAAGGTTGACATTGCTACACAGTCACAAAAGATCATTTATATCATCTACGGCCCCAACAATTTGGACACAAGAATGCTCTTTCTCCAAGGAATTTATATTCATGCCAGCCTCAAAAAAGAGATTCATCTCTATCATGATGCATATATACAGATGCATTAATATGACAGATAACTGCTGTTATGCCTTAATTTGCTGTTGATATTAATAAAGGTATACCTTATAATTCTTACCCATGGCATTCTGTTTGAGTTCTTGACTCTGTGCAGCACTCAATACTGTTAGTATCCTACCAGCCATCTGACCATACAGGTGTAATGACATAGGTTGTGTGGCAGTATTCAGTACTTTGAGCAAAGCATACACTGAAGCTGTCTTAGTCTTTTCTTCTGATGCTCCCAAGCAAGTGATCAAGGTACTCATCAGTGGACCTGTGGATGTAGGACATTCATATGCTCATGTTGTAATTTAAAATGGATGAAGCATTTGAATAAGGTGTTGAAAAAAGAAACCCTACCTACCATATGGTCAAATAGACCTCTCAGGTTGGTTGACCGGGCTTGTCTTCTTGTGTACGCCCTGGAAATAGAACCATGGTGTCCACCATGGAAGTCCCACCCCTACCTGATCGTGTCGCAGAGTCAGCTTTGAAAATATTAAAATATTATCCTTGGCATATAATGATAGCCCGCCTGATCCCATCACAAAAGAAGCCCACACTACCAGCACCTATTAGTGTAGCCAGGCCCAGTGTACGATTTACCCAGTGTCGCATCGCGAAATGTGACGCACTTTTGAAGACTAGCTATGCAATTGCACAAATATGTAGCAAAAGGTGCGAGGCAAAAAGATTGCCTACTTGATCTTTGATCACGTACCATCAAAGCCAAACCTACAAAGATTGAGTTTCATCGTCAAATAAACTTGAAAAAAATGACAAATAAAGTATCGCCAATCGCCATTGGCAGCTTTTATTTTGTTTTCATCAAGAGTCAGGGCTCAAATCTTCGGTTTAAAATTAAAACATGGCTGAGATCTGCGCAAGTTCTAAGAAATTGTCATCATTGGGCGATCTTATATAATTGATAGCCACTCCCTTCGTTGCAAACCGGAGCGTAGATGAAATAATACACGCTGTACAGATACAAAGGGGCGTCTGCTGGATTTACAATCAGCCGGTCCAAACTTGTTAATTACCATATGAATGGTGGTCGAGTCGCAGCAAACTTTAGAACGGGTAACAGTTTAATGGATTGCGTGGGTTATTGAAAAAAAGTAAATAAATAAAATATAATATTAGTCTACAATTTGTATGTAAAGGATTAACTTGTTTTACTTATCATTGGCTAATTAATTACAGGTTATGAACTAATTGCCGAGTATTAATTGAGGTCATAATAATGTCTGTATTAATTCCCCTTTTATGCAATGGAACATCGATCCCTATGACGAAACGTTGAAAACTTTCCAGAAATTACATAAAACCTGTGTTAATGAGTGTTAATGACATCTTCCGAGAATGGCTGCAACTGCTGTTAGGCAATGGCAAACCGAGTTGGACATTAAAGGGAAAAAAATGCTATACACATTTTTTGTTAATTGCTACACAAAACTAATAGTGCATAGCACTTTATGCTACATCAAAAAATGCTGGACATCGAACACTGACCTGATCCCGTCACAAAGGAAGCGCACACTACCAGCACCTAGTAGTGTAGCCAGGCCTGTGCCACTAAACACAGACTTTCCATTGCCGATATAAAGCCTCTAGTGAGATAGCGCCCCCATTTTGTGAGGTACATCGCACGTCTCAATGTCCCTTATAAGGATTTTTCGTGCTGTCAATCATGGCATTTTTCAAGATAGCTCCCCCATTTCGTGAGGTACATCGCGCATACTCACGCCCATATCTAGGGGGCTTTATATTTGCGATTCAAATTTCCTCTCCATTACTATTAAACTCCTTGGTGTAGCGCTTTGTATTGATGAGGAAGGTTAGAGTTAATGAATGAGATTGAGCCATTACAAATAGCTTCAAGAAAAAGAAAAATCACCCAAACCAGATTCATATTCAACTGACAGTAGAACTGGGGTTGCTTTTAGTGTATGGTATTCAGATGTTGAGCTGTAGTCCAAAAGTATTCTTACACGGACGTATGCAAGACCGGCTGAAATTTGAAAAATTTGATTCCCCCCTCCCCCCTAAAACTTACCTTTATTTTTATTGATTCTGTTTTATTGAATCCCCAATAAAATCCTTACACATAGGTAAAAACAACTCTTGTTTTTACTAATACTGCTTTTAGATAGATTTTGCACTTGCCCCAAATTTAAACCAAAAACTGCTGGAATTAATGACATTTTTGCAAGCTTTGTTTTAATACACAAACATATTTGATCACTTTTAAACATAATGATAAACAAAAGGCTTATAATAAGTTTGTTTCCAAATCTCCATATTCTCAGCCTATGTGAACAGTTATTTATGACTTTGTTCATCAATTTCAGTACATTTTTCAAGCATATTTTGTGATTTGCACAACTTGAAGCATATCGATCAGTTTACCACTTAAGGGGGGACTCAAAGAAGTTTTTCACTTGATTTTGTGAATTTTGTGAGTGCTGTATTTATTGATCTATTAATTGAATGCATATAAACGTGTACATTTTTGGAAAGGAAATGATCAGAGAATCCAAATTTGGCGTCAATTTTGACCAAAAATGTTGATTTTTTGAGAAAATCTCAAAATTCACTTTTTTGACCCAAATTCTTTTGAACAAAGCTAACAACAATAATTTTGGGTAAAAAATGCCCAAATCGCTTGATGTTGATGTAAAGACACAAACTTAGGGACAATTTATTTTTCAACCTTATCTAATATTTGTGGAAATTTTGACCAAAAAGTGCCAAAAAAATGGAAACTTTTTTGATGTTGCACTTTTTGGTCAAAATTTCCAAAAATATTAGATTAGGTTAAAAAAAATTGTCCCTAAGTTAGTGTCTTTACATCATCATCAAGCGATTTGGTCATTTTTTACTAAATTATTTTTGTTAGCTTTGTTTAAAAAATGTGGGTCAAAAAAGTTGACGCCAAATTTGGATTCTCTGATCCATTTCCTTTCAAAAATGTATACTTTTATAAACATTTGAGTCATAATTCAATAATTACAGCACTCACAAAATTTAAAAAAAACTTCCATAACCCTAACCCCACTACACCATACAAAATCATTCAAAATTGCTGCTGCATTGGCTCGATTACGTCACCTACGGCAAGCATATGTGGGCACGAAGTTTGTGCCCGCATATGCGCTGGGGAGTTAGCTCAGTTGATAGGGCACAGACTGGGGCGCGGATGGTCCCGGGATCGAATCCCGGGGGTGCTCGGCGATTTTTTTTGGTTAAAAATATTGTACTTTTTCCCCTCCCCCCGATACATGCAAAAACATAGCCGTGGGAGTTTAAAACACACAATTTTTCAATGTTCCATAACACTAACCCCACTACACCATACAAAATCATCCAAAATCTCCACTCTTGTGCTGCTGCATTGGCTGGATTACGTCACCTACCGCAGGCATATGTGGGCACAAGTTTGTGCCCCCATATGCGCTGGGGAGTTGGCTCAGTTGATAGGGGCACAGACTGGGGTGCGGATGGTCTCGGGATCGAATTTCGGGGGTGCTCAGTGATTTTTCGGGTAAAAAGATTATTGTACTTTTTCCCCCTCCCCCCGATACACGCAAAAACATAGCCATGGGAGTTAGGGTTAAGTCCCCCCCCCCCTTAAAGATAAAAAGGAATGTGTATGCATTTTGGATTTTGTTTTGACTGTGTACTATACCTTCTGTTTGTAATAAGACATCAGCCAAGGCAGGAATGTTGTTGAGGAGTTGACCCAGTAGTGTCAAAGAAGGTAAAGAGTGTTGCATATTGGCATTTTTCTCCACCTGAAAATGAAAGTAACACACATAAATGTTAAGCTGTTATTTCAAATCTTTTATGTTATCACTCTCCACGCGGCTGCTTGTTTTACCAAATACAAAACAGATTTTTCCAAAAATACTCAAAAAATAAGTTGTTGGAGTTAACCCAACAGTTTATTTTAACCTATTCAAACCATGATTTTGAAGTAATTTGGAAGCATATTGCTCTGTAACTTTTATACAAGATATTTTAGTTTCATGGTTATAAATGTAATTTGACCAAAGTAATGCACTTCTAGGAAAAAATCACATATGGAATGTACGGAATGCTTTCCATGGAAAAGATCGCATAATATGCCTTTAAGTTATGAGCCATGTGGCTATTTGTAGTGTTTCTAGTATCATAATCCTGAGATAGTAAAGGTTAGATAAAAAGCACTGAATTTATTTTGAGAGAGTCATATCAGTCAATTATACAGAAATATTAAAAAAAGCTGTTCGAAGTCAACGGTATGTCCATTAAACCGCCTGGGCACTACCTGTGTTTCATAAAAGATTTCTCATTGGTTTATTACATGATATAATCATCTTGATAACCAATTACAATTTTCCTTAACAATTGTAATTATTCTAACAATGTCTGGAATTGGCACAATATTTGACACATTCTACATTTCAACCAATCGGCAGATGTAGTTATCATTGGGTTAACTTTAAAAATAATATCATATCAAAGGAATCAAAAGCAAATATTTGAAGGCAGCACTAAAGTGATTACATGTTAAATCATACAAATAATATTATCCCAACACTTATGACAAACAAAGAGATGAAAGAAGTCGGTACTATGATTTAATAATATTATATAACCATTAAATGTTGGTACAGCAGTACCAAACAAATATTTGAAAGTGATGCCATATGATCCCTCATGCTCCAGTTAATTGGCCTAATTGTAATAGTACTAGCTGCCAATGCCAAGTGTTCATCAGTCCAAGTACTAAAGGTCAAACCAACCATCTCATTGTACAGTGCCAAGTTACAACCAGTCTTCAGTCACACGGCCATAACCTTATTTGGAAAGCGCTGTAAAGTTAGGCAAATTTTCAACTAAATTGTAGTCTGTGCTGTGTATTGAATTGTAGAGCCCAAGCGTGATGTGTGAGGTGTGGAAAAGTTAGGAACTTGCTAATAATATTATAAGATGAACAATCATGCAGAGATGAAAGTAGAGCATTTGAATGCATGACAGAATGATATAGTTGTCACATAAATAGCAATTCATTTTACCTTGGTGAATTATTCAATAAAGTTATAATCTAAACAAATAGTGCCCAAAAAGCCAATATGTGACGCGATCTGTAAAAACCCGTCGGATGTCGCAAAATGTGAATTAGGGATCATGGGTAAAATGTAAAAAAAAGTAAAGAAAAAAGAAGAAGATTTTGTAAAGAATTTTTTAAAGATTTCTTTAGAAAATTAATGTCCAATACTTTGTGTCATCATCTTTTATGAAATTTCACCTTCAAAAGCTTACATCCCTAATCCCCGGGCCCTAACCCCGGTTTAGGGTTTTTGACCGGGATCACAATTTTTGAGGAAAGAATGCCAACTACACATTCGCGCAGTATACTGCGCTCACTAGGCTTGGTTGACTACGTCATCGAAAACCGACGGCGCATGCATTTGGAGAGGGACTTAGGATTAGCATTTTTTAGCGCTCAGGGGGGTTAGGATTAATAGAACACCAAAAAAAAGAGAACAAATGTTACCATAACCCTAACCCCGGTTTAGGGTTTATGACCAGGATTACGATTTTCGAGGAAAAAACGCCAACTAAATCTCTGGGAACATGCCAGGATTCGATCCGAGGACCCTCCCTTCTCAAGCCTCACGTTCCACCCACTAAGCCACAGCCCTCAGCTACACATTCGCGCAGTATTCTGTGCTCACTATATAGGCTCGGTTGACTACGTCATTGAAAACCGACGGCGCATGCATTTGGAGAGGGACTTAGGATTAGCATTTTTAGCACTCAGGGGGGTTAGGTTAATAGAACACCAAAAAAACAAAAAACTAATGTTACCATAACCCTAACCCCTTTTTAGGGTTTTTGACCGGGATCACGATTTTCGAGGAAAAAAACAACAACTTAATCTCCGGGAACCTGCTGGGATTCAATCCAGGGACCCTCCGTTCTCAAGTCCCACGTCCCACCAACTAAGCCACTGGCCTCAGCTACACATTCGCGCAGTATACTATGCCTTATTAACCTTACAATGTTATTCTATTGAACTATGCATCTCTTTTGGCCTGTTTTCATGATTTCTTGTTTTGTAGCTTTTTATGACATCACAATCATCATTCACTCATAACTTTTTTTGTAGTGATCGTAGAAAAATGATCTGTAATCAGCACAGTTTCAGCTTCCTTATGATATAAATATCTTCAATATGAAAAATCCTACCATGTGGCGGGCTTTTACAGATCGCATCACATAATATGTCAATTCATTCCATAAGGCGACAAGTAAAACCAACCCTGTTCTACGGGGGAAATGGACCTTTCAGGTAAGGTCGGTCTGGCATTTTTGTTCGTGAACATTTGTAAATTTTTAAACTTTTTTTTTAAAAATTCAAAAAATTTCAAAATAAATTCTTTTTTGAAAATTCAAAAAACAAAAGGGGTCAGAAGGGCCTGAGAACAGGTTTTGTCCCTGTTGCCCCAGAGAATCTCATCGTTATATTATCTTGTATAAAGTTCAAAAGCCTAAAATTTAGGCTGAAGTTTTTAGTCATAGACAATCTCTTCATAGAAAATGAATACAAATATGTTATGGTTTTTTTCAAGCTTGTGAATGTTGCATTTTAAAGGCATATTATGTGATCTTTTCCCAGGAGGCGCCCTCTATTCATGATTATTTTTAGAAAGTAAATTTTCTTGCAGATTTACATTTCTGATCATAAATCATTAATTTATTCTGAGTTACAGAGCGATACGATTCCTAATTACTTCAAAATCCTGGTTTTTTAGAGTGAATTTAGAGTGAAAAAAAGGGTGTCGCGCAGACCTGACAGTTTATTTTCCCTCTTTAAACCATGATTTTGAAGTAATTAGGAATCAAATCGCTTTGTAACTCAAGAATATATTATTGATTTACAATCAGAAATGTATATCTGCAAGACAATCTACTTTCTAAAATAAATCAGGGTAAAGATCACATAATATGCCTTTAAAACTCATATACAATATACCAACTGTGTACATGTACACATTTTTAGAAAACACTCTTTTAGATATATGCAAGATGATGTTACTGATAACTTCATAGTCATGTCATTCACAAACAATATTGAAATAATTACACCCACCTCAGGTTGACTGAGCCTACTATAAGGTACTGTTTTCATGGTTCTCAAGTTTACAGATTTTGCCTTTTCAAATGTTGGCAGTTATATTCGTTTGATTTACAGGAATGTATCAAATAAATGCGCACAAAACATAAGCAGGACCTGGCCCTCATTGCAACTGTACTGTCTGCATCGAAATATGGAAATTAAAACATTTCTTACAGTGTTGATGCAAAATGCAGTAAACCCAATTACAAATTGCTGATAGTATATATCTTTGGTTTCTTTATTATGGAGCATTTATCACAAATTGTGTGGTAAAACTCTTCAGAATGAAAGAGATTATGACACAGATTATCCAATGTACAACCATTTCCTCAGTCCTGTCACTCACTAAACTGGTTCCTCTTCAGGGGCGTAATCAGAGGGGCAGAAGAATGTTGCCCTCATGCCGCGATGCTGTGCTGCGTTGGAGACTGAAAAACAAACAGTTTGAACAGTGGCGAGTTTTTTGAGAGGTGCGTGGTACTGCGTCCGCGTGCGTTACACCGGTACACACCATCTTGCTTGGTGAGATATGTGCGAAGTAGCAAACTACGCACATTTTCACTGATTAATTGATTAATTAATTACAGTGCAGAGAACCAGTGAGGTTAATTCGCGGACTGCGGGTTACGCCAGTCCCAAGGGCACTCAACTTTTTTTTGGTAGGGGTGTGCCACCCAGGGTATCAAAAAGGGGGCTTCCGAACTGAACTGAGAGAATTTTATGATGATAAATAGGGTCTTAAGAACTGATTTTCTCAAAAAAGTAAATCTTAAGAGCTGTTTTTTCTTCAAATTTGATTAGTAAGAACGCAAATTTTCGGAATAATTGGTACTTTGCAATGAAAAATGGGAGTCTTAAGGGAAGTGTCAACCCTAAATATATGAAATTTATCAAGCACTGTAACTTTTAAACTAATAATGTAATGTACATAAAAGTATACAATTATTCAAATGAAATGAGTCGGAGAATCTATATTTGGTATTAAATTTCCCCCAAAAAAGTGATTTCTACATTTTTGCCCAAAAATCACTTTTTTTGGCGCCAACATTTTTCAGACAACCTAACAAAATCAGTTTTTGATTAAAAATTTCAATATTTCACCAAAATCATCTAAAGTCAATTATCTAGGAAGCACTTTTTTTTTTTGGCTTAACATTTTTTACTTTTGAAAATATTGACCAAAAAGTGCCAACAATGAGATTTTTATCTCAAAAATCACATTTTTGACACTTTTTGGATGCATATCTCGAGTTTAAAATCCATAATCGAAAAAATAAAAAATTGCCTCCTAGCGCTGAAAGTCCTCTACACAATGGTAGTAAAATCTTACCTGATAGTTTGATATCTTTTTAGTTATATTGTCTGAAAAATCGTAAAATTCCTTCAAATTTGAACTTCTAGAAAACAGCGATTTAGTAAAAATATTGACATTTTCCACCATTTAAAGCTAAATGTTCACGGAATACAGGGGCGTGTGACCTAAAAAGCGAGTATACTATTATGAACAATCATAATAAACTATCAGATTCATTTTATATTGTCACAATGTGAAGAAATTGGAAGAAAACTGAAATTTAAATGATCGTAAGATTGGCCTTTGTTTACATTTTTAGACATTGTTTTGCGCTCTTTTGTTTTTCGCGTCTACGTCGCGGATATTAAGCGGCGCGTCTAGTATTACGCGCGGGAAGTTTCAGCGCGCGACGCAATGATCGAACAGCTGTCGCAGCATTTGAAAAGCGCGGAACTCCGCTTAAATTCCCGCCAAATAACCATGCGCCTTTTCCTGGCTCAAACTTACCAAAACAACAATTTTAAATCACCCAAAAGAACGGGAAATAATCGCTTCCGATTAGTAACTTATGATGGTAATGATAGAATACATATAAAAGTATAAAATAATAGAGAAATATGAAATTCAATTTTTGAAACAAGTGCCGGGTTGACACTGCCCTTAAGAGCTGATGCAGGCTCAAATGGATTAAGAACTAGCAGAAGAGGGTGAAAAGGGGGGCCTTCAGGACGGCACATATCTATACACCTTTCCAATATCAGTGCCCCCCCCCCCCCCCCCCCCCCCCCCCCCCCGCCAGTCGAGATCCCTCCTGCGCTCTGTGTTATCTCACCCTACCTGGCTGCTCATTAGCATAAAAAAGGATAGGATTCCGTCCTTTTTCTCGCCACTTTTTTCACACAAGTTCGTCAATCCCCTCACCAAGGCCAACCAACGCATGCGCACAAGATAATGAGGCCGACGATGCAGGGGGAGTCTAATGCTGCCCAATGAAATGACAAATAATGTATATTAACCAAAATTAGCTGGTTATGCACCTCTCAATCAAATTCAAGACGCTATAGTTACGCCACAGATGCTCTTGTACAAGAATTAAAAACATTCATTTTGTGTTTCTTGATTTGGAAAAAACACCCTTTCTTCGGCAATATCACAAATAGTGGCATGAATACATGTACATGGATTATATATCACATCACTTTATTAGCATCATAACAGTTACACATACAGAATTGATACACAATAAAGGAAAACATGTAAATCCCAGATCAGTTATCCATTTAGGTGGACGAACGCAGGGATAATGGGGACAAACTAAACACAACGTGATAAAACAAAACAGACGTGTTAAAACATTAAAAATAGATATTCATATAAAAGGGACCTGCCCTGCAGTAAACCATTATGATTGCACGTTGAGAGTTGGATAATTGTCCCATGTGGGTTCCTTGTGAGCATGGAAAATCGAGAAAGATGACAGAATAGATAGTTTGGTGATGTTGTCCCGGAACATTTTAAAAGTAGTGGGGTTATTGCACAGTTTGAGTATATATTTGAGTCTACCAAGATTGTGAGGGGATATGTAACCACGGCTACCAATTTCAAGGGCGACCAACTCACACTCAAAATCATTGTTCTGAATATCGGCAACCAGAGCGGCGTACTTGTCAGATTTTCTTGTGTGCGCTTTCTCAAGATTGAGTTCAAAGGGCACTGTGAGTTCGATGATGACCAGTTTCCGTGAATTCTCCCAGAACACGCAGAGATCGGGGATCAGGTTTGTGACGGTGCAAACCGAAGGAATGGTGGAGCTCCTTTTTTTGAATTCTGGGAGGTCGCACAAAATTTGAGGGTCTTTTGGAGATTGAAAACCAGTCATCATCGTCTTACATATGTAGTGCAGAACGTTATTGTGGCGCCACGTAAACCTGCCCTGGTCAAGAGAGACAGAACAATGATTGAGAATGTGGTGGAGGGTAGCCCTGTTCTTGCAAAGGTTACATTTGTCATTATTGGATTTACCCCAACGTTTCAGATTGACTTTGTTGTTGAGGGTGTCACACAAGGAATTGACAACGAATTTGTAAACGCCAACTGGCAGGTTATAAACAACACTCTTCCAATAATATGATTTGGCTTCAGTGCACAATAAGTCTAAAAATCTACCTTGAACCAGCAAGGGTTTTACCTGGGTATGCCAATAGTCGGAGACATCTTCCTTTATAATCTTTTTCGCAGCATTTTGACATGATTTGATAGTGGTAGCATTTTGCTTGGATTTCAGAAAGATGTCCTCAGACTTTTTGGCAAATGATATTTTAGAAGTCCAACCCCCCTCCCTCTCAAGGCGAGAGTCTATGCAGTGATTTACGATCTCATCACCTTTCAAACGCGAAGATATGTGAGCAACAGTGTGGCTTTCTAAATATAAATCAGCTATCCTTTTGATGGCCAGACCGTTAGGCATGTGAATAAAGGCCAGCGTGGCTGGATGAGGAAGTCCACACCATTTCTTGAGAAAGCGGTTGGCCAAAGAATCAAGATCAGTAAGATGAGTCGAGCACATATCATTGACGGTAAGGTGGAAACGGAGGGATGGAAGGAAATAATTTGCATAGATTCTCATCTTGTACTCATTTCTGATGAGAGATTTGTCGATGCGGTCAAGACCTTGGTTTATCATGTCACGAATGTACTCATAAATCTCGGCGGGTTTACTTTTGAATGTTATAAGGGAACCGAGGAACTTATGTGGGCCTTGATCGATCGTCAAAATCTCTTCATCATCCAAAGAAAAGTCGACCCTATTTGCTGACCCGCTGCATATTGACAATGACCTACATTTAGATGGTTTTAGTTTCAAACCCATTGATTTAGTTTGGTCGGAGATTTTGTTTATAAGTCTCTGATGCGTACGTTTGTTCCCCGTTATAAGACAAAAGTCGTCTGCGAATGGTGTTGTGATTATTTTGGAACCATTCAGGTTGTAGCCATGACCATTGTCATTTTCAAGGGATTTAATGATGGGATTAAAACATAGAATAAACATGATCGGTGACAGGGGGTCGCCTTGGAAGATGCCCTTGTTAAATTGAAACGGATCAGAGGACCACGTTTTTGTGGTAACCCTACCATTTAGTGAGGAGTAGAGATTTTGTATGTAGGTCTGAATCTCGGGAGGGATGTTATTGGTACTGAGCGTATGACGAATGAGATCGTGTGAGACAGACCCAAAGGCATCTTCCAAGTCGAACCATGTTATATGAGCGGTCCTTTTATTGGCCTTACTATGACTAATGATTTCATGCAGGACCTGATTATGCTCGACACAGCCATTTTTACCTTTGAGAAAAGCTTTCTGGAGTTTAGTATTTACAATATGGTTATTCACAATAAAATCATGGAGTCTGTCGGCAATGAGTTGGTGAAAGAGTTTGCCAGTACATGAAGATAGAGCAATCATCCTAAAGTTTGAAGGAACATCTGTTTCACCCTTTTTGTGCAATAGAATTATTTTACTTTCGGCCCATGAAGAAGGGGGTTTGCCATTCTGAAGCACTTTGTTGTAGAGTGTTGCAAGGAAGTGATGCGTACATGTTAGTTTCTTTAGGAGGCCATACGTTATGCCGTCTGGACCCGGTGAAGATCCAGAGCTTTTCTTTTTCAGCAGGTTTTTAATGTCTCTGGGTTTGATGGCAGACATGTCAAAGTCGTAGGTCATAGCGCCACTGTCGCTCTTTTCAAACCATTTAAGTTTGTCAAAGTTAATCGGGACATGTAGTCCGTACTTGGAGCCAAAATAACTGTCTGCTAAGAGCATGTCTATTTTCTACCAGTGTGTTTTAGACTCTTTTTGATTGCGTACACTTTGAAACCTTGTATGAGCCTAGTGTGTACGCAGACTATGCACCCTTTTGATTGCGTACGCTTCAAAACCTGAGTCTAGCCTGGGACAGACTACTCCTTCTACGAGATTTTTTTGACATTTCAAAATTCAAAATGTTCCCTTTTTATGATTTTAAAAGTAGATTCGGAGATACACCCTTGAAAGTTGATTCGGGGATACACCCTTGAAAGTTGATTCGGGGATACACCCTTGAAAATTGATTTTATGGATACACCTTTGAAAGTTAATTTGGGGATACACCCTTGAAAGTTGATTTGGGGATTCACCCTTGAAAGTTGATTCGGGGATACACCCTTGAGAGTTGATTCGGGGATTCATACACCCTTGAAAGTTAATTCAGGGATACCCCCTTGAGAGTTGATTCAGGGATACCCCCTTGAGAGTTGATTCAGGGATTTATACATCATTGAAAGTTGATTCGGGAATACACCCTTGAGAGTTGATTCGGGGATTAATACACCCTTGAAAGTTTATTCGGGGATTAATACACCCTTGAAAGTTTATTCGGGGATACACCCTTGAGAGTTGATTTCGGGGATTTATACACCCTTGAAAGTTGATTCGGGGATACACCTTGAGAGCTGATTCGGGGATTTATACACCCTTGAAAGTTGATTCGGGGATACACCCTTGAGAGTTGATTCGGGGATTTAAACACGGTTATTACACCCTTGAAAGTTGATTCGGGATACACCCTTGAGAGTTGATTCGGGGATTTATACACCCTTGAAAGTTGAATCGGGGATACACCCTTGAGAGTTGATTCGGGGATTTATACACCCTTGAAAGTTGATTCGGGGATACCCCCTTGAGAGTTGATTCGGGGATTTATACACCCTTGAAAGTTGTTTGGGGATACACCCTTGAGAGTTGATTCAGGGATTTATACCCCCTTGAGAGTTGATTCAGGGATACCCCCTTGAGAGTTGATTCAGGGATTTATACATCATTGAAAGTTGATTCGGGGATACACCCTTGAGAGTTGCTTCGGGGATTTATACACCATTGAAAGTTGATTCTGGGATTTATACACCCTTGAAAGTTGATTCGGGGATACACCCAACAGTTCAGTATGTGACAGGATGACCATCACCATGCCAAACTTAAGGGGGGGGGGGGGGCGGTGTGGACTCTCAGGTACAGCCTCCGTAAAACTGCCGTAACTTCTTCAATATTCATTTAATCTTTATAAACGTATACAGTTTTTTGCAGAAAAAGGTTCAATGAATCCAACCATGATAATGAAATTGACCATTTTGGAAAAAATTATAAAAAACATGTTTTTTGACCCATTTTAGGTTTGGAAAAGATAACTCAAAATATATTTTGTTACATTTTGTCATACTAGTTTTATGATAATCCTGATAACATTCCCCAGGAGCATTTTTTATATATTTTTTAATATCTTATTTATTTTTTGAGTTATAGACCAAAAAGTGCCAACAAATGTGTTTTTTCCCAAAAATGTGATTTTCATGAATTTGGCGGTAAAAATTCACATTTTTTGGCACTTTTTGGTCTGTAACTCAAAAAATAAATAAGATATTAAAAAAAAATTAAAAAACGCTCCTGGGGAATGTTATCAGGATTATCATTAAAACTAGTATGACAAAATTTAACAAAATATATTTTGAGTTATCTTTTCCAAACCTAAAATGGGTCAAAAAACGTGTTTTTTATAATTTTTTCCAAAATGGTCAATTTCATTATCATGGTTGGATTCATTGAACCCTTTTCTGCAAAAAACTGTATACTATAAAGATTAAAGGTAGATGACCCGATCACATTTCCGATTTTCAACTTGAAGTTTTCTATTCTACATGAAAGGTCATCCTTAAAAAAGTCGTGTTCCAAAGTTTGAGTTGCATAGCTCTAATGGTTCTTATTTTAGACGCACAGGATGCTGTGAACTGTACCCATTGAGTTGTACACAAACTATATCGGTGGTATACCACCATTCGCGGTAATTCGACGTTATTTCATCGATTTCTCAGTAATTATACCGATTTAGGCCGTCAAATTTCAGTATGATGATGAGAAAAATACGAGCTTTCATATGATATGAAAATCTCCGTATGTTTGAAATAATTCTGTGTTACGAAAATGTGATCGGGTCATCTACCTTTAAATGAATATTGAAGAAGTTACGGCAGTTTTATGGAGACTGTACCTGAGAGTCCACACCCCCCTTAAGTGTACACTTTTTTTTATTGAATACTTATTAACAAGCAGGATACAATATCTGAAATGGACACTAGGATACAATATCTGAAATGGCACTGACTATACACATCTAAATGATGGCTATAAATACAATGGTATATATACTACAATAGACCTATACTGATTTAACCCTAACCCCGAGGCACCTTTTCCGAAGATTTTTTTTCGCGGCCAAAAAGCCAGGGGGAAAGGCCCCCTACGCACCCTGGGCTCGAACCCGGACCTCTGGCATCAGAGGCGAGTGATCTACCGCTAGGCCAGGGGGGGGGGGGGTCAACCATACTTGGCTCAGTATACTTCGCCACCGAGTATATAGCCTGGGCCATTATTTCATCGAAAAACTGCCACGCGGGGTGACACAAGCACACTGCACTGTAGTAATTCATAGTACTCAAGAGGATTAGGGTAAACAGATCAAAAATAGCAACCAATCAACATGTGTCATGGATTGCCTCAGAAATACAAGTTTGATTGCCAAGTCTTACATCTATTTATAGCTGTCTGTCGATTGATGGTATAGTGCTGAGTATTGGACAATATCCAACAACTTAGACCAGTCACCAGACAATGGTTTTGGTAGTAAAAATTTACTGTGGAAGTACAACCGCAAACATCAAACCTTAAATTAGCAATTGAAATATAGAATTAATCTGCGCAACAGACAGGTAATAGAGCAGGGTGTGTATCCTGCATCTTACATGCATTCCACTGGCCTTCCACCTGCAGCCCTCATGGCCAATTTATTTTAACAGTTAATCAGAATCATCAAATTTTAAATATCTAAGGTTCATGAAGCTTAGTGATAAACTGTACTTTTGATGGCCCAGTTTGTGTTTTTTTTTTTTTTTTTTTTCTCTACATGTTCTCTAAAATGGTGTTAAATTTATGAAACTTTCAAATATTTTCAAACTTTAAAAAAAACCACCATTCCAATTGAATTCTTGCCCTTGTGGATCTAATTCATATTCAAAGAGAATTTAAAAAAAAAGGTGGAGATGTGGAGTGGTAGGGGATGTGGAAGGGAGTTGGTCCATTAAAACCCTCCACCACCCTTGGCCACATTACTGATACAGCCATTGGAAACCAAACTTGTATCTCTGTCAGTGGCAGTTTGAGAGATCATTCGAAAACAAAAAAATTAACCACATTGCTCATGCTTTAAATCCTGTAATATCATCACCAATATATATTGATATGATAAGTGACCTACTAGTAAATAGCTAATATAAAGCAGTTTACCAACCCATGTGTTTACAATAGACAACATAAAAACAAATATTAACAAACAACCGTGATTGTCCCAACAAAAAATAAGCAATAAGGGAATTGAACCCCTGTCACCTGAACTCTAGGCCATGGGCATTTCTGATATACGGCAATTAGAACCAGGGGTAAGTATATAATAGCTGACAGGTTTTACAATACGCACAACACAATAACATACAAGACATTTGTAGGGATCGCATAAAGTGATACAAGAGGAAACTAAATAAATTAAATATAAAATATAAAGCAGTTTACAAACCCACAGTGTTTACAATAGACAATATAACAAAAAATATTAACAAACACCGGTGAATGTCCATACAAATAATAAGCAAGGACATTCACTGGCGGGGATTTGATGTAAGCAAGGACATTTACCCGTTCAAGTTTTATCCAAGTATTCTTTTTTCTAGCTGAAATGCTCATTGACACACATTTTTACAAATCACTTCATTAATCAGTTTTATTTATTTTGCCTTCCATAAATATATTAGGAGTGTTGTTTTAAACAGCCGACCAAGTCAACTATATCATATACTTATGTAGTTTTATCTTGATGCCCTCCTATGATCAAATGTTAAGAGCTAATCCTGTTACCCCACCAGTAACATAGCGGACATTCTTGCGTCAGTCTGGCGTATATGTAGTCATGCTTGAACACTGGTGCTCACTAGCGAAACTTATGTATCGGAACATTTGATTCACTTGATTTCAAATGCCTACAGGGGTGTAGACTGTTGCATAACATAGGCTTTCAACAAATTCTATTCTGTCCCATTTCATGTATGTATATACATATATTTGCTACAAGCATGTCTCAGCTGCATCTGTATTTGGCTTAATTAGACCTCACTTGAGATACCAGGAATAGTTCAGGTTTGTTCACTGCTGTGTGAACAGTGTTCAACTCATAAAGTCTTAACCTTACAGTATATTAATGTGTGTAATATTCTTTGGAAATTGACAGGAATATAAATTTATGAGAAGAGTGCCTGGGGGAAATGGACCTGGCAGGGGGATGAACATCAGTCTTTAATTTGTATATTAGAAAACGCTGAACTTTAACAGTTGGGGTTTGGTTATCATTTTATAAAATTGTTATAATAACATATTGCATGCAATGGCTTTAGAGTATGGTAAGTTAAACTTCACACTTCACTGTTTACACACACCCCAAAGATGAAATGATAAACAAAAATAAAATGTTTCATGCCAACATTAACACATCTGTGGGATTTATTACTACTTTTCTGCTATCTACTGAAGATAGCATCTCTTTCTGCTATCCACTTAAGATAGCATCTCTTTCTGCTATCTACTTAAGATAGCATCTTTTTCTGCTATCTACTAAAGATAGCATCTCTTTCTGCTATCTACTTAAGATAGCATCTCTTTCTGCTATCTACTTAAGATAGCAGTAACTATCTACTTAAGATGGCAGAAAGATAAAATCACCTGCTTATTTAAGAGTAAAGATTTAGACTTTTATCTCTTAAAGAGAGAGGGTTTACTTCCACAGATTGTCGAAAGGTGCATTTGCAAGATCAATATAAAGCTTCTCGTTGATGATTGTTCTTTCAAGACTCACATGGATTTCAATTAGTTATTGGTAAACAACTCCTCTAGTTCTAGTCTGCAAACTGTTAGATGTGTTGTTGGAAATTTCAGAAGTCACGCCTGCACCTCATGCCCCAAATTCCACAGATCCTCATATGCTATGCTATCACTATCAACATTTTCCCTCCAGGACCAGCCAGGTGGTTTGGTTGACATTAAGATGACTCTTGATGTATGTAGACTGATAGGCATAGCTTAAAATCGCCCAAAGGGTGTAGGACATGATATCAGATTTTAGGAAACATGTTAGGTGTCAATACAACTCTGATTGAAGCGCAGCATCACAAATTATTTTAAAAAGTGATAATTCCAATAGCCAAGGATGTGCTGACTGTTTTATCATTTTGTAATATTCAATTACATACACATGGCTTTAATGGGATATGCTTCAATTAACATCCTTTGACCTATATAGGCATCAATTTGTCATGAAGTGGGGTGGGAATGAGCGTTCAACCAGAATTGTCAAAACAAGGGCTCAAAAGTCATTTTATTAATCTTCAAATGTCTGGGGCATATTCCCCCACAGAGTGACGCACATGCTTTGATATGAGAAGTAACTATTACTGAACTTTTGATCTTAAATGAGCGTGTCACATTAGCTACAGAAGACATGCTACATTTTGCGAACCAGGATCCAAAATTGAGTTACTCCAACTTCACCATTTTTAAGCACCACATTTGGAAATGTCCCCCACACCCTCAAAAAAAATCTTATGACCACCCTATTTGCATTTAAAATAGGTTCTCAAGCCCCAAATGTTGAGAAGCATGGAAGCAAACTTTTGGACATGTACACCCAAATTTGGCACAAAAATAGTTCTTCAAAATCTTATTTTGTCACAAAAATTAGTTTCTTAAAGATATAAAGGTGTGACCTTATCTAGAAAAAGGGGTTTTGTGCATACCATGTACCCAATTCAATAATTAATTTGATACTTATTTGTTTGAAATATTTTTTAAATATAGACAGTTTGCCTTTTTCCAAAAAATAAACCATACTGAATAAACAGTCTTATAATGCATGTAGCATTTAGAGGGAGAAAACAGTTTTAAAAGCATAAGTCAAAACACCAGCCTTTTAAAATGAAATATCTGAAAAATATATTAACAGTTATTTAGTGAGGTGCATTCCCCCACCCCCATTAATTATTTTAAAATATGATGCATCCACAGCAAAGCACAACACCTTTGAGATTGACAATATTACTCTATCCCATTAAGTTGTTAATTTCACTGTTGGAGACATCCCTAGTAAATTATCTACGATGTACGACCAAGCATGTATCATCCTGAGTAAGACTTGTGTAGTATCTTGCTCTATGTTTTATATACATCTATCTCAATGACCTCTACTACCAACCAATCCGAGCATTCCTAATATGGGCATAGACATAGTCCTAGTAGCCTTGGGCTATTCTGGGCACCGGGTTGCTGCATTATTCATAAGTTCATCAGGTCATAGCGGGTCAACCGGCATTTTGCATGTACAGCAGATTAGTTGCACGTTGATTAAATATCTGTTATGAGTTTGTAGAGATGTGCTGATACGACTGTATGAGCACTTCTGAATAAATGGTGCTTTTAAGCGTGTTAAGTTCTGATCTATTGTTAATTTCTGTTATTTCATAATCTTATATCATTATTCAATAATAATTTGTTTGCCCTACCTGTGAAGTTTCTTTATCACTAAAAACACCAAACATATTCAAGTTGTGCCTATCAAAAAGTGTATGCAATAGAATTATACTACATGCAGGCATAACGATGTATTCCATGGCTAATTTAAAGGTATATTATGTGATCTTTTCCAGGAGATGCCTTCAATCCTTGAATTTGTTTTTGAACCAGATTTTCTTGCAGATTTATATTTCTGATCATAATTCAAAAACAAATTCCGAGTTACAGAGCGATACGATTCCTAATTGCCTCAAAATCATGGTTTCAGAGTGAAGTTAGAGTGAAAATATAAACTGTCAGGTTAACCAGTCAGTTTATCTTTCACTATAAAACCATGATTTTGAAGTAATAAGGAATCGTATCGCCCTGTAACTTTTTTGAGGATTGGTAGTGTTCCCTGGAAAAGATCGCATAATATACCTTTAACTTTACAGACTGCAATCATTACAAGGCCAATGAAAAGGGCAAATAACAATTTGATGGATATATTAAGACCAAAATATATAAATAGCATCTAGGGGTTGTGAAATTTGAAACAAATGGTACATTTAGCAATGATATACTCAGATGCATGACATTTTAAAAATATTTGCTTTAAAAAGATTAAACTAAAATATAAAAATAATAAAAAAAAATTAAAAAAACTTTCCTCATAGGTAAGGAAAACACAAGTGTTAAAAATAAATCCCTAAAGCAATGCAACCCCATTAAAAATAATGATGGCCCTCAAAATGATGGACCTACTTGACACACTTCCAAATTGAAAACAAGTTACATGACTCCAGAGGTGAAGCATACAAAGGTCTTGGTAGACAGATTGGCATTTCTAAATAACTGAGGGCCTCTTTGATGAAGTTCACTAAGTTCAGTAGATAATATCAAGCCAGATACAATTACATTATGAAATGAGTGGAGAGTCATATAACTATCAGCAAATGGATTGATTACATATAAAGTGTTCAGGAGGTAAAGATTTTATAACAGCTACATTAAAAAATTTCAACAACTGTATTCATTTCCCGTTACATACTATGTGATGTGATTTTGGTCATTTTCATCTCACATTCAATTTAGAACTGTAGAGAAGTGAGTATTGATTTTACACAAATTAAAAAAGGAGAAAAAACACCAAATGTGACCTTGCATCAAAAAAGACATATTCTCGGCAAATACAGTTTTGAAATAGAAGCAAATAAAGTTGGTGAAATATATAGAAAATAATAGTAAAATATATGGTTCTTGAAAGGATATCTTGTGATTCCATAGTCCGATTTCCTTCAACAAGGTATCATTTTAAAGATTAGAATGTGCTCTTTTATCTGATATCTAACTCAAATTGGAGTCTTGACTCTAACATGTCCAATTTTGGTGATGCATTTTACATACATTTTGAAAAAGTGTCATTTATCTGATCATTTGATCTGCCAGCTACCAGCGATGTATTTTGGTACACGCTACTCTGCTTTCTTCAGTAGATAGCAATTCAAACCAATAACATAGCAATTGAAATTTTCTGACAATAACATGGATGGAATTTGTCATGATGGACTACTGCTGAGCATGAGCCAAGGTACTATACTGTTTGTTTTCTTTCCAGGAATATAGCAGTTTTGGTGATTTGAATATATACCATAATGCATTGCAGTTTGTTATCTTAATTAGAAGCTGGGTTATAGCACAGTACTAGGTGATGTTATTTACAGTTTGTCAGCATTCTTTAACAAGACCATACACATGATATTGTCAAAGTTACTTGGGGTTTTTGTTGTATAAAAGCATATTATGTGATATTTTTCAATTTTGTATTATGATGTTTGACTTATCAAAAAAGACTTTCCTTGACTAATTATAAATCTATCTTGACTGTACAATAAACTGTCCAGGATAGTTTATTTTTATTCTTCAAATCATGATTTTGAGGTAATTAGGAATCATATCGCTCAGTAACTGTAACTCGGAATATATTCATGATTTATGATCAGAAATGTAAATCTGCAAGAAAATCTGCTTTAAAACAAAATCAAGGATAGAGGGCGTTACCTGGAAAAGTTGCATAATATGCCTTTAAAGGTTTATTCAGTGATGTCTTGGAGGCTGCGCCCTCAATTTTGATACAAACTGGGATTTGTACATTTTTACAATTATATTACAGGAATGAACTTGTAAAGGATTCACCTGTAAAGGATTCAGAAAAATCTGCCGTCTTTAGGCTCTTTGTACAACAAAACATCAATTCAAATATTCTGATCTACGGCTTAGACAAGAATTTCACACTAGTGGTTGTGGAGCATAGGAGTTTTCCGGTCCTGGTCTAGGCTGACACAGGGAGTTATATACCTAAATGTTCTTTGAAGTTGGTAAAATTAAAACCTAAAATCCTTGCCAACTTGGGTAGTTGATTGACCTTGACCTTGATTTAGGGTAGAAGGTCACATGTATATATTTCAATGTGTTTCAAAACCATGTATGCTCTCCAGCTCCAAGCTGGTTTAGAAGATTACTTATTATATGCAAATTAGATTTTTATGGTGCAGCAATGAAATTCAAAGCGTGGTCCAATACCTTAACACTCCATGGAAACCTGATGTAAATAAGTACTGCCCATTATGCGATAAAGATATTGAGATGCTTTAAATTATATCATAGTTGATGAATTCCGTAAACTTAAAAATCAACTATCACTCCATAATTTAGATGACTTTTGGAGAATCTTTATATCCAGTAATTTAACTATAAAATGTGTCTTATGCTAGGTCTTTCAAATGATGTTCTTACTTAAAGTTCTGATTAACCTTTACTCCAAATATTTGATGTGTTTTGCAAATGGTATTTAAAATGTTCATGGACCACAAGTAGCATTTACCTTGTATGATTCTATGTTATCATATAAATATTTGTAAATATTCTGCCTTCATTTTGTATACATTTGATAATATTGTGTATTATTCATATGGGCCTTCCAAACGGTACAATAAAAGTGTGTATTGAATATTGTGCAACAAGTTCCCGGATGTGCGTCCAATATTCTAAAAATATTGCCGTCCAATATTTTTTGTGCGGCGCAGAAGATAATAATAGTAATATTGACTATTTTATTTTCGGGTGATACAAGAATATATTGCACTCGCTATAAAAATATTGCACTCGTCTATGACTCAAGCAATATTTTTATAGCTTGTTCAATATATTCTTGTATCACCCTCAAAGCCATTCAATATTATATAAATATGTTTAAGAATGCATCGGTCGAGAAGCCTGATGCCACTGTTTCAAAAGTGTATGTCCAAATAAAAAAATTAAAAAATATGCATTTTTAACATTTTTAACACAAAGGTTCATAAAATGTTATTAACAAATTTCAACTCTATGGGTTTGTTTGGTCAGTGTGCACCTCTGCTAATACCGAGTGATGGTAACATTTTACGCCATGCCCTCCCTCGGCCCGAATTAAGGAATTAAGCGGCTGGTGAGGATACAACTGATAAAATCAATTCAAAATCAAATGTGGCATTTAATATGGTATATGAAGCATAGCGGGTCAAATTTTACCATTGATTCCAATCATCCTTATTCAAGATGACATGATTTGTCTAAATATTTCATCACCATGTCCAAACATCCAACCGTCCATCAATCAATGACTAACTAGATTTGTGACATGTGTCATATCATCTTAATCATGAGATTATTTCAGTCTGTTTTGGAGCTGTCAAATTTCTGTGCAAGGTTTTCTCACAAATAAGGTACAGATCTGGATATGTGTTAGAGTCATGATGTGATTTCAAAACCTCCACAAAGTTATTGAATGGGTCTGAACAGATATCAATAATGGGTAGGTGTGCTTTGACTGGAAAAGTATTGGCAACTGCTTCTGTAGATAAGGATATTTAAATTCATCATGGTCTAGGTCATAGTTATTATACAAATATATCGTGTAGTTTTTTTTAATATCATGACTAATTTGAACTAGGTTTGAAGATCCCTAACACAATGGGCTATTTTTAGGTTGACCATCGATTTCGTTTTAAATATTATGTGTTCCTAAGAAGAAGAAAAACCCAGTCCCTGCTATATGTCATTAAATGTGGGTAGAATGAATGCACTGCACCTCATTGTGTGTTCAATGTTATTCTTCACTTATTTGTGACAGCAAAATCAATATGTACACTTTGTTTACAAAAATTTCAACATTGAAAACTGCCTCATTTCGCTTGATCCCATCATATTTTGTTTAGACATTCTGTCATTATACACTTTGTGTTATGCCATCACACTTTGAGTAAGTGCAACCATTGTGATCAGATACAGAAGCAGTGACATTACTGCATCGTGGAAGTCGACTATAGACAATCTTTCTGTACATGTAGACGTCTGATAGAGGGGCATTTTAACACACACATTCTGTGGTACGTACCTGAAGTGCAATTTGGTGTAATAGACAGCACACTAACTCATCCAATTCTAGCAGGCAGCATAACTGTACAAGTACTAGAATACAAAAATTAAACACAAATACACAGCATTACTGTAAAATAACTGAAAACAATATAAACACAATATGTAAATAAATAGAACAAAATTAATTTTGTTGTTGTGAAAGGTAGAGAGTTAAGATTGTGAACATTTAGTTTTCAGTGGCCTATTTGTGTGAAGTTAAGCCTTGAGAGGCAGAGGGCATGTGCCTCTGGGAGGGAGTGAAAAGAAGGTTAGGAGAAGGTATTCTTTTGGGCCCTGTGTGGCGCCTCCAGCTAAAGAAGCTTTAAGGAGGAGTCCCGAAAGCACAACATTGTGCATTACATGTTAGAAAATTAATTATCGAGCCCAAATAGCGTAATTATATAAAAAACCCATCATACTACTGACAAAAACGAATACAATCTGCCATTTCTTAACATGCAATTTTTAAAATTTGCGGCGATCGAAAGTCCTGGTGTCGATAAATTCATAGTTATACAATGCACTTTCGCACATTTGAGCACCAATACCCATGATGTCATCGACACCAGGACTTTCAATCACCGCGAATTTTAAAAATTGCTTGTTGAGAGATGGCAGTTTTTAAATGTTTTTGTGATAAGTGATGTTTTGTTCTATATTATTAAGCAATTTGGGCTCGATTTTTATTTTTCTAACATATAATGCACAATGTTTTGCTTGCGGGACACCTCCTTTAACACAGCCAACTTTTATGTACTTCAACAATGACATGGCCAGTGGCGTAGCTAGGTTTTTCATATGGGGGGGCAAGAAATTAAACTGAACCACCAGATTTTTCTGACCAAAAAAAGGCACGCTTGGCGCGCGAAAATTTGTTATTTTACACTATTTTTTGCAATGATTGAGGCACATTTCAGCTTTAAGGGGGGACTAAAGGAAGTTTTTGATATGATTATTTTTAATTTTGAGAGTGCTGTATTATTATTGAACATTTAAAGTTTACATTTTTGGAAAGAAAATGGATCAGAGAATCCAAATTTGGCATCAATTTTGACCAAAAATGTTGATTTTTTGAGAAAATCACAAATTTCACTTTTTTGACTCAATTCTTTTTAAACAAAGCTTACAAAAATAATTTTGAGTAAAAAATGCCCAAATCGCTTGATGATGATGTTAAGACACTAATGAAGGGACATTTTTTTAAATTTTTAAACTAATCTAATATTTTTTGAAATTTTGACCAAAAAGTGCCAAAAAACATGATTTTTTTTGTTTTTGTTATTGACACTTTTAGTCAAATTATTTTTGTTAGCTTTTTTCAAAATAATTGGGTCAAAAAAGTGGGGTTTTTTTGTGATTTTCTCAAAAAATCAACATTTTTGGTCAAAATTGCACATGGACATGGCCCCCTCGATGGGATAGGAGACAAATGAAGCATGATAGACAGATCTCATAATTCGTTTGTCTAACTATTTCACCTCAAAAACTGTTCAATTTGGTTTTCAATTGGAGAATTTAGTGCAACAAAGGGCTATCTGCATTTTGGCTATTTTGAGAAAAAGTGAATTAAGGGGGCTGTGCACCTTCGCATAGCCTCCGTAAAACTGCCGTAACTTCTTCATTATTCATTTAATCTTAATAAAAGTATACATTTTTTTGCAGGAAAGGGTTCAATGAATCCAACTATGATCATGAAATTGACCATTTTGGAGAAAATTATAAAAAACATGTTTTTTGACCCATTTTAGGTTTGGAAAAGATAACTCAAAATATATTATAAATCATGTTTTTTGGTAAAAAATCATATTTTTTGGCACTTTTTGTTCGATAATTCAAAAAATAATAAAGTAAAAATAAAAAAAAAAGATTCCTAGGGAATTGCATGAGGAATATAATTAAACTAGTATGATCAAATTTAACAAAATATATTTTGAGTTATCTTTTCCAAACCTAAAATGGGTCAAAAAACGTGTTTTTTATAATTTTCTCCCAAAATGGTCAATTTCATGATTATGGTTGGATTCATTGAACCCTTTTCTGCAAGAAAATGTATACTTTTATATAGATTTAATGAATAATAAAGAAGTTACGGCAGTTTTACGGAGGCTGTACCTGAAGGTGCACAGCCCCCTTAAAGATCTGCATTTTGGCTATTTTGAGAAAATACCCATTATTGTCACCTTCTGGTTTTGACAAATTAAAAGCATGCTATTCAAACCTTTTTGATAGGTGAACAATTAATTTAAGAATATAGGTTCCTGATCTTGTGCGGATCATTCTGATACCAAAATCTTATTTTGGCCAAAAATGCAGATAGCCCTTTGTTGCACTAAACTCTCAAATTATGGTTCAAGCCATTCTGATTCCCAACAATCTTTGACCTATGACGTCACAAGCCATTTTCAATGGTACAATATGAGTACCTGGCATACGGAAACACATGTGTATCTTTAACAATAATTATGGTCTTCATATTACACCTTATAAAAGTCATTAAATGTCAAGCAAGAGGCCATCCTAAGCTGGGGTCAATTCCTGAATCAATGTAAATAAACACATGTTGAGAAGACCAGGCCGCCAGTTGTTGTATGTTTCAATCCACTACAAGCAAGGTATCTGAAGAATCTAATGATTTATCAGGAGAGGTTGAACAACAGTCTCTTGTAGGCATGCAATGAGAGTGAGGCCAGGAGGGCTTGAGTAGATATGATGGAGATATTCCACTGTGTGACAATTTCTTAAGCTCTACCTCCATTCCTTTACCCATCCCCAGACACACAATGTCATGAAAAAAGAAAGTGAAGAAAACCAATTATTACAGTGCTCAAAAGAGTAACTTACCAGGTAATAAATAAAGTCATAAGCTCATAACTCTAAAAATATAGATCCAACTTACAAATATAAATTTAAAAATTATGGATTAATTTCTTCTCTTCAATTTGAGATTTGTTCACAAAGAACAGTTTATCCTTCATGTTATTCTGCATGGAATTAGCCTAGCACGAAATCTGTGTTAAAGGATTAAAGGATTAAAGGATTAGACAGTTTAGGCCAATCAAAGAAGAAGGTCTGTCTCAGAAACATTGTGCAAAAAAGGTAAGTGCTGTGCGATTTTTTTAAAAAAAATTAGAAAATAGGCTGTGAGGTATGCTATTTTTATTTATTTTTTTGCTATTTTTGTTGTTGTTGCTTATCCAAGCTTACGGAGAACTTTTTTTAAACATTTAAAAAAAAAATTAACAAATTTAAAAAAAAAAAATTAATTTAAAAAAAAGAAAAAAGAAAAGAAGTTTTTTAGCCCCCAGCGCATAGACCTACGCGCCGTAGCGCATTTCACATACCAATGCGGGCGGGCTTCTGAGACAGACCTTCTTCTTTGTTTGGCCTTATTCCAAAATAGAATCTTAACACCAGTATAACATCATGAAGATCGACTAACAATTAACTATACACAAAAATAAAGAGACAACATGAAATTTTAATTTTCAGTCAATGTGCAATATCTCAAATTAAAGAGAAGAAATATCTTTTCAATTTATGATTTGATATTTTTACATGGAGCTGTTATAAAGTTTTGTAGTTACCTCCAGACGCTAGAATTAACACACAAACAGTTGTTTTTGCAGTTGCCTTGTGTCAAGTGAGATACATGTATAACATTTCATTTACTTCATTAAGGACTGCCAACCCATGCTCAATTCACACACCACATGTTTTCATTAAACACAGTAAATAGGAAGGGGGAGAGGCAAGAGTGCTCAGAGAAGCCCTCCCCCTGTTCCTGGGCAGTTAGACCCAATTTCTTTAGAACCCCTTGCAAACACAATGAGAAACAATACTACAATAATGTCGAACCCGACTGAAATTGAGACTGGAGACTACAATCATAGAAAAAAGGTGTTCGAACACTGACCATTGTTTGCACCGTTTAATTACCCTATAGTACGCATTTTTAGAGTCATGTGAAAATACTAATTTGCATCTGCTAGCCTGAAAGCCCCCCTTTAATATACCCCTCCCCTCTCCCCACCAATCAATGTTGCTAGGCCACGGGCTGATGTTTGGCAAGTTGGGCGACTCAACATTGATCAGGGGGAAAGGGGGATGACTTTACATTAGGCCTACTAAGTGTTCGAACACTTTTTTCTAACATTGTCTGAGCTATTGAAAACACGCGCTGTCATGCCTCACGTTTTACATCATAACTTGACAACCACTCAATCGATATCAATGTGATTTTCACACATTGTAGCGTATACAATGCGCAATAAGATCACTTAATATTATTAATAAATATTAAGTACTTTTTACAAAATGATGATTTTCAACCAATATTTCCTTCAAATTTCAACATATTTAGAATGGCGCAATTCGTATATGTACAGGTAACGATTAAATAAATGGAACACACATGTAATATTTTGGTATTAATAACAACCAATTTCATCTAAACGTTGATACAAACTCGAATGCGAGTTCATGGGTAATATTTAAGTCATGTACATACTGTATAGCATATAGGCCCTAACTGCTATCTACGGTAGCAATAACCACTATAGCACCAAATGCCCACGCCACAATGATAGAATATATTGTTATGAACATTAATTAGCATCACGTCATAGCATAAAAAGAAAAAAGAAAAAGGAATGAATAAAAAGAATAAATAAAAATACATGAATGAAAATAAGATCTAGAAATGAATTAAAAAAAGAAAGAATAAGTAATAAAAGTAAGATAGGCCAATGACAGATTCGAACCCACTACCATTAAATATAGGTTTGGTAACAAGCAAGCGATCTATCGACTGAGCTAAACGAGGTGTTGATAGTGAAAGGTTTTTAGAAAAGATACTATTGCATTCGATGGAATATATGAAGTGTATCCGTAAAACAGAGCGGAACGGACTACTAAGGTGTTTGTAATCATGATTGGCACTCACCTATTCTACATTCCATTGAATTGATACATGACATCAATGACTTGTTTGGATTAGCCTATCAGATACACATCCAATAGGAACACCTTGAGTCTTAAAAGACTGAACAGAGTTTAGTGAGAGCAACAACATATCTACAAATACAATGCATGGAGAAGCTGAAAGGTGATGGTAAAGGTAAAACGTTGGCGATTTCTCATTGGCATAACACACACTGCAACGATTCTCCGTCTTTTAAAAAAAGAAACTATAGTATATAATTTTACTTGTTGGTGAATCGTTCAAAGTGCGTGTGTGTCTATGAGCATGATGATGGTAAAACGTTAACGGTTGACCATTTACCAAAATCATCAATAGAACCGTTTGATCAATGTAGGCTATAGTTTTGCGTCATCCGTCTGAGAGAACATTATTTTAATAATGTAAGAGATGATTACTGACCATAATTTGTTGTCGGAAAAATAGTATTGCAGAAAAGACGTAGTGACACGCTCAATTATTACGCATATTAATAAAAGTTCGATTAGGCCTAACTCATGATAAAACCATATAATAATTAACACATAGTAAAACATCAATTGAATGTTTAGAAATCCATCAATTTGTTATAGTTAGCACTTGACATGAACAATGTTCTTGACCTTTATTAGTTAGATCATGCCCTACTTTACTGAAATGCATTGAAATAAGTACAAACGTGCCTAGTATTGGTCCAGTAATCCTTGAGATAGACTTTGAAAGTTGAAAATGTTTTTGAAAAATCTGCTTTGCGTATACCGCGTGGAAAGCGTTAAATCGTCCCTCTTCAGAGTTGAAATGTGTTTGGATTAAGTCGTCACATTAATTAAATTAAATACAAACACCTCAGAATTTAACAGTCACAATAATTTATTCACTATGTATTTGGTGTCGGTAATGCTATACATTTCAAGTATATGACAAGATACATAATCATAATGACCTTTACATTTACACACATTTAGATATATTCAACAATTCAATCGTACTAACAATTCCTTAACATTCACCGATCCCATTCATATTACACACGATGACGGGCCTAAACCATCCTGATAATCATGCCAAATCTCAGAAGAATAGCTTATATACTTTTGGAGATACACGCCAAAAACCAAATTTAGATGATTTCCTTAAGCGATTTTATACACAATCATAGAAAAAAGGTGTTCGAACACTGACCATTGTTTGCACCGTTTAATTACCCTATAGTACGCATTTTTAGAGTCATGTGAAAATACTAATTTGCATCTGCTAGCCTGAAAGCCCCCCCTTTAATATACCCCTCCCCTCTCCCCACCAATCAATGTTGCTAGGCCACGGGCTGATGTTTGGCAAGTTGGGCGACTCAACATTGATCAGGGGGGAAAGGGGGATGACTTTACATTAGGCCTACTAAGTGTTCGAACACTTTTTTCTAACATTGTAGTCCTATAACATCTTCTTTTGTTTAGCCGAAACCTGGCCTAAACATATTTGTGATCATTTTTGAACAGCGCTATATCGGCACTACTATTTTATAATTATTATTATTATATTGGAGTGGATTATCCATGCATTTAAATATTTCCGAAGACCTTGAGATACCTACAAGGTATTCATATTTCCACACACTTATTTACAATGGAATTTAAGGTCTACCACCCTAATTATAACAAGGCTGATTATAGAACCTTTTTCCCCCGCGCTCCTCAGACAGGAAACCAAGTAGAGCGCTCAACAAACATGTAACAATTGAAAAGTATTGTGTATTTGATGCACCTTGACCAAAACATTAATAATTTCAACCTTTTTTGAACATGTCGTTCACTCATTATTTTGATCTTAACTCATTTTACTTTGACAAACCAAAAAACACTGCCTCCCGCAGTCTCCTTTTTTGCACCTGGGCAAACATTTGCAAGGGAGGGTGGGTGGGAATTTTAGAGAAAGTGAGAATATGACCTCTCGCTTTGAAGACACGAAAGAATAATGATTTAAGATTACGTATGTGGCGACCGCAAAAACAACAGGGGGAGGGACATCAACAACCGGCGCGCTGCCAAGCTGGCATAGGATTGGCCAATTGATCCAACGGAAATGACAACACCGGACCCGACCATTCTAGCCCTGGCGGTAAATGGCAAATTCTTTCGACGGCTCATTAATTTCTGATTATGAGCATATTTATTAGCTAGCGACCCATCCGGCCGTCTTTAAAAATGGGCAGTTTTAGACAAGCAAATAAAGTCGCCCAAAAAAATGGTGAGTTAAAGAGAATGTGATTAATGTGGCCCAAAAGGAAAGAAAAAGGGATCTAGGAAGTTTAAAAAGAGAAAAAAAGACGTAAAAAAAGAGAAAAACCCCTCACCACAATCCTCGGGACTATCCCCAACCCCTCGTCAGCCACCCGATGAAGTAGTAGATATATTTGCCAAGAAATGCCCAAGAAAATTGCAACTGGAGAGCGTATATTGCAACCGTAATTCAGTGTTCAGCCTCTCATTGATCTGTTTACTTTACTATTATTTTTTAATGTTTTGCATGCTATATCTCAATTCGATCTTTACAATCTTGGTGTTGAATTTGACTGCCAATTAAATATGTTTCATCATCAATAATATAATCTTTCTGGTTGCAACATAATAGAGCAGCTGTTACACGGTCAGTCGGAATAGCGGGAAAATAGCAGCTTTTGAAATGTGGTGTTGATTCATCTAAGAAAAATCAAACGACTTCAACATGTTCAACGTCTCCAAAATAGAGCAGCCGCCAAACTCATTTATTGAGCTAAAAGACCTGATCATAGTTCTCCTCTTCTCCATAAGTTTCATTTGCTGCCTGTTAAAACGCGCATCAAGACAGCTATGTTAGAGACGGTAAAGTTTGAAGAAGCATTGTGGTTCGGGAAAATCACCCGACCTAATTCAATAAGTCAAGAACGCGCATTGAGTTCAAAAACTTGATTATAATTATAACATAAATGTTGAACTCAATGTGCATTCTAACAGGCAGCAAATATAACGACATTATCATGTTAATGATATCAATGTTTCAATGACAGCACGCTTTCTTTATCTTACCTTACTCTTGCATATTCCCCCCCCCCAAAAAAAAATGTTTACATTCTGCTTCTAGCACTCGGATAACTAAAACTCGCCTCGCTACCACCAAGAAAGGGTTTTAATGCCCGCCCATTTTTGTGGAACAATTTACTGTTTACCGCAACATATCAGGCATGCGGTGACACATAATAATAATAAATAATAATGGAAACTTATAAAACGCAAGTATCTGTCAAACAAAGCCGCTCACTGCGCTGTAATTTTTGCTGCTGGTGAATCATCAGAATCAGGTCGCATACTAAGTACAACGCACTCATCACTGAATCAATTTAAGAAGATGTTAAAATCCATTCATTCCATCGTCACAATGTATAAGTAACACTGTTTTTATGTGACCTTTGAGCCTACCAAGTGCAAGACCATGGTAATCTCTAGGAAGAGAACCCCATCCCAACTTGAACTCTTATACTTTGGTGACTGCAAGCTACCATCTGCAGACAAACTGGAAATCCTGGGTGTTACAATTGATAGCAAGCTGACTTGGTCCAAATACATCTCGGCTGTCTCAACCAGGGCTGGCCAGAAGCTCGGCGCTCTTCGCAAGGTTGCAAATAAATTGATGGCATTGGGCAGATCTACTGTGTACAAATCAAAAGTCTGTAGCGTAATGGAGTATACTTCACTAGGCTGGTCTAGCGCTTCACCTACTATCCTAAGCCAGCTTGACAACATCCAAAGGAAGGCACTCAAGATCATTGGAGCTCATGACGCTACTGGTCTATCGCATCTCAGCATCACAAGCCTACTTCACAGGCGACAGGTAGCAGCTGCCACGGTCTTGTACAAAATGCACACCAACCACTGTCCACAAGATTTAGCAGCATTGCTCCCCACGCCATATGTTCATCGTCGTGCTACGCGCTCAAGTGTTGCAATGCCAGATCATGCCCTTACATTGCCGCCTGCCAGAACTTGCTGCTTAGACAGAAGGTTCATCCATTGTGGAACAGTCTTCCAGTCAATGTTGTTGGCAACATCCAAGAGGAAGGACTACAATCTTTTAAATGTCGTGTTAACAGACACTTTCTCTCCAACTCTTCAGAGTATGTTGGCTAAGCTCTCTCGATGTATCAATGACCTCCAGATATTATTTGTCTTCTCTTATTTTTTTGATGTTATTCTCTATGTTTGGGTGTTTATCTTATTCCTGTCCCACGCCACTTTCATTGGCTTTTTTACTAGCCCAATTGTGTTTACCTGTATTTTTGATTATTTTCTGATTTGTAGTGAACCAATTGATTGGCCCATCAGAGCTCTCTGTTAAGAGTTACCCATTTGATTTGTAATCAGTCAGTTCATTAACTTTGTTAATGTAACTTTGGGCTATTGTTCACAAATGTTGTTTTTATTTTTTTAAGTGCTGTGGTACTATTTATGATGTATTATTCATTGTTATGCTATTTTATATTATGTTGTTACACGTTTGTAGCAAAACATGTGTTCACCGTTCAATAGTCCTAAGGGTCACAAGTACGAATATCCAGTTACAAAAGTGAGTAAGTGTATATCCTTAATACATATATCAGAGAAGATGATTTAATAAATAGCAGAGTCGTTTTGCTCTGTGTCTAAACTTAGATTGGAAGTATTTTTAAAATTATTTGTTGTGCAAAGCGATGACAGAAAAGGCTTGGAAAGATAAAAGATGATCAAAGTGGGATAGCATTTGAAAAATGAGATATCAAAGCTATTTTGCTCGTTGTAATTAAACTGCACATATTTGCCTTTTTGCAATAAATATATTGAATCCAAAAATTGTAAATCTATGATAACCCTAACCCCGGTTTAGGATTTTTGACCGGGATCACAATTTTCGAGGAAAAAACACCAACTAAATCTCCGGGAACCTGCCGGGATTCGATCCGGGGACCCTCCGTTCTCAAGCCCCACCTTCCTACCACTAAGCCAAGGCCCTCAGCTACACATTCGTGCAGTATACTGCACTCATTATATAGGCTCGGTTGACTACGTCATCGAAAACCGACGGCGCATGCGTTTGGAGAGGGACTTTGGATTAGCATTTTTTAGCACTCAGGGGGGTTAGGGTTAATAGAACACACACACAAAAAAAACAACAAAAAAATGTTACCATAACCCTAACCCCGGTTTAGGATTTTTGACCGGGATCACAATTTTTGAGGAAAAAACACCAACTAAATCTCCGGGAACCTGCCGGGATTCGATCCGGGGACCCTCCGTTCTCAAGCCCCACCTTCCTACCACTAAGCCAAGGCCCTCAGCTACACATTCGTGCAGTATACTGCACTCATTATATAGGCTCGGTTGACTACGTCATCGAAAACCGACGGCGCATGCGTTTGGAGAGGGACTTTGGATTAGCATTTTTTAGCACTCAGGGGGGTTAGGGTTAAAATGGTGCACCAAATGCTTTCCAACTTTTGAGGGGGCACATCCCCCTCAACCCCCCCCCCCCCCCCCCCCCCCCCCCTCTACATGCGGCAGGATAGTCGCTACGCGAGCATTGAGTAGTCTTTCAGAACATTCAATACTTTAATCTTAAAATCGAACCCCCTAACTAAAATGGCTGGCTACGGGCCTGTATATACCCAATTTATTATAAACATACCTCCGTAAAAACAAGTAAGCAATATTGGCCTACTATTCACCTGAGGGCGTGCTTTATATAAATTAAGGCACAAATTGGGTGCATAGAGACGATTATACTAACGTCCGCAATAGAAGTATTACTGGAGTGTATAAATGTGCATGGGCAACTTTAACATCCTGACTAAGACCATGCTGGTAAGTTACTTTCTTTAAGAACCGTACTCCCGAACATAAAATAAAACCCCTCCTACTACGTGGAAAATCCTGGTACTGCAACTTATCTGAGATGAACAATTTCATAATCATAATTTCATTTTGAATTTTATGTAAAAATTTAGCACATGCCGTGAAACTCTCCCCTCCCTCCCCTAGAAGTATGAATTATATAAAGAATTTCTGTAAAATACATGACTCTATTTGTTGTAATTTCTTTCATAGCCATTTCCTAAAAGTTGATAGCCCTTAACAACAAACAGTTCCAGCTCTCAACATGAAATCCAATACTTTGATACTGTAGTAGGAATCTCAGCAAGGGAGATTTATTCAAAGCTGGACACCCTAATTAAAATATCAAAAGGGAACTTTAGCAATTCCAAGATCATGGCCAGTTGTGTATAATGACGCAAATGTCTAAGCTATAAGGAACAGATCACAGATCCATATGATATGACTGCATGCATTTTTATAAGAATTATCCCTTATGACAAGCATGTGCAATCTGCTGCCCTGCGAAGCAATCCCAAAATTCCCATTGATGCGGCACGTTTTAACCGAAACTGCTTAGGTTACACAACTGGCGGATTGATTTAGGGGAGTGCTCCTTTATAATTAGTAGGGTGACGCGCTGCAGTAAATATAACTTGAGGCGTGATTGCGTGTTAAAATCCCTGGTTAAAATGGCGCTTTTGTAGCGAGTAAAAAGAGGAAATTACACGAAGAAAAGCTTGTATTAAAGCTTGTATTTTTTCTTCCTAAGCTTCCCCTCCCCCGGACGTGTTTTGGAATGTTTGACAATCACTGCGACCCGTTAATGGATCTCAAAATCACAATGAGGCCCGGGTGGTAGCAAAGGTTGCACATGCTTGCCTTATGATAAATTTGTGATAATAGTTTCTTCCAAATTAAAAACTAGCCAATATCTAAAGGAGGTTACCCCTTTAATTACTAATTGAACTCACTGTGGCGGTTGTGGTAGAGTTTTGAAGATTTCTCATTTTACCCTAATGGATAAACCCTATCCTTCACCCTAACCCTAACTCTAGCCCTAACCCTGGTGCATAGCCAGCTTTCCTGGTCAGCGGGTGCAAAATAAAATCTTTGTCCCAGTTTTGGTAATTCTGGGAATAATATTTTGGCCCGGTTTAGGTTTTTGTTTGGCCATAGTGAATCGTAGTGCCTGGGAAGGATTTGGTTAACAAGCATGGAAAATTGGGTGTTTTAACCCATAGATCGTCAATACTATAGAGGGGATAATTATCTCCCGAATTATCTCTATTGAAATGTTGTGTGGAACTGATATATGTCTTGTCTAACCAGCCACGCAATGTTTATGTGTGGATCAGGGGAGGGGGATGGACCCAACAAATCGCCGCGAAACCCTTGGATCCTCCGCCACATCCCTAACCACTGAGCTAAGCTGCCAAGGCTGCTCCAAGCAGCGATTTCGTACCCACATATCATATCAGCTCAGACGATGACGTCATCGTATAAATGCTGTAGTATTCGCGTTTAGATTGTATTTGCACATAGTGAATAGTAGTGTATAGCCGGGTAAACACAACATATCGCCTTGATTTAGGGGTTAAATAGGCCTACTATGTAAAATACTGTAACAATAAAAGAGCCGAGCGAGCCAATACAAGCCAACAATTTTGCCCACCAGGAAATCTTTTTATAGTTTGTTTTGTTTGTAACATCTCAATGCCTACCCTATCTCTGACAACTGGGCTTGGATTGGGACATGGGCCACTGCGTGTTTGCAAGACTTTTGGTCAGCATGAAATGGCCTAACCCTTATAACCCTCAAACCAGGTTTTTAACTGATATCGCAATTTTGGAAGAGAATTTGACAAATAAGTTGCCGCGACCAGGGATCGAAACGGGGACCCTCCGGACCCAAAACCCTGGTCCCCCTAGGCTAGACCACTCTCAGCTACTCGTTAAGCGCAGTATACTACGATCGCTATATACATTGTAGGCTTGAGGTTGAATACGTCATCGAAAACCGTCCGCACATGCGCTTGGAGATAGGCTTGGGCGTAGTACAATACAAATACAATACAAATGAGCATTTTATAAAGCGCCTTTTCATCAAGATCAAAGCGCGTGAGAAAAGCAAACCCAATGGAACAAAAGGATAATGAACAAACAAACATCATATAAAGTACAACATGATACAAGTTACACGACATTTGGATACAAATATGTTTTTACAGATTTCTTGAACATGTGTAGAGAGTCCTGATTTCTTATGTGAGCAGGAAGGTGATTCCATATTGCTGGAGCGACATAGGTGAAAGTCCGATTGCTGGCTGATGTAAGAGTTTTGATGGTTGAATGCTGAGTTAGTTGTGTAGTATCCGAAGCCGATCGCAGGTTGACACATCGTGGTTTGTTCAGAGAAAGGCAAGATGATAGGTAGCCCGGTGCTACGCCTGAGAGGCACTTAAACACAGTAACTAAGATTTTAAAAGTCACACGTTCTCTGACCGGCAACCAATGCAGCTCCTGGAGACAAGGCGTTGCATGATCAAATTTCTTAGCCATACAAATGAGCTTAGCCGCCCAGTTTTGGGTTCTTTGTAGACGTTGAATGTCGCAGGCGTTTGAACCGAGGAGCAACCCATTTCCGTAATCTAAACGTGATAAGATCAACGCACGCACAATAAGGTGACAAGTATCGTGGTCCAAAAATTTACGGATCCGGGTTATGTTTCTGAGTGGTAAGTCAGGCTAGAACATAAGGTTTTAATGTGAGAATGCATGGACATAGAGCTGTCAAACACAACACCGAGGTTTGCGGACGCTGTCAGATGGCTTGATAACTTTGTCGCCGACCTGAAGAGAAACAGAAGGTACCATGCTTTTGAGATGTTCTGGCACAGCGATAAAGAACTCTGTTTTCTGTTCATTGAGCTTCAACATGTTGAGAGTCATCCATGATTTGATGTCGAATATGCATGAAGAAAGCCGAGACAGGGCGGTAGATATGGATTCCTCGTCATGTATATCAAAAGGTACATACAGTTGGATGTCATCTGCATACACGTGATATTGCAGGTTATGCTTCCTAATGATGCGGCCAATTGGAATGGAGTAAATGGCGAATGACTGGGGACCAACTATAGATCCCTGTGGTAACCCATATCTTAATCTGTGGTACTTGTAGTACTTAGTTAGGTAGGGTAAATGACATGATCACCGTTCTAGATACTTCCAACTTCGTACCCTTTTCCCTTCTTCTTTATGAGTATTTTCCTTTTCCTTGCTCTTCTTTTTCCTTTTTGACCTTTTCCTTTTTTCCCCTTTCCCCTTTTCCTTTTTTTAACTGTCCCGATTTTCTTGCTCAAAATTTTATCCGGGGTCTCTGCCACCACTGACCCAGCTCTGGTTACGCCACTACCCTAACCCTAAAAACATACCTTAAACCCTATTCAAGCATTGAAAAATTGACCAACTCCATATCTCACTGTGCAATACCATCGCACCCACATATCTAGAGTGCTATATAGGAAACCTTTTCATGCTGATAAAATCAGTACTTACTTTCAATAGTTATATCTGTAACAGTGCCATCTTCTTTATGTATCTCCAGCAGCTCTGAAATATTAAGACACCAGAAATACACAGGAATGTAAAAAATTGTTTTGTGATAAATTTTCATTATTATAGCTTTTAATTACCCTAAATCAACAGGTAATCATGATTTGAAATCAGTGCTGTGGACATGGATTCTTGCACTCGCCTACCTGCCATGGCGGGTAAATTTGGCATCGGGCTGGTTAAGGTACAAGGTATCTGCTCAACTGGCGGGTAACTTTTTTCCAAACTGGAAATGTTATTTCAGATTTTAAGAAGAGCCTCAACCTACTTATGAATTGGGAAACAAATCTTGGCAGGTAAAGTTTTCGATTGGCTGGTACCAAAAAAGGTTAAGACCTACCCCCTGTTTGAAATTGGAGATGGATGACAATGGACTTATGAGCACGAAATGACAAAGGAATTGGATATCCATAGATAAATGTGAGAGATCATACAAATGACCTGAGAAATGATGCCCATTCAATAACACTAGAATTGACTGTGTGGGTAAAACAATGACAATTTGTACTGGATTATATGTAATTGCATGTTTCTTTAAACAGAAAGATGTTAAAATGCTACATGGCTTTTTCTTACTATAGGTAGATTAATAATTGAACGAACATCACGAACGCAGTACAAAGATGATCGCGCCCGAAATGATCACGCTTATGGTTGTGCGCGCTTCACGCAATGTACACAATACGCTGGTTCAATATGTTCGTTCAATTATTAATTTACCTATAATTAAGTTCACATGCAGATGACAACATTAATATATATGAATTTAATATATATATAATAACAGACAAATTGGTTGAATTGAGGTTTGAATTAAGTAAATGTCACAATATCGGTGTCATTCTAATATGCTATTAATTTAATTTGATAACAAACGAGTGTCCACACTTGACTACTTTTTAATTATCAAAGAGTTTTATATGGTACACTCTGTCTCATTAATTGTGCATTTAGTTACTTGGGTTAATTTACCATGCAGAGTCTCCACAATGTGCCATGCTAATCTCTGGTTATCCACTAACATGTCAACCAGCAGCCTGCTATCACTACTTATAATTTGTAACATTTCGCTGAGCACAAACTTCTTCTTCACTACCAATATTTCTGGGTCTTCAATCATCTCCAAGGCGCAGGGGATACACATTAATGCATCACTTCTGGCACCCTAAATTACAAATAAACAAAGACCAACTACATATTAAGCTTAACACTATAAAGCAGTGTTCAAATTCAATTTTCACAATTAACATACATTAATGCACATATCAACTTATGTCCCGGCCCCTGGGTACCCGGGGATGGCCGGGACTTGCACACGAGGTGCGTTTTTGAAATGGTCAACCACCGGCCAAGTCCCGGACAATCGGGGCAATATTTATGTGTCAAACCCCGGCCAAGTCCCGACCAAGTCCCGACCCCCGCTAGCCCGGCAATGCGAGCCAAACCCCAGCAATGCGAGCCAAACCCCGGCCAAGTCCCGACCCCCGCTAGCCGGGTAAAGAGCAGCAAAGCCCGTCCCAAGCTTGAAGTCTCAGAACAGGCATGGTATTCTAGGCTATAGCTACGAAAATTACGAGGCGCGGCGAAGTCTAGATCGTACGCGTAAAAAGGCTCACGAACATACCTGCAATTGTGTTTTATTGATATTCTGCAAGTGATTTAAAGAAAATAATTAAATTCTTGGTCTCCGCACTCTGCGTTTTGTGCACGAAATTGTCCAATTCCTGCAGGGTCAACCAAGAAACTGATCAAAATTCGAGATTGTTTTGCTCGCAGCGGGGCTGTTCTTGAGATGAAACTAATAAACCCGGAAGTAGTACGACTGAATAAACTGCATTGCAGGACCATTTTATATTCACAAACGTGACTATAAAACGTAACATGGTTTCTGCACTTGAACTTGAACATACCTGTAGTTTCTTGATGAGTTGTTAAAATATGTCAAGCACTTCCATTTGGAATAAACCGCATTGCATGACCATTTCTTTTTCCGATTGTCACAAACGTCACCGTGACCAAACGTAATAATAAACACATTCTTTTTGCGAGATCTAGGCCTATAAATTATGAATTTAAGAGATAAAATACTTTGAGTCCTGCTTTACATTGGGAAACCTCGCAATTCGCATCAACATACATCGTCCGACCGACACGTACGTAAACACGCTCGATCGAATAGGGAATCCCCACATGATGACGCAATGGCTGTGGTCGCCTCGGGGTGTCCCAATTTCCAAAGCAAGGAACTGTCAATCAAACATCGTCGATAAAAACTTTGATCGTGATTGGTTGTTAGATGTCACATGGTGTTATGGTTCGCCAAATATGGAATCTGACTTATATTTTTATCAGACCAAAATAGACCGGGCGGGCTTCCCCTGTTGCTGCATGCGGCGAGCGATCAAAATCGTACATGTGTTGGAAAAAGTTTATCAAAATTGTGTGAGTAATCATAGGTTTTATTGCTTGTATTTGGTCTAGCACATGGATAAATCTGAGCCGATTTGGAACAATTTAAACTTACTCTAGCATGTCCGTACTGCCTAAAAAGTGTTAAAAATGTGCACCAAATGGAGTCATTTGTCAGTCGTTTTTTCAAAATTTTCCCCTCACACTCCCCCCTGTGCCGCGGGACGCGGCAAATACCGCTTATGCGGTATATTGTTGGTGTATTTTCGCGGGAAATTAACAAAACTAAATTCTTCATTGCCGGGAAATAAACATTTTTTCCAGCCCTGTCTATCCGGACCTTTGCCGATGTTGAGCTCATCCAAACGCAAGGATCTATATACCAACAATTGCACTGACGTTCCCCAGCCAACAGACAGGGCCAGGGCAATGCGTTAGCAAACCCCGGCCAAGACACCACTACATGTCCGGCCCTTTCCAGTGGAAGAAATGCCACGGCAAGTCACGGCCATCTCTTAAGCTAACCCCAGCCAAATCCCGGCCAAATCTTGGCCAAACTCCCGGCCCAAAATCCCGGCCCAAAATCCCGGCTTTTTGACATGCGTGAACTCCCATAACAAGTCCCGGCATACGCCCGGCACACCCGGGCAAAAAAAAGGATCAACTCCCCGGCTATCGGGTAGCCAAGTCCCGGCCATCCCCGGGTACCCAGGGGCTGGGACATCAGTTGATATGTGCATAAAATGACAGATCTTTTTTACCAATTACACTTTTTATAAGCTTATATCAGTTTACACCCAAGTCATAATTGTTTAGACTAATAATTAAGAAATGAGGAACAAACCCACATTTCTAATGTTTCCAATTGTTTGTTTGTTTGGTGTTGGGACTGGGTCTCTCAACCGTATCCTCCAAATCTAATCAAAGCACAGAATGTGACTCGCGCCAACAATAATCGTCACATTTTTTCAGTAAATTCAAGTAAATTTGATAAGTAATAAAATGTCTTATTCCACAGAAAGATGGATCTTCCAAGGAAGAGTCTGGTCGGTCAGTTGGATATTTTATAACAGATCTGTCAGCTGAAGAGTGATCATCAAGCACTAAATTTGGTTAGCAACTTTGAATGTTTTCAAATTAAACTGAATCAGATAATTACAGGGAAAACCACATGCCTAAGCACTAACACTCCATTAACAACAGATGAGGTGTGGCACGCAGGTTATAACTCTGTACGGATCACTTGTATACACTCTGAAGTCACTACACAGAGAGAAATTAATATTGATTATAAAACAGGGTCTTCTTTTTCAATTTTTTTGATTGCTCCCTCACCTCAAACAGAACTTACCTGCAATGTCCACTCTGAATCATGCTCAGCATGATTGCTAGTGAACAAAGATAAGCGGCTAAAATCTGTCATCGTGCGGCCACAGTCCTACTATGTAGATTTTTAGAGTGGCATTGTCTTGGTGGTACAATACAAACTGAAATGAAAGGAAAATGATTTGTTCACAACTCAAATATAAAGGCCACACAATGTGTATCAATTCTACTGTATTTTTGATGCTGCATTCGAACCTGCTTATAATGTCATATGTTTCCTTATTAAATGAACTTTTATAAATAAAATTGCTGACCAAGACTCATACATTCCCTCAAATGGTGACATTTGGGTTGGGGATTTTCATTGGGATTTTGTCATTTAATCTCATTGTTTAAAGGTTATCAATCAAATAAACTTGTGGGTACACTCACAGGAAAAACGTTCATACCATTACATTTCTTATTTAACACTAGCCATGCCAAATCCAACAGAAGTACTGCGCTGATGGGGGCCCCTGTTGGGAACTTTCTCCATCTCATTGCACAATCACAGAGAGGTATAGGCTCGGAAAAGGGTATTTTGGGAGCATGACCACATTAGCGTGATGCACAATCACCTGGATTTGGACCGTGATGGTCAGGGTTGAGCTCTTGAGGCTTTACGTGACTTCCAAACCATGGTGCGCTTACTTCAATTTGTTTGGTCTGAAGGCGGCAATTGGGCGAGGCTTCATTGGAAAAATGCTTTTCATATCAATTGAAATCAACAAACACATGTATTGCAGTTTGTGAAAACAAGAATATTGTTTGAATCTCTATTTGTTTGAAACAAATCACTTTCAATTCAACAACATGCAGATGATTGGAATAAACACATTCAATTACACAGTACCCAATGGTCCCCAAACATGGGCTACATTTGGTTTGACATTTTTTACATTACAAATGTGAAAATCTCGCTATAATAAGTTAAATAGCTTAAACACATTTTAGAAGTTTTAATCACATTTGTCACTCAAATGTAACTGCTGGTTTCACTCCTGTCATAGACAATCAATTCCAGAAGATTTGAGACCATATTCCTTGCTTGTATTCCCAGACTGAGTCTATAAAAATACCACTTAAGAGACCTAGAATGGTCTCGATTAAGTAACTCGATTAGCCACTGCTGATGATTGAATACTTTCATCAGATAGAAGGATATTCTAATCACGATACAATTGTATGTTTCCTAAGAGAGATTATTTAATTTATGATCAGTGACTTGTGAGGTTTCAATGCATAATCAATGAAAGATTCCTGTTTGTATGGATCCAAGCCACTGTATACATAGCACTCTGTGTGGGCGGTTGCGATTGTGGCAAGTAGTTTGATGGGCAACCTTTGCATTGCAAAGTATAGGACGAGGAGCTACTTCTGACAATAACGTTACAACATAGCTCCTAGTCGAAGAAAATGAATGCTTCATTGAAGACATGTTTATGAGAGTACAATCTTGACAAGAATCCAAATAATCCTTCAGGTTAAATGTGACAAGAATCCATAGAGTCTTGCCAATTTCTGTATGATTTATTACAAAAATTAAAAAGCTGGATGGACAATTGGACATGCAACTCTCATTCCCAGAACAGCCTTGATTGTTAATTTAACCTATATGGTCTGACAAATTAGAAAGATTCAATGATTAATTACAGCAGGTTTTACAATTTCTGTTCCATTGTTTGTCAAAATTTAGAAAACCAAGAAGGGCTAAATGTTACATGCAAAGTAGACCTGTTTCTTTGAAAACATGTTGAATATCAAGCCACCCAGATGACTACGGCATCAGGGGCAAAAATCCCACCTGGATTCAGGACTTCTTGGCTGACCGCACTCAGAGTTTTGTAGTATACCATTACGGTTCCATTGCCTGTATATTTCCAGCCTACTTATTACCCTCGATTCCAAGCTATATCAGGGTAATAAATCATCCCCTCCTACACCATTAATCTAATTTATTTCACACCACCTGTGTCTTGCCAGCGTGCTTGCTACCATTTCCACCGCTATCCCAAGCATGGATCAAGGCTCTAGGCGCTTGGGGAGGTCTTGGGGAGGTGTTGGATGATGTGTCTACTTCCCAAGCGAAGCAGAGGAAGTATGCATCATTCAACACCAAGGGACCAGTAATTCACACTACTTCCCGATATAAACCATGTTGTATTTGTTTTACCTCATAAATATGTGTAACCCGAGTCTATATGACACTATGTAAATTTACTTGAAAGAAAAAATACACAAGAGAAGTCTATCCGTGGTTTTTTTTTTATTCAGAGGTTACATTTCCTGAATTTATTTAAATCTTAAAATTACAATCTTAAAACTACATCTTAACACTACGTTCTTAACACTACATCTCGACAACACGACGTCTCGACAAAATGCATCATTTTTCCACGGCCGTTCGGATCTTATCTGTCCGTCAATCGATTATCTGCAACTCAGTGAGAATCTCCCTCCACGGTGCTGTCCCGTCTTGGGAGTCAAAGTCAGTTCTTTCGGGATCTATAAAGAGCCAGTGTGGATGCGTTGAAATCATATACAAAGGTGTAGTATCTCAAGCAAGTAAGAAATCCAAATGTGGCATGTGGTCTAGGCAGGCAAAGCTAAAGGCCTCTGCCTAACCATGCCGGTTGCTGGTGGGTGAGAGACTGTGTGCTCTGCAAGGTGTGCTCTGGATGTAGCCAGGGGTGAAGGTCTCACATTACATAATTATGACCTAATGAGGGCAGTTGACCACTGTATGGTATACCAGGTAGGGTAGGGTATACCAGGGTTACATATGCTAGGCCTTGAAGATTATTCTCATGTTCTGCATAGACTTTGCAGGGGTAGAATTTCGGTGCGACGTAAAATCACTACAGCGTGAATCCAGGTCGATTCGCGGAAAAAACTACTTTTTTTTAAAAGTCCAAAACAGGACCTTATTAGATGACTGGTATTTGACCCTTAGTCAACAAACATGCCGAATTTGGAAGTTGTGAAAGCTTATAGCCTTATTCTTGATATTATTTTCATTCATTTCGCAATAATCCATGGATTCTCGAAATTGGCGAGAATCCAGGATTCTCACAAAATCCTTCCGCGCGAATCTTAACGAATTCGCGCGGTTGGTTACGAAATTCTACCCCTGCTTTGGTGCAGGATTCCCCTCCTTGTTACTCAACGGTCGTTGTAACTAAACTAGACTAAGTCACGTCAAGCTTTAAAAGTATAGGCCTATCAAGACCCTTGGCCTTGGTACAAAAAGATTCCCATTGCTCTCTACGATTTTTGTTTGTTTCGCATCTTTTTTTATCCAATCTATTTTGCAAACCTTTCTCAAATCTGTCTGAAACAACCGGCGTCTGCTCGGAAAACGCCATTTAACCAACAACCGTGTTGACAATGGAAATCATGCTCGTCCCAAAATGCAAAGTTCCTATCCTATACGTAGTGCATTGAACTGTGGCATGTGGGGATGACAAGAGGTGCGATATATTACAGGTGATTGAATCTCACAATCTGTGCATTGTTTAGATTTGGCCCATAACATAGCGCACTCTATAACAGTTGCGACATACGATTATTAAGCAATCATAGTTGGGGCTGTTAGGGCATCACAGGGGAGGTTTGGTTCACATTCTTCTAAAAGCACCAAATTTGGCCCATGTTGCTCATACCATACTCTTTTGATTTTTGATGGATACCAAAATTGGAGCCTTCTGGGACGGCCATATTGGCCAATTCCAATGTGGCCGCAATACATTCAAATACACGCGCGAATTAGTTTGAATGTTTTATCATTCAAGCTTAACAAGATGGCTTCAGGAACATTTTTCTGGACCATTTTAGTGTTAAAATAACCTTTCTTTTTACAATAGCCATTTTTTTTTAAATATTGTGTTATTCAATTTGAACAAGATGGCTTCAGAAACGTTTTCTGGCCCTTTTTATTGTTAAAATATAATTCTTTTTGCGCGCTACGCGGGAATTAGTTTCACTGATTATGTATTATTCACGCTTAACAATATGGCTTTAGGAACGTTTTTCTAAACATTTATTTTTTAAAACAGCAAATTTGTTTGCGCTCCGCGCGAATTGTTTTTACTACTTTGTTATTCAATTGAAACAATATGGCTTCAGAAACATTTTCTGGACCTTTTTAGTGTTAAAATATACATTTTTTACACGAGGCGCAAATTAGTTTCACTGTTTAATTATCAATCAAGCTTAAACATGGCTTCAGCAACGTTTTTTTAAACCTTTCTTTTTACAATAGCCAATATTTTCATTTTCCCACTCCGCGCGAATCCTTTTTAATATATGCAAAATTGAAGGGAAAAAACACACATTTTGGATGATATTCAGGGGGAAATTTCGTAACCAACCGTGCGAATCCATTAAGATTCTCGCGGAAGGATTTTGCGAGAATCCAGGATTCTCGCCAATTTTGAGAATCCATGGATTTTTGCAAAATGAATGAAAATAATATCAAGAATAAGGCTATATGAGGCTGATCGGTTAAAGGTTAACATGGTTATGAAAAAATAAATTTCTGATTTTGATATTGATAGGTACCTCACAATGTTGGACAATATCTAGGCTATCTGAAACTGCATTTAAAAAAATTCAAAATGCGGTACGTTCGCGGCACAGTCCATTATTGTCCAAGGGGTGAAAACAAGATGCGTCACGGACGGACATTTTACTTCAAGTTCATCATGCTATATTTTTATGTTTATGTAACATTTTCAGAGTTTTGGGATGTAATATTGATAGCTGACACACTTTTCCATCAAATAAGATAAATATTTGGGAAAAAAGTTCTGGGGAAGTTATATCGCTAGACTTGCGTTAACATTTTGATGTTTTGCTGTCCGTCCGTGACACAAAAAAAGTTTAAAAGTTTTTAAACTAATTTCAAGGACAAAGTTAAAAAATAAAAACATTGTGAAGTATCTCCCTTATATGTATTCTATCCCATGCAGGAGTATTAATTAATTAGGGCAGGCATAAATTAGTTAAATCTTTAATTAAAAGTTGTCACGGACGGACACAAATTTTGTCACGGACGGACACTGTTAGCTACTGTTCAGTTCTGAGCACATAAGCAAAGCTGAATACCACCCCTCTTACCATTAAATGAACTAGTCCATACAGGTATGCCCTTTATGCAAATGATAAGGTTTGCTACAGCAGTGAGCACATGTTATGATGCTCACCAGGTGCACTGTAAAATTACTTGAAGTCAAATGAAGTCATTTGCTTATTTGCGCATTTGTGAACCCTCAGCAGATCTTCTTTGGTGAATCTGTAGTATAGCTTGCGCTTGTTAACCTTACTGCCTGTACATGCTGAAATAATGCTTGCAAATAAAAGGGGTAGCATGAGATCAGTTAAAAGACACTGTTTAAAATTGCCCCATATAATAAGTGTATGTAAAATAAAAGCAAGTAACAGCAATGAAATCAGAAAGTATCATTGGCGATGTTAGCACAAATTTAATTTTAAGCATTGCACTATCAAAAGTTGCAGGCTTTTTCTTCATGAAACTTTGAAAAACTCAAAACACGGTTGGATGCCTACAATGTACATGTATCCATTATCACTAACCTTTAATTACACAATTAATTGAACAAAAACTTATCAAAGAAGGGTCAAAATTGTTTTAAAAAGTTGTATCACAGCATACAGTCTTTTACACAATTAACCGAACAAAATTTATCAAAGGGTCAAAATTGTTTACAAAGTTTTATCACAGCATACAGTCTATTTATATGATGCAGCAGGTCTATCTCTTGCCATTTATGGTAAGAGGGGCAGGATTCAGTTTGGCATTTGTACTCAGAACTGAATAATGTCCGTCCGTGACAAAATTTGTGTCCGTCCGTGACAACTTTTAATCACTGATTTAATTATTTATTGACGCAAAAGGGGTATATAGGGGAGATAGCTCACTATGTTTTTATTTTTTCTCTCTTTCCTTGAAAAAAGTTGTAAAACTTTAAAAACTTTTTTGCGTCACGGACGGACAGCTCTGCATCAAAAAGTTATCACAAGGGCAGGGTAATTACTTCCCAGAACTTTTTTTCTAAAATATATTTCTTATTTAATGGATAAATGTGCCATCTATCAATTTTTAATTTAAAAAAGTGAAAATGTTTCATTAACATAAAATATGGCAAGGTCAACTTCTACTAAGAATGTCCGTCCATGACGCATCTTGTTTCTACCCCTTGGGCAATAATGGACTGTTCCGAAAACTTTTCCGCATTTTTTCTTCTTTTCAAATGCAGTTTCAGTTAGCCAAGATGTTGTCCAATATTGTGAAGTACATTTCAATATCAATATCAAAAAGTAATTTTTTCACACCAATGTGAACCTTGAACCGATCACCCTCTGCTATCAAAGTGCCAAAAAAGACTAATATCTTGACTGCTTTTTATTCCTAAGACTGAAAATTCATGACTTAACATTTTCTTACTATTTTGTAAGTATTTGATACCATTTTTTCATACTAAAGTGTAAATAAGTGGCAATTTCAAAGTTTGTTATGTAGTTAACATTTGCGTCCGTCCGTGACGCTCAAAAATGTCCGTCCGTGACAAAGTTTGTTACCCTACCCCTGTGAAAAATAAGAAATATTTTCAAATGCTGTGTATCAGATATTCAAACCATGTATCTTACTTGCTATTTGACCTGGAAAGCATTGGGGAATATGGAGTTGACTAGATAGAAATTAAAAAGAAGCACTAAAAGGTAGAGAACCCTATTTCTATCTAGTCCGTCCGTGACACAAACATTTCCGTCGTTCTATTTTTAGTAAAAAACCACACCTTAATTTTTTTTTTGTATTTCAATAAAGTTGATGATTCTCTATAACATTAAACATAAAAAGTTGAATAAATGTCAGTAGTTACTTTTTACAAACTGTTTTTCGCTCATGTTTTGCACAAACGTCCGTCCGTGACAAACCGATCAGCCTCATATATAAGATTGCACAACTTCCAAATTCGGCATGTTTGATGACTAAGGGTGAAAGACCAGTCATCTAAGGTCCTGTTTTGGACTTTAAAAAAAACCACCATCCTTCTTTTTTTTGTTGCACGTGAATCCACCTGGCTTCACGCGGTATTGATTTTACGTGAAATTTCACGCGAATCGATTCCCGCTGAAATTCTACCCCTGATATTGATAATAAGCCAATATTGATTGGAAATGAAGTGAAGGCTTTTCAATAAAATATTGGTCAAAAGTACACACCAAATTGCACGAAAATTGAAGAAAAAAAATCCAATTCCAAGGGGGCCCCATCCCTCCTCAGACTACCCCCTGTCCGCGGATAGCCAATTTGATTAATAGTCAATCATGCATACTCAATGAAATTTATTTTTATTTATTTTTAAGCCCCTCTGGTAAAAAAAATCCAGCGTACGCCTATGATATTGACATATATACACTGAGCAAAAAAAGAAACTTATAACATTTTAACAGATCACCAAATAAAATTCTGTGCATGAAAATGTACCAAATTTGGATACAATATTACTGCAATGTATTGCTTCAAATGGCAGTCAATAACCAATTGTTTGCTTCAATGACACAAGAGAAATGTGCACTGACTCCAGACAACGTCTTGCATCACAGGTCACAGTAAACAATTTCAGCAACATTAAGTTAAAAACATTTCAGAGAGTCAAAACAAACTCATATCCAAACAAACAATGGAAAGTCATTAATAACAGCTATGTCCACCTCCAGCTTGCATGCGAGTTGTGTTCATCCATAATTTTAGGTACCACTGACCGTGACAGAACATAACATCTTTAGGCCTAAGGTTGTGTTTAGGTATCCTTGATTAATTCTCAATATCAATTTAATGTGCCAAATAACTCCAAAAATGTATGGAGACATATTAGTGTGTTTTATGACATTATACAGTATGCCTACTGTGTAGGCTGAGCATACGTACTTCACTTCAAATTATTCATAATATGTCGAAATGTTATCGATGATTTTTGATGATGCCTCTATTAAGAGAAGACCTTGTAAATATTGTATTGTTAAAGGTGCTATTCATTGAAAATTGAAATATAGCCAAATTATATATCATTGGAAAGCTTAGAAAAATGGTGGTGTCCACCCGCGGGTGTCCACGTCCCAAAATGCCACTGTAAATAATAAATAGCATTAGAAAGTACCGGTGTAGGGCGGACGCAAACCCGGAAGTGGAGAGGTGAAAATCAAGATTCTTGTATGACGTCAGCAAAGGGACCCGGTAATGTCAACAAACTCATTGTCCATTGTGATGCATGCCTCTCTTGTATCTATTTGAATAGTAGCTCTGTGTGCAGTACTGTCTGTGTGGTATCGATCTCGGACTTCGATGAATGGGTTGAATAGGATGAGGATGAATTTCTGTGCCTGGGGTGACGTCACAATTCTAAACCCCGTTTTGACTATTTATCCCAAGGTATAAGGGGGGTCTGTACTCGAAAGTTTGTATTGCCTATTGATAATTCCCAGTATATTAGGTTAAGATGAAATAAAAATTAACATATTCTATACAATCTAAGCTTTCCATTGATACCATACATGATCTCAATAAGTAGGAACTTTAAGTTTTTACTGATTGTAAAAACTTCCAAATGGTATGTCACCATTCCAAAATTGTTAGTTCAAATGATTCAAATTATAATATATTTTTTGGACTTTTCTTTTATTGATCTGTTGATTTTCGATTTGAGGACAAATCCTTTTTTATTTGGTGGGGGGTAGTGTAACGCCTGAGCCTTTCCTGCCCTCACCTGATTGTTACTCTTAAATCTTATACAATATACATTGTTTAATGTTTACCAGTGATAATGTTGACGGACGAGTTGACTTGTGCAAATTTATCTTGCCGACTGCTATGTTGCTCTCGGCTGACATACTGCGTGTTCCAAGTTACAGGGCGATTCGATTCACAATTACTTCAAAATCATGGTTTTAGAGTGAATTTATTATAGTGAAATTATGTTTTCACTATAAATTCACTCTAAAACCATGATTTTGAGGTAATTAGGAATCGTATCGCCCTGTAACTTGAAATGTATTAACGATTTATGATCAGAAATATAAATCTGCAAGAAAATCTGCTTCCAAAATAAATTGTAAAAAATGTGGACCCTTTTTGTGGTGCCCCTTACGAAAATGCAATCACCAAAATGTGGTTGCAGCAAAGTGGTACCAGGTTGCGCAAGGTTGTCGCAAGGTTGTGGATGATTGCTGCAAGGTTGCGCAACCTTCTCAGAAGAACCAAACTGGTTGCGCAAGCTCCTGCAACCTTCTCAGAAGAACCAAACTGGTTGCGCATGGTTGCTGCAAGGTTGCGCAACCTTCTCAGAAGTACCAAACTGGTTGCGCAAGCTCCCGCAACCAACTGGTTGCACAAGCTCCCGCAACCTCTTCAGAAACACCAAACTGGTTGCGCAAGGTTTCTTCTTATGTTCAAAGGTCAGTTCAAAAGGTCAAACATGTGAAATAAACATTGCTGTCATTGTAACCTTTACTAAAATTGTAGTGACTTTGATGATTAAGTGTACCCATACTTTGTAATCAATTTCATAATGAAAATGAGGTATGCTAGAAAAACAAGTTGTGAATCATATTCTACTCTTTGAAGGAAACTGATGTTGCAGATAAAAATGCTGAAAAATAGTAAGTTTAAAACATAAGCTTATTTTGGTATTGGTTCCGAATTTTGACCCCATTTTGACGCACGTTTTTGGTGGTTGCTAGCTGGTTGCAAACAGGTTGCGCAAGGTTATAATGTTCCAAATTTAACCAGTTGCTTGCGCAACCTTGCACAACCTTGCAGCACTAGCTGGTTGCGGCAGGTTGCGCAAGCTTTAGATGTTTCTGCAAGGTTGCGCAAGGTTATAATGTTCCAAATTTAACCAGTTGCTTGCGCAACCTTGCAGCACTAGCTGTTTGCGGCAGGTTGCGCAAGCTTTAGATGTTTGTGCAAGGTTGCGCAAGGTTATATTGTTCCAAATTTAACCAGTTGCTTGCGCAACCTTGCAGCACTAGCTGCTTGCGACAGGTTGCGCAAGCTTTAGATGTTTCTGCAAGGTTGCGCAAGGTTATATTTTTCCAAATTTAACCAGTTGCTTGCGCAACCTTGTGCTTGGTTGAGATGCAAACTTAAGGTTACACCGCCAACTGACATGGCAAGATTGTATTTTTCCAAATTTAACCTTGCGCAAGGTTGCGCAAGGTTGTATTTTTCCAAATTTAACCTTGCGCAAGGTTGCGCAAGGTTGTATTTTTCCAAATTTAACCTTGCGCACGGTTGCGCAAGGTTGTAATGTTCCAAATTTAATCTTGCGCAACCTTAAAGGTTGTAATGTTCCAAATTTAACCTTGCGCAAGGTTGTATTTTTCAACATTTAACGTTGCGCAAGGTTGCGCAAGGTTGTATTTTTCCACATTTAAGGTTGCGCAAGGTTGCAGAATTGATTGCGATGAAGGTTGCGATTTTCATGAGGGGCGCGAAGCGCCAACAAATTTGGAGGTTTTTTTATCCCCCCTATTAAGTACCAATTTTTGTGTGATCCCCCTCCATTCCCCCCCCCCCCCCCCCCCCCCCCCCAGGTATCATGAACACTCCCTTAGCGCTATTTGCGATCTAAATTGTCATGTTTGTTTCTCCTCTGTTGTTGTCTGACCAAGCCTCTTCTTATGGTACGCAATAGCGGCAAAGAAGTGGCTAGATCAGAGGCATGAATGGGCGACGCATTTTCGGGTGTCTTGCGTCGCCGACGATGCATTTTTGCATAGCCCGCGAGCCGCGACAGATTTCGCGTCGACTGTCGTGTATGGCGCCCTTTTGGTCGACGCATATGGCGATGGATGTGAGCACTTTTAGTTTACTTTTCGTTACATTCAGACGTTTGATTTACGGGCAACATAGCCGACCGCTTTAGTTACTTTGACCATTCAGTTTACATAGCGGCTGTCTCTGTATTTTTAGGGATTCATGTTTGATTGAATTAAACATTGATTGCTTTTTGCCACCGCCTGCACAAGGACTTTATCCCTGGGTTTGTATTTTGCCTGTATGTATTCTTCCGTATTTGTTTGTTATTACATCTCTTGATTTAGCCACTGTATAATACACAAGCTACGCTACCCTAGCAATTTGTTACAATAGCCCATAGGTTGGGACGGACCTACGTCATGCCAGTGAAAACAATCAATTGCCAGTGAAAACAAAAACAAAAACAACTTGCACAGATCAATCAATTAAGACAACTGCACATTGCGCCTACTGCGAATTAAATGCGTAACGCTCAGCGTTGAGTGCGTGCATGGAATGTTTTGCTTTTGAAACACTGGTTGCCAAGCAAATTTGCTAAAAATAAGCTCCCGTATGTCCGCGCCGTCCATATAAAATAATAGGATTGACAGACATGACAGAGCTACCGTCAACTGGCGTCATGACCGTTCCTCCAACTACCGTCCCCGGGACCCCGCCCCCTCCCTCACACCTCCAGTCAAAACTCTATTACAGTATTTTGAAGGTTCACCAATCCAAGATCCAAGTACATGTATAACACTGAACACTGTATAAATTCCAACATCCAACTATAACACTGAACACTATAAATTGGCTTTGACATTGTCGAATTCGACAGGTTCGTCGAATGGTAAAAGTAAAGGCCATTCAATCAAAGTCCCTTATCATGCTTATTAAATAAATATATCAGTTATACAAGTTTTAACTACCTGGTTTAGTACTGCAACGTATTAATTAAACAGTACTTAAATAAATATAATAAAAATATGCCGACTTATTCACCTTAATCTCGGTTTGTTTACATCATCACACACTGTACTTTCGGGACAAGCTGACCGGAAGTGAAGTGAGGTGAAACTTCAGAGCGCGGGGCGATAACACTTCTGATTGGTTGAAAGTTTCAGCTCTGAGTTACATTTTCCCTTCAATCAAATCCCAAAATGCCCCAAAAGGGTCCCATCCCCAACCCCATCCCCAGCCGCCGATCCAGAATTTTGTTTTTTTTACGGGGGTTGCCAATATTTGAATAATTGCAAAAGTGTAACCAACGCGAGTATGCCCTCCCCTTCCCCCTCAAACAAAAAAAATCTGCCTCCCCCACTTCTCCCCTCCCCCAAATTCAATTTAGTTAAAATTAGACACAATTAGACAATTTTAGCATAAAATGGAATTTGTTTGAGCGCTTCGGGCGCATTTTCTTACCAAATTAGGTTAAACTAGACCAAATTTGACAATGTTAGCATAAAACAGCTAAAATTCGCAAGCGCGCATTTTCATACCAAATTTTAGAATTAGGACAAAAAATGTCATAGCCTACTTTGTCTCAGTTGTTTTTTGGGTAAAGGGTTAGGGTTAGGGTTAGTGGGTAAGGGTTAGGTTTAGGGTTAGGGTTAGGGTTAGGGTTAATGGGTTAGGGTTAGGGTTAGGGTTAGAGTTAGTGTTAAGGTTATGGTTAGGCATGGTTAGGGTTACGGATTGGTTAGCATTAGTGTTGGGATTAGTATTAGTGTTAGGATTAGGGTTAGTTTACGGTTTATCGTTATAGGGTTAGGGTTAATGAATTAGGGTTAGTGGATTAGGTTAGGGTTAGGGTTACGGTTGGAGTTATAGTTAGAGTTAGAGTTATGGTTATAGTGGGTAAGGGTGAGGATTAGGGTTATGGTAAGGGTTAGTGGGTTTGGGTTAGGGTAAGGGTTCGGGTGAGGTTAGGGTTATGGTTAGGGTTAAAGTTAGGGTTAAGGTTAGGGTTAGGTTAGAGTTAGCATTAGTATTAGTGTTAGTGCTAAAATTAGGGTCAGGGTAAGGATTATGGTTACATTTAGGTTAAGGGTTATATGATTAGGTTAAATGGATAGGTAAGTGGATTAGGGTTAGTGTTAGGGTTTCGGTTTCGGTTAGTTTGGTTAGTGGTTAATGTTAAGGTTATGGATAGAGTTAGGGTTAGGGTTAGAGTTAGGGTTAGGGTTAGGGTTAGGGTTAGGGTTAGGGTTAGGGTTAGGGTTAGGGTTAGGGTTAGGGTTAGGGTTAGGATAGGTTTAGGGTTAGGGTTAGTGTTAGTATTAGGGTTAGGGACATTGGGTTAGGGTTAGGGATATGGTTAGGGTTAGTGTTAGGGTTAGTGTTAGTGCTAGCGTTAATGTTAGGCTTAGAGTTATTGGGTTGGGTATACACTTATGGTTAGGGTTGAGAAAATCACAAAAAATCACTTTTTTGACCCAATTTTTTTGAACAAAGCTAACAAACATAATTTTGAGTTAAAAAGGCCCAAATCACTTGATGATGATGTTAAGACACTACTGGAGGGACGAATTTTTTTTTTAAAATCTAATCCAATATTTTTTGAAATGTTGACAAAAAAGTGTAAAAAAAAATTAAAAATCCATTTTTTCACGTTTTTTGGCACTTTTTGGTCAAAATTTTCAAAAATATTAGAAAAGGTTTAAAAAAAATAAAAAAATCGTCCCTTCATTAGTGTCTTAACATCATTATAAAGTGATTTGGCAATTTTTTACTCAAAATTATTTTTGTTAGCTTTGTTCAAAAAAATTTGGGTCAAAAAAGTGAATTTTGTGATTTTCTCAAAAAATCTACTTTTTTGGTCAAAATTGACGCCAAATTTTGGATTCTCTGATCCATTTCCTTTCCAAAAATGTATACTTTTATATACATTTGATTAATAGTTCAATAATGTATGGTTACGGTTAGGGTTAAGAAAAGCGGATAAGGGTTAGGGTTAGAGTTAAGGTTAGGGTTATGATTAGGGTTAGGGTTAGGGTTAGGGTTAGGGTTAGGGTTAGGATTAGGTGTGTTAGCGTTACAGATAGTGCTATTGTTACGATTAGGGTTAATGTTATGGTTATGGTTATGGTTAGATAAATGTTTAGGGTTATGGTTATGGTTATGGTTAGGGTTAGGGTTCGGGTTTAGGGTTATGGTTAATTTTAATGTTAGGATTAGGGTTAGTGGGTTAGGGTTAAGTATACGGTTAGGGTAAGGTTTAGGATTAGTGTTAGTGGATAAGGGTTAGGGTTAAGGTATGTGTAGTGTTAGTTTAATGTTAAGTTTAAGGTTATTGTTATTGAGTTATGGTTAAGTATACATGTATGGTTAGGGTTAGGGTTAGGGTAAGTGGATAAGGGTTAGGGTTAGAGTTAAGGTTTAGGTTAGGGTTAGGTACATGGTTATAGGGTTAAGGTTTGATTAAGTTAGGGATAGGGTTAGTGTTAGGGTTAAGGTTAGGGTTTGGATTAGGGTTAGGGTTAGGGTTAGGGTTAGGGTTAGGGTTAGGGTTAGTGTTAGAATTAGGGTTAGTGGATTAGGTATATGCCTATCGTTAGGGTTACGGTTAGGGAATAAGGGTTAGTATTAGGTTTAAGGTTTGGGTAAGGGTTAGGTATATGGTTAGGGTAAGGGTTAGGTATATGGTTAGGGTAAGGGTTTGGTTAGTGTTAGGGTTAGAGTTAGTGTTACGATTAGGGTTAGGGTAAGGATTAGTGGGGTAGGGTTGGGGTTAGGTATATGCTCAGGATTAGGGTTAGGGTAGGTTTAGTGGGTAAGGTTAAGAGTTAGGGTTAGTTATATGGTTATGGTTAGGGTTAGGTAGCTGTTTAGGGTTAGGGTTATGGCTAGGGTTAGGGTTCGGGTTCGGGTTTGGGATTGGGTTAGGATTAGGGTCAGGGTTAGGGTTAGGATTACTGTAAATGTTATTGTTAGGGGTTAGTATTAGGGTTAGTATGATTGTTAATGGTTACGATTATGGTTATGGTTATTGTTAAGGGTATATGCTTATGGTTAGGGTTACAGTTACGGTTAGGGAATAAGGGTTAGGATTATGGTTAAGGTTATGGTTAGGGATATGTTTAGCGTTAGGGTTAGTATTAGGGTTAGGGACAGTGGGTTAGGGTTAGGGTTAGTGTTATGGTTAGTGTTAGTGCTAGCGTTAATGTTAGTTTTAGAGTTATTGGGTTAGGTATATACTTATGGTTAGGGTTAAGGTTAGTGGATATGGGATAAGATTGGGTTAGGGTCAAGTTATGGTAGGGTTTAGTTAGGGTTAGCGTTAGTTTTAATGTTAGGATTAAGGTTAGTGGGTTAGGGTTAAGTATAATTATGGTTAGGGTTAGGGTTAGTGGATAAGGGTTAGGGTTAGGGTTAAGGTGTGTGTAGTGTAATTTTTGATGTTAGGTTTAGGGTTTTTGTTAGTGAATTAGGGTTAAGTATATGGTTAGGGTTAGGGTTAAGGTTAGGGTTAGGATTAGGTGTGTTAGCGTTACAGATAGTGTTAGTGTTACGATTAGGGTTAGGGTTAGGGTAAGGATTAGTAGGTTAGGGTTGGGGTTAGGTATAGGTTAGGTTGGGATTAGGGTTAATGTTTGGTTAAGATCAATGGTTACGGTTATGGTTATGCTTATGGTTAGGGTTAGGGTTAGGGTAAGTGGATAAGGGTTAGGATTAGGTGTGTTAGCGTTACAGATAGTGCTTGTGTTGCGATTAGGGTTAGGATTATGGTAAGGATTAATGGGTTAGGGTTGGGGCTAGGTATATGGTTAGAAGGGTTAGGGTAGGTGTAGTGGGCAATGTTTAGGGTTAGGGTTAGTTATATGGTCATGGTTATGGTTAGGTAAATGTTTAGAGTTATGGTTATGGTTATGGTTATGGTTAGGGTTCGGGTTTGGGGTTAGGGTTAGTTTTAATGTTAGGATTAGGGTTAGTGGGTTAGGGTTAAGTATATGGTTAGGTTAAGGGTTAGGGTTAAGATATGTGTAGTGTTAGTTTAATGTCAAGTTTAAGGTTATTGTTATTGAGTTATGGTTTAGTATATGGTTAGGGTTAGGGTTAGGGTTAGTGTTAGTGGATAAGGGTTAGTGTTAGGGTTAAGGTATGTGCAGTGTAAGTTTTAATGTTAGGTTTATGGTTATTGTTAGTGGATTAGGGTTAAGTATATGTTATTGTTAGGGTTAGGGTATAGAGTTATTGAGTTAGGTATATACTTATGGTTAGAGTTAGGGTTAAGGTTAGTGGATATGGGTTAAGATTTGGGTTATGGTCAGGGTTTGATTAGTGGATTAGGGTTAAGTATATGGTTAGAGTTAAGGTTAGGGTTAGGGTAAATGGATAAGGGTTAGGGTTAGAGTTAAGGTTAGGGTTAGGATTAGGTGTGTTAGCGTTACAGATAGTGTTAGTGTTACGATTAGGGTTAGGGTTAGGGTAAGTATTAGTAGGTTAGGGTTGGGGTTAGGAATATGGTTACGATTATGGTTATGGTAGGTTTAGTTGGTAAGGTTTAGGGTTAGGGTTAGTTATATGGTGATGGTTAGGGTTAGGTAGCTACTTAGGGTTATGGTTATGGTTATGGTTATGGTTATAGATAGGGTTTGGGTTTGGGTTTGGGTTTGGGTTAGGGTTAGGGTTAGAATTACTGTAAGTGTTGTTGTTAGGGTTAGATTTAGGGTTATGATTATTGTTAAGGTTAGGGTTATGTTTGGTTAAGATCAATGGTTACGGTTATGGTTATGGTTATGGTTATGGTTATGGTTAGGGTTAGGGTGAGTGTTAGAATTAGGGTTAGTGATTAGGTATATGCTTATGGTTATGGTTACGGTTACGGTTAGTGAATAAGGAGTAGGATTATGGTTAAGGTTTGGGAAAGGGTTGGGTATCTGGTTAGGGTAAGGGTTAGGTATAATATGGTTAGTGTAAGGGTTTGGTTAGGGTTAGGGTTAGTGTTAGTTTTAATGTTAGGATTAGGGTTCGGTTAGGGTTAAGTATATGGTTAGGGTTAGGATTAGGGTTAGGGTAAGTGAATAAGGGCATAAGGTTAGGGAATCTGTTAGAGTTATTGTCAGTTTGAATGTTGATTCAGTTGATGATTAGGGTTATGGTTAAAGTTATTAGAGTTAATGGGTTAGGGTTATTTGGTTAGGGTAAGGGTTAGGTATTTGGTTAGGGTTAGAGTTCGGTGTAGGGTTAGGGTTAGTGGGTAAGGGTTGGGGTTAGGTATATGGTTAGGAGTATTAGAGTATGGTTAGTGGGTAAGGTTTAGGGTAAGGGTTAGGTATATGATTAGGGTTAGGTATATCTTTAGGGTTGGGGTTTGGGTTAGGTATAGAGTTTGGGTCAGGGTTAGGTTTAGGGTTAGGGTTAGGGTTCGTGTTAGTATTAGGGTTAATGGGTTAGGGTTTTGTTTAGGTTTAGGGTTAGGGGTTTGGGTTAGGTATAGAGTTTGGGTCAGGGTTATGTTTAGGGTTAGGGTTAGGGTTCGTGTTAGTGTTAGTATTAGGGTTAATGGGTTAGGGCTAGGTTTAGGTTTAGGGTTAGAGTTAGGGTGAGGGTTAGGGCTGAGGTTAGGTTAAGGGTTAGGGTTTAGAGTTAATGTAAGTGTTATTGTTAGGGTTAGGGTTAGAGTTAGGATTATTGTAAGGATTAACATTTACTTAAAGTTTATGGTTATGGTTTGGGTTTCGATTATAGTGGGTTTGGGTTTTCCGGGAAGGGTTATGGTTATGGTTAGAGTTAGGGTTAGTGTAAGTTTTAATGTTGGGATTACAATTAGTTTGTTAGGTTTAAGTACATGTGTATGGTTAGGGATAAGGGTTAAGGTTAGGAATAAGGTTAGGGTTTGGTTAGGATTAGGGTTAGGGTTAGGTATATGGTTAGGGATATGTTGAGGGTTAGGGTTAGCATTAGTGTTAGTATAAGGGTTATGGATAGTGGGTTAAGGTTAGGGTTAGGTTAGGGTTAGCGTTAGGATGGGTTGGGGTTGAGGTTCGGTTAAGGGTTAGTGTTAGTGCTAACGTTAATGTTAGGGTTAATTGGGTTAGGTATATGCTTATGGTTAGGTTTAGGGTTACGGTGAGTGGATATGGGTTAAGATATGGGTTAGTGTCAGGTATATGGTTAGGGTTAGTGTTGTGTTATGGTTAGTGTTAGTTTTAATGTTAGGATTATATAGGTTAGTGGGTTACGGTTATGTATATGGTGAGGGTTACGGTTAGTGTTATGTATATTGTTAGGGTTAGGGTTAGTGTTAGTGTTAAAGTTAGGATTATGGTTAACTTTAGTTGGTAAGGGTTATGGTTAGAATTAGGGTTAGTGTTAGGTATATGGTTAAGGTTATGAGTATGATTAAGGTTAGGGTTAGCGTAAGTGTTAGTGGGTTATGGTTATGGTAAGTGGATAAGGGTTAGGGTTAGGGTGAAGGTTCGGGTCAGGCTTAGGTATATAGTTAGAGTTAGGGTTAGGTATATGGTTAGGTATATGGTTAGGTATATGGTTAGGGTAGGTGCTAATGTTAATGTTAGAATTAGAGTTAGTGGGTTAGGGTTAGGCATATGGCTAGGGTTATGATTAGTGGATAAAGATTAGGGTGATGGTTACGGTTTAAGGGTTAGGGTTAGGATTAGGTTTTGTTAGTGTTAGAGTAAGTGTTAATGTTACGATTCGGGTTAGGGTAAGGATTAGTGGGTAAGGTTGGGGAGAGGTATATGGTTAGGATTAGGGTTAGTGTAGGTTTAGTGGGTAAGGTTTAGGTTTAGGGTTAGGTTTATGGTTAGCGTTCGGGTTTGGGTTTGGGTAAGGGTTACTCTAAGGTTAGAGTAGGGTTTATCGGTAAGCTTCATGGTTAGGATTGGGTATGATATGGTTAGGATTAGGGTTAGGATTAGGGTTAGGGTTAGGGTTAGGGTTTGGGTTAGGGTTAGGGTTAGGGTTAGTGTAAGTGTTTAGTGTTACGATAAGGGTTACGGTTAGAGTTAGTATTATTGGTAGAGTTAGGATTTGGATAAGGTTAATGGTTAGGGTTGGGTTAGGATTAATGGGTAGGGGTTAGGTTTATGGTTATGGTTAAGTTATTTGGTTCAGGTTAGGGCTAGGTTTGCGGTTAGGGTTAGTCTGTAAAGGTTAGATATATCCGTATGGATAGGTTTAGGGTTAGGGTTAGTCTTAGTGTTAATATTAATGTTAGGATTAGGGTTAGGGGTTTAGGGTTAAGTAAATGGTTTGGGTAAGGGTTATCGTAATTGGATAAGTGTTAGTGTTAGGGTTAGTGTTAGGGTTAGTTATATGGTTATGGTTAAGGTTATTGTTATGGTTATTGTTAGTGTTAGAGGGTTAGAGTTAGTGTTAGTATTAAGATTAAGGTTAGTGTTTAGGATAAGGATTTGTGGGTAAGGTTTGGTATTAGGTTTATGGTTAGAATTAGGGTTGGGTAGGGTTAGTGTGTAAGGTTTATGGTTATTGTAAGTGTTAATGTTAGGGTTGGGATTATTGTTAGGGTTAGGATTATTGTTAGGGTTAGAGTTTGGTTAATGTTTATGGTTAAGGGAAGGGTTAGGGCTAGTGGGTTAGGGCTAGTGGGTTAGGGCTAGTGGGTTAGGGCTAGTGGGTTAGGGCTAGTGGGTTAGGGCTAGTGATATATGGTTAAGGTTATATGGTTAAGGTTAGGATAAGAATTAGTGGGCTAGGGATAGGTTTCGGTATATGGTTAGGATTAGGGTAAGGATAGGGTTAGTGTGTAAGATTTAGGGTTAAGGTTAGGGTTAGGGTTAGGGTTAGGGTATGAGTATGAGTATGGATTTGTGTTAAGGATAAGATTATGGTTTGGTTAGGATTATTGTTAGGGTTAGGGTTTGGTTAAGGTTTATGGTCTAGGTTAGGGTTAGGGTTAGTGGGTAAGGGTTAGATTTATGGTTAGGTATATGGTTAAGGTTAGGGTTAGTGGGTAAGGGATAGGGCTAGGGTTATGTTTAGGGTGAGGGTTCGTGTGTTAATGTTAGGGTTAGGTAAATGGTTAGGGTTAGTGTTAGGGGTATAGTTAGTGTTAGTGTTAAAGTTATGAATAGAGTTGTGGTTATGATTATGGTTAGGTTAATGTTTTTTTGTTATGATTACGGTTATTGTTAATGGATTATGGTTAATGCGTTAGGGTTAGGTATATGGTTAGGGTTAGAATTAGGGTAAGGTATAGCATAAGGGTTAGTGTTAGTGTTTGTGTTAGGTTTATGGTCAGTGGGTTAGGGTTAGGGTTAAGTATTTGGCTAGGGTTAGTGGGTATGATTTACGGTTAGTGTTTGTGTTCGGGTTAGTATGTAACGGTTATGGTTAGGTATATGGTTAGGGTTAGGTTAGGGTTAGTTGGTAAGGGTTAGGTTTAGGTTTAGGGTTCGGGTTAGGTATAGGATTATGGTTATGGTTGGGGTTAGGGTAGGTGTTAGTGTTAGAGGGTTAGTGTTAGTGTTAGGATTAGGGATAGGGTCAAGGTTAGGGTTAAGGTTAGCGTTAAGGTTAGGGTTTATGGGTAAGGGTTAGGGTTAGGTTAATGGTTAGGGTTAGGGTTAGTGGATAATGGTTATGGATATGGTTATGGTTATGGTTATGGTTATGGTTATGGTTATGGTTAGGGTTAGGGTTAGGTTAAGGTTAATGGTTAAGGTTAGGGTAACGGGTAGTTGGTTAGGGTCAGTGGGTTATGGTTAGTGAGTTACGGTTAGGGTTAGCGTTATAGTTAGTGGGTTCGGGTTAGGATATGTTGGTTAGGATTAGGGTTTTGGTTAGTGTGAGGGGGTAGTGGCTTAGGGCTAGGATTAGGATTAGGGTTTATGGCTATGGTTGTGGCTATGGTTCGGGATTTTGGTAGGGTTAGGGTTAGGGTAAATATTAGGGTTAGGGTTATAGTTAGTGGGCTATGTTTTAGGATTAGTCATTTCGGGTTAGGGCTATGGTTACCGTGAAGGTTAGTGGCTTAGGATTATGGATATGGTCATGGTTATGGTTATGGTTATGTTTCGGGTTAGAGTTATGGTTATGGTTAGTTTTAGTGTAAGTGGTAAGATAAGGGTTAGGATTAGTATCTGGGGTAGGGTTAAGTATCATATGGTTATGGTTTTTGTTATTGTTATGGTTATTGTTATGGGTATGATTATGGGTAGTGTTAGGGGGTTAATGTTAATGTTAGGCTAAGGTTTATTGGTAGGAGTATTAGATTCTAAGATTACTTTTAAGGTAAGTGTTAGGTATAGGTTTAGGGTTAGGGATATAGTTAGGGTTAGGTATATGGTTATGGTTATGGTTAGGGCTATTGTTAATGCGTTAGGGTTAGGGTTAGGGTTAATGGTAGGATAAGGGTTAGAATGAGGATCTGGGGTAGGGTTAGGTATGTGGTTATGTTTTATAATTTTTGTTAGGGTTAGAGTTAGTATTAGGCTTAAGGTTAGGGTTAGGGGCTAATGTTAAGGTTAGGCTAAGGTTGATGGGTAAGAGTATTAGGTTTTAAGGCTACTTTTAAGTTAATAGGTTTAGCGTTGGGGATATAGCTAGGGTTAGGTATATGGTTAGGGTTAGGGCTAGTGTTAATGCGTTAGGGTTAGTGGGTTAGGATTAGTTGGTTAGGGTTATTGTTAGGGTTAGTGGGTTAAAGGATTGCGGGTTATTGTGTGAGTGTCTAATAAAATATGTTAAGGGTTAGGGTTAGGTATGTGGCTAGATGGTGTTAGGATTAGGATTAGGATTAGTTTTCGGGTTATGGTTATGGTTATGGTTAGAGTTAGCGGGTTTTAAGAATTATGGTTGATGGTTTAGGGTTTGTGGTAATGGTTCGTTGGTTAGGGTTATGGTTAGTGGGTTTACATTGAGGTTAGGGTTAGGGATAGTGGGTTTTTAGGTTAGTATATTAGAGTTAGGGTTAGGGTTATTGCGTCAGGGTTAGGGCTATGGTTAGTGTCTAATAAATTAGCACTTAAATAAGTATGATACTTTAATATTGGCGTGTTTACATATTATACAGGGTGACCCAATAAAAAGTTTACCCAAAATGAAAGTGATATTTTTCCACTTCCTGTAATTTGATATCTGTGTTTTTTATTTTATTACAAAGAATGGGTAATGGAGCATCTACCCTGAACAAATTATTTATTTTGGTTGGGTGGTTTTCAAGATATGGTCCATTCAACATTACTTCAGCAAAACAGACTTGTCCACGGAGCATCATTTTTTTAGGCATGGTTAAACACAACTGCAACATCAAAATTAAAGGTAAGACTGTTAAGATAAATATCTTGTTTTTATATGAAATTAAGAGGACGACCTCAATAACCCATCATTGATATCTACACAGGACAAAGGACGTCCCACAGAGCGAAAAATCACACACCAGTCTTTGTTTATGGAATAACTCCAACAATGACGTGCCATGAATAAAAGAGCAATAAATCAATTTCCAATTGTGCAAAGCAGCGTCCTTTGTCCTGTGATCAATGATGGGTTATTGATGTCGTCCTGTCCTCTTAATTTCATATAAAACAAGATATTTATCTTACGTCTTACCTTTACTTTTGATATAAGTTAAAAGCCTATCTCACAATTTTACTTTTGATGTTGCAGTTGTGTTTAACCATGAAGTCGTGACGTGAAGTGAATTGAATTGAAAATTCAGAGCGTGGGGCGATCACGATTTTGATTGGTTGAAAATTTCATCGTAGCTCCGAGTTAGATTTTTCCTATAACCACTCCAACCGTACGCAATTATGTCTGCTATTGGCGCGATTCTGCTTAGTGGGTATGATATGATTTTAACCCGACGTCAGGATTAGGTATAGTGTTAGGCTTATTGTTAGGCTTAGGGTTAGGGTTAGGGTTTGAGTTAGGGTTATGGTTAGGGTTAGGCTTATGGTTATGGTTAGAAGGTTATGGTTATGGTTATTGATAGGGATAGGGATATAGATATGGTTAGGGTTAGTGGATTAGGGTTATCGGGTTAGGGTTAGTGTGTTGTGGATAGGGTTAGGTCTAGTATTATGGTTAGTGTTAGTGTTAGTGTTAGTTTTAGTTTTAGTTTTAGTTTTAGTTTTAGTTTTAGTTTTAGTGTTAGTGTCAGTTTCAGTGTTAGTTTTAGTGTTAGTGTTATAGGGTTAGGTTTGGTTTAGGTTTAGTGTTAAGGTTAGTGTTAGGGTTAGTGGTAGGGCTAAGGTTAGTGTTAGGGTTAGTGTTAGGTATAGGATTAAGGTTAGGGTTAGTGGGTTAGGGTTAGGATTAGTGTCTAATAACATCTTAAAATGTGCGGACTTATTCACCTGAATCTTGGTTTGTTTTCATATCACATTAAAATGACCGGAAGTAAAGTGATTTGAAACAAGAGAGAGCGCGAGTCGATCATGAATTAGATTGGTTGGATGTTTCATCGCAGCCCTCAGTTACATTTTTCCTCCAATAATGAACAAATTTCATAAGACTGGCTTATGAAATATTAGTATGCTATAAGGTAGGAGGTATAACTTATTGAATGTCCCTTGTATAGTATATAAACTTCGACAAACTGGCGTGATTTAATTTAACAATGACCATAAATATACACGGTCTCGAACCCGGTCCCTCTTCGCTACCGTGACAAAGGATTACCCACTGGACCACATAGGCTGTGTTTACTATGCACCATATGAACGAGCGCTAATGTATACCAAGTCTCTGTTGAGAGTCTGAATCGGCCGAAATATTTAAATTAAATTAAATTGAGTGGATAATTTTAAAGTTATGATGGCTTAAGTGACTAGAACCAATGAAAAAAGGTTGTTGCAAATGATTTTTCTATTAATTTGTATGGTACTAATCGAAATCAGTCGGGCATGGCAGGATGGACGATTAGCTGTGATGCATTACACACATTTATGCTACATAACATAGAACAATAAACTTGATACTACCTTGTTTTCAATTTGTATGGAAGAGGTGTCGAATTATCATGATTACAGGGAAGGAAATTGCGCTTTTAATGTATCGCTCAGATGTTTGATACCGACTATTGATTTTTTTGATAACACTTGGTCAGGAACTTTCTGTGTTAGGTGTATCTCATTTTGTAGTAAGTAACTTCCTCCTCGTTCATTAAGTACAGCCACAACGTCGAATCACCCTTGTCACGGAAAGCTCAGCACTCGAAAAGCATTTTCTTTTACATGAAGTGTTTTTTACAGTGATATGACGTCTTAGTTCGTTTGCCGTAGGTGATGTACTGCTTCTCCTTATTATAAAAAGCGTCTTCCAGAAATCAGCTTGATTATTGGAAACTCTATAAAACAATCACAAACTATGAGAAATCTCGGTGCGTTTTTTGTTTCAAATATGATTATGGCTTCTCACATCGCTGACGTTAGTCGTACTGTCGCTTTTCACTTAAAAGAAACATTTCACGCATTCGCAGATTCATTGACAACGACACCTGCCATCACGCTGTACGCTCTCTCATTCACTCTCGCCTTAGTTTTGCAACGAACTCATATATATTTTCACTACCAAAATCATACATTCTTTGTTTGCAGCGTCTACAGAACTGGGCTGCAAAACTTATTTTACTGCAATAGACTACATGAATCTGCACCTCTGCTGAAATGTCTCCATTGACTACCTGTTGAAAAGAGATTCACTTTAAATTGCTATTGTATGTTTATAAATCATTAACCTTTTTGCCCTTGGATTGCAACCCATAAAACACCAATAAGACAAACAAGAGATTGGAATAGTGTTTTATTTTAAAACATTCCAATTTAAGGGAGGTGCCAACCCTTTTTCATGTAATTTATCAAGCACTGTAACTTTTTTAAACTAATAATGTAATGTAGGCCCTACATAAAAGTATACTATTTTTGAATGAAATGAGTCGGAGAATCCATTTTTTGTATCAAATTTCACAAAAACTAGTGATTTTACATTTTTGCCCAAAAATCATTTTTTAGGCGCCAATTTTTTCAAACAACCTAACAAAATAATATTTTGGTTAAAAATTCCAAAATTTCACCAAAATCATCTAAAGTCAATTATCTAGGATCGGGACAGGGAGTATACGGAAGTGTTACAAATATACATTTCACAGATACAGTCTCATGTTTAAAAAAAAGAAGATACCGCATGTACAGTTAAGCCCACAATTATTCATACCCTTTGAAAAATATGAGTTTTTTGCATTTTTCTTATATCTATACCAGCTTTACACAAAAGACAGTTAGTTTGCAAGTACAAACAAATATATTTGGGCTCAAATTTTTTTGCATAACAATAAAATTTAACAAGAATTGTGTTTTTATGCCTGTCCAAAATTATTCATACCCCATACCAAGTCTCAGGATTGAAGCCTTTTTTGGTGATAATACACAAGTTGTTGACATTCTAAACGTTCTTTATATTGTGTGATAGGCTTTTATATTGTCACGCAATTATTCAATGATGTATGCATACAATGTGGATGCATTACAAATGTGTCCTATTGAATGTACAGTGAGGGATATTATAGGATAACACTCTAGCTCTTTGTCAGCATGGCGAAGAAGACCAAAGAACTCAGTGAGAACCTTTGTGTGTGCATATTGTGAATGCTCACAAATAGGGGAAAGGCTACAAAGGTATTTCGAAGCAATTCCAAGTGCCAGAGTCAACCATACAAAGCATAATTAGGAAGAACAAGACGTTCAACTCAGTTAAAACCTTGAAGGACACGGTCGGAAGCCAATGGTGTCCCCTTGTTTGCTGGAATGGAATGTGCCGCTCTAATGGGTAGCTTTTTGGGCACAAACTCCCTAAACATGGGGTATGATTTTGTGCTGGAAATCCCTAATAATGGGGTCACTTTTTACAAATGGGTCTATTTTCCCGATAATTTGCGAAAATTTGGTCTAAAATGAAGCAAAACCCCTAAAAATGGGTACCGATTTTTCTAAAATCACCCCTAAAAATGGGTATGGGTTTTGAATCTCCAGCGGCACACCCCCGACCAAACCAAATCCGAGTACCCCCCGGGGATAAATTATGTGGAGCCCATTGATGCAGGGAACCAGCATAACGCCGTGATTGACGGCGCGTGACCTTGTTCGCGCATGTCAAGCATTTTGACGGCTCGCCCCGCAAACAACAACAAAATATGCTCGAAAACATTAATGGTTTTGAAATTATTGACCTAAGAGTGTCAACAATTTGTTTTTGATCTCAAAAATCACATTTTTGAAACTTTTTGGTCAATATTTCAGAAATTGACATCGCTAAGTACTTGAACCTGACTTTCACCTTACAGTTAGTAAACCAGGACGGGGCGTGTTGCTATTCGCCGATGGCAGGCTTACCAAGATACAGGATGATTCTCAATGGAGAATGAGTTTTGGGGGTTTGCCCTATTACTGAAAGATCGGACGTTTTGTTTACTCTCATACTGCTCATGGGATGCTAGAGGAGCTGACACTCGCCAAATGTGGATTCTCTGATCCATTTCTTTTCAAAAATGTATACATTTATATGCATTTGATTAATAGTTCAATAATTACAACACTCACAAAATTCAAAAAATCAAATCAAAAACTTCCTTGAGTCCAGTTTTTTAACCCGGGGCTACATTTATGTTACATGGGTCCATTTCATGAAATATACCCCTTTTTGCAGTTTCAGGAGAATATATCAAAATGTTTACATATAGGGTATGAAACCATATATATTTGGAAAGCTTATAACCTAAGGATTGTAAATATGGTAACTAAAAACAAATATACAGGGTAACCTAAACATTATACAGGGTGTAACAATTAAAAGCTATACAAAATGGTGATATTACTTCTTTCTTCCACTGTCTAAATGCAGGACCTATACGAAAGCTGGACATGTTTTTGTTGTATTTGAATAAATTCAAGAAAAATCATTATAATTATAGGTGTTGGATATCAAGTATGACAATTGATTATAGATATTTTATACAGGGTGGTGTCAAAAAACGTTACAAAATCCCTGGTAGAACAAAATCATACATATTCTGCAAATTACCATAGTAGTTACAAATTTAATTTCTGTTTGCAATTACATTAGGACTATTTCTTTTCCATCAAACTCTTTTCTTCCAATTTTCCTTGAAGTTAAATTTTGAAACCTAAACAAAAACTAATTTATGACTGTATGTACACAGTGGGAGGGAAGAGGAACTAGGATTCACCATCAAGCCTAGACAAAGTTGAAGAATAGGGCCAAAGAAAGTTACGGATCTTGACTTTGCAGATGACATAGCGTTACTATCTGACACTAAGGAGCAGGCACAGAAGCTGCTGAAATACGTTGAGGAAGCAGCACTCAAAACTGGGCTCCACATGAATGCCAAGAAAACCAAATGTATGGTATTTCACCAAACACAAGCGGTAGGCTACAGCTAAAAACCTCTGATGGAAGTAACCTAGACAACGTAGAGGACTTCAAATACCTGGGAGCTTGGGTTGGTAGTAGCCAGCATGACATAAAAATACGCAAAGCACTTGCTTGGAAGGCCTGCAATGCTCTGAACAAAGTGTGGAAATCCAGCCTCTGTCGAAAAATAAAAATCAGACTTTCCAAGCTACTGTTCAAAGTGTTCTACTGTATGGAGCTGAGACATGGACCATCACCAACAGACTTAAGAAATCTCTAGATGGGTGCTACACTAGAATGCTAAGAACTGCACTCAAAATTAGTTGGAAAGACAAGGTACCGAACAAAGACCTGTATGGAAAATTACAAAAGGTATCAGAAAACATCACAGACCGAAGGATGAGATTTGCCGGGCATTGCATGAGAAGAGAAAATGAAATAGTGTCTGACCTTCTGCTATGGAGACCCAAGCACGGACATATATCTGTCGGACGCCCAGCCTTAACATACTTGGACGTCTTGGCGAAAGACACAGGACTGAAGGATGAGGAGATGAAAGCATGCATGAGGGACAGAGTAGTTTGGCGAGCCATCACGAGGACCGTTCGAGAACGACATAAGTAAGTAAGTAATGTACACAGTTCATCCTACTTCGTTAATCAGATTTGAATTTTAGTTAATTAGCTTAATTAATACTTTAAGTAAATGATGTAAAGCATGCTTGCATCATTTATAACCACAATGGCATAAGACGTAATAAGAAAGCTCTATAACAGGACAACACTCCATTTCACCCATATAATTATTAGGCAGTTTTCTCCTCCTCCTCCTCAACTCCCCCTCCTCCACCCCGACTAATTATGCTTAACCGGCTGTATCATAGATTTTCTCTCACTTCAGATTATTAAAGGGTATTAAATTGCCTTTAAATTAAGCCCAAACACAAGTCAATCTGATAGAGGGTTACACAAATTATAGCCTAAAGACAAAGAATAAAATAGAATGTAACAAAACCACCTTGTATGGGTGCCGAGGTAAAAAACGTGACTTTAAACATTCTTCAGTATATCAAAGCATGGAAGTACAATAGAAAGAAGTTAGTACGTTAAACCTAAACTTAACCTTGCAGAAAGTACTCATGCTGGCCAACTAAAGGTTTGACAAGATACACAATATTATGAGATTTATAGAACAGCACTTCCAAGACTTTCTGAAATAACAGAAATAAATTCGCCCATGTTCTGGGTGTTACATTCACAGTACCCTGATTAAAGATATTCTATTTACTTTTAAAAAAACAACCAGTCACCCATATTCTTAAAACGATCCACAGAATCCTATATCATCAATATAAACTGCTCACAAAAAGTATCGAAACACTTAGAAATGATCCAATATATAACGGCTCGAAAAGGTATGCATTAATCGAAGCAAATAACCAAGTGCATAATTTTGTTCTGCGTATTTTGACACCTGAATCGTTGAGATACGATGTTGCGGAGCGGAGTTATTGTCATTTCAATGATCGTGGGTCCAGTTTCCAAGGTGACACTCATCCCTATTGAAAATCACGAATCTGATCATTCTAAACAGTAATGCAAATCTCTTTCTATAGGGCGATTGCCACTTTTGAAACTGGACCCACGACCATTGAAATGACAATAACTCCGCTCTGCAACATCGTATCTCATCGATCGAGGTGTCAAAATACGCAGAACAAAATTATGCACTTGGTTATTTGTTTCGATTAATGCATACCCTTTAGAGCCGTTATATATTGGATCATTTCTAAGTGTTTCGATACTTTTTGTGAGCAGTTTACATTGTTGCCCTGTAGATTAAAAATAAAATCCGTGGAACATTTTCAAGTATTTCACGCTTTCTTTAAAAACAGTTTGCTTAATAAATAGTAACGTCAAATGTTGATAACAACCCTGACTATGTGTCAGCTCCTCTAGCATCCCATGAGCAGTATGAGTAAACAAAACGTCCGATCTTTCAGTATTAGGGCAAACCCAAAAAACTCATTCTCCATTGAAAATCATCCTGTATCTTGGTAAGCCTGCCATCGGCGAATAGCAACACGCACCGTCCTGGTTTACTTACTGTAAGGTGAAAGTCAGGTTAAAGTACTTAGCGATGTCAAATTCTGAAATATTGACCAAAAAGTTTCATAAATATGATTTTTGAGATCAAAAACAAATTGTTGACACCTTTAGGCCAATAATTTCAAAACCATAATGTTTTCGAACATATGTTGTTGTTGTTTGCGGGGCGCGCCGTCAAAATTCTTGACACGCGCGAACAAGGTCACTCGCCGTCAATCACGGCGTTATGCTGGTTCCCTGCTGGTTCCCTGCTGGTTCCCTGCATCAATGGGCTCCACATAATTTATCCATAGATTAGTTGGCCCGGGGATCCAGGGTGCAGGGAACCAGCATATCACGGCGTGTGACGATTTCACAATTGACCAATTAAAAGGCGCGATTATTTTTGAAAGGGACCGGTACGCACTTCCGTGTTTACGCACATTCGCACCTATGCATTGCAATGCTACGCACATACATACGCAACTCGCACGTACGCATGATTTGATGGAATAATTTCCAAGGCATTATGACAGGGAGTATACGGAAGTGTTACAATACATTTCATAGAACTCGTCTCATGTTTAAAAAAAATATACCGCATGTATATAAAAATATGCATTTTTGGAAAGGAAATGAATCCGAGAATCCACCCAAAAATCATTTTTTGACCCAAATTTTGACTAAACAGTGCCACTAAAATTTTTGTTTCCATTTTCCACCACTTTTTTGGCACTTTTTGATCAAAATTTCAAAAAATATTAGATTAGGTTAAAAAATTAAAAATTCGTCCCTACGTTAGTGTCTTTACATCATAATCAAGCGATTTGGGCATTTTCAACCCAAAATTATTTTTGTTAGCTTCGTTAAAAAAATATTGGTTCAAAAAAGTGAATTTTGTAATTTTTTCAACATTTTTGGTCAAAATTGACGCCAAATTTGGATTCTCTGATCCATTTCCTTTCCAAAAATGTATACATTTATATGCATTTGATTATAGTTCAATAATTAAAACACTCACAAACTTCAAAAAATTAAATCAAACACTTCCTTGAGTCCCGTTTTTTAACCCGGGGCTACATTTGTGTTACATGGTGTCCATTTCATGAAATATACCCCTTTTTGCAGTTTCAGGAGAATATTATATCAAAATGTTTACATAAAGTGTATGAAACCATATATATTTGGAAAGCTCATAACCTAAGGATTGTAAATACTGTAACTAAAAACAATATACTGGGTGACCTAAACAGTATACAGGATGTAACAATTAAAATCTATACAAAATGGTGATATTACTTCTTTCTTCCACTGTCTAAATGCAGGACCTATGTGAAAGCTGGACATGTTTTTGTTGTATTTGAATAAATTCAAGAAAAATCATTATAATTATCATGATTATAGGTGTTGGATATCAAGTATGAAAACTGATTATAGTTATTTTATACAGGGTGGTGTCAAAAAAACGTTACAAAATCCCTAATAGAACAAAATCATACATATTCTGCAAATTACCATAGTAATTACAAATTTAATTTCTGTTTGCAATTACATTAGGACTATTTCTTTTCGATCAAACTCTTTTCTTCCAATTTTCCTTGAAGTTAAATTTTTAAACCTAAACAAAAACTAATTTATGACTGTATGTACACGGTTCATCCTACTTCGTTAATCAGATTTGAAGTTTAGTTAATTAGCTTAATTAATACTTATCTAAATGATGTGAAGCATGCTTGCATCATTTATAACCACAATGGCATAAGATACACAATATTATGAGACTTTCTGAAATAACAGAAATAAATTCGCCAAAGTTCTGGGTGTTACACTCACAGTACCCTGAATAAAGATATTCTATTTACTTTTAAAAACAAACAAACAGTAGGCCTATCACCCATATTCTTAAGGGGGCTGTCAAGTGTCAGAAATAGCCTCCGTAAAACTGCCGTAACTTCGTCATTATTCATATAATCTATTAAAAATGTGAATTTTGAGATAAAAAAATCTCAAAATTAATTTTTTTAGCACTTTTTGGTCAATAATTTCAAACTATTTTTTTTAAAGGCAAACAAAAAATACGTGTCCTAGATAATTGAATTAAGATGCTTTCTGTAACATTTTAGAATTTTTTACCTAAAAATTATTTTGTTAGGTTGTTTGAAAAATTTAGGCAAAAAAGAGGCATTTTTGGGCAAAAATATAAAAATCACGATTTTCAGTAAAATTTGATACGAAAAATGGATTCCCTGACTCATTTCATTGAAAAAAGTGTATATTTTTATGTACAACACATAAATAGTTTGAAAGTTACAGTGCTTGAAAAATTCATACAACGACACTTGACAGCCCCCTTAAAACGTTCCACGGAATCCTATATCATCAATATATTGTTGCCCTGTAGATTAAAAACAAATCCGTGGAACATTTTCAAGTATCAGTTTAGTTTATAAATAGTAACGTCAAATGTTGATAAAAACCCTGACTATGTGTCAGCTCCTCTAGCATCCCATGAGCAGTATGAGAGTAAACAAAACGTCCGATCTTTCAGTGTTAGGGCAAACCCCCAAAACCCATTCTCCATTGAGAATCATCCTGTATCTTGGTAAGCCTGCCATCGGCGAATAGCAACACGCACCGTCCTGGTTTACTTACTGTAAGGTGAAAGTCAGGTTCAAGTACTTAGCGGGGTCAAATTCTGGCGCGTGGTTGACACGAGAGTCGGAGAAGTACATGACACGTCTACTTAAATTTGAACTACGGGTAAGGATCAGGAGTAAAAATAACTGTTCATGGTGTATTACATTAATAGACAAATTTACAATAAAAGATGATTAAAATTGTATTCAATAACAATTCATAGGAATAATGTCCGGGTGGGTGTAAATAACATCTTTGATTATTTTTTATTTTTTCATTAACTAGCAACTTACTAGCTTTTTTCGGTCTGGGTTCTTGGTTTAAAAACATGACTTTATCAATCGATTTATGCATATATTTCATATGCACTTAATTACATTGACAACTTAAAACATCTGTACACGCGACACGACCGCTTTTCCTTATTTGGGGTATGGGATGACAAGAGAGATAGATTAAAGCTTGTGTGGCGATGCTTTAATTAGTTAATCACCAATAACTTATATAATACATAAGATATGCATTAAATGGATTATACAATATCCGAGTAATAGCTTTCATTCATAAAAATATACTTTGGAGCTCTTTAAAGTTTTATTTTGAATTTGGTATGATAAAAAAGGCTTGTATATTATACGCATCTTCATAATGTTTTAATACACCAGCTGAGGATCAATTACTTTTTGGATGAAAAGATGATGAGATGAATGAAGCCGTTTTGAACAGCCATGACGTGAAAATTGGCTGTTCTTGTATATTTGATGAGGCAATTCATTCATAAGATGATCAGAGCACCTTGTATGAAAATAGTTCATTGCTGATGGAATTGTTTACTAGGGAATTGTGATTAGTATGATCTAAATACATAAGGAAACGGCACCGGAAAATGACAAACCAAAATAATGTCTATATTTAATAAAAGCTGCCAATACTACGTAGGCTTCATATTGTATACACCGCTATAATACTATGTAGACAGGGATCTAATCAACCAGTTCAGAATTGTCATTTTTGTTGTCTACTAGGTATACACGGTAAGACATCAAGTGTTGGAGGCAATTGGTTTCCTCGTTTTGCTGATGAAAAACTCCGCCTCGTGCTCATTTAACTCACGGTAAAGAGAATTGAAGAAGATCTCAACTTTCAAGGCACTAGAGTGCATCGTCTTATCATTAAAATTCTCCCAACAGTTTTGTATACTTTACTTTTTTTAATCCCTAGTGAGGAAAATGACTTTGGAAGAACTCTGGTGCAGGGGCGCCGATACTCGTCCAAACGGCCGTGCCATTCATTCCCTACATACCTAAGGCATTCTCGGGACGTATAACTGACGTCACTTTCTTATCAGACGTGAAGTTTTATTAATTTATGCTAAATTATCCAGCTCTAAGCGATAAAGCGTTCTTTGGTTGGTGCGAAGTAATGAGCGGGGCGGGGCTTGCACGTCCAACCAATAACATTGTGAACGGTGGGCCGTCTTGCATGGCTGCTGGTCCTATCTATGCAATAGCAAACCGTTCACTCATTGCAGTCTCTATTGGATTAGGAGAGAGGACCGACTGCAACTCGCATCGCTCTAAAGGTAAGAATCGTGCTGACATTTATCTAATCAATTTATATATTACATTCGTATCTGTCTTACTGACGGTATATATATCTTTATCTCTTATTGGGTTTTGCTTAACGGTGACATTACGGATTATTTTTTTCTTCTTATCCAAATACACCGCGTTTGTTATTTAGAGTGCCTGTGTGCATTTGGGATTCGGATTTTGTTTTCAAGTTTGGGGTGTGTTCGCTTTAGTATAACGTTGTCAGAACTTGACGGCACTCAATGTTTACAACAAGGACTAATTAAAAGATTGCCACGTTTTGAACTTTTTTTTAAGCGAGAGCAGATGGAACCAGGTAGATGGTAGAGTCCTAAATGATAGTGCTAGGTTAAAAATACATTTGTCTAAGAATAGGATTTTGGTTGACTGTAAAGATACACACCGGAGTACCCTACACACCATTATCAATCATAAACGCAAGTTGATTCAAACCTTAGAGGGAAATTCTAAATATATTCTTCCTAATAACTGTACGGCTATATCTCACTGTGCGCGTAATGCATGATACAATTGATTTTGATTTATTTATATCGAATTTTAACATTTTACCATTTTTGTTTTATTTTGCAGCTGTAACTCCTGGCCGAACCTGGGATATTCTTTATTTTTTCTGTGGATAACGGACGAAGCCGCTTATCAAGATGGCAGAAATAGGCACAGATCCAGAGCAGTATCTCTTCGATTCGAAGAAAGGCAAAGAAAGTGACACCATTTCTTTCGATACGAAGAAGTCATGTTGGGTTCCCGACGCGAAGGAAGGTTTCATCAGCGCCGAAGTGATCAGCACCAAGGGAGATATGGTGACGGTGAAAACCCTCACAGGAAAGGTACGGATTGCGTGTGACGCCAAAGTGTTATATGTATCATTCGGGATAATAGTTTTTCCGTCGTGTGTAGTGTGAAGATAACTAAACCAGAAAAAGAGGAACATACTACTTCTAGGTCTTCTTGTGTGCAGTGTTTCATCTTAAATATGTAACGTGATATTGATGATATCATAAGCACAAATATTCTTCACTTAATAAGGATGATCTTGGATACTAAATATTGGTTAACCTTAGGACAAAACAATTTAATACTTTGTCTCAGCGGCCCGCGCGCATTGCTTTTAAAATGAGATTTCCATTTTTTCTCAATTCTTTCAATTTTAATTTTTTTCCGATTAAAAAAAAAAGAAGTCAGTTTCGGTGATACTCGGCAATCTTGTGACTGAGAACACACATTCAACTAACTTTTATTTGTGAAGTTTAAGAGATAAAGAGAACACAGGCATACAATGTGCATTGATCATATCTGATTACCTTTATTAAAAAGAAAAAAACACAACTATAGGGCCTATTGACTATATTATTATTTTTATAAAAAAAAGAAAAGAAATAGAGCGCATAGACCATAGCTTAATTTGGTAAAAAAATAAATAAATCACATAGCACATAGCTTTTTATCCAAAAGGCGCTGAGACAAAGTATTTAATTTTCTTGGCCTTATGGGGTTCAGAGTTCATCCGGTAACATTAACAAACAGAATGGCACGAATATAAATAATTTTTGAATAGTCTACTCCCGAGTCTATACTTGTAACTAATAAACGATGATCAAATTGTGAAAATGAATCATCAAGGTTCAAAGGTCACCAATGTTATGTTGATATCTCATCAAAGGCAATGATTCCTAACTGATTTATTTTAATTTAGTCTCAAAATGAAAATATAATCAGGATTGCAAACTAATTCTATATATACATTATCCAACATTGACTATTTTTGATAAATTTGCAATTAGTACACGTTAAAGGTTATAATATAATAACCATACATTGACCCTGAATAAGACATGCCTTTTGATGAACCAATTAGGGCGCTGTGTCCAGTTTAACAGTATGTAAAGGTTTTTTTTTTTAAATCACAGGCATTCAACGCTTTTTACATGAAATATGTTTTGATTGGTTCGCCCCACAATCCTTAGCGTAGATGATCTGGAACATTATTATGATAAATAATGAGCAACCTTATTTGTATAACAATACAATCCCTAGGTCATAGGTCATTCATATCAGTGACAGTCTACGTTCTTTATGTAGCATTTAATTTCTAAAGCGTCGTAGGTAATTGGTTAATCAAAATACTTTGTTTTCATTCTAAACCTTATTGTTGATTTAAATTTAAATTTTTACTATTTCTTTGCCATCGACGATAGTGTGAATAATTATCGAGACTTTGTGCATATTTTGGTTTGAATATTAGGTTTTTAAAGTAATATTACATTTATCAATAGACATTAGATCAGTAAAACTCATTGTAAGATATCTCATTTTACCGTGAAGCTCGCAGAAAAAATAGTTAAAACATCAAGTAACTCATCACTCTGTGATAATGATATTGGCGATGTATGGAACACTATTATAGTTATATAAATGTGTGTTTTATATTATATAGGCCTATATCTTAAAAGGGAAATTGGATAAAACTGTGTGGTTTGTAAAATGTCAATGTACCGAAAAGTGAGTGTAAATAATTAGTGGTGAATATGATCCTTATTTGGAGCCTAGCTGGAAACAAACTACTTGGTACAACCCTTAGGCCATAATGCCTAGCTGGAAGCAAACTACTTGGTACAACCCTTTGGCCATATTGCTTTTTGAACTTGTAAACCACAGGAATTACTTGTTTATAGTTGAATGTCCAGATATATCCTAGATTGACTATGATAATAATGAGGGCCAATTTTACAATATGGTCGCGAGTTTCTCCTCCCACTAGATTTTATCAGTAGTTGCTGAATTTGAGCACGACTAATTTTATTTTATTTTACATACTAAACAATGTATCACCCACCATCATTAAACTGACACAATTTCCGTGAATCGCTTATAAAAAAAAAAAATTAAACATAAAACAAGACATTTTGATTCGGCTTCGACCAATGGGCTAGGCATTTTGAGAACAAATTGAATGATGTGTTAATTGTTATTGTTGGGTTTTAGTGCTTTAATATGTGTATTCTCGTAACATTCCAGGACATTAATTTTTAAAAAAAGTAAAGAAAAGAAACAAAATACCAGTATCTACGTGTTTCTGACATAACTGAATACTGAAGAAAAAAGAACCATAATTTCATCAGCACAGCTTATCTTTGATATGTGACCTTATGACCTATCACTGTTGGCCATTCCATTAGTGAGTGAGATGGTATTCTAGATTTATCGATTTATATTGCTTTATTATCTCTTTTATATAATTTAATTGTTCTTGAAATATCATTAGGCTAATGATCAAGGAATGCATGTACAAATATAATTATTTAGTTATTAATTGTAGTATACTTTGGATATTCAACCCACATATTTTATATAATTAAATCTATATTTCGTGTAATGTCATGTTTTACATATATAAATAAATAAATAAATAAATAAATGTTTTACATGTATAAAGACCTCATAAAAAGTAGGCTACCTTAAATTGAATTCCTATTCACAATAACAGATAGATATGTGGAGTACGTATGCGTAGTTTGATATCATATTTGCTCAATTCTCCTCAATCACGTCAATATCAATATTGAACCATTACTTGGACAAAAAACTAAAACTCCATTACTTGGACTACAAAATAATACTCCTACCCTCGCACACGTAATTTCTAACTTTAACTTCAATCAAGCCAACAATATTTGGTAAATTGTATCAAATGGCATGAATGGAGTGTCAAATTAATATCTTTTTCGAATACTTCAAGAATGAAAAAATCCCAATAGGCCTACATGTATATGGCATTTAGCAATTTTGTTTGATAATGAAATTAAGCCCCTGAACATATTGTAACATACACCTTTATTCAGTTAGAGTAGAATTGTCTGCTTGTAAATACGTCATTTATCAAATTAGCCAACATTTTAACATTAAACCGTGATCACCAAATAATATAAAAAGGTTTAAAAATGAGGTTGAAATTAATCTAGACCTACTAATTTAAGATAAAAACCTTCTCGTTACTAACTAAATAACATCTATTTATATTTTTTGTACCAATTTATAGCAAGTAACATTGAAGAAGGATGATACACAGCAGATGAACCCTCCCAAGTTTGAGAAGATGGAAGACATGGCTGCTCTAACCTACCTGACTGAGGCTGGTGTACTCCACAACTTGAGACAACGTTACTACTCAGGTCTCATTTATGTAAGTACAAAACAAATGATGTAGAGTAAGACAAATGTTTCTTTTCGGTCTTGTCATTTTGCTACGAGAGAAAAGGATGCATCAGTTTTTGGTTTCTTATTTTAAACTTTAGAATGATTTGAATCATATAATGATTGCAAAATTGTTATTAAAGTGAGAAAAATGTAGACAAAGGAATTGACAGTGGACAAGAAATATGATGTTTTGATATTTTGCATCGAAGTGGTGTTAATTATTACTTTGGTGGTGATAGTTAGGGTGTTTCGCTTTTGATTACAAACAAAAAGTCCACCATTTTGTCAATTTTACCAAATCAATGCATTCAAAATGTTCAATGCATCAACAACAACAAAATCAATCTGGTTAGATTTGATTTTGAAGTAACCACCGGAATCCTTTGTTGAGAAAGTGTTCTGCTACTAGGCGCGTAGTCTTCATTATCAATGTTAGCAATTGTTTTGGATTATTCAATGTTTAGAATGAACAGCATTCCACCACTACCACCACCATCAGAATGGGTCCCTTAATATTGCATATACATGTACTATCAAAGTGGTTTTTAACACTCCAGTAGAATTGTACAGATTGGGTAAAAGTTTAATAGTGGAAAGAAGCCATCTTGTTTAAAAGAAACTGAGTTGAATTTTGGAACACTCCAAATCTTACAAGAATGACATGTGCGTGAAAAAAAGAAGAAATCAATTACCTTTAGCATTTGCATTTAGTGAACCGTTTTACCGAGGCACCAGATTCATGTTTGTCCAAAAGGCATCTGAAACATGCATAAGAGATCATAATATGAAGTATCTTAATTCAAAATCTAAGAAAACATGATATTTATATATCATGCAGGCGGAATTAATACATCATCGTGTCTTGCTTTCATATCGAAACATGATCAATTTAACACATTCCTATGCTATGAATTGCTTAACATTTCCAAGTTATTGCAAACAGGTTTGGCGGGATTTTCAAATATGAAAATGGAATGTGTGCTATTTATTATGCGTCGACGTGGGCAAACATTGTTAATTGAATTCTGAAGTAACAGAAATCACCAAAGATAACGGATGTGCGATTCGCTTAATTTGTTTACACAAATTGCTAACAAAATGTTAGTCATACAAGCGTAAACACTTCTATAACTTAACCTGGTTTTAAAAACAATATGGCGGCATTTCACGTTTGTGGGTTTATGTGTGTGTGGTCACTCTGTATTGTAAGATCGTCTGATCTAGGCCTTCACGGCCTATGCCTTATACAGATGTATTATATATAAGTAGAAAGTAAGGAATAAGTTGGTACCACTCTAGCTTTGTCCCGACACATGTACCAACATATCACTTCGTCCAGGGATTATGTAATAAGAAATCTGATGGTACATATATAGTTAGGCATAAAAACAAAAGGTTGGATTGCCCTTTCACTTCAAATTGTTTTTGGGTCGGTAGGTCGATTTTATTTAGATGCCAAAGAATGCCCAAATCACACTGGAATGATTTATTTTTACATTTCTTCAAAACAGGACCTTAGATGACACATATTTGACCCTAAATAACCAACATAATACACCTTGACCCGCAACATAGGAATGGTAATTCATAACCGAAGATCCTATATACTAAATTATTAAACTTATTCTGATGAAAAGTATGATTTTGAGGACCGGTTTTTTGTGTAAGATTACAATTTATTTCTAAAGCATCTAAATTGAGTACATTGTGTACATGTTGTTAATTAAATATGGCATTACAAGTGGTGCCTGTCATATGATAAATGATTAACATTAGAAATATTTATAACTATCTGTATTTAGTTTATTTTGGTTTTTGAAAATTATTTTGAAATTTGGGTAAAAAATAATTACGGCTTCAGTTCGTATGCAGGTGACTTCGTAATAAAAGATGGTTCATGTATACATGATGGCTGTAATATACACATAGGTTCTGGATGGATCTCAATAGCTTTGATGTACAGGTTTACCATGTTTTCTTACCAGATTACCTGCACATGAACTAAAATAGTAATTTTTTCTGACTTGAAATTTCAAATGAATTTGATTTGTTAAACAAATTATTCTATTGTTATTCCATGAACAGGCAACACTTATCTTGCCATATTAATTGATAATTTACTGAATCTAGGTATTTTTCAACTGTTAAAGCATTCCAAAATGTATGTCTCTGTTGTTTAGAATAAATTTAAATATGTCTTAATTATTTGAAACACCAAGATAGAGGTTACGTGGACATGGGGTCACATGAGGGATCGTGTATGGGGTCAATCGAGGTCATTTAGGTGAAAGATGTGTACTCTGAAAATGTAAAAACTGATAATTCACTGAATTTAGGTATTTTTATATGTTAAATCATTCAAAAATGTATGTATCTGTTAGAATAAATGTAACTTTCTGGGTTAATTTCGGAAACCAAGTTAGAGGTTAATATATGGACATGGTATGGGGTCCCATGAGGGGTACGTAGGGTCAATTGAGGTCATTTAGGTGATGAATTTGTAATTTGTAAAAAAAACCCGACTGAGTTTCTCTCCGATTTTTACGGTTGGTCTGGAAAGGGCAATGCAACCTTTAGTTAGGCCTCATAAAGGTCATCATTGTTCAAGATACGGGCTCAGGATCAAGATAATATGAATATAAGAACATATTTAAAGTTCCTGGTACATAGCAAAAATATACATTCATATTAACGTATAGTTCGTATCATTTGAATTCTATTACATACACAAATTACGATAGCAATTGTAAACAAATATAAATATTATAACATTAGAATATTTTATTGCACAAGTGTAAATTGAAAAAATAACTAAAATAAAACAAAGATTATTTCTTAACATGTTTAACGACATCTAACTTGCTATAGAATTAGTGACATCGCAAACCTTCGTTACTCATTCAATACATAATATAATTCAGTAAATAATAATTATTTGGTTATCATTTTAAATAACAACTGTGTGGTACCGTACCGTCACACTGTGTCAGTATTGTCACCATGAGAAATTAAAGTTTACTCCTCAATTTTAACTGCTAGTCTTAGGTATGTCTTCACAGACTATAATGACATGCTATTTATATAACTATCCACATAGGGTACATAGTAGACAGATATTGTAATGGTCTATACATAGCAATTTGGCTCGCTATATTGGATGTTGCTTAGTTCTAGTGCCAACTTTAGTGGAAGACATTTTTATTTGTAACTTACACTGTCCAAGATTATCAAGTGTTTATTATAAGTATTAATTGATTTGGTATGTTTACGTTAGCAATCTCATATCACATAATATTAGTAATGGCTCTTTTTAATTTCATATAGACCTTTTACGTTCCTAGTACTGTAGGCCAATGTTTACTTGCAATCGGCCGCCATGTGAAGAAAATATTTTTGCAATTAGATGGATCCGAGGATTTATCACAAATTCTGTCTTAAGAAATAAATGGAGTTCAAATTAGGGCTAAAGTAGCGGCCACCACGTCCATGTCTTTTTATGTATCGGCAAAATTCACACCGCGTCCACGTCTTTTTATAACCCTGGCGAAATTTCACCGCGTCCACCGCAACTGCGTCTATATTCAAACCTAGTACTTGACATTTTGCACTATCACAAACAGACGAAAAGAACACCCTCCACACCAATTCTTTTTCATATACTTAGATAGAATTATATCGACATTTCTGGCCAAAACATCACCCTCCACACATACCTTAACCATAGCGAATTGTGTATAAAATAACCAACATCACACACTAAGCATACCCCCCTGTGAAGGGTATAACAGAATTACTCCCAAATTAGATCTACAACGTATTATTTTAAGCATGGTAGCGTCATGCTATTTGGTGTCACAAACCTGCCAATACCTTAATTAAAATTCACTGTGGGAATTATGAATAACTGTTTTGTTAGGTGTTTTCTATCTAATGTATATATATTACTTTATTTTCATTATATACTATTATTGGTAATACATTGCTCCCCGCTTGGGTTCTACGCCAATACTAGTGCTATTATTATTATATCGTGTTTGGCTATGGTCCGGCCACATAGTTTGAAAGCATTTGTAGGCAAATATCTAAGTGGATATCGCGCCACATATCTTCAAATCATGTGATAACACATCTTGATGGTATTTCCTGAACAAAACGTTTATTTACACATATCCCTGACAATTTTGATGCCAAGCCTTTCACAATAAATAATACAATTTGAAAAATTAATGAAAGCCATTAAATGTCAAAGATGTAGAGTAGGAGAGCGAGTACACTTTTTATAAGGTTTAGCTATTTCACGAGACAAGGAGACAAGCTTTTCACATTTTGCTAACGTTTTTGGGAAATTAACAAAACTCGGGAAATTGATCTTAAATGCCTAAATTGTTTGTATAAATAATGTTTATTAAACATGATAAAATGTGCATAAAGGCACGTTCTCTACTTGTTTGAAATTGTTCAAATTGGCTCTAGGTCGAAGCGTAATGGTAACATTTTAAATACGTGTAATCATAGATATCCTCTTAAGAATGACATTTCGCGGCGAGATGTTCAAAGTATTAATGCTAAAATGTAATATCAATATACATAATATAAATTGTATAGTGAACTGCGGCGAGAACATTTAGAAGTTAATAAGTAACTCCTATAATGATGATAAAATAGTACCATTTAAATTCATTTAGTTTTATTGTAGACAATTGCATTTCAAAGAACATTGAGATTGTTTCATCATTTGACATTACAAATTACTGAATATAAAGGTGTCCATATTTAATTGTTGGTGAAATCTACAAGTATTCTGTCCCATTTACATATTTCTGCTATGATAAATTTCCTGTAATGAAAGAAGATCAAAGTTCTTATAATGTAAGCCATTGCAAATTTAGACTTTGTATTTAATATTCATAGTTTATGAAGTGCACAATATAAAAATCACGTAATCAAAAAAGATTTTTCTATTTTTTTTCTTCCCCGAACCATTTACAGCATAATGTGTGGTCCATTAGTATACACGTACACGACAAAATACGATATGGTGATATTATTTTTGCAAAGATATTATAAACAAATTGAAAACCCAATCTATATCTCATAACCAAGGCGCATTCCCTTTACCGCTCAGCTTATCATGCGCACCATATAGGGTAGTATGCCCAGCGATACCGACATACAAAATCAAGACGATCTGTTAACTCGCAATCTGTCAACCCATGGCATTGCTGTGGGTTATATTGGCATGCAACAAACTCCAATTACCTTAATTACCTAGGACCAAGTGCACTGGTCATATTTTAAAAGTTATATTACCGACCTCAAGTTTATTATATGCTGTCCAATCCATGGGGTCGAGGCTATATAATGAGCTATTAAGGATATGTGGCTATGTTTAGAGAAATTGAACGCGTCGCAAAATGCGCTATATATAGTAATTGTTTCTGTTTTTGTATAGGTATACATAAACTTAGGTCAATTAAAAGGTAAAGGAATGTCACAAGGAAATCAATACGGGTAACGAGCAAGGCACTCTGCCCAGTTTTAACCAATTACAATTATGTTGGTAAAATTGTCTGACAATGGACCTGTAAATTTAATTCAAATCAAACACCTTATTCTTATGTAAGAGTACTTACAATCTTTTAAAGTTTTATTAATTTTAGGCATATCACTTATTAGTTTTTTTGTACAAGTACAAGTAGCATTATCGGTCAAGGAAAAATGTAGACTGTGTTTTTCTTTTAATCATTCAAAATGGTGGTGCAGTTTATTTGGCTTTTTATAAATCAACTTATGAAGTGATTTCAATAGTGCATTAACAACCGCCGCAATTACAAATATTGATCATTTGTCAAGTATGTTATAGTTGAAACCTCATCAATCAAGCATAACAATTTCATCTATTGACTGACCTCAATAGGTTGACTGCTCAGGCTCGATTTTCAGATTTGAATCACATAATTAGTCTTTGTTTGCGTAAGTATTTACTATGAATAGGTTCCTAAAGGAGGGAGTGTTTGAGATTACAATCTTCATAAATGATAGTCGAAACCGAAAGAAAGCTACCATTATATGCTTCGTTGTGATACTGATTCGTGACCCGATTAGCAACTGTTGGCAAACTTATTTACATGTTATTTTGGTATTACATTTAAAGAGTATTTAATCGGTAATATTGAACTTTGCTTGATCTAAGACATTGCTATGGGATTCAGTAAATGTCTTTATATGTTTTTTAACGAAACAAAACCCCAAGCATAATTTTTACCGAATACACCGATTTGTATTGGACAACGGAGTATTTATTCATAAAGTTCCTTGAATACATCCCAATATCACCACACACAAAACAATCAAAATCATTTATATAAATAATATTATTCAAAATTCATGCCTTGATTGTTATACTTAAATGTTTCTCACTAATTCAAGTGCTGGTGACCACTTCTGCGGACAAAATGCACATAGGTGTTATTATATCGCACGTAATACTAGTAATAATCTGAGACGATTCAGTTATAATCGTCTCAGGTAATAATATCCCTCTTTTTAATTTCGTAGGCCTTTTACGTTTCTAGTAGGCCAATGTTTTCTTGCGATAGGCCGCCATGTGAAGAAAATACTTCTGCAATTAGATGAATAGGCCAACATATGGAATAAGAATGATTGAGCCTACTTTAAATTATAAAATTGTATTCATATGATTTAAGGCCTTTTAAAAATGAAATTGGCCTATAACTTCATCTGGGGGCCTATACATTTGCTTTTATTTGTAAATGGTTTCTTTTATCATGAAACATCAATATTTAGGAATATTATAAACTGATGTAGGCCTATACAATGGAATGAATGCAAATGTTGGTTGACTTGAGGAGATATGTTCAATTTGATAGTGATACCCGGGTTCTTGAATGCGTGATATAAATAAGCTTGGATTTATCAATCACAATGTAAAATAAAGATCACTATTAAGAAAGTATCCAATTGGAAACAATATTTTGAAAGCCAACTTCTATTTTATTCTTTTGAGTTTTTAAACAAATGACGTTAAATATTTTAATTCTGATTTGTTTAGTTAGTTAAACTATTGTGATCATATTGAAAGGTTTAGTGGTAAATTGAACCCATGATATACCATATTTAAGGATATATTTCTAATCCTAAAGTTGTCATTGTTTTTGAAGTTTTAAATGAATCTTCAAAATCTAAAAGCCAAAATCCGCATAATAATAATAATAATACATGGGACTTATTAAGCGCCTTACGATGTAAACAGCCTCAAGACGCTGTACAGAAAAATCTTTAAAAATACAGAAAATCTTAAAAAATACAACAGGACATATGCTGAAATATATACAATCAATACAACTATTAAATACATACTAAAATAAACCAAAACCAGATAGTCAATACAAATATATAACTCAGTAAAATACATTATAAGCAGATTAAAACGATCAGAAACACGAAATATATACTATCAGCAAAAGCTACCACACATTTTGACCACAACTCAAATCATGCTTAACTTTGCTGTCTTTGGATGACACCATGGATGATATTCGGACAAACTATTCTAGGATGCATAATATTTTGCGGCATAGTATTAAATAGCCAATGATAGCTCCAGGATAAAATATTTGTAGTGGTATTTCAGGGATTCTAGTAAGTAGGTAAAACATTATTTCGTGATTATCTACTGTCTTTAACAAGCTTACGGTACTTGATAACGATCTAATACGAAGCTGTGACGACGATCTTTATCAAAGGTACTGGGTGAGTCAGAAAGAACGGGCACTCTGTTCGCAAAGGCGTCACGATAGTTTCATTGGTTTTGAATATGTAGTCTTAAAACCTTTGTGACGCCTTTGCGAAAAAGTGCCCGTTATTTCTGAATCACCCTGTATCACATCTCTTCAAAATGTGGTTTTGCTATTGTGAATTTGATTTTATAGTATACAAAATAATTCACATATGGTCGTGTGTTAAAAGCTCGCCTCCTTTCGCGTAACACACGGATTTTGGCTTTCGCGACATGATTTTAACTTTACACATTTATATTTGCTTGTATACCCCCATGAAATAGTAAAAGTATACATTTTCTGAAGTGAAATTGCATGAGGAAACCAAATATGCCATTGACATCATAGTACGACCAAAGAGTAAAATGGAATGATTCACAATGTTCGGGAAAATATCAGAGTTTTTAATTTTTTATTTGTGATCCATATATTCTATTTTTTATACCTACCCCTATCATTATTTACTTTACATATTTGAATTCCCCATAACATTACCCATCAGATGATATATTATTTGTCAAAGGTTACTACGTCGGTAAGGAAATTATACCGGCTAGTGAATATCTCTCAATTTTTATTTTATATATTTTAAGAATTTTAAGAAATATTTGTTAAGGATGTACATGTACCCTTCCCTGATCTAAACTGCATTTCTGAATTCCTCTAGTTACAAGCTTTCCAAAAATGTATACTTTTGCTATCATAGGTTGAAAACTTTTCTGTTATAGTCATTTTTATAAATCCGTTAAATTGAGGCTGATTATTCATGTTGACAGTGTAGCGAATAGAAAGAAAGCTGATGATCATGGTCTTATCCATGATTAATTAGTTGTTACAAATAGTTGACAAGTCTGTTGAACCACATACTTAAAGACTGCTAAATATCCTTTACACTGTAAATTGGGTGTTTAGATCCTAAACACAAAGCTAAACACTATCTTGAAGACACTTTCTAAACATGTTTAATTACTAAACATGTTTAGATGATTATCATCTAAACATGTTTACAACCTAAACACTAATGCTAAACACTAGTTTGACTACACTTTCTAAATATTTTTAAATGCTAAACATGTTTAGTGTCATCATAAATGTTTAGCATTGAAACATGTCCATCACTTCAATGTTTAGAAAGCAAACATTTTAAGATGATCAAATGTTTAGATTCTAAACATGTTCCGTGGCAGTGCATGCAATCAGGCTTTGTCAGTGGTTGCTATGGCCGTCAACATGTTAGGTTGTGGTCAAAAGTTATAAGAAGTTGATGTGATATTGTTGGTAAGATGGTTAGATCCTATACTTAAATTCATCAATCTATTCGCTCATCATAAATGTAGATCACGGCATATGCTGTATTGAAGTTAAGTAAGCTTAAACTATTACACACACACGATGAGCATAACAATTGATACTACATGTATAGGCTCTCACCACCTTACCTCGTAACGTCTCACCAACTCACTGAACAACATTTGTGACCATAACATATTTGACGGCCTCCCACGTGACATCACAGTTCTATTTGGTTCAATTTGAGATGGAAAATCTGATTTTCCATCCCAATTTACTAAATACGATGCCCACTTAGTGAAATCCAAAATGGCGACAGTCGCTAACATGACCCAATACGTTCAACCAATAACATTCAATATTGTTCGTCACGTGTTCAACAGATGTTTAAATGCTAAACGCCTGATAACCTAAACATGTTTAGGTAGTATTTACTTCATATAACGTGTGTTTAATTACTAAACGTATATGGCCTAATGTGTTTAGCAAGTGTTTCGACTAGCAAACGTTTAGACTTTAAATATGTAATGCTAAAGAATTAAACATGTTTTGTTAAGTCGAGTATGTTTAATTGCTAAGCACCTATCAAGTGCTTAGCAATTGGACACAAGCGCTCAGAAAGTAAACATGTTTAGATGTTTAATTTCAAAACACTCAATTTGCAGTGTAAAATGGGACCAGAATGGTGTTTGTAACATGAGGGGATGACTAGTTATTGTAAAAAGAACAAAGCATGGGATTATCCCCATTGAGTTTGTACAGGCGGCACCACCCCTGGTCCCCAAACTTCAAACAGCTGTATCTCCCCTTCTGTATTAGCTATACCAGTGCCATTTTGCAGGTAGATAGCATGTTATTAGGGCTTTAATATGATACCAAATGTTGAGATAGCTTTTGTGGTTTTAAAAATATTTAAGGAATATGACAGCATGAAACTAAAAAGTGTAACAGGACCACCCTATTGGGAGGCGACTTCATAACGCGTGACCATATTGATTTCAAAATAGAGTGGATCAATCTGAAACTATGGCCTATAATGGATTTGGGGAGACAGCCTAGGGATTAGAATTAAACTACGATTGGAATTTCTGATAGGAAAATGGGGATGAACATATTGCAAATTGTTATATCATAACTGAAGGGAAGGCAACAAATAATTACAAAGATGTAAACTGTACATATGAAAACTTATTCTTGCTATCATATATTTATTTATTCCGGGTCACTGCTGACATTAATTAAATATACACCTTTACACGAGGGTTTGTTGCCTGTGTGGGTAACGTCTTTATTTTGAAAGCATGCTGCTATTGGTATGTGTGAGAAAACGTGGATCGGTCTAATTAACATTGCAATACTGTAAAAGAATGTTTTGGAAGTATTGCTAGCTAGTATGAAAATAAATGCAGGCGCGTTATGAATATGATCAGAAAATTTCAACCATAACGAATATCACCTGCATTTACCGATATGTAATCAAAAATATTGTAAGCCTACTGAAAATAATGAATTGTAGAAATAGGCAGACCGCGTTTCCTACAATTGAAATATATATATTTGATAGTGTGAGCATCTCTTAGTGTTTACGAAGCTCTTTCTTCATTCGCGCTCCTAGGCTCTATGACCTTATAGTAGAGTCATTTTCTTGGGTTTCGTGACCAATTTCTTGATACCAAAGTTTCTTAGTGAATTTGTCAACTAGAACCATTTTAAGAGAAAATGAGCTCCCATACACCTCTCAAAAGTGACGGGAAAGTTCTTTTATAGCGCAAATTCCAAAATGGCCGCCATACAGGGGGCCAAAAACTCAAATGACTTTAATTAAGCTGAAAAGCACACCAAATTGTTCGGCTGATCACAAGGATTCCGAAAAAGTATAGTTTGCCCTACTTCCGATGTTTGGTTAACGAGTTATCGGGTAAAACGTAAAAAGGTCGTTGACCTTTGCATATGGGGTCAAAATTTAAACTTGCTCCGATTTTGAAAAACAATATCTCATATTGTTCGTATGATCACAAGGATTCCAGAAATAGGGTTTTTTTTAACCACCGGGAATATTTTGTGTAGGTCAAAAGGTCAAGGTACATTGCCCTATATAGAATCTGACCTTTTGACCCCTTTATAAGGTACAACAGACACTCTAGGTGGTAAAAGCTATCATTTCTGGAATCCTTGCAATCAGACGAACAATTTGAGATATTGTTTTTCAAAATCGGAGCAAGTTTAAATTTTGACCCCATATGCAAAGGTCAACGACCTTTTTACGTTTTACCCGATAACTCGTTAACCAAACATCGGAAGTAGGGCAAACTATACTTTTTCGGAATCCTTGTGATCAGCCGAACAATTTGGTGTGCTTTTCAGCTTAATTAAAGTCATTTGAGTTTTTGGGCCCCTGTATGGCGGCCATTTTGGAATTTGCGCTATAAAAGAACTTTCCCGTCACTTTTGAGAGGTGTATGGGAGCTCATTTTCTCTTAAAATGGTTCTAGTTGACAAATTCACTAAGAAACTTTGGTATCACGAAATTGGTCACGAAACCCAAGAAAATGACTCTACTATTAAGGCCACAAATGCACCCATCTGTTTCAAAGGGTCTTGGCCTTAAAAGCAAAATAAATTCTACTTTAACCATACCATGGCAACACCAACGTAATGCAATATTTCCAATACATATACCTCCAGGACAATATACATGTTGGTTTGATTAAAACTATATGTATGCAAACACCACCAAATAGCTGCAAATATACCACATAGGGAGGGGCTATACTGAGACAGCACAGTGTGACTTTAAACCTGGCACCTGATCTATGTCAACAATGTGAACAGTCTCATTCCTCATGTTTAAAGGTTTATTTTGAAAACTGAGACAAGTTTGTGCAATATTTTAAGCAAAGATAATTCAAATATTCTTAGATGCCATCAACTGTGAGGCACACACGTCACGTTTGTTTGTTTGTTTGTTTGTGAAACCATATGTGATGATTAACAGAATTGATAAAATGCGTTGTCTGATGAAATAAATTCTCCATTGACAGGACATATTCCACTTGCCAATATTTTCGAACAATTAAATATCTAAGTACATGTAGGCCTACATTTAAGTATTTCGAGAATAAAATATAGTTCGTAGCTGTTTTGCTATATACGATGGTCTTATAATGTATAGGCTGCACCATCGTGTATGGTCGCCGCTGTCGGCCATACACGGCAACACAAATATGGTACAGCCTATACATTATAAGACCATCGTAAATAGAAGAAAAAAAACAGCTACGAAATATTATGTTATTCTCATTCTTATTTAGTTTATTGGTTATTTGTTTTATCTTTTATCATTAAATAAACGCATTTTGTTAGATTTATTTTAATCAAACAACAACACATTTCCCCCTTTATAAAATCGGCGAATCCAGATACGTATCAGATGTTTAGAGGTTACTGTGGAGAATCATAAATGATATGAATTTTCACAGAACCCGATAAATAAATCAAATGGTCAAAGTCATTAACCTCATTGATATACGTAATACAATTAATCGGTTTTTGAAAAAACCCATGTAAATATGCTTAAAAACATCGCAAAAATATTTTCCTTTTTCCTCCCAGTGATTTAATAGAACAGCCCGCTAAATATAAAACGTACTTGCTAACGAATCATCAACGGTTGAACGCGAAATGGCAACACGCAAGAAATGATTGGTGTGTTGTCATTCTTATGACACAGCACGCACTACGCGAAAGTCATTGATGCGAGTAAATTTGACCACTTGCGCGTACAAATGCCAAATAAGGTTTGCGTGCCGGTCATACTGTTGGTTTTTCAAGTACCCAGCGCCCGCGTATAAATCAGAGATGTTGTTTGATTGGGGCATATCTAACATGCATAATTCATCGGGGAGGTTATGAATTGTGAGTAAACAAGAACAACAGTTTGAGACATTCCAAGATATTCTTGACATTGAAAGCGTTAGTGGAAACTCCTTTTAACATTTCGAATGATATTAAACATGATTTTCTAACGAGTAGTTCTTTTGAACCACTATTATATTTAAAAGTAGGCTAGACGTTTAGTGTTGATTATTACTTTTTAAATGAAGGATAGCACGTCTTTATAAAAATATTTTGGTTCTGTTCCCGATTTGGCAAATACTCCAACATTTATGAGACACTATATACAACATTCGCACGTTTTAAATTTCTGTTATGGACAGCACTGGATAGAAAAGACAGGAAAACCAACACAACTGTTATTAATATGAGTTCATATACCTTGAAACATCTCCGATCAAAGGTGAATGAATGTATCCGGTTTGCTATCTATACATGTACATATAAATGATAAATAAAACAACATCAAAAGGCAATAAATGTCTGAATAGCATCTACAATGACAAGCTGAATTGATAATTAACTTAGCATCAGTGATTCACAAGTACTCTTCAACAGATAAAATTAAATACTAATACTCTATTTTATAGCTATGATGTGATTCTTGTGTACATACTTCTGGTGTCGTATGGCACAGGTATTTATTCAGGTCTCATGATAAAATATGACTTCGGGCTGAAACATGAGTGTAATGAAAATATAACTGCTATAATCAATACATGTTATATTAGGAACTTGACATAATATATGTAAAATTTGTGATGCATTATTTCGGCCTCGGATCATGGTTTAATTTCAGTATACAAAATATATAGTATTGTATTTGAAAATAGTGTTTAAATGTCACAGCCTCGCGATTTTCCCTGTTTCTTCAGGTTGAACAAATTAAATTTATGAACCTGCATATATGCTGCTAAATGGTTCTTTAGCAAAAACCTACGTAGATGCTATATCTATTCGGTAACGTTCGGCCGTCCGTCCTAAAACCTGACTCAAATATAATTTTCTTAATTGTGACAAGCAAATGGTTAATCGTATATATATAAATTAATAGTTGTTCCGGATATCTGCGTATATAATAAAGAATGTGAGTGATGTTGATAAACCAAGATGTAAGTAAATCTAGCTAGGCACACACTGTTGTGTAATACTAAGAGTTTACATCTATTGGACTTTGCTCTGTTTTTCATGTAAGCCGCCTTGTACATGACGCCTGTACAATGTTAATGTACATAACCTCTCGAAATATAATGGTATCGGTAGCAACTTATACATAGGCCTATAGAGTGTGAGTCTGAAAGAACGCTTTGAAAATATGAAGTATTCATTGTTGTGGTTACAATACTCTGGAGTAAGACATTGATTACTTTATTGAATGTATTATTGGCACTCTAGTTATCAGTTATAGGCCTTGGTACTTGTTGATTAATTTCAAAACGAACGTGTTGTTCTTGATGTATAATAGCAATTTAGGGTTGCCATCCGTAAGGAATCCAAATGCAAAAACAAGGCTCAGATACTGAAGTATTTTCATTCGCGTTTTCAAAAGACGGTAAACGCAGCGAAATATAGAGGGTGGTACATGGATTTTAACATTCACGTCAAATGCAATACAAATTACAAAGTCAGTACAATGTATTTCTAGGGTAAAATTCTTTCAGTTATACTTACCTGTTCTTTGCATAAAACACAAGTCCTACTATTTCACACTATAACGCCCTGTATACTTAAAGCATGGTTACGTATAATATGTCAGCATACATGATGTTTTGTCAAAAGCTCAAAACGCGGTACGCATCAATCATAGTATTTTATTCTAGTTGGATACTTCAAAGCTATAGTAACTAAATTTTGTCAAAAATAAAATTTACTAAACATCATAGCGTACATTCGCTAAATGAAGAATATGGTATACTACAAAATGTAGCTGCAACGATACATTCTCATAACTCAGAAATACGGTATATAGGAACAATACCAAATTATATCATTACTGTTATATGAAGATTTAACGAATTAAAGACATGACATGATCATTACCATTACAATTCATTATCTTTAAATTCCATTTCTAAAAGGTCATTTCTCGCGAAGGAATCCTTACAAATCTATTGACAAACGTATTCAATTTCTACAATATCATATAGCAACCTGGATCCCTTACATAGTGGCAAACACATTCAATTTCTACAAATTCATACAGCAACTGCGTTCACTCAATTAACGATTAGGTCTTAGGGTATCACACATTTACGCGAAACAAAATAAACATTATTATTAATTGTTAGGCTATATTTTGTTAGGTGTAATATTTACCAACCTACCAAAAAGACCTTGAGAAGAACGGGCTTGTGGCGACCCAAATAATATTAACTGTTAACAGTTATAATCTTTGCGATTGTATGTTAACTCTTGATTGACGAATCAGATTGCAGTTTAATCCAATTATTCAACAATCTATTGTCACAGGCGTAGTCAAACAAATGTAGGTACTTTAGAGATATTTGTGATCGTACTTAAAACCTGATGCAGAATCAGAGTGGGCAATTTTAAAACAGATTAAAAGAAGGATATTAGAAAAATCATGATATTAAAAATTAATGATTGATGTTCGCATCATAGTACCATTTTCACAAGTAGATTCTAAAAGATGATGACTTTTCCCTCTTAAGTTCACAAAGATAAAGTGTCCTTCGACCAATGGTTGTCAACCCATTATATAGAGCAACTCTTGCGTTGTATTTGAGTGGACAATAAATACATGCTAGACTATTGTAAGTGGTATTGTAGACTTTGTTGAACCAACAATTATGTCAGCAACTCCTAATGCAAATTTACTCATGATATGGAGCCTGTACAAGGGTTATTACATATGATATTAAAGACCTGATCAAAATATAATAGTTCGATTTGATTTTTTGTGATATTTTATATTTAATTTGAAGGAATTTCTAAATATCACACAAATATTTGAATCCTGTTTTGTGACCCCGGGCAAAGGGCACTTTTACGCAGCCATTTTATCAAGTACACCCTATCCTTGGTATTTTTATGACCTCACACCGAGTCATCTCTCTGCAATGTTCCACTGTAATGTATACAAGTTTAAAGTGGCCATTAATTGAAATTAATTTAATAATGAACTTTTAATCTACCTCATCTTAGGGATGATTGTCTTTTGTAAAAGACTTTTCTTGGTTGAATCAGCATCTATAGGCCCTATACATTACACACCGAAAGAAGTTTACATTCGAAGAATTTGGTAGGTACATTTTGATACCACGTTTGACAATCTGAAAACAGATGAAGTTTCAATTTGGACCCCTTGCGCACAATCCAAATACTCTGTCATATTCTACTCAGACCAATATGTATAACTATTGATCGGGGTACAGATCATGTTTACATGGGATGAGCAGCGGTCATTTTAATTCATATCTCAGAATGCATGCATTAGAATGAGCGTAATCATTCTTTCTATCAAATGTGATACTGTGTACACATTACATTACATTACAGAAAGCATTAAAGGTAGATGACCCGATCACATTTTCATAACACAGATTTTTCTCAAACATATGGAGATTTCCAAAAGGCTCAGAGCGCTTCCAAGATAATACACCTTAAAATTACAACTTAAACTACATAATGTGAGTGTAACTTGAGCATATTATAGTACATACAAAATAGATTAGAAACAAATGCAGAAAAATTGTTGTGAATCTATAATATGATTTATTTATTATATTTATTTAAATAGTTTTTGGGGAGGGGGAATTAGATATCAACATTTAATTAAAAATCAGCTAACGGTCTATATCACTTTTATTCGATATAAATACACAAGGCGATGAAATGTTATATCTAATTGTCTAGCTATTTTTCTATTAACAAGAATGTTATGAAGTCCAATTATGTGTTTGAGAGTAGGTAGATTTATTTTTGCGAGAAAGAAATTCTTGATTAGTCTGGATTTATACCCAAGAAAGCTACCAGGTTTAATACTTATCAGTTATCACTAGGATTTCTGAAGAAGAAAAATCCTTCTGAAAACTCCCCCTCCCCTCCCAAACATGTTGTACTTTAGGAAAATGCAAGGAAGCTGAATAACGTTTAATAAACATCATCATACATCCATTAATATCGATCCATAAATAGAAATGACGAGTTCAAGAAATCGTAGGCTTACACACTCTAGGCAACACACCGGGTTATTTAACCGAACTCCTGTCACGCCTGGACTCCAATTTACCACACCACAGGTACTGGTTGCAAGTTCTGTACATCAGCCTTTATGGGGTACAAGCATTGACAATTCTGGGTTGAACAAACTGAAGGACGGGCAATTTAATTCAATGTAATTTTAGCAATAATTTCAAATATGGAAAGTTCAACAAAAAACGATAAAATTGGTGTTGGGTGACTCAATGTATTTCTGAGAAATTTAGGTACAAATAGCTGGAAGCATTTATAAACAGGATTCTTCAATAAAGTGAGGGATTCAAATAAATTAGAAGCGGCAATGATATGTGATCACTTTAACATGTTTAAAGAAATTAAAGATTATTTAAAAATCAGCGTTTGTACCGTGCTTGTAATGTGCATACTATACTACTAGTAACAAGAACTATGATATGTTCGACTGAGGACTCTAACTGATTCTAAACGAAATATACAGGATGAGTCAATGAAAATCTAAAATATTTCTAACCAGATTATGAAGGCAGCCAATGTATGAAGCACTGATCTTGCTCTACGGTCAAAGACCAAGCCACCTTGATTTTTTCTCTCGTTCCTGACATTTTACCCATATGTCATGATTGACTTTTCTTCTTGTCTTATCAAAAGAGACAAGATGCATTAAGTCCGATCAAAATCGGAGCATGTCTTAAATTTTACCTGTGTATAGGTCAATAACCCTTGTGACCCATATTAAATGTCAATTTTAACACCCTATATTTGCATGGATCCTAAGAATCTTTTGACCAATTCTGACGGTCCCCAGTTATTTCCTCTGTACACGTCAATGACCCTAGTGACCCCATATGACATGTCACTTTTAACCCTATATGTACACGGACCCAAGGAATCTTTTGACTAATTCTGACGGTCATCAGTTATTTCCTTTATTTGTATTTTAACGGGTTGAAAATTAACATGTTGATTCCTAGCGAACTCTTCGTGACCTTTGACCTGGTCATGATAATTAACTTTTCTTTCTTGTTTCACCAAATCAAACAAGATGAAACAAGTCCGGTCTAAATCGGAGCATTTCTTAAAGTTTTCCCCAATAAAGTTCAATGACCCCTAGTGACATGTCACTTTTAATCACTGTGCAATGAACCAAGGTTTCTTTTAATCAATTATGACGGTCATCAGTCATTTCTTCTGAGACAAAATGCATTTTAAGCAAAAAGAGTACAAATTAACATTTTGAACCCTAGTGACCCAAAATAATTGTTCATTTTAAATTCCCCGTCTGCCCGTCTTAATTGAGTGTAGAATCGTTCGAGAATTATTGTTGCTAAAGTAGTTAGTTTTTTAAAAGTATTAAGCTTACTCGGCAACTCTTTAAAATTCCCCTTTTCTTAAAGATACGCTTGGAAAATGTTGACCGCGTTTCTTGTTGATTTTATTGTGTTGGCGGAACCTTTATTTCGCAAATTCTCGTTAAATTCCTCATCTTTTAATTTAAAGAAGCAAATCTCCCGGGCATTTCCCGAGTATCTGGGTCGCCATTTTACAAACGTGTTGTTTTCGTAGTGGTGCCCCTCGTAGGCCTGCTTCATTGAGCCGATAACACGTATACACATATTCGTGATAAATAAATGCCATCAGTCTCAATACATGCTGATAAAGACAAATCAAACACACATTGAACGTGCTCAGATATTATTTCAAACTGTAAATGCGAAATAATGACAAAACAATGTAATTATTACGTGAATTCAGCAAAACAAATATCAATTGGGCTTTTGCGATGACCGGACTAGAGTGTGGAAGCAAATAACAGACGATAAGTTTGTGGACCGTTATTCAATAGTGAAATTCAATACAGCTTTATTAGAGAAATATCGCAAATCTTGTTCGGATTTTAAAATGTACACTTTAATCTAAATGAGAATTAAAATACGTTTTCCGTAACCAATTTTAACCAACAATTTTATTCAAGCTAATGAGATAGACCCTCTGCCAGAATAATCTGTGAAATTCTTGCATAGATATTTAGAAATAAAATCCCAAAGTTGTAAATTGCATTGCTTTGTATACAAGGCGTGCGTCTTATTGTTATAATCTACAAATTAATTCCTATGAGGATGAGAAATTTGCTATATTAAATGGTTAAGTAAACACTAAATACACAAGTGAGATATAAAAATTCAGAGGTATAGACCTTCCGGAATATTATCGCTACTCTGAGTTTCATGGACAATCCCATACGGTCATTTTGTCCAATCATCAGGCGAATAGATGCTTCTCTGATCGCAGATCTAGCACACATATGATAATGTGAGAGATATATATATATATATATATGGTGTACCTAAAGTCAATGGCGTATCCAGGGCTGTTTTGATGGGGTCCAAATTTGGTATCCTTGTGAGCGGAGCGAACTGGGGTCCCGGGGCGAAGCCCCTGGAAGCTCCTGGGTTCTAGGTATTTTGAAGGCAAAGATTCAGCAGTAATTTTGGAATTTTCTCACCGTACCTATTGCCTTAACTAAAAACCAACGATTCCTATGTATAGGTATAACTATAGCTAACATGAGTAAAATCCAACACAAAGTGTGCACAGTCAAATTATAACTAAAATAACATCCACACCAGCGGGTGGGGTCCAGTAGGGCCCCTGGTGTTTTAGGCATTTTAAGGCAAAGATTCAGCATTCTGAAGCAGTAATGTTGGCATTTTCTCACATGCCTATTGCTTACTAACTAAAAACAATGATCCCTGAACTACACTGTTAAAACGCTGTTTAATCTTTTTGAAACAACACAAGTTAACCAGTGCATCGTTCAACGTTGTTTAACATTTTAAACAATGTTTCGCAAACGTTTAACGAAGTTAATTAAATTTTGATCAACATTGTTTAAAATGTTTAACGTTGAGCGATGGACTGGTTAACTTGTGTTATTTAAACATTTTAAACAGCGTCTTAACAGTTTAAGAAACATGAGTAAAATCCAAACAAAAAGTGTGCACATTCAAATTCTAACTTTAACAACATCCCCACCAAGTGGGTGGGGTCCAGTGGCGAAGCCCCCTTGAAGCTCCTGGGTTGAGGCATTTTTAAGGCAAATATTCAGCATACTGAAGCAGCCTAATTTTGACATTTTCTAACACGCCTACTATTAGCTAAAAAACTATGATTCCTACATAGATAGAACTTAAACAACATCCAAGCCAAGAACATGATTGTATGCTAAAATCCAAATTCTTTTCCTTCAAACATTTTTGTTTCATTGTCTTCTTTTCTCCATATTTCTTATACCTGTGAAGGCGGAAGCAACAATATTTAGGATGGGTCGAGACCCATTATAATGTTGAAACCTGTAGATTTGTTTAGATTTTTTAAATGGTCCAGAAAAACGTTCCTGAAGCCATCTTGTTAAGCTTGAATAATAAAACATTGAAACTAATTCGCGCGAAGCATGCAAAAACGTCATACTGCATTTTTGTTTAGGTGGTCGTCCCCCACATGAAGATTATGGGGGACGTGACCCCGTATTCCCCCACCCCCATTTGCGCCGCCTATGCTCCTCACCCTTCCTCCTCCTCCTCTTCCTCTCCTCTTCATCTTTTTGTAAACTCTTTTGTCAATGGGGGATAATGGAATAATCTTGACTAAGCTTTCAACTGCAATCATTTTAACCCAATTCTACATTGATTGTCTTTACCTGAAACCAGCTATAGACCCATTTATCAGACCCCTTTCAGCGGCATGGCGTACACAGACTGTGCTGGTGACCTTTAAATAGACATGCCACAATTAATTGGCTATATCATATAACCCCATCTTCACACCAAACCATTCAACAAATTCAAGTTCTCAAACATACCAGATGCGATATGGTGACTAGTCGTTTGACAAGTCTTGAACATATATATCCCCAATACTTTTTTCTGAAAAAGTGTAAAACTCACAAGGTTTAAAAGTTAAGAGTACTGATATACTTTGATTAATACTATACGCGATGCTAGTGATAATTATCACAAACATCTTATTGGAACCTTGACTCAAAGCAACACACATGTAGAAATCACTCGAAACAAAACCATGTTTAATTCCTATCTTATTAGTATGCACATAGAATATTGCTATCTTCTGAAGATAGCTACGAAAGAAAAATACTTTCATAGCTTTGATTTTTAAACAAAACTTTGATTACGTCATGAGAAGCTAGATATTGTTATTTAAACCCATGTACTTCCAAACTCTAGCAACAGTTATTATGGCTCGTTCAGTTTACTCTTAGCAGTCGTAGCTTATTCAACAACTGCTATTAAACCGGTAGAAGTAAAACTAGTTTTAACGGTTGTCTACAATTATTTAGTGCAGACAATCTTGAAAGGTGACATTATACCTATGAATACAGACGTAAAATGAAAATTAATTAAACATACACTGGTATACTGGCATTGAGTTCCATAGGCTCCGGGTTCAAATTGTAATCATTTTGAAAACCTTAATTCTGTCCGAGTACGTAGTGTGTACATTAGCCACCAGGATATTGAACAAGTCTTAAACCGATTCTAGTTGAACAAATTGTCACCGCACATGTCAGACTTAAAGCTAGCACCTACAACAAAACCACAGGAGCCACAGGCCTGCTATCTAATAAGAATGTCAAGAGGCAGTTAGTGCGATCAGATTGTGTCTGCATGTCCAGGCTCCTATGATATTGTGTAACCAGGACTGTTGCCTTTCGTTCGTTCATACGTAGAGCAAGGCCTATATATGGTTAGGTTATGCTATACATGCTTGTAGCTTACCGGCTAGTTCGCATGGGTTGGTACATGTCAAGAATTCCTGTATAGGTGCTGGATGATCCCGGCCGCTGTATCTCGATGAATAAGTTTATGTGATGATGGTACTATCACTTCACTCTAATAGATCCGACTTGGTAGATTATTTGATATTGTCTAAAAGAACCTATGAAACAGAACAGAATAGAACAGAATAGAACAGAATAGAACAGAATAGAACAGAATAGAACAGAATAGAACAGAATAGAACAGAATAGAACAGAGCAGAACAGAACAGAACAGAACAGAATAAAACAACAAAATGCAGTTAGCCTAAACATGAGATATTTAAAAAACACGATTTAATTGTGTAAAGTATATAACAGTAAAGTCAATGCCAACTACTGAATATTGAGAACAATGTCAAGTTACAGATGTTCCATTTCAGGCATCAGTCAGCATGGTCAGTAGTACAGTAACATACTCGAAAAACTGATGCGAAATAAACATATTCAAATGACCAATATGAAAAAGGCCATCATCAAAGGTGCATGCATACAATAATAGCAGTCACCTTTGATATTTTCTCTTCCTTTAAAGTATTTAATATGATTAAATGGAAGGTGAGAGGAACTGTCTGTGGGTAACCCTTTATGCATTGATTTCTGGGTCAACTTAGGATAATTTGTTTTCAAATTTGTTGGAATATTATGAATAGCATCATTTGACCACTTCTCATCATGTCCTCTAGAATATCGGCTTCATAGTAAAAATAATTAGGACAAATATTATATATCGACCCACTAGAATGCACTTGAATTCAATAACAATATGCAGTCTAATATTTATAAGTTAAAAATTGAGTGACTTAATACCCTAAATCAGTCGAAATATGAAGAATCTTACCCTAAATGTTATTTACCTACGGAGTAAATGAATAATTTTACAGTATTGCATTGTTTAGTAAACAATGTCATGATTCTTTAAAACAGGCTTTGTTTACCGGAAAACTTTAAAATAAAGGGTTCGAAAGAAGCAAGTCCTCCCCTAAATTTAGATCATGTATTGCATAAATCCACGCACAGTTATACGTTTTGTAAAATTGAAACATCAATGAAAAGGGAAAACGCTCGGCTACCTACACCAAGTTACTTTCTTTTCCAATATTATGTTTACTTTTCCCAAAATAGTCACATTTCCGCAAAACGATGTTTACAAAAAGGTCCCAGTTTTGAAGATCATTTATACATAACTTCCAAAAATGTCCCAAGTCCTTTTTTTAAAATTCATTATTATGTTCAATTAAAAAGAAAGTCTCTTCTTTATAGCTGCTCTGTTATTAAAATGATAAATAAAATGATCTTTTCATGCATGAATAGTCAATTATGTGTCCACCAGTCACATCAATAACTTCCCTGCGTCGTTTACGCAATGTTGTTTACGAGGATATTCCGTTGTCTAATGCTGTTCCAAGATTGCAAGAAGCTTACACGCTTGTCTGCCTCGTTCTTGACCTGATCCCATAAGTTCTTTTAAATTGAAAATGAAGAAACCTACTAAATGAATTACAACCCCCTTCAACAAACAAAACCACCCCAAAAAACCCCTGTTTTGTAAAATTATTTATTAAGATCTTAAAATGTCTGGAAACATCATTTTGGGGAAATGTGACTTTATCGGGAAAAGTAAACATAATACTAAAAAGTGGACACTGTTTGTGGGTGGCCAAGCGTTTTCCCTTTTCATACGTGTTTCAATTTATCAAAACGTCTACTTCTTCTTCTTCTTCTTCTTCTTTTTTAGGGGGAGGGGGTTACTTCTTTTGAACCCTGCAGATCTTTTATATATAACTCACCGTCAATCAGTAAAGTAACGGTAAAGTGTCTAATAATATTAATCATATTACCTTTTTTTTACCTTGTCCATTTCCAACACAGACATACTCAGGTCTTTTCTGCGTCGCCATCAACCCCTACCGAAGGCTGCCCATCTACACAGATAAAGTAGTTGCCCTATACAAGGGTAAAAGACGAACAGAGATGCCTCCTCACGTCTATTCAGTGGCTGATAACGCCTATCATGACATGTTGCAAGGTAAGGGTTAATCTAAACCATGATTTACATACATCTATAGTAGCACACCCACGCATGTGAGGACATAAATGTATACACGTATAAAAAGTATAGAAATTACAGTCAATGTGAGGACTTTATTAATGTACAGCGTGTCCCAAAAAACTGGTTTCAAAAGTTTGCGAGCTTATAACGAAATAAGTAGGAAACATGGATAATTCATATTTAAGGATATCAAACAAAATATACCTGACCTTAATTGGGATAATTCAGAGACCAATCCAATGTAAACTTTTTGAAATACAAAGATTTGAATAGAGCGTGGTCAAAACCCATTTGTCCCGATTTAAGGAATAAACCATCCGTGCGTTGCATGAAACTGCGCTATGTGCAGTATTCCCGGCATGGGGTTTATTCTCCGAAAGAACTTAACAATAACTTGGACTATAACAAAGAACATTTTGTTTTAATGTTTATGTAAATAATGAACTTGTATTATTGCAATATGACCAAGATAATTTTGTTTACTGCCCAAGCCTTTGTAAAGAATGAATGCAAAGGCAAAACTTTGATAAATTCACAACAATGCGCAATTGCAACACATTGGGTTATTCCTTGAAATGTGGGACAAATGGGTTTTGACCACGCTCTATTAAAATCTTTGTATTTCAAGAAGTTTATATTGGATTGATAACAGAGATTAGACAATAAAGGTCAGGTATATTTTGTTTGATATCCTTAAATATGAACTTTCCATGTTTCCTACTTTTTTAGTTATAAGCTCGCAAACTATTGAACCCAGTTTTTTGGGACACGCTGTATATCACCATCATGTGAGGACTTTGCACGTTATGGGTATTGACGTCGAAAATAGTCCTCACATTCTCAGTGATACAAATACATACATACACACACCCCCTGTCTTAAGTGCCTTCTTGAAGGTATTGATACTTATGCGTATAATACTAGTAGATGTCCTGATGAAGTCAGAGTCACTTCGGTCGAAAGCGAAAGCTTGAGAACCTTAAGTTACCCAATTGGGTTCTCGTTTAAAACTCTTGTACCCGCGTCTGACATCAAAGAATCCCTGAAAAACAGTATTTTTAATAATATAGGCGATTCCATGAAAACGAGACGCAACACAAAATAATTTTAATCCTACTAGTAACCACTACTTCATAATGAGCCATTATAAAATCGTAACGCGTGTTGCTAAACTCATTATCAGGAAAACGTGCTAAAACCTCAATTTTGTAAGTGATATTTATTTACATTTATAATAAATATTGTACTTCGATTGTCAAACACCAAGATTTCTTTTAATTAAACATTTAAATAAAACATCAAATGTTAGTAAATTATGGCTGGGCGAAGTGTAACGCGTGTTACCGATAATCGCAGTGGTCTCACATTAACATCAGCTAATCTTTCATGTTGGTGTAACTGTTAGTAGCATGGGGAACTAGCCTTGAGTCTTGCGTATTACAACACAAAAGATGAAAACTCCATTCAAATTACTCTTACAGCAAGAGAATGGAGATTATAGAATGGCGCGTTTAAACGTAACGCGAGTTACCGTAGAATCGCCCATATGGAAATATACTGTTAAGTATTATATGGAAATATTTAAAAGAAGTTTTGTAACATATTAGTTGTTGATATTTTGACATTAATACTAAAACAAAGAGTAAAACTATGAAAATGTCTTTATTCGTATCAATGGAAGTTTGGCGCACATAGTTAATCGGATTTATCAATGTCACCGCTATTTGGAGAAATTGTCACAAATACACCAATAAAGAAAACAAGTATATTACTTTTTGGCTTTGTCGGTTAACAATTTTAATAGCTAAGATGACCTATACCCAAGTTGCTTTCACGTGTCTTTAATTAACACAGGCGCTGCAATACTACACCAGTAGGGTTCATGACCTACTAACTAGTGAACCACAACAAAAATGTGGTGAAAACTTGTCACATTGAATTGTCCTGTAACATGGTAATACTTATTTCATGCAGCGCTGTTATGACTTTCATTTAGTCTTCAAACAGTCTGCAAAACTCAGCAGGGTGATTACAAAACCAGTTTGGTCAAAACAGTGTCTTTTATTTGACCTCAAGTTTAACTGAATATGTTGAATGGGCAATTTGGTTATTTGTTTTATTTCAATTAATCAGATCAGTAACGGAAAACTAGAACTAGGACAATATAACTTGAAAATGTATTAAGTGCACTGAATTATGAATTTGAATTTAACTGATTCCGTAATTGAATGGCAACATATTGAAAATTGAATAATATTCTGGCAGGCAAGACTATCGATCAATCAAGACGACCAATTCGTTGTTTTTGATTTCATTTGCTGCTATCAAAGCCACTCATGTTGATGCTAAAACACGATGGTCGGGGAGGGGGGGGGGAGGGAGGTTCGGCGTATTCTCGTACTAAACACGGTTTTAGCTTAAAGCCGTGTCTAACTAAACTTTTGTCTAAATTAAACGTGAGTTTATCTTTTAAACGACGTGTTTAACAAAACCCGAATTAAACTCCGCAAATCTCGTCCCAGAGTGGTCGTGCGTTCACTGTATAGATGTATTCAATTTATTGTGGCCTAAATTAATATAGATATCGACCGAATTCCTCAAATGCATGTGTATTTTTAAGACTACACGGTCTGCACATCAACTCGTACAGGGCACGGTTGAGTAATCATTCAAGGCGTACAATTGGTGTACGAGTATCGCAAGCCATGAGGTCCATAACGTATTGCGACAACGCGTTGCTTTCCCAAAGCCTAGCGAGCCAATAAGATTACGGCTTTTGACCACGTGTTGTTTTCCAAAGCAACGTGTTGTTTTGGCCAAAGCAACGCGTTGTTTTGGGAACGGAATAAATCGCAATATTTGACACTGTTGAAATGATTTTGAAACATAATAATATGCCAAAGCACTCAGGGGGTTGGTGGTCGGGGAGGTAAAAACAAGGAGGCACAAGCTAAAACTATAGTATTGGATATCCAACAATCTTAAACTATAAATATTGTGTTATTGCGATTTATTCCGTTTGCGAAAGCAACGCGTTGCCGCAATACGTTATGGACCTCATGGCTTGCGATATACGAGTTTAGTAAACGCGCGTTAAACTACCCCACATACCCATGTTTAAAGTTAGACACTTTTCAGTGAGTTAGACGCGTGTTTAAGTTAAACATTTTTTTGAGAATTGTGTTTAGTTAAATGATGTCAAAGATAAACGCGTGTTTAGCTTAAAATCGTGTAGATACTAAAGTGGATTAGCATCTAAATGTATAAATATTGTGCCCGCTTTGGACCTTTTCCGTCGCACTAGGGTGGTGTTTGTTTTACTGTAACTCAACAATAATATGTAATGTATGTATCAACATCATCTGACTATTAATGTATTGCGGCTATTCAGATAATTTTCTGGAAAATTTCAAATAACTCTCTTGAATTACAGCAAAATTATACGGGAAGATATAGAACGTATAATTGAACGACTCGAGTATCTCTTGGCGATATGGGTTCCCAAAGTCACTTATGTTGTCATGGCTTAAGAATCACAATGTCAAAATAAAAACACGATTGAAAGAAACTATATGCAAAATTATGCAATGAAAACCGTAACTATGAATACAAAAAAAAAAGGTTCACATTTTCAAATGGACTTTCATAACATGTAATAATATGCACTTTTGGAAATTACGCGTATAGTATATGGTAAACTTTCTCATAATGAACTAGCATATATAATACACTATAAACGCATAATTTACCAGTTACTAGTATACCCCTAATGAAGGTGATTCGATGAAAATATCGTGATTTTCTGGCCAGCAAGTGTTACGAAATGATAAACGACGCGACCGATTGCAAACGAGCGTGTGTACCATCAGTTCAAAATGGGAGAAGTTTGAATATTATATCTGTGGCATGTCTTACTATCTGTTACATGCTAATTTAACATGATTTGCATATTAGCGTTAATATTCTTCATTTCGTCTGTTTCATTCCAGATCACGAAAACCAGTCTATGTTGATCACGTAAGTGCATTATTTCCAATGAGTGTGTAATTCTTTCTTATTAATTCGATATTAACCTTTGACCTATCTATGCTATTTCATGAATACAGGCATCAACTACAGGGTGTCCCAAAAGTCTATGCACGTTTTTGAAGAGTCATATCTCATAAAATATAAATCATATGGTATCAATTTTACCATATTTTGATAGACGAGATTTGGGAAATTAATTTGATACCAAACACAACCCTATTGGTGAACCCACAACATTATAAAACTGGTTGAAAGTTGAAAGTCATTGGCCGTGTGCCAGACCAACCCATACCAAGTACACAAATTGTTGCTAAAATCAGGTGCGCATAAATTAACGGTATGAAAGCAACGTTGCGCATTAGTCACAGTTCACTGCTTACCTTGCGACATTAATGTTATTTAACACCAAACTCGGTCACTCACAACATAAATAAGCGTAGTAGACAACATTGCACAGCAAAAGTCTTCATTCAAGATGGTTTACAGCATAGATAAGCGAATACAAATTGTATGGTTCTACGCTGAAACACATTCAGTTCAACTTACTCAACAAAAGTTCAGAAAACATTTCAAAGTGAAACGCGCACCAGGAAGAATATCCATTCTGAAGTTGGTGGATACATTTTTGAACACAGGAACATATTCTAAATGGGTAAAACAACCTTCGATGAGGCCTTCAAGCAGCATTAAAATAATCCGCTAAGTTTAAATTTTAACATGTTTGACAGCTGTGTGATGTGTGTGTTCACTTTTCTGTTACGTTATTCAATTGTTTAGGTCTGTGATTTTGCATTAGCACACGTCTCTGTATACATGGAAAACATTTAAATTAGATTTCACTATAGAAACGAAAATGATGTGTGATATAGTTTGTTATTATAATGATATCACTGTAATGTAAAATTTTAAATATTACAATTGACGGATCACTTTCCGTGTAACCAATCTACCCTCTATCTCAATAGGTATGGATTTATGAACTTTATTCCTCCGAAGTATAAAATTACATTTTTGCAGTAATACTTTTTTTACTCCTAGGGTGGCATTACAAACAGATGTTACTCCAATGTTTGGTATCAAAATTATTTCCCACATCTCCTCTTTCTAAATATGTATTCATATTTTCAATACGACTTATATTTTGTGAAATACAAAGCTTCAAAGTCGTGCATAGACTTTTGGGACACCCTGTATTTGGTAGATACAATATATTTTTAAAATTGTACGTTACTGTTTAGGGTTACGTGTTATAGAAATGTAATAAACAATAAATGAGGGTCACAATTAAATTGGCGATACAGATCAACGTAGATTGGAATCAAAGTTATTATGAAAATTTATTTTGGTGATCAAAAGTTGACATTTATCATTCAACCAACACAAATGGAATTACCTTAAACATGTTAAACGTAAGTAACTTTCAGTGCTTGTTCCGATTGTTTGGATGAAACTCTGACAAATAAAAGCCACTAACAGATTGGAGCTCATGGCCTATGTTTAAGGACATTTCAGAACATTTTAAGGATTTTTTCATAGAGAAAGTTTGAAGGAACTTTAAGGACGTTTTATACAATATTATCGTCTTTTCGGAGACTTCAGAATGGTATTTTAATCGTTGTTTTTCCCTTTTACCTTCAATATATTTTCCAATATCTAGTGGTGAGTCTGGTGCTGGAAAGACAGAAAACACGAAAAAGGTCATCCAGTACTTCGCCAGTATTGCTGCTGCAGGAGGCAAACAAGCCGAACTTAAGCCCGGCGAGAAGAAGGTATTTATATCGACGAATAATACCAATTAATCGGTGTTATGGGTATAACCTAATTCACTTTCTAGAGACCATGGCGTCACTGCGTCCGTAAATACTTTCAGTACTTAATTTCGCAAAGCTAGTCGATGATATTTTAATATACCGATGCCCACAAACACAATCTGCATACACACATGCATTTGTGTTAATGCGACATAACTGCTTAAACAAAATATAATATTACTATGAGTGGAGGTGCTTAGATAAGATGAGATGACAAATATTCTATTTAGATTATTTTGTAAATAATAGTTTTCTGTGAAGTTGACATGGCTAGAAAGCGGTCTTGTTACATGTTTTGTGCATAGAAAATGAATCAGACGAAAGGATCCTTTCACAAAGATTGACTTTCGTTCCTGGGAACTCAACGTGGCGGGATCTAGGATCTTGTCAGCGTATCTCGTCCTTATGAAGTCGGATACATTTGATAAATGCCAGATGGTCGCATTCTGTCTTTTAGAGAACACCGACTTATCATTTAATAAATGTCTGATTTATTGTCTCATTTAAGTCACAGGAAATTCAAATGAAAAAAGAAATTCGATACTTGCGGGACTACTTGGCAATAATCGCAAATAATCAAAATTGTGCCCTGAACGACCCTTTATAAATGCGTTTCAGAATGTTTTATCAATTGCATGTCTTGTTTGTCAATTTATGATATATGAAGAGTTTATTTGCTTGCAAAAAGTCCACAAAGTGTACTTAGGAGAATTTTTTTATATGGACATTTTGGATTGGTTGATTTGGTTAATATTGCATATGGCTTAGAGGTATACCTATACGAAACTAAAATAACGCGTTTGGTTAAAATCCTGAACCATTGTTATTTTCTCATTTGTTTCCAAAATACTATGGACTTAGCACGTTTTGCCACTAAACAGATTGATTCACTTTCTAGAACACTCTTTGTAACCACTATATATGGCTCTAAGTTCAGCAATTCATTTTAAAGAGTTTGTCAATTGACCCAAAAATCAAATGAATGAATCCAAAATCTCATTTCCCTTTTTTTATATACCTTTTTGAATATTTTCGAAAAAATGACCTAAAATGGCAATTTTCCGTACATTTTGGGATTTTCCGAAAGATTGACCGTCATTTGAATTTTTGCTTTCGTTATTGGGCCATTTTGATTCAAATTTTCTGGAAAAGCCGGAAAATACCGACAATATTCGAACGGAATGAGATACGAACTTCAAATAAAAAGCAAAAGTTGTATGTTAACAAGTAGCCTACAGCACGTTTCTGCAAAAATCTCAATTTTGATATCTGATGGACGTTTTGCATATAAGCTCTTCATATATAGCCAATGTCATAATACATTAGCCCTATGATGAATCTTTATTCTTGATATCTTGTACTCCCATTATTTATTTAAAGGGACACTGAGAGATACGTATGGGAGTGTGCCCTCAATTTTCCTGGAAATCAGTTTTTATTGCACGAACGTAATACTCACTAACTACCATACGGCGAATTAAATTTCGCTGTCTATCATGTAAAATGTCACGATTTGGTCATTTCGATGTAGATCACATCGCAATTATCAGCATCACTCACCACATAAATGGCTTCAAACGAAGTTCTATCGAACGCCATCATTCAACCCTTTTCCCATAAATTATTGCACATCAGGGTTTCTACATATCTTATTTTTCTCGACAATCTCTCAATGTCCCTTTAAACTTTGAAATTGAACTCAATTTTCAGTGAGCTCCTCTAAATGATATAATGATCCAAACACTTATCAAAGAACAACTATAATACTCTAAGGCTCTTCCTCTGGACAGTGACGTAACATTGCAGGCGCAGCATTTACGCACGCGTATGCATCTTCTGACCTTCTACGCGTGTGTATATACGCCAGCGCCTCGAGTAGAGGCACGCATTAATGTACTGCTGTTAGTAAATGACGCAGTTATGTCACTGTATCGTGATATATTAATTGACCATAGCACTAATATAGATGGTACAAGTAATAGATTTATCACTGTGGAAGCTTAATAGTCCCTCTGACTCCTGGCTCTGACTTTGTTTCATTTTTCAATGGGACCTTTAATTTTCCATTGTATATACAGCCATATAATTATTAACCATCTATACCAGCACTAGATGTTCTTTGGTAAGTGGTGGGATCGTTCATTGAATGACCCATATGATTACCTTAATATTTATGTTTGGACCATGGGTTAGAGCAATGTGTGAGCTTTTTACCCTGATTGAATTCCAGTTCTTATGTCATATTGCACTCTCAAAAATAGATTTGTCATGACATATTTTATTACATTTTAGTTATCCAATGACATCTATCAGAATCGATTTCAATTCATGAAATGACAACGAATCAATTGGTTCCTAATAATTTATTGTTATTTATCAATGTTTAATGTATGTGGAATAAATATAATGCATACATACTCTTGCTTGTCGCAAATAGCGAACTCTAGAAGATCAAGTTATCCAAGCCAATCCTCCATTGGAAGCCATGGGAAATGCCAAGACCACAAGAAATGACAACTCATCACGTTTTGTAAGTACCCAAATGTAAAACGTGTTTAAGAAGATATCATTGTTAACCATTCCATGTGTTTTGTATCTTCCTCTTGGGTTACCATAACGAAATTATAGAAAAATCTTGAAGAGCAAGTTGTCCAAACTAATCCACCGCTTGAAGCCATGGGAAATGCCAAGACAACCAGGAACGATAACTCTTCCCGATTCGTGAGTAGATTTGTCGTCACCAGTGTGGTGTATCACGGACGACTTCATCGAGTGCTGTTTGTTTTAAAAGTGGAACACATTTCTTTGAACTAATGTTTTTTGTCTTCGTCTTACAACATGAGTTATCAGCTTCGTCATTTCGTGGCGGTTTTACCGAGTGCTGTTTTTTTGTTTTTCTGAAAGAAAATTGTTTTTATAGATTTATTAATGTCGTCTATATTTTTGTCTCCGTTTTGAAACATGAGTACCGGCTTCGTCACCACAAGACGGACATGTTACGTTTGATTAAATACATAATTGATTAATATTGTCTTATGTTTTATGTTCGTTTTTATACGCGTCGTAATCGTCGTGTCATTATTTCATATTCGCCGTAGCTTGGCGGACATCGTCTTTGAGTGCTGTTCTATTTTTGCTTAAAGAAAACTTTTAATTTTACAAATTTGATTAACAACATCAATGTTCGTCTAACTCAGGGGTCATCTATGTAGCGTGGCATTTGTTCGTTGTTAATTTACGGACTTCATCGAGCGGGTTATTATTGTTGAGAACCAGAGAAATATATCATTAATACTGTGAATGTTTGTCTTCGTTGTAGCTGAATACCACTTGAGTGATCAGTCATGTGACTTTATTGGGTGATGTCATTGAGTGTTTATTTGCTGAGAAAATCACCTTTTGTTAATCTCATTAACATAATCAATGTTTTTGTCTTTTTCCGCACTAAATAATTTTACAGTAACACACATAACTAATTGAATATTAAAGGGACTGCTTATTAGCAACATTTGGAAGGATCAGGAATGTACAATAAATCTCTGTTGGAATCATAATCACTCGACTTAAGTTGTGATTATTTTGTTATATACAACCAGACTAAAGGCCATCTTTCTCTCCCCTCTCTTTTGAGGTGGTACTTGTGTTTCTGAAGTCTACAGAATACTTCGTTTCTTTGATTTACCAATCAGGTATGGTCAAAATCTCCTACTTGTTTGTCATTAGTGAACTTCGTTGGGAACCCTGGAGGTGGAAAGACGGTCTTATATTCTTGCGAAGTTTTTTTTAATAGCGTCTCATGATATTTCTACACAACGTGAGCGTTGTCAAGTGTCAGTTCAATGGCTGCTTTAAAGCTTTGGGAGTTACTAATGAGGGTTATAGACTGCTTTATTATTCAAGGATATTACAATGATAATAAGATCCGAGAAATCGCTGTACAGAAGGGTTTTAATTGGTTGCTTTTACCATTATCGATTCCATGGATGAGAATAGGCATATATACCGGGTGGTTCAAAAAAAGTAATTTCAAAATTTATTGCTGATCACAACTAAGTAAGGCCAAATTCGCACAAACGTTAAATGTGGTTGAAAAATTACCTTGAACTTGGGTCAACTTTTTTGTGAACCACCCGGTATATATAAAACGGTATATCGGGTTACGAGGTTCGTCTGGTCGATATTCAGGGAAGTTTATCTCTGCCGAATAATCTGTGAAAATTTAAATGTATATACTAGAATTGAATGAGATACGTCACCTGTCGATTCGATCTTCCTTTTACGCGAGCTGAAATATTCAATTTGTGTTATTCGTATAGTAGACGAAATACTACTAGTAATTTGAAGAGATAAAGCTTATTAAAACAATTTTACACGAACAATTTGAACCCATAGAGAGTTAATATAGAAATGTATCCCTGTTTGGTTTTGTCTCATTCCCACAATTTCTGTCTTCTATCTTACTATAATACATTGGTTTCAGGATATTCGTACACAATTACCAATTATAGTTTTCCGAAAGCGAAAAAACGTTAAAAAAAAGAAATATTATCAATTTTCCCCGAACTTTTCTTATCTCGATTTGGAATAATTTATATTAATACTCTAGTGGTTCAAATTGAGCCGTATTGTTAATAACAACTTAACTCTCTGTTCAGTTTCTTTTTCAGATAATTTGATTTTTAAATCATGTATAAATGTATCTTGTTAATTGTACGTTTCTATTCTTAAGGAAAACATACTTCCAAAATAGCGATGAGTGACGTTTGTCAATTGCAATATACACGCGAGGAAACGGCAACACTCACTGATCAACTGATCAAATCGCTAAGTGCTGGGAGTATGTTTTCAGGCCTTTCATGTTTAATGTATCAATTTATCAGTGTAGTTTTGGTTAATTTATCAGTGTAATGTTGGTTAAATTATCAGCAAACCAGTATGGAAAAATAGATACACTGTTACGAGTTAGAGTGCGCGGTATACGATAGTGGGACTAGTAACAAAATGTTTTTGTGAGAATTTATGAATTATCAAATGATTAGTTTCTTAATGAGCATATTGGATTTCTATTACGGCTAAATCATGATGTATCGAATTCAAAATCGTCGATTTTAACCGTCGATGATCTAATACATAATAGACAACACCCGATTGGATTCTAAACAAAAATATATGCGATTAGCTTTTCTGGTTTGCTGATAAAATCTTATATTTATTAAATACGAATATGGTGTTACATTATTTGTGCTAATACACTGTATCCGTCATCAAACATCAACATATTTGCTGTAGTTAACGTTAACAATTAAGGTTTTGAATTAATTAGTGTGTTAAAACTTAAATTTGCTAAACGTTTTAATTGTGCTATATCTAGAAAAGCACAGGCACAATATTACAATGCTATAGTCAATGGAAGATATTCTTGATAATACTAAATTAAAATCTTTATGAAATTGATACATTTTGATGCACATACTTATTAGATCCTTGATTTCACATTAAAAAACCCATCGATATCAATTACGTCTTCATAATAAGACCAGATCAGATTTTCTCGTTGAGGTATTTTTTCTTTTTTTGGGAGAACATGTGTTGACACATTGTTTGACATTGAAACAAAGTTTTAAAAAAATTGTGAATTACTCACTCATCAAGATCTATATACTTTAACCTGAGAGAATTGTCTCACCTTTAACTTATATAAAATTTGTTGTATCGCTTTTATAATATAAAAGCGATACAACACATTTTATATTATTATTGTCTAATTTGTAACACTTTCTTTTGGAAACTTTTGTTAACCTACAGGGTAAATTTATCAGGATTCATTTTGGTAACAACGGCAAATTGGCTGGAGCTGATATTGAGACATGTAAGTTACACGGTCATCGTATGAATTGAAAAGAGTGTGTATCTTATAATATTGCACGTTAGAAAAGATGTCGTCAATACAACATGACACGTTGTGTATTGCATTTGACTTGAATTGATATAAACATTTCTGATACGTCCTCGGTTTATAACGTCAATTTTGCAAAGCTATTGATTCAGGACTCATGACGTTCTAAATGATATAATTACTTTTGGTATACCCAGTTTTACTAGAGCATTGGTATTGTAAAAGCCTAGTTCTTATGAACCGTGTCATTGTAATGACTGCCAGGCATTAAAGAAAACAATCCCGATGTAGATGTGTGGATTTCCGGTGTCTTAACGTCACCTTACTCTCAACTAGAAATGGCGTCAAACCATGCGACAAATTTCCACAGTTCCCATTATCATACACTTAGGTTGGCGCTGGATCAGCAGAATTACGGGAGTTTCTTGGGCAAGTAGTGCTATGCTTGAATTATAATCTCCCAAACAAGTTTGAGTTTAGATGGGTCTTATGAAATACCGAAGATATTAACGTGGCATGTATGATTAACACTGACTTCTTTATCTCTGCATAGATCTGCTCGAGAAATCTCGTGTGATATCCCAGCTGCCAGGAGAAAGAGCTTATCACATCTTCTACCAGATTCTGTCCGGCGAGATTGAAGGTCTATTAGGTAGGTTTCTCAATTGTGCATATGTATTTTCTTTTTTAGTATTGGGTATGTCTTTTTGGTACTTAGAATCTTCGGACGACAATGATGTGTTTGGTACCAATATCTCAAAATGACCAAAAAGCCTCCTGGTTGTCAACCCTCGACATAGTTTCACGGGAAGGGGCAACTAATACAAAGGTAAAATTGATGAAATAAAAACACACATGTCAAAATGTACGTCCTTTTAATGAAATACTAAAATATAATAAGCTCCGATAATTGTCGGTTGGGGCTAAGAAGAGATGCCGTTACATCATGTCCTCTTATAAATGCTTAATGTCATATTTGTGATCACTCTTATTTATAAAACATACCTACCTCTTTTCTAGACAAGTTGTTGCTGACACCTAACCCCAAGGAGTACCATTTCTGTGCCCAGGGTGAAACAGAAATTGACAACGTTGATGACAATGAGGAAATGAGATTGACAGATGTAAGTTGGAAGTTTTATATAAAGTAGGACGTTCTTTATAGCATCTTATATTACCTCCTGTTTTGCGTTAACGCAGGGACATTTAAATTATAGGGACGGCTAAGCCGGTGTTTTCATTGAAGCTGTGTGTCTCTGATTTAGATCGATTAACCATCATAAAAGGCAGTGTACAGGTGCGAGCGAGACAGACATAGCAAACGTTTATTTCAATGCAGACGATCATCCCTGCTTTTCACAATTTCTAGTTAGCATAAGTAACGCACTTTTCGATGTAGACACCCATATTGTAAGTTCTAAAATAAACAACTATGAATGGTGTTTGAAACTGCATACGTGACACATTCACTCTCATTATACAAACATGATAAACTCATGTGAAGGTGGCCGTAATTATAGTGCCGACTAAACCCTAAAATCTTCCCTAATTCTATCGCCTTGAGATTGATTCTAACATCGATTTTTCACATAACGCCATACTTGTTATGTTATTTATTGCATAGGATGCTTTGGATGTCCTTGGTTTCAACCCGGAACAGAAGTTTTCCCTGTACAGAATGTGTGGTGCTATCCTGCACTTCGGTAATTCCAAATGGAAGCAGAGGCCACGTGAGGAGCAGGCTGAAGCCGACAGTGCAGACGGTAATGATATATACTGTATACATTTCATCCAATAATTTAATCACCACATAAAAAAAGTTTCGAAAAGTTATAATGTACATAATTCAGATATATATATTGAAAGCAACCAAAACATACAATGTCCCTTTCTGCTATAAATTAATATCAAATCCGACAATTCTCACTACCAAATAATGCTTAAAACACGCACCAACTATATTTTGATTCGATTAACTTAAATTCGTATTTATTTCTTTTTAGTTATTGACAGGGTTTCCCACTTGCTGGGTACCAACTCTGCTGAACTCACCAAGAACTTGTTGAAGCCACGTATCAAAGTCGGTAGCGAATATGTACAGCAAGGTCGTACCATGCAGCAGGTGAGCCTGAATGTATAAAATCAAGACACCAAAAGGTTTAATAAAGATATTTCAGAAGGATTTACGCTGACATTTGTCAGATATTTATGTTGCGCCCATTATTTTACAATCGCTTATTGCTGTAGAAGATTCAAATATGAAAGACGCAACATCTAAACGCCGTACTAAACAGGTCTTTAAGTAATGCACTGCTTTGATGGAAATTAGATCTGCGAGAATACGTTCCAAAGTTTAGTGCGTTTAAAATCTCATTATGACTCATGAAATGAAAACTCTCCTATAGTTCTGTGGTTTTGCTATGTGTTTATATTAGTTACAAAGTATAAGTTATTTTGTACACTTAACAATATAAAATATGTAACTATGTGAATCTTAAACCTGGTGTAATGGGTTATTGTTATTGAGCGTCACGTAGCAATCTAATATTAACTGTCAATGTCATTCATAGGTAATATACTCAGTAGGTGCTCTCTGTAAAGCCATTTACAACAAGCTGTTCTCCTGGCTCGTTATGCTGACTAACAAGACTTTGGACACAAAGGCAACTAAGCAGTTCTTCATCGGTGTACTGGATATCGCCGGATTTGAGATCTTTGAGGTAAGTTTTCCCTTCATATGAGGGATATGAGGGATAATGGTATAACACAATATTGAAATATTAATAGTAAGGGAAGACCTAATCTCATAATAATAAAATGTCAAAGTGAAATACAAGGCAAGCTTAAAAACGATTGACAATATCAATCTGGTAAGCTATCTGTTTCGTTTTCCCATGAAACAAGGTCGGTGTCAGGTTTTGGCTGCATTTTAAATGAAAAAAGAAAGAATAGGAATGTAGAAATATAAAAACAGACATAACTATTAATGCGTGGCCATTCTCCTTCCTACACTCTAACCTCTCGTAAAGCCATTGTCTAATGACCTCAATGATGGTGTCTGTTAGAACATATTATAATTACATTTTTAATTCCTCATTTCTACAGTACAACACCTTCGAACAGATTTGCATCAACTTGACCAACGAGAAGTTGCAACAGTTCTTCAACCATCACATGTTCGTCCTTGAACAGGAAGAATACAAACGTGAGGGTATTGATTGGGAGTTCATTGATTTCGGTCTCGATCTAGAAGCAACAATCGTATTGATTGAAGGGGTAAGTACTCATAAGATGTTGGCTTTATAAGATTGAGGCTGTTATCATATTTATGGGAAAATCTGTATCCTTGGTGAAAAGTGAAGATGGCAATATTAACATACAAAGTAATCACTGTCTAGATATAAACCTGTCCGAGACGGCATAGGTAAACCCATATCATATACACTAACAAAATAGTAAACAGTTATCAACACATGGATTGTACCAATCTATTTTTAATACACACGATAGAAATATCCTTTTAATTAAATGTCGGTTACATAATTAAAATAAATTGTTTATATAGTCTGCAGTATTGGCAATCTAATGTTATGATGAGGCCAATCCGACGTTAAGAAATCTCCTGCAGAATTATTAAATAATGACGAACACATCCCATTTTCGATTCATAGAGTCCAAGCCAATAATACTTAACTTTTCGTCGCCACTGCGAAAATTATGCTTTGTGTGTCCTATAAATGACTACATGTTTATTAATTGAATGATAATTCTTTTCTTCTATTCAGCCGATGGGTGTATTTATGTGTCTAGAAGAGGAATGCATGTTCCCCAAGGCAACAGACAAGACATTCTTGGAGAAGCTAATCAAGAACCAAGAGCATAATGCTAAGCATTTCAGCAAGCCCGCAGTCGGTGGCAAGAAGAAAGTTACCTCATCTGTAGAGCACCACTTCGAAGTTCATCATTATGCTGGCACAGTAAGTGAATATGAATGATTAATTTCAGAAATAAATCACCAATATTGCCATACCATGAGTGAAAGGTATATTATTGTTAATTTTTTTATTTATAGACCTCGTTCAAGCGAAATACACAACGAAATACAAACTATTAGTCACACAGAGATTTACTTTATGTTAATTAGGTCGGATACAACGTCGACTTCTGGTTGGACAAGAACAAGGATCCATTGAACGAGGCTGTCGTAGAACTCCTACGTAAATCTTCAGAGCCCTTGGTTGTTAAACTCTTTGCAGATGTTGGTGGTGGTAAGTGATATATGATTGTGGGTTGATGCTGTTATATTTAGCTACATTGCATTGTGTGCTTCGATTTTTTTCAATCAAAAGGCATTCTTCAAAACCTGGTTTAATTGAGCTCGTTTTATTGAACAGGATTCAAGTCCGTTTCCATCGGCGGAACGACAAGATAAAAACACAAAACAACCCCCCAGAAAAACTCCAAACAAACAAACAAACAAATACTCCAACCAACCGACCGACCGACCGACCTGCCAAAAAGAAGCAAAATAAACAAGCAAAAAACCCATTAAAATAACAAACATACAGATAATTTATTCAGGATTACGACATATGTAAGTCTTTTTATCCCTTGATTCAATCTTGACCCCCTTTCAGCCTTTTAGCTTCTAGAGCTATTTGTTATTATTGTTGGATTGTTTTCAAATTCGGTATATATTTTATATCATATTATTTTCTGATATTGTTTAAAATCAAGAAACCTAGATACAGTAGCTTTCCATGGAACCCGCTCATGTTTGAGACCCAAGTGAAAATAAAACAATTGCTAATTTAAAGGTAGATGTTCTGATTGCTGGCCTGATTTTCAACTTGACGTTTTCTATTTTACATGAAATGTCATCCTTAAAATTGCCGCATTCCAAAGTTTGAGTTGCATAACTCCAATGGTTCTTAGTTTAGAAGCACATGGTCACAAGAAATGTGCTCATTGAGTAGTACACAAACTGGCGGGTGGTTAACCCCCTTTGGCAGTAATTCACCACATTTTATTTAGCCTTTAATTTCTAAATGGAACCTTTGTTACCCCTAAGATTTTACAGACATAATGAGAAAAATATGGGGATTCTTCTGATATCAAAATATCATAGCCAAAAAAAGTGATCAGAACATACACCTTTAAATAATTATAATAACAAAAATGTTATTATGTATTCAATTAGTCACACGGATTAAGTTTTAAAACATGATCAAGCATTTAACATCATATTCATAAAAAACTCGAAGAACCTAAACTTGCGTGATGTCATATTCAACCTGTGGTCCAGAACCATATACTATGTTTATGATGCTGCAGTCTACACCAACAACATAATCCTGTTTCAAATATAATGTTCATAGTCAAGGACAGGAGGTTGTTAACGTAAAACTGTGCTGGTTTTAAATATTGTATGTCAGTACTTTTATCTTACCCAATAACAAAACAGGTAAAGGTAAACCAAAAGTCGTCAAGAAAGCGAAGGGTGGTTCTTTCCAGACAGTTTCAGCTAAACATAGGGTAGGCCAGTGACATTGAATGCCATTGGTGTCTTAGATTCCTGTTTGCCTTTTCTTGACTGAGTGTGTAACTGCAACCAAATCATTGTGCTTTTTTATATCTTCCCAAACGAGGGACTGGTCACCACTAAGCATATTATAATAGGTTCATGCTTAGTCTTGTCCAGTTTCTAACTTCTACCTTTCACACAGCTAAACAAAAAACTGTTGGTCGTAAGAAAGGCGGGTCTTTCCAGACCGTATCTGCTAAACACAGGGTAGGCTTATGGCTATGTATAGCCAGTAGAGCAGCTACCACATCATCAGCTAAAATGTTTATTACATCTTCTTGGCATAGATTACATTCTTAAAATATATGTGGTCAAAGGAATATACCTTGTTTGAATTAATGTAAATCGAACATCCACAAATCAAGGCTTCAATGCATAACACCATCAGTCTAGATACTGCAATGTGAAACAATATTCGGCCATAAAACGGCGTTTTGACAATCATTTATTATTTGAGCAATACTCTTTTATCGCAAGTTTCATTGCATATTTGATGTGGATAACATTCAATAAGTAACAAAATTGAAATAAGGTTCCTACTTGAAGCACATATATAAGAAACATGCAAATTAGATGAAATAACTTATCGTTCAGTAGCACATCAACTTCTCATGAGGACAAGCTCTTAATTTCGGGAATACAGCATGTGCCCATGCATCCATACCATACTACCACCTTCTTTATAATTATTGTCTGCAAAAACAAGAAAGGGAAATCGAAAAATACACCTAAATAAGTGTATATGAGGAACGACATAAATAAATGCATTTATACAATAAGGGTTCCTTGGGCACATTTTTGTATTCTTTTGATATAAGATGCTAGATTCCTCCTTTACATTCATAGGCCTATCTGCTGACCATAGTTCTTCCGCTATCACCCATCATATGCAAATGCTGATTATCACTATTGTCTGGTCTGTTGCCACAATCATACGCTGGAAAAATAAACCCATCCCTTCTCTTTATCTCTTTCTCTCTCTCTCTATTTATATATATATGCAACTTCCTTATGTAAACTTACCTTAGGTAATATTTTGTACGTGTACGATATGAAATTTTATTAATGACGAATTTCCTTTCAAGCTTTATCGTTTTTATATATATTTCTTTCGAGCCGTACCAATTTTACTTTATATCAATCCAGTACAAAATATTAACACGGAAGGAAATCAAAAAATATTATATTCGTATCGTCTAATTGCGAAGAATGACCACTAGAATCCTGTCATGAAATACTCAACTATCGCTACTAATTATGTCACTCACATTGGAACTTCGCCAAAAGTTTATTTGGACGAGAAAAAGAGGACACCATTTAGAACAATTGATTCGTCCTTACATGCACAATGTTTCGTTTCACAATTCAAAACAAAATTATTGTTTTAAAAATATTTCTAGAATAAGATATAAGAAAACAGATTAATTGTTTCCCCTTTTAAAGACAATTAAATGCCGCAACGAAACAAAATGTATCCATGTTCTTACAAAAAACCTTTGTATCATGGACACATTTGATATCAAAGCCTTGCTGACATCCATCGTGTTATTATTCACGTGTGCGTACGACGAAAAGATTTCACCGACAAGCACATTGAAATGTTTAGAAAATCAATGGCATCCGGTAACTGGTTGACATAGTGAAATATCTTTTCAGTTTAAACCGTTGCAAATTCTTATATATTTCTCGCTTGCATGTTAAAGTAAAAAATACTATGGTGTTGGTTTTCCGCGTTAATGAGATGGTTAAAAGCGATAGTTCGAGTCATTTATGAATATTCTTTATAGGTTTAGATAAATGTTCATTCTTTGCCATTGGAGTCACGTCCAGAATATTATAAATTTGACAATATTTATATACATATACCCTGTTATGCCGTTGTGAATCCAACAAATACTTCCAATTTAAGGCAGTAGGAATTTCGTTCGTCCATATGCCGGAAATGAATTGTTGGATACACATATTCCGTAAATGCTAGTAGATGTGAGAATGACGTAGCGTTTGACTGTCCAGAGGATAATCGAACTTAAAAATCGATGTATCAATATTTCAAATTACCACTCATTCATCACAATTTACGCTAATGTCAAGGAGCATGGCGCATGTCACTACATGATGGGGTGTCATCAGCTACAATCACTAGTAGTCATCATGCGCATGCTCAGATCATTACAATCACTTCTAAGTTCTGATCATCATATTAATTGCAATGGTGAGAGTCGGCGAGTGCGACAATATAATTAAACAGTCATTCCCACATCATGCATCGGTCATATGCAGCCCAATGTTTGCAAATCCATTCACTTCTACCTTCTCCCTCTGCTAACCCTGTATTGCATTATCCTATGCACTTTACAGGACAGAAAGCTGGAAAGAAATCCTCTACTATCAAGACCATTAGTGCTGGACACAGGGTGTGCATGAATCAATGAGTATTCATGGTTTTAAAATTGACAGTGATTTCGAGAAAAACAAATAATGCCTTATTTTTGGGGTTTTGGGGTGTCAAAAACTAGAATGGCATATTGAAAGGCTGTCATAGATTTGTAGTGGTAGTTGACTTTATACAATCGGTATCAGAATCCCATGTACATGATAGAGTATAATTATACATTGAAGTATGAGTTCGAAAGAAACCATGTTCTTTCTTTCAGATGTCTCTTTGACCGAGCATGATGAGCATGTTACCAGGATTAGCGCATGCGCGACTATTCATGGGATTCTGAATAAATTGTGAATTCTTTAGTTGGCATGACCAATAATCCCCCCTAACCCCGTATTCTTGTTTTGTTTTCTAGTCAATGCTAGCTTTCTCACCTTTGCTTTGTTGTACTTTTGTTTTTACCTTTCTAAAAAGAAATTGTCGTCAGAATTTCATTTTAGTTTAGAATGTATTTATAGATTGTCTAATACTGGGGTAATTGGATACCACTGTTTTGCATGACCATTTTGTCTTTGATACCACTGAACCGTAAAATAATATGTCGCCTGGTAATTTTCTTATCCTGAAAATTCGAGACCAGTTTACTTAATTCTAGCTTTGATTATCATACATACAATCCAAAAAATATAATGTTGGTTTAATGCTCTTCTAATGCTCATCTACTCCAGTTAGTAGAACACCGTGACATTAAGAGATCCTTCATGGAGGGAGCCCTCAATCTTTTCAGAAGTTGGGTTTTTCACATATACGTAATGCTTATTTATATACGTATTAACCCAAAATTATAGAGCTAAATTCGCAGTATTTCATGTGAAATTCATGGATTTGATAGCGTTGTGAGTTTCGATGTGATGACATCGAAACTACCCAAATTCATCTAAAAGGCCACAGATGGCTTCTTACTTATTTGTTTCATGTTTATTCAAAATAACCTTGAATACCACCCATGGCTTGTTGCGTGATGCTTAGTCATGACCTCCCTGATTCAATTGGTGGTGATTTGAACCAAAATATAAAAAAGTGAAAAGCACTAATATACCCTCAGAAATGCTGAGAAAATGTCTTTATTTTTAATTTTTACTGATTTTTTATGAACAAATCTTACATGAGAGGGTTTCTATTTATATCATCTATCTAAACAAGGTGAAAATATTGAATTTCATTTTCTGAGAAATCTCTCGGTGCCCCTTTTTGATACCACTGTTTATATACGCTTCCCGTTTAAACCAGTTGTACTTGGAATAAATGCGAGGTAAAAAGAAAATTGAATGGGACCATATCACGCAGCAAGTGTGCTTATAATTCCTGCAGTGTCGTTCAGTAATGTCTCTGAAATTTTCAGGATAACTGATTCATAACTTAGGCTTTTGCAATACTTGTAAGTATTGTACGATTCAGTGATTTCATAGATGCCAAGGCTCATAAGAAACAGTAAAATGTATATCTATGCAAAAAACCATATTCATGATACATATTTTCGGTAAATCTACCTTCTCAAACATATGTAACAACAGACTCAAGTCAGAATCCGGGGTAGCAGTATGTTGTACTTTACTCACGTACCAACTGGAAGAAAAACATAGTTAGATTCTTGACTATCAACATTTTCCACCCTTTAAATCTGGATTTCTTTTTCATAGCACGATCCAATCTTTCTAGAATGAAAAATCAGTAATTTAAAAAAACACCAGAAAACACACCCAAACACATGATTTAATATGGTAACACAATTAGATGTAAATAAATATTAGTTTTGTTGATCGTTTCACCGTTTATGTTATTAAAATTGCCGTGATTTTGGTAATACTTACTACTCAAAATTAAATGGGAAATATTCGTTTTGTGTGGTGTTTCTACAATTTGGACAGCAGTGTGAATACTTACACTAATACTTTTACAAAATAGCGCAACAAAAGTTGAAACAAATACATATAGTTCAGTGTGTTTGAGCTTATGCTCCAGAAGAATTATCACTCATTGAGTTTATTAAGCATATATACTGATCGGTATTACGCCGCCAACCATGAATATATGACCAAAAAGGAAAGATTAATTCATAAAAATAATGTTACAAAATTGCAGTTATTGTTAACATATACAGTTTATACAAGATTATCGTACTTGTCGTCACGTTTTTTGTATTTTGTATATCGTCCTTTTCCTTTTCCTAACATCCACCCGGTCATCTATGCATGTTCCGAGCCTATGTCAGTACGTAACCAACCACCGTATTCATGCATTCCTAGTCTCAATTTTAAACCCCAATCTGTCTAATGTCTATGCCTTTATCTTTTTCTCTTCTGTCCTTCAAAGACTCATCCAACTGACCACCCGTCCAAACCTATGGCAACTCATACCCTATGCTAGATACGTAGATGCTTAATTGCATGTAATCATTGAGATTTACATACGATGCCTTCTGTTTATTGACAAATTCCCCAAATTCAATCATGTAAAATGACAAATATTTAAACAAAGAAACCATGAAAGACCACTTGTTGATACATGTGTAAATACCACCTATTAACCACTATCATAACCGTGTGCTTAAATTCATTGCTAATGAATGCATGAAGTCATTTCGTATTATTTTATAAATTCATCATACATTATATGTATTCCTGTTATATTTTGAATCAACTGTGTGCATGAATGTGCTTGTTTGTGATACATGTCTTTTCAAATATTGGTAAATGTAATCAAAAACATTCCAAATCATGTTATTATGAATAGTATTATCAAATCAACTATTTATCTAGATCTATTGGATTTTATATCAAGATGAGATGGATCAATCACATTATCATCAAAACATATACAAAACAACTACACATTGCACATCAAAGCATGGGTACCTGGTATTGCGGCATGTAAATACCATCCGTTTAATTCCACCTGTATCGGTAAATTGCATCACACATTTGTTTTTGACATTGCACTCGTATTAATACAAGTATTTCATTACTGAAAACAATCGGAATCAACTATTCCAGAAAGTTATTTCTGATTTCAATTAACACTTTTTAAATAAAAAGCAGATAAGCACCATCAATGGGAAATATTGTACGTCATTTATATTCACAAAAGGTTCATGTCCATTATTGAAATATTTTCCCTTTACTAAAACACAATATTAAAGCAAGTTGAATTGATAACACCCGACGTTTGATTTTCCATTTCATTTAAAAAACATATAGCCTAATAATGAATTCAGCTCTTTACAAACAAAAAGTTACCAGTGACCATTACTTGATCTCTTAGTATTTTACACAAATGCATTTATACATTCAACTTGAGGAAAAGCATGTAAAGATCATGGTCTTGAACATACTTAGTCATTGTTGTTTAATTTATTTGTGCATTGAGTAAGTGTTTTGAGAAATTAGTATTTTGAGTGAGGTACATTTATGTTCATCATTGACTCGACTCATGTATTCATGTAGCCAATGTTAATAATTCAACTTGTGGCCATAATGTGTATGTAATAATGAACATGAACCTTAAATATTGAATATTTTTAACACCTATAAATACTTAAAGTCGATGCTTTCTAATGCTACTGCAAGATGAGCTCAAATGCATTCTAATCAGTACATTCTACATTATCAATGAATTACGTGGGTCGTATTGAAGAACGGACTCACTGAAAAATCCCATCAAAACAGGAAACAAAAACCAGTAATGAATACCATTGGTGCTTATGTAATTTACAACTAGCCAGCTGCCATGTTCCCAAAATCCTTACCCAACATGCATTTCGGTCTTTCATCTTAATGCAATTAAAAAGAAATTCCCCTTTTCCTAAATTCCACACACTATTTTTACCATATCTTGCCTCAAAATAATCACCCCAGCATTATGCTGAATGCTTGTGTATGAAAGCCGTGAATGAAACAAACGGTTACAGACTTATTTAACATTTTAATCCTTGGTTTTCATGTGCATTGAAATGTCACCTCGGCGCTACATTGCGCACATGATGTTATAGGCACATGTTACTCAGAATTAATAATGTTAAAGTTGTCATGTAAAGCTGCCTGACTCCCAAGCATAGACACAACGCTAAATCGGAATAATTGCGTCGTGCGATGCATGTTTAATTGGAATAATTGGAAAACAACCCGATACAAATACCTTTCAAAAGGCATGCAGCTATATCACGAATATGCGCAACAGCATGTGTATCCCAAGCAAATGATATGCAAATCACACTCAAATTTTATATTCCACAAACTATTGGTAATACAGTATATGCATATTGAAATGCAAACAAAACATAGGCAGCTGCGTTGAACATTTTCTTCAATGCATCTAACAGATCTTTGATATTACTGCTTTGATGTGGACTTGAATTACAATTCAATAGCAACCTTACAAGTGTATATTAATGCTTGATAGTACTTTTGATCCCCCGATTATAGGAGCAATTGAACCGTTTGATGAGCACTCTTGGAAACACCTTGCCGCATTTCGTACGTTGTATCATCCCCAATGAGTTGAAGAAACCAGGTGTGATTGACGCTTTCTTGGTCATGCATCAATTGGCCTGTAATGGTGTACTTGAAGGCATCCGTATTTGCAGGAAAGGATTCCCCAACAGAATGCCTTTCGCCGACTTCAAGCAGAGGTTTGCGTTTTCACTTTACATATCAAAGTTGCACCCTTAAGTAATACTAAGACCAAAATATGATAACCAAATGAACCTCAGCATAAATTAAATTAATTTCATCGACAATAGGAACTTAACGATACTTGCGTCTGTATTTAACCCAACAGTTAGGTTTGGCATCCATATTAGAAATGGAAGTCACAATTGATATTATTTGTAATTAATTCCTGCACAAAAGTATAGACAGAAAAAGTGATATATTGGTTGCGTTTTATTGGGATAACGTACTCCGATGCAAAACTTCAGAAAATGTATCAACAGCTCCATGAAGGTTCATTAATCTGATCTAATTTTAGCACTCACGTGTACGTTTCCAACACCACTTTGTGACGATCTTGACAACCCACGACAGTCTTTGTTGTCTTGGAGGTGCCAGTAAATGTATGACCTGGAAACTTTTACCAGATGATAAAAGATCATCAAAATACGTTATTGATGATCTTTTAAATCAACTGGCAACTTCAAGATTACAGAAGCTGTCGTGAGTCGTCAAGATCGGTCACAACTAGCAGTGATACAAAATGGTAATTTACAAAGCGCCAGTATCTGCCGCAAGCGACGCTCATGGCGCTTCTCTGCATAACAACAAAAATAACATAACAAGACATGAAATATATGAGGAGAGTCAACCATAAATGAATGGAAATGTATTACAGTTAAAAGAAGTTCTAGACAAATGTATTTTCAAGTGTTTCTTTAAAGTATCTACCGGGTTTGAAAGTTTCACCTATTCAGGCACGTTACTCCATACGGCGGCCGTTTTAGTGCTGCGACCTGAAACACTAACAGTTTTGATAACGGATACACTGGTGTGCGGAACGTAAATGTGAAAAAAATAACAACTGAATCATATTAATGAACCTCCATTGGACTCACTTCACAGTCCTTATGAACCTATTTGGTAATGTTCAAAATAATTTGGCTATAATAACAAAATAAATTATTAAGTGTACTTATAGCGTGATAACTTACCGGTTTTTGTCAGCTTTTTATAGATAATTGTCAAAGAATTGTGATTTTATTCTTATCCGTTTTATAGATACGCTATTTTGGCTGCATCGGCAGTACCAACTGGCTTTATCGATACCCGCAAAGCTGCAGCACTTCTACTCGAGAACATGAGTCTGGAAGCAAATGAATACAGAATGGGACACACAAAGGTACTCACCATCCTTAATTGTCATGTATATGCATATAATACTACAAACAAATCATAGTATGTCTTATTTTAGTATTATCACTTTGTTTGCAGTAACGGTCACTTCTCACAAATAGAGATCTTATATAATGAAACGTGACTTGAACATTCCGACCGTTTGAAATGTAACAATCTGGACACGGTGACGTTTTCAATGGAATGATTTAGACAACCAATAACTCGAAATTATACTTGAACGTTGTTAATGGTTGGATGATATCAAATGATGTAAATTAACTGAGCGTGTATGTTGTTACTTTAGACCAATACAGCAATTTGGAATAGACATAATTTATTGCAATTGTTTTCTGACCAGTTTTCATGGTATATTCTCTCAAAATATCATTTTCGGGTGTGTTACATGGATCTTGGATAGCACCACAGTCAAATAAATTACTCCATATGCCTCATTTCGTAGAATATCATTAAACAAATAAGTACCTTTTTGTCATGCAGGTATTCTTCCGTGCCGGAGTGTTGGGTCAACTTGAGGAAATGCGTGACGAGCGTCTTGCAAAGATCCTCTCTCTCCTCCAGGCCCAATGCCGTGGATTCCTGATGCGAAAAGAATACAAGAAGATGTTGGACAAGAGAGTTGGCTTGTGTGTATTGCAGCGTAACATCCGAAAATACCTGGTCTTGCGAATCTGGCCATGGTGGAGACTTTACACTAAGGTAAACAAATTCATTATAATAGATGATGATAATCTGGAGTGCTCGACAAGAAAGATGAACAAATGTAATCATTCCTAAACACCTATTTGCGTCTTATTTCATGTGGATTATTACGTAAATTCAGGATAAAATGACAATTCATTTAAAAATTGATAACGCTTTTGTATGATAAGCATATTACTTCAAGCGTAGTAACTACTTTATGATAATGTTGTGATTCAGGTCAAGCCTCTGCTCAACGTTGCCCGTTCCGAGGACGAGATGAAAGCCAAGGATGAGGAACTCAAGGCGGCCTGTGATAAAGCCAAGAAATTGGAAGATGAGCGTAAGCAAATGGAAGAGAAGATGGCGGATATTTTGAAAGAGAAGAATGATTTGTACATGCAGCTGCAAAACGTAAGTATTTTAAACCATTAATTTAGGCTTGATAAAAGCACTTAATAGTGATTCCAATTAGAAATAAAATGTTTCTTCGACGCCTACAGTATAACTTAACCATGAGAGGAGGACGAAGGGACCACTGGGACAACGACTCATCAACTAAAAGATGAATTTGATTATGTAATTAGAAAAGCTGTTCAATTATTGTCTCACTATATCAGGATGAGATTATGTGAATCTGGCTTGTTAACACCTTCTTTTTACTAACTGTAACAGGCATTATTATGGAACTGGCTGGAAATAAAGACAATAGGCTGCTTATGACCTGGTTTCAAGTTGGGCACAAAGCATGCGAAATGTACCTCATTTGCATAATATTGCACATACCTTGTTAATAAATTATTAAGCGAAACCTAGCAGATACCAAACTTCAAGGTATTTAAGTATAAGTAATTTAGACCTTTGGTCTTATGAGCTCATTCAATTCTGGGCGCAAATTATTCATATTTTTATATAAAATTCACTAAGATTTGTTTATTAAAAATCCTATTTGTTTATTAAAATCTTATTTTACACATAATATACCTATCAATTACACCCTGAGTTTTCAGGGATTTACATTGTACAGTGCAAGGCCATATATACCCTTTTTACCTCATTCACTTAAATGACAATAACAACACTTTTCCACCAAATTGTAGTCAAGTTTGGTGACATACAGCGTGTCCCAAAAAACTGGGTTCAAAAGTTTGCTAGCTTATAACTAAAAAAGTAGGAAACAAGGATAGTTCATATTTAGGGATATGAAACAAAAATATACTTGACCTTAATTGGTTAAACTCTATGATTAATCCAATATAAACTTTTTGAAATACAAAGATTTTAATAGAGCGTGGTCAAAACCCATTTGTCTCACTTTTTAAGAAAACACCCCGATGTGTTGCAATTGCGCATTGTTGTGTCTTTATCAAAGTTTTGCCTTTGCATTAATTCTTTACAAAGACTTGGGCAGTAAACAAAATTATCTTGGTCATATTGCAATAATACAAGTTTATTATTTACATAAACATTAAAAAAAAGGTTCTTTGTTATAGTCCGAGTTATTGTTAAGTTCTTTTGGAGAATAAACTACATGTCGGGAATACTGCACATAGCGCACAGTTTCATGCAACGCACGGATGGTTTATTCCTTAAATCGGGACAAATGGGTTCTGACCACGCTCTATTCAAATCTTTGTATTTCAAAAAGTTTATATTGGATTGGTCTCCGTATTTACCAAATTAAGGTCAGGTATATTTTGTTTGGTATCCTTAAATGTAAACTATCCATGTTTCCTATTTATTTCGTTATAAGCTCGCAAACTTTTGAACCCAGTTTTTTGGGACACGCTGTATATAAGCCTTACCGTAAATATTGATAACAACAATTTGTAAAATAACCTCATTTGGGTATTATTTGCATATTTAATTATCATCAAGGCCAAAACACATTTTAATTTGAACTTGAGATGTGTGTACCTTGGTAACATGGAAATGAGATATGTTGTGCATATTTCAAATTCTGATGTTTTTGTATGAGCTAAAGCAAAATAAAATTTGGTATTTCTGTATTTATTTGATCAAATTCGAAAAAAGAACCGATATTCCAGAATTTATTTGAAGATAATCATAGGTTCAATATTGGCTTGTGACCGTAGAGCTTTAAAAAGGCATAAACAACCAAATAGTATGATAACTTTTTTCGGTTTCTTTAAAAAAAATGTATATGTATCTAAACAGTGAGTAAACATTGTGTAAATACTCTCGCATTAGCAGTACATTATGCCATAATAGAGGTTATCCATGTAGCCATGCGAAACGGACTACAAAGGCAATCGCACCCGGCCTAAGTCAGAATACTACAGTATCTCATAATTTCACTGTTTCTTATTGTTTACAGGAATCAGAAGGCGTCGGTGAAGTAGAAGAACAGCTCACCAAGATGATTGCCCTCAAGGCTGATGCTGAGGCCCAACTCGAGGTGGGTGATTGACAAGCCATTATATTACCTTTAATTACTTGAGATACACGAATACTCTTTATTTTAACTGTTTAATGGACCACCAACTTCAAATGTATGTACATGTACAATGAATAAAGGAAAGGAAATCGAGTTAAAGGCATACTTATTTATAAAATGGTTGGGAACTTCTTAGTGTGATTCATGACAAGTCTTATTTTTTGATAAATAAATACTGTTGTGGCATATTTTATTTTGATTATTTCAGTTAATTTTATATAAGGTTGAAATAAATTGTAATCAATACAATTCCTGTGGTGAAAACCATGGATGCACACATGGCTCTGAAAAGCTCATATATGTGAACTTGCCTCTACCAGGATTATTTGAAATGAACGAGAAATGCTGCAGAAGATTTTGTACAATGATTGTTTACCAGAACTTTCAGCATGTATTACATAATATAATAATAATAATAATAATAATAATAATAATAATCAGTATTTATATAGCGCCTTTTCCAAAGGTTCAAAGCGCTGTAATTTTGCTGCTGGTGAATCATACTAAACAATGCAACGTCCAGGCAGCAGCTAAATCAGCGCCAAGTTGCGACATATAAACACACATGAACAACATCCACCATTTTTCAAAGCAGCTCCCCAAATACCATTGGGTCAAGGAAGTTTTTGATAACCGAAACAACTAATCACAGATTTTGAAAGCAGGAGGAAACCGGAGATCCCGGAGAAAACCTGCGAGAGCGTGTATGGATCGTGATAAACCAAATGCACATAAAGCCCGACCGAGCACAGATTTCGAACCCGGGATTCATTGGTGCAAAGCGAGGGTATCTACCGCTGCGCCAACACGCTCTCCCTACATACATCTATATATCTTGTTTAAATATCAGCAACAGTTAATACCGTGTATTTATTTATCCCATCTGTAGGAGCTGCAATCCCGCATGGAAGAAGAAGAAGACTCAAACTCTGCACTTGGTGCCGCCAAACGCAAGCTGGAAGGAGAATCCGGTGAAATGAAGAAGGATATCGAAGACCTTGAACTGTCCTTGTCTAAGGTACTGTAGCACAAATGTTTTGCCCCCTTTGCCCTTACAATTGTAATATATGTTGGAAGATATCTTAGGGTATGGTACTGACTTTAGTTTTTTCTTCTTCAAAATAGCCTGTATACAACGTTGCTGAAATAGTGCTTAGTAATCACTAGTAATAATGCACCGCACTTCAGCTTTTTTAAAAACACCAAACATATAGGTATGGTTGATAGTATTACGTCATCTGGTTAGAATATCAAAATAATGTTTAAAGTTTTGTAATCTTGCAATCGGCATTTTCATAGCGTTGTTATGTTGTAATCTATCAACATATCCTCGTACTGCTGAAGAGGGTTAAATGACCTCTCATACTACGTTATTATTTCACGCACGACTGTTGAAAACTACTCACACTCAAAATGCACCAGTTGTAGAAGAAACTTCCTGCTATGAATTCATCTTCATAGTAATACATTCTTTAACTTTAGTAATGACTGCTTTTCAGTAGTGTCATGTCTGTATATAAACATAACGTTGGTTTAAATCAACATTTAATATCTTGTCAAATCTTCCAACATATATGCATGTGTTAAGCGATGTGAGTGCAAAGGTGTGACGTCTAAACCTCAATCTCTTGACTGATAATTCAACCGCATTTACATTTGAGATGCACGTAAGGCTATTACGTGTTATCTTTGTAGTTGAATCTTCAGTAAATACGAAAGATGTTGAGCGTTAGTGTTACTGATCACAATTATAATCATTATGCTGTGTCGCACATGTGTGTTTATTCGTCTGATGATTGGCACCTTTTCTCTATCTCCACTAATCTTCTTTAAAAAAACCTCACTCTTATAACTACTGAAACAGGATCGAAAACAATTACTTGGAGACAGCTCATTGCGTACGAGCTCAGAATATGATTCACTGTTGCAGTTGTTAGTCTTTCTTGCATAACAACACCATTCCTCGTGAACTACCTGTTTTAAATTATAAAACTATGAGGATTATAAAAATTATATTTAAACCCCAGAATTACGCACCTTTGTTTGTTAAACTACCGTTCATTATTCTAATATTGTTTGACGTTTATACCCGTTTGCTGTGTGATTTGGTGTTATATTAAGAGAATAAAATATAGTTCTTAGCTGTTTTGCTATACGATGATCTTCTAATGTATAGGCTGTACCATATTTGGAGTCGACGACGACACCCCCTTTTGACATCACCTTTTGAAGTACAGTCAATACTAACTCCCTGTGAATGAAGCAACAAATTATGGGTTAAAGATGTGCCAGTAATGTGTATATTTCAGCTTTATATATGAAATGAATAACATAATATAGTAGTACTTGGTCAGGAACTAATTTTATGAAAATACGTACCCTTACAACATGCGAATATAAATGTTGAAGTAATACACAACAAAATGTCAATGAAAAAGAGATTTACATTTATAATTAACATACAACATTCGAAGATTTTGAGAAGCCATTGAACAATCCATGATCATTCATACTTATTTTCTTACCTTTCAATACAAATCAATACCTCTTTCTATTTGGAGTACATTCTGAATCTCCCTATCAGTCACCGTCTGTAGAATGAATTAAAGGTGTGAAAATGGTGATTACGATGTTACTCTATCTTCTCTTCATTCTCCTTTCCTCTTTTGCCAGCTAAATCAGGGACGACAGACATGTAGATTATATTTGTGAACAGAAGTGGGCACAATTTGATGCTATAGTACACCAGGCAATGCAGATCAATCAGCGTTGAATTGGTTTTGTAAATTTAGGAAATGTTTCACTTTTAATTCAATTCCCCGCACATTTTCTGTATCCTACCCTCGACAGTCTTTTGCTTTCAGAACACGCAAATGATGTTTTTGAAAATACGAGGGGCATTCAATAAATACCTGCAACCATTGAAAATCTCTGAACCGTGACATGTATCAATAAATTAAACTTATGATACTTAAACTGTAAGTCTTACCCCTTTCTCACGGGAAATTTCAAACATGTGGGTCATTTTTATCATGTAATTTCAGTACTATAAACATTATGGTCTCTGGGCACTGAAAATTGACAAGAATCAGCATTATAAATCAAACGATAATATTAACACTGTTAACGCACGTATCTTAATGCATGCCATAAACTTGTCTTTCAAACTCCCCGCCATTGTAACATTTGATTCCCTAACCAGTGCCCTGAGATCACCTTTATTCACAGTGCTGGAATGTAATGATAATAATGACCTACGTGTTCGAAAATTTTTGTGAGAAAAGAGTAAGACTTACAGTTTAAGTATCATAAGTTTATTTTACTGACACGTGCCACGGTTCAGAGATTTTCAATGGTTGCAGGTATTTATTGAATGATCCTCGTAGTTTGTACAATATGAATATCATAAGATTTCTAGCTAATTTTCGTTTAAAAACTTACAGTACCATATTTAAAAAAGTATTGGTATGTTTGCATAGACATTATTTTTTATTGCATGAATAACTCTTGAAAAGTTGCCGTTATGGCATGTAATTTGATCTATTGAAATATTTTTATAATATTGAATGGATTTGAGTGTGATACAAGAATAAGCTAGAAAAATATTTTGATTCTCAAACGCAATATTATTCTTTCATCACACGAAAATAAGACATTCAACAGGGGTTATACATATAGCCATGCGCAACGGATTACAAAGTGGTATCACACCACGGCTATTCTACATTAAATTGAATTTGTGCATTACGTCCAATTAGTTGCATGAACCGTGTTACCAAATTGGCCTACAGATCATGTGAAAGATGTACCCTATATACATTAGGATCTCATAACATTAGCATGTATGTCTGTAACATTATGTTTTAAATTTGTGATTATGCCAAATAACTGCTTGCTTGAATGATAACAATTAATCTTACCCTGTGAGTGAATGCGGTGAATTAGTCGTAACTCGATGGGCAAGAATTTTTAATTTGTGTCTTTATACAGGTTGAGGAAGAGAAGAAGGCCAAGGAACACCAGATTACCCAGCTCAACGAAGACCTAGCAGCTCAAGATGAGGCTATCGGCAAACTGAGCAAAGAAAAGGCCGCTCTAACGGAAGAAAACCAGGTATGAAGTTATATTATATACATGTATATATAAAAATACTGCAAGTCACGACTTCCGAATCCCCCTGGCTGGGATATTCACCTAAATGGGGTCAAAGGTCACATAGGGTTCATTAGAGATCAATCTGGGTACACCCCATGAGTCATCTCAAATTCCCTTCCCAAATGTTATTGTCACCAAGTTTAGTTAAGATAGAAGTCTGACTTGTCATAGGCTTATGAGAGAGAGGGCCCTAAAGTTTTGACAAAATGGGTCGAAGGTCATGTAGGGGTCATTACAGGTAATTACGGGTACACCCCATGTATCATCTCAAGTCCCCTTACCCAAAGATTATTGTTTGACTTTTCATATGAGAGCCCTAAAGAGCAATAAGTGCAGTTTAAAGTGTTGACAAATTGGGATTAAAGGTCATGTAGGGGTCATTAGATGTCAATCAGTGTACACCTCATGAACATTTCAAGCCCAATGAACATCTCAAGTCCCCTTACCTAAAGATAAGTTTGGACAAGATTTAGGTCTGACTTTACATGAGAGCCCTTAAAAGTAATAAGTGCAGTTTAACTTTAAAGTGTTGACAACATTTGGGTCAAAGGTCTTGTTACGGTCATTAGAGGTCAATCCGTGTACACCACATGAGCACCTTAAGCCCCCTTACCCAAAGCCGGGACCCAAAGAATATTGTCACCAAGTTTGGCTGAGATTGAAGTCTGACTTTACATAAGAGCCCAAAACAGCAGCAAGTGCAGTTTAAAGTGTTGGCAAAATGGGAGTCAAAGGTCATGTAGGGGTCATTAGAGGTCAATCTGTCTATAAAGATTGGTATGAGTGTTCATAAAACTGATCCAATATGAACAAATACACTTTTGCATACTTTTCGATAATGAGCTGTATTCTTTGTCAGCATGTTGAGAAATGAAAAACTTCTTACAACTAAAAAGACCGTTGTCTTGGCGAAGTCGGTGTTGCCTATCTGTATCTATCTAGGTAGCATGTAATCAAAGGAAATATCGTATATATTGGTATGGTCAATGTATGAGACACCAAATGGCCACTAAAATAGCAAGAGTACTATGTTGGGATGAAGGATCATTTCATAGATGGTCCATTCTGAAAACAAAAGAGACTCTGTTATACCACCAACCTAGTCAACAACATCCCATACAAGAAATGGTACAACTATTAAAGGTTTGCAGACTTGAAGATCATAAGTCAAAAAGTCTATTCCTTGTGATTACGTCCACAGCATAGTATCTGCAAATTTATTCATATTTATTATTTATTTATTAGTCAGGTCATATTATCATTGAAATACAAGATTCACTTCAAACGGGTTGACTCATTAATTCATCGCTTCTTAACACGCATCGAAAAATAGAACAGCTTGTTGACGAGATATATGATGAAGTATTTATGTTTTATATTGGATCAGTTATATGAACTCTTATACCGATTAAACCAAAATAGTTATTGTCCTGCTTGAATAAAAAATAATATTAGAAACAATAGGCAATCTTTAGATCTTATTTCGCATGGTCTTTATATCAATATAAATGTTGATGATAAAGTGGAGACATCATTTTAAAGGATTTAATTCCCAAACATATTAGATCATGCAAAAGATGAATCTGTAATGATAGACATTCCATAAGCGCAAATTAAGGGAGTCACATGACAACCAAATTGAATATGACATCTCATAATATTGATGGGTAGAAGGGATATGTCACTTCAGCATCTGCGACCGGTTTGCAGACATGCACAAATACCATCAAAAACCAATCGTACGTGTCTATATGTCAAAGGAGGATATTTGGGCTATACTTAGCTGGTCCACACGGTCTAGGGTAGGTAAATATCCTCCAGGAAATTCCATCTCCCAGGAGATCCCTAACGATGCAGTATATGCGCTTCTCTATATTTGGTAGATGATGTCCTCTGTTCATGTCACACGAAGGAAAATGTTTTTATAGCACATACTTATTTTTTTCCATGGAATATTTTCACGGCGATTAATACGGTAATAAATTAGACCGGGAAAATGGAATTGAACGGACATGATTAAAATGTGTTCGGGTGAAAGTTGTTTCTATTGCATTATCGTAACATTAGCCTACCTTACAAAAATAGCAACATAATATAATCTTTGACATTAAAATAGCCTGGAGTATAATACCCATAAATATCTCGAGTCGATGTCTCATATTTGTGGTTTAACATTCCACAAGAAATGGAGGGAAGATTTGGCATTTCATGAGTTCACTCTTGCAAAGTAAGACGTACGTGAAGCAGTCCGTGTCAGGTGCTCTCGCCCGCGTAGCTAAACGTGCTCTGTAACGATACTACTGGATAGGAACATCATACCGGGAATATGGATGATATCGAATTTGAAGAAGTACATGTATCATTTATTTTTACTCCTTGGAGGTGACGCTTGACAAATAGATGATCATGTAACCAGTTTCGTTGGGTTATATTGACCAATCAGATATCATTGCATCGGGGCATGACCTGTGAATTATTACAAAGAATGAAAGTCTTATTAACGTACGATATGACAGTTACGGTACATTCGAATCATGAGTTCGAATCGACATTTTGTACACATCGGTGAAGTACTGATAAATGCGAACCATGGACCACACCAGATTTGTGAAATTTACCGTAGTTTTCATGATTTTTCTTTTTATCTAGAAAACTATGGAAGCCCTCCAGGCTGAAGAGGACAAAGTTAACCATCTCAGCAAGGTCAAGGCTAAGCTAGAATCCAGTGTCGATGAGGTAAGTTGGCACTTAACACTTAATAGTGTTTTCAAAATCAAAAACGTATCACTCTTAATGGTTATAACCATCAAATAACGTAGGGCACAAGTGTAGGCTACTTTAGGTCCCAGATACCGGTATGCCAGTATCGCACGATACTGGCATGCCAGTATCGCTTGATACTGATAACATTTTATTGTTCCAGGATCGTCCGATACTGGAACACCAAATTTGTTCCAGTATCGAACGATACTGGTACATATAGCTACACAATTTTACATGTGCCAGTATCGGACAATACTGGAACACTGACTTTGTACCAGTGTCGAACGATATTGGTTGGTCCAGTATCGGACGATACTAGTACAGTCCAGAATCTGAGACCTAAGGTACTAGTACACATTTTTTCCCCGAATGAATCATTGCAAGTTCCGTTTACGTGTCCGGTTTCTGTACCACATTGGTCGGATGAGGTGCATTTATTGAGGAAATCTTAAGTTCTTAAGATATACATTTTAGCCCCATATTTCACCATACTTCAAGTATTGTATTTTTCAAAACCCAATACGTACTCAGAGTAGTTATAACCAACAAATAACGGGATCATCTGAATGACCGTTGCAATTTCTGTTTCCGATTTTGGACAACATATTGAAGAATTCGTACGTTTTTGAGATTTAAATTTAAGCCACATATTCCACAGTAGTTTATTGTTCAAAATCCATAACTGATAACTCATATTGTTGTTATAACCATCAAAAAAGTCTGGTCGGTTGGTTAGGCTATATATTGGTTGAAGTAATACCTGTGCTTAGGTGTACTTAGAAACTCATCCTATGTATAGTCAATAGTAACGTTACCTCACATGGCCTAATCGTTGGTTCATCCCTTTGTTTTACCTTCAGTTGGAAGATGGTTTGGAGCACGAGAAGAAAGCACGAGCAGACGTTGAGAAGGTCAAGCGTAAGCTTGAAGGAGACCTCAAGATGACCCAGGAAACAGTAGAAGAGCTCGAGCAAGCTAAACGTGGACTTGAAGAACACGTCAAGAAGTAAGTATATAAATAGCATAAAACATCTTTTATACAGCAATGACCTCAATTGTTGACATTGTTTTTTACCGTTTGCATCTTGTCATAGTCATATAAGATGTGATATGATTTGAAAAGATGACAAGAGGCAATATATAAGTTGCTGACAAAGTAATATAAGATGTGATGTTATTGATTTTTATATTAAAGTTAGGACAAGGGATCATATTTCATCGATGTTTCCATAATCTATCGGGTTTTTATGACAAATTATAATAAAATAAACAATACAAAAAAGAAAGTTTACACTCAATAGAGGGATCACATCTCAATTCCTAACTCTCCTATGCTGCAATTTTCGTAGGCTTTACGGGAAATATCTATACCCAATGCCTCGCAAAACACTGTAAATGATTCCGGAATTGCTGACATTCTGAGAGAATATAACAAAATGTAATATTTGAAAAAGTATCATTTTAATACGGACGATATTATGATATGTATCCAAATTAGACAAAATAACAACGACTTAATTTTGCTGATATCTTTCATTCATAAACATTTGTTTGAGTTCAATCTCATTTCAGGTCCTAATTTCTTTTCTGTGACACAGCATGCTTGTCTCTAGGTTGCAACTGTTATGGATTTGATACAATGTACCACAGTATTCTATATTCAAAAAATGATCAGGCTGACATAAATATAAATCACATTCCTTACATTTCTCGGGTTGAAACGTGCTTTTGCGGCTGAAACTGTATCACGCGCATCCCCCACAAAAAGAAACGAAACCGGATACGTGTAAAAAATTCTAAAAAGAAAAGTAGATTATTAATAAAATCGTTATATTATGAAACACAAACTTTATAACATGATATATTCGCATTAGAACACCATTATGCTGACCATAACAATACAAATGGTCTGACTAATACCTATTTCCTAAACTTAATATGTTCACTTTCATGGATGAATCAATGTATAATCAAGTCAGAAATGAAGGTGCTGTTTTGAGGGATTTCACATTTTAATAAAGAATGTCACAATTTTCTTTTTAACTTGAAAAAAGGGTGAGAAGCGAATACTCATCTCTGTTACCCCCTGAGATAACCCTAACAATGATCTAATATATCGACACGGCAATGGTCAATATGTCATAGCAGGTGTTGGCTGTCTAGTTCCTCAGGATTTGATTCCTTTTTAAAATAATATATATTTATTAAATATAATATTATTTATTTGATTGAAACCTTGAATAAGTTTTCTTCAAACAGACGTGTCGATAAGATACGACCAACGGGAATACCATACTAATTTTGCATTTGTGATTCTCACAGGCGAGACTTTGAAATCCAACAACTGAGCAGCAAGTTGGAGGATGAACAATCATTGGTAGCACAACTGCAGAAGAAGATCAAAGAACTGCAGGTAAGAAACATCATTTTACAGCTTTATTCAGTTCTCAAATCAAGAATCTTACATATACCTAAGCTAAATGCTTCCTAACCGTGCATGATTATGCCAGTGATTATGATTATACAATTTATGGAAATAGTTTCTTACTATGATTTAATACTACATTTATAAAATATTAAGTGAATACTTTTGAAGTGATGTTTGTTCAAACATCAAGAGATAACATAATAATAGTTGTAGCAAATGACATTAATAACTTCAAAAATAGCCACTCAATGTTTTATATATCAAGTAGCAGCAATGGAATTACACACTTTTTGGACTTAGAATATATTTCTAACCCTAATTTTTACAAAAGGAAATAAATCAGTTGAAAAAGTGGTCTTAGTGGGAATTGAACCGTGGACCTCCGCATTTCAAAGCATGTATCTCAACCACTAGACCAGTGAGGGGTGAACTAGCCAATACAGGATTTTAATCCCTCTTAAGCATTAACAGAATAAATCAATACAACTGTTATGATCAGCACACACAATGTTATGAATAGAGCTGCTATGCACGGGATTGTCATGTGGGTATTTCCATTACTGCCTATGGGGTATCAATCTCTGGTGGTAAGGAAATGTTTCTATTAATGTGTATATTTGGAAATTTGACACGATTTATAAAATTTGAATACACAAGTATAGAAACATGAAGTCAGAAATATGTTAGTTATCGTGTAGTATATGCGTATTTAATCCTTTCGGATCCACAGTCATAGGCAAATAAAGTAGCGCATACAGTAATGTTTGAATGTATTTTATTTCCAAATGAAGGGTTAACAAAATGGTTAATATGAGAGCTTATAATATTCTATAGTAAAATTGTGTTTATATATTTTCAAATTGAATGACGAAAGATTCGAATAAGTAATTTTACGATCGGATATGAAGTGTAAGATCCGATAGTGTTAAGTCTTGCTACATTCAGTCATAATCATGTTAATATTACAAGTATTAAGTATGTTTCATATAGAGGCAATTAAATAGTATATAAGATTACCCTTTAAAGACCTTTTTAACAATGTAATATGTCAATGTACTCAATTATACAGCAAATGTAGAACTACCGTTTCGTATAACACTTATGGGCTATTTATATTTCAATGTTAATATAATTTTATTGAAATCAATATTTAATTATTAGAATATGTAACATACATTATGAAATGCTTGTAAAGTATTTTAGCCTAATTTAAAGACACTAAATATTAGACTCTTATGAAGTATGCAATTTTCAGGGTTAACAGACCAAAAACGAACTAATTTGGGATACTAGCGGCGTACCCTCGCTACGCTCGGGTCCCCGCTAGATGGTTCACATTAACTACCTCTGAAACCACATAAACCCCCTTCAACACCCATAAACCAGGTTGATTTATAACCATATCCATTCTAAAGGCATTATAAACCCCCTATAACCCCCCCCCCCCCCAATCAGAATCAGAATCAGGTTGATGTATAACCATGTCCCTCCTAAACCATTTACCGTGGCTACTTTGTTAACCCTGTATACCTCTCAAACAGCATCAAGTTAACCCTCGGCACTTTTAAAACCACATAAACCCCATACAACCGCCCCCCCACACTGCAACTACACCAACCAGGTGGATTTATAATCATAACCCTCCTAACCATTTCCCGCGGCTACTTCATCCGCTAGATGGTTATGCCATATTACCTACCTCTGAAACCACATAAACCCCCCTACAACGCCCCCAAACCAGGTTGATTTATAACCATATCCCTCCTAACGGCATTATAAACCCGCAACCCCCACCCCAATCAGGTTGATTTATAACCATATCCCTCCTAAACCATTTACCGTAGCTACTTTATTAACCCCTATATAAAACCTCTCAAACCGCATCAAGTTAACCCTCGGTACAGTTAAAACCACATAACCCCCCTACAATCCCCCCACCCCCACCCCCACTGCAACTACACCAACCAACCATTTCCCGCGGCTACTTCATTAACTCTTAACCCTATCCTAAAACATTTCCCGTGGTTTTCCCCCCCTCCCATGCACACACCCCAACCAGTTTGATTTATAATCCCTTAGATTGTTGTTAAAGTAAAGAAATCAGGTTGTTTCATTAACCCCCGCAAAACGCTAATTGTACCATTATAACCCTAAGCCTATCCTAAACCATTTCCCGTGGTTTTACACCCCCCCTCCCCCCTCCCCCTCCCCCCCCTCCCCCCTCCCCCTCCCCCCCCCTCCCCCCTCCCCCCCCCTCCCCCCTCCCCCTCCCCCCTCCCCCCAACATGACACTGTACACAGGCCTGTAACCATTTCCCGTGTGGCTTCTGCGCCTTGTGTAGGGGTGCGTGTGCCGCGGCAGTGAGACCTTGCGCAAACATGCACGCGACGCGTTACCACGGTAAGATTACGCTGTAGTACGCGCAACGCACAATGTTGTTCAATTCTAGTGGCATTTATGAGCCAAATCTGAGAGGTTTTTTGCTGTTTTTGGAGCCAATTGTTAACCAATTTCACTGAAATAAACTTTAACACCCTTCCCGTTATTTCCTCTATCTTTCATGCGAATTAGGCGCCACTTTGATCACATCTAACGGAGAAATAAGGATAACAAACACACAAACACACAAACAAACAAACACACAAACACACACCGTTTCCAGATTTATAGTAAGATGATTTAATTCAATTTACCACTAATAATTATAAGAATTGAATTGGACAATTTTACTTGTCTTATCATTCTTTTGAAGCAATTAGCGGAAACAATGTGTAGCTTATTAGACTGTTACCTAATGAATAAGAGTGTACAATCGTTGAAAACATACTTTAGAAACATTCGACAGCATTGTCATATTATAACGACGAATTGTGCAGGGGTGTAATCAAATTTGAACAATTATTTAAGATTGAAAGAATCATTCTATAGGTTAAGTCACACCTCTGGTAACTTTACGGACCTTCGATAATTTGGGTATTACGGTAATTTTCAAACAGTTTTTCATCATCGATAGTCTTTAATTCACCGTAGTAGCCCATTGTGTTAAAACAGGAATGTAATTTTGTAATAATTCAGAGTCTTATACACGGTGTCTCAAACTTATAACATCGTATTTCTATGTTAGGACACAACTAATGTGTTTATAACGATGGCATCTTTGAGCAAGCCCGATTCCCTTGGACTCCCTTGAACTGGACTCTTGTTTTATCCAATCGGATGCGCGTCATTAAAAATGAATATGGAAAATAGAATTGGTCCAATTTACATTGATACAATACCATAAAAAACGTGATTGTGGAGCATACTTCAGTGTGTAGGTAATAAGTAGAAGGAATGCGATACATATATAGCGATGTAAATATGATTTTCATCTTTTTCAATTTCTAGCAAATACAATTATTTTGTGGATTTAAAGGGGGACTCAGGAAGTGTTTGATTGGATTTGTTGAATTTATCGAGTGTTGTTATTTTTGAACTATTAATCAAATGCATATAAAAGTATACATTTTTGGAAAGGATATAGGTCTGAGAATCCATTCTTGGCATCAATTTTGACCAAAAATGTTTATATTTTGAGAAAACCATAACAAATTCACTTTTTTGACCCATTTTTTTTGGACAAGCTAACAAAAATATTTGTGAGTAAAAAATGCCAACACTTGCTAATCTTGGGACGAATTTCTTATTTTTTCACCTAAACTCGTATTTTTGTAATTTTGACCAAAAAATTCCCCAAAAAATACAACTGTAGGTGAAAAAAAGAAAAGCGATTCGTCCTTATATTAATAGTGTCTTAACATTATAATCAAGCAATTTTTGGCATTTTTTACTCAAAATTAATTTTGTTGGCCTATCCAAACAAAAATTGGGTTAAAAAAGTGATTTTTTGGGTGATTTTCTATATAGATCTAAAATTGTTGGTCAAAATTGATGTCAAATTTAGATTCTCTTTCCTTTCATTTCCAAAATTGTATATTTTTATACACATTTGAGTTATAGTTCAATAATTGCAGCACTCACCAAATTCAAAAAGTGACTTCCTTAACCTTTCCATTTCTTATTACTACATCATTACCATAGAAAACCCCTACAAATCGTGTGATTTTTGAAGCGATACACGGGTTTTCCTGCGAAAGTGTATTTCAAAATCAACCTCCGGTCATTTCTTACAGATTTTGAAACAGCTTCAATCTCAAAATGTTCCTTATGAACAAAGGTATCCTCAAAACAGTTATTTAATGTGCAATATGTTTATTTTATGTTTTACTCGTATATGGAAATAAAACAAAAAATGTGTTTAATAAACGACCCAAAATAAATTGATATTCGGGTATGACTTATTCACGCTGTTAAGCTGTTTAAAGAGCTTGAAAGACAAACTATAGATTTTGCTTCCAAAAATTACCTTTAAATGTACAGGTACACGCATGTTTGGGTTGGATACTCAGTGAAAGTTAAAAAAAACCACTTTTCATTTAATTTCCATTGTATTAATAATATCATTTATCCGCAAACGGGAGGTAAGCTCCAATTTCTGTCTTTAATTCATTTGATATGCCTGAACGAAAGAAAAAAAGTCACACGTAACTATCAATACGGTATCATATTTGTTTGTATGCTACACACATTCATTTGTTTCATTTTAAAAGTACAAGTAGAACATAAAATAAACAGAATGCACATTCAATCACCATTTTGGATATGTTTTGTTCATAAAAAGCATTTTAAAGATGACTAAGCAACAGGAAGTCGCACGAAACTGTGGAATGTTTGGTTCTTGCGTCAAACACTTATGGTTCATTTCAATGGTATAAACATTAGGTCATATCAAGTCTAAATACATGCGTGTTTCCTATCATGTTTCTCGTAATCTTGAAGCGTCGTATATTAATGTAAATCGGACTAATAAGATATTACCTTTTCATTTTGATGACACTTTTATGTGGCACAAATACGTGATGGTATTCTGATCATAAACCTGTGCGCATCTCGTTTTTAGCAAAATCCTTATGATTTCAGTGTTGGAGGAAATTGGTATACATATATTTCAACATCGGTTACTTGACCTAAATTATATTAATTAGTTTCCGTGATGCCTTAAATTCAAAATGTTTATGTTACCAACACAATTTTGGAATAAAGTTTTATGAAAACGAGAATGATATTCATCTGACCGCAATTCCATCGTTTGGATCGTATGTTGAAATAAATAACACTCAAATATCTGCAAAATTTACCTTCAATAAAATGGTATGCATTTAAAAGTAATACACTTTGCAAATAAAATATAACTTGTGAAATAAAAACACTTGGGATGGAGTCACAATCTCAATTTTTGAAGTAAGTTCATAATAATCATGGAATCTTTTTACTGATTATGGAGTCGCAGGAAACTTACAAAATGCTATTTCCAAGTTTGTTTTGGTAAAATAATTAAAACATAAAGTGTTTTACTAAACATAACCCAGTGTATTACACTTAAAAACTACTCCCCAAACTACGACTGTCGATAAATCTAATTTTCTGAAAATTTGCAATTTTATTTAATGAAAGTCTTACAAAATATCAATCAGAATTTCACAATCCTTTCAACCCTTTTTTATAGAACATTTTAAAAGAATCCTTATGATTTCAGTGTTGGAGGAAATTGGTTTACATATATTTCAACCTCGGGTACTTGCCCTAAATTATATTAATTAGTTTCCGTGATGCCTAATAAAGTCAGAAGAATATTTATGTTACCAAAACAATTCTGGAATAAAGATTTATGAAAACGAGAATGATATTCATCTGACCGCAATTCCATCGTATGGATCGTATGTTGAAATAAATAACACTCAAATATCTGCAAAAATTACCTTCAATAAGAAGATATGCATTTAAAAGTAATACACTTTGCAAATAAAATATAACATGTGAAATAACCACTTCGGATGCTGTCATAATCTCAATTTTTGAAATAAGTTCATAATAATCATGGCATTGTTTTACTGATTATGGAGTCGCAGGAATACAAAATGCTATTTCCAAGTTGTTTGTAAAATTATTTAAACATACAGTGTTACACTTATCATAACCCAGTTTATTACACTTAAAAATTACTCTCCAAACGACGACTGTCTATAATCCTAATTTTCTGAAAATTTGCAATTTTATTTAATGAAGGTCTTACAAAATATTAAACAAAATTTCACAATCCTTTCAATCCTTTTAACAGCAAAATTGAAGAAAATGTTATTGCAGGCCTATAAAAGTTACGAAATATTCGAAATATGTTAAGCATTTGTAAGTTGTCAATATCAGTCTTCTGAAATGCGAAATTTACAGTTTACAGTTATAAAGTAATCCTCTCTATAAATTCATTTAGTAGCAACGGGTGTTAAGCTCATATTTCGTCATAAAACAATAGACTGTTAATTTTAAATAAATGTCGAGTGTTAAACATATTAAATCCATCCACATTGGTGCATATTTTATATTAATAGACCTAATCAGATAGGGTACGGAGACCAGGGATAACTTATTGCATTGGAGGAAACCCACAATTATTCAAAGGAGAGATTTAAAACCTAAAAACCCGCGGCTCAATTTTGAGGTCCCCTGTTCACATCCTTTAAATAAATCAACGTCAAATCTTTGGATGGTCAATAATTAAAGGAGACATTGCACTATGCAATGATGACAGACGGACATCTGTGATATGTAGCCCTTCAAGGGGTGACAACTAATAATACCAAGCTGCTTTTCCAGGTTGTATTGATTGCTCATTGATCCATGACATGTAAACAGATTCCAACAGACTGGCTAATCACTCATCACTTAAACGTGAAACCGTGACTTGACTAGTTTACATAGTCTACATGCCAGTCGTAGCGGGTAAGAGATGGCACGAATCAGAGCCCGGGTATCAGAGCCACACATGGTGCTCCGTAAACACTTTAAATCCCGGGTGGTATTAATACCAATGACCTTTTCAAACTTTAAATAGACGCTAGACAATTTTGATTTCAAAGTGATAGGCTTTGAACATACACGTAATATAGATACCAGTATGATGACAAGTACTGGGATAGGCCTGAGCTTAATGAATATAATGTACTTTTTTCAAATCCGAAAAATCTATCTTAACCTTGACTGAAAATACCATGTATAAGTTTAAGAACCATGAAAATCAGATGTCATTGAGTCAGTTTAAAAGTCCAATCGTTTTTTTTCTAAACACCGTTACTTAATGTTGCAGCAATGACGTCTTATATTTTGACAAGTAGAATCAGATTCAATCTAAATCATATCGTCGGATGTCGCAAAATGTGAACTAGGGATTATGGGTAAAATGATTTTCTCTTTTGTTTTTTAGATTTTTTTAAAGAAAATTAAATTCCAATACTTTGTGTCATCATCTTTCATGAAATTTCACCTTCAAAAACTTACTTAAGTCACTTTTATTATTAACCTTATAATGTTATTCTATTGAATTATGTATCTTTTTTGGCCTGTTTTCATGATTTCTTGTTTTGTAGCTTTTTATGACATCACAATCATAACTTTTTTTGTAGTGATCGTAAAAAAACTATCGAAACAGTTCTGTAATCAGCACAGTTTTGGCTTTCTTATGATATAAATATCTCTAATATGAAAAATGCCACCATGTGGCGGGTTTTCACAGATCGCATAACCATTGTTATTTTGAGTTATCCATCAAATGAAAAAATAAAATCATGATAGGTAGCCCATTAAAAACCCGATATAGACCTAATATAGGAACAGTGCTAACGTACTGACCGGAAAATGTAATTAAAAAGAGCTCTGATGTACAGATATCCAAAAGCAAATATAGACACAAGAAACTCTGATTCAAGTTGATGACCTATGTACCTTTGTACAGCATTAACTGGTATGCAGACAGCGTATTGTAATACACAGCAAGCTCTAATGAAAGTAATTAATGTAATAATGCTAGGCGATCAAAGGTCAGCATACTTAATTCTCACTCACCTAGATGGAATGTATAGGTACCAAGGCAAGGCAAAGGCTGTATCCAATCACATCAATTAACCTTTACCAATGTTAAAAAGACAGATTGAATGTTGATGAGTTCCTCTGGTGCTTGCAATCACTTTTAGAAGGACATATTATCACGCACGTTGACCATTAGAATCACATAGGAAATCTAAAAACAATACATACAAGCAATAAAGAATTAAAACATTCCAAAGTCTTAAACAAACATATAGCATGTTGAATGAACAATACACTCGATATGTAAATAGTAACAATAATGTCATAAAAATTGTTTCATTACCGTGATAACCTAGTCATTAAATCATAATTAAGGTCCACTATAATGAAGAGTATTGGTTTGTTCATTTTTTCAATTTCATGCCCGTGAGGGTCTTTATTTACAAGCTCTCAACTTAAAAAGACAATATAATAAACAATGTACATGTACATACACACACACAAATATTGGTTTGTTCATGCTGAGAGACCAATAATTGCAGCACAGTCTTTATGACGCATATAATTGTAAAGAGTAAACGATATGCCGCTTCAAAATATTTATGCTAACTGTAGTCCTTAGATTCCGAACTTCGGATGATTTGACAAACTTATACATAACTAGATAATAGATACAGAGCATTCTTGCGCAGCTAGTTAAAGAGGAATAGATATAAATTCGATAGCATCAACAAACGTGGAAACATTTGTGGTCAGACAAATATGTAACATGTTAATTTAAATGTATATTCAATACTAGCCCTAGTGAGATTCCAACACATCACTACCTAAGAAAACATTTTTAAGAAGCGTTTAATTAAATACACAAGTACAATATATATGAACGAAATTGGTGCATATCATGCTATATTCACTGCTATCTTATGAAGATAGCAAAATATGTGGACAGGGAGCTGTGTAAGATATCATCGATTGATAACTGCTAAAAATAACCTTGATACTCAAATGAACTTGAAGCCCGTTACTCAAATGTTTAACTTTTGAAAACAAGCCAAGATGTTCAGACAACGACACTTGGACGGTCTCCTAAAAGAGGCATCGCGTTTACAATTAATTGCCAAGATATCGCGGGTGTTGGAGTATACTTAGAAAAATGTAAAGGCAATTGAGAAATGCCTGCTAAGTGAGTCAATGTAAATATGATCAAACGACCTTTCAATACGTTGTCTGTGTATAATGTACCGTAAGTCTGAATAAGTCCCTCGCCTTAGATATCAGTATGTCAGGATGTATCATGCTTAGACTACCTAAGATAGAACAATAAACAACACATTTGCACCGGCATTGGAAAGATAAACCATAGGCGTAATGCATACACGGAATACCCTGTTAATGCTTTGTCCTAAATTAAATACGAATTTGTTTTGGCACATATTAAGGTCTATTATATTAGTTCTATTGGATCCCATGAATATCAGGAGATATGAATTGTAACATACATGTATCAGCCCCTGAAGCGACATAGATAACGGTTGGTGATCATTAGTGACACGTCTAGCAGTTGGTATAACAAACATAAGATAGCGTTGTATATTACTGTGAGGGTATATTGGCATAATTGATAAACATTTCATTATAGTAATAGCATGCAGGGAAGAGTTTGCTTGTTATCACCATGACGTAGGGTTAAGTTAATACTTCTTTAATTTGTATACTTAAGCATTACAAGATGTCGAAGATAAGTTGCGATACATACAAAGAACATTACTAAAGTCTAAGAGAATTAATTTCCGTTTGTTTACAAATATCTGTCTGCACTGCCGATTCCACGTTTTGATCATATCGCCTTGAGTATATGTAAGACATATGGTAAATAATCATACTTAAAAAGCAATTTGTTCTTTATAAATAGCTTGGATGTTGTATCTGCTGGGCAGAAGTACAATCTCTCATGTAGACCATATTTTGTAAAGTTTATTGGTGTCATCTGATAAGTGTCCTATGAATAGATATACTTTTAGACCGTTACCACATTTGGTTTGGTATCTAAGGAATGGCAGGGACCTAGTTAGGATTATTACACGGCTATCCCTGGACAAGCCTATAATTTAGTCACTACAAAAATGTATTGGTCACTAGAGAATTGAGCATAAATTAAAAATATATTTATAAGTTCAGGTATGTTTTAGCTAAAGCTTATGCACACATCAGATATATGTGTGAGTACATGTCATGAATCATGTCGCAATTAGGTAATACATTTACGATTAATTGTTGCAACAATCCTTTATCATGATGTGTCTGATTACATGAATGTAAGTAAGGTATTCCGAAGTTTTGAAGACAGCTGACATTAGAATAGTTTTCTAGGTCGTTGTATCTGATCGTCCATATCATATGATGTCATAACAAGAGAATGCAACCAGTCTGTGGTTTATAGCTAGCTGCTCATCTGGCATATGGCCGGTCTAGGCAGGTATATCAATGAATGATGACCTAGCAAGCAGGGCATGGCAGCGAGTCGAATTACGGCATCCACATACGTACACACTACTATAGCGTTACAGCGCACTCCTATATTAGCCACAGCGCATTCCAATTCCAAATAAGCACTGGCGAACTCGGTGAGCCAGCTGTGATCTGATTGGCTCTCATGCCTGTGGACCAACGTGATTGGCTGTGCATCGATGTGTGACCGCATAATGACATATGATTACTGGCACGGGCCTCCCTTAATGACAACGATCATTTTTTAAAAGGCAATGGTATCTACCAACCTAACATCAGTACTCTAGAAGTTCAGACACAGGCAATATCGGGGAGAGCTACTCGGAACACAGTCACATTCGATAAGAAGTCCTTGTTGAATATTTCTTCAAGTGCACTTACCAAATCCGGAGCTGACCGAATCCTAGGTCGGTTGTTCGCCATCGGGAGTTTGTGCAATATTGTGTGGATATACCAGTATCAGAACCCAGCCTGACAGCAGACGTGAAGCAGTGCTCTCATCGCTCATACAGTACTCCTTCCTAGATACGGGAAGTACATCATACATAAGACCAATTGTCTCGTTCATTCAACAAGAGAACACTAAAACAACATGGCTTCATCGAGCATAAGCAAATCAGTAGTGACTTACTCGTCAACTTCATCAGGAGGAACAGGAGCTAACTACGCTACGGACTATGTTGGACATTCAAATTACGCCAAACTCAGCTCAAAATCAAAGCAGCTTATCAGGAGAAGTTATGATATGGGAGATTCAGCCGTAGGAATGAAGCACCTTTTTCAAGTAGGCATTATCTGCATGGAATCTTTCTATATTTTGTTATTGCATGAATTGGTATATGTTTTAAATGTTTCGAGAACGGATATTGAGAATGGTCTAATAACAGCTATACGGATATAACGAGGAATAAAAGCAATATAGCCTAATGGTAGACTATGGCGAGTAATCATCTGGGTAATGAAAAAACTAGATTTTGCGTTATCCAGGATATAAGGGCATCGGACAGCAAACAAGCTACTAAGACGATAATAAGAACTGCAATAATTGGACTGTCAAAAGAAGAACATCGTCGCACCAGGGGTCTTAAAATCATGCTGGGACATAATTTCTTCTCTGAGAAAAAATCACACTGGGACATAATTTGCATAGGAGAAGATATGGACAGGTGACGGTACAAGTAGCCAATTCAAATATTCACACCGCTATGCCGTAGATTAATCAATTTGCTACTAATTGAAATCAGCTGTAGGTGCTGTTAGCCAAATGACTGCAGTGAAAAATCAAAGGATTTGTAATAACATCGACCAATTTGAATATGTTTATATATGTTCTATTTAATGTGGCGCTTACCAATAGCAGACGAAGTTAGCAACTGGAGTCAAGCTTATGGATGTGGTTTTGTAAAGAAAATAATACAGCGTACATTTGATAATGATGTGAGAAATGTCGTAAGTATGTGTAATCAGTGTATTAATCCTATTTGACAACATGTTTTAAATTTTCGTAAATGTTGTTTTTAATTTTCATTACAGGCTCGCATTGAAGAGCTCGAAGAGGAACTTGAGGCCGAGAGGCAGGCTCGTGCTAAGGTAAGTAAACCATTTCTACAAATTATTATTAAACACGTGCAAAGGTTTGATCTGTTAAGTAAATAGTCCAGACTTAGAGGAAATCAAAACCTAACCTACGGAAAATTGAAATGTTGAAAGAAATGGTCAGTGAGTCTAGGCACAGTTGTTTTAAACGATATTATCATGATAGGTATTTTGTTTGTATGGAATACTGGCGATGTAGCTAGAGACAGCTAAAAATAGATTATAACTGTCATCTTAAATGTCATGTCACGGTGGGTAGGCAGGATAATCGTGAAGGAATTTCAGCTTATTAGGTTTGTTAAAAATAGCAGACGACTATTTACTAAGACTACATGTCTTGCTCATATCATATCATTAGAATCAGCGAAAGTTGTTCTTAAGGAAATTAGTTTCCAAAATGGAAGACAAGTCTAAGTACCTATTTCAAAGGCTTGGCGAATTTACGAACTATCCAAAAATGTCAATTTGGAGGTCTCCTAATTATTCTAAACTAATTATAATGGTTGAATGACCATTATTGAAAAAAGAGCCGTTATCTGAAAATCAATTAACACTAAGTAAAACAGGAATTTGTCCTGTAGGAATTTACACCGCTGTTACAGATTCATCATTCTCTCGTAATTTGCTTGAAGGGAGTCTATACATACCGCGCATTCCTTTCATTCTTCGATATGGTATATCACTGATATTCTTTCCTTAAGTATGTATATCTATATACATAGAATGATATCTAAATATATCACAGTGCTAATTATAGGATACAAAACATTTACTATTCTAACAGACATTTCAAATGCAATCATATTGATATGGCAATGGCATGTCTTGAAACTATACTATTTCGAACTTTCAAAAAGACATGGGTAACAAACAATTGAACAAAAAGTTATGCTCGGTTAAGGGTCAGGGAAATTGTAGCCGGAGAAATTCAAGTCGGGGAATTTGAAACTTTCCAAATCTAATGTCAGAAAACTCTCGTAGTCTTCTTCATTACAGTAAGTGGATACAGACGACCTTAAGTTAAGGTCAACGTAAATGTCATTGGATGACCATGTCTATAATCTATAAGTCTAACTCAAACGAAAACTCAACTCAAAGGATGGAAATCGAATTAAAGCTAATAATATTCCCAGGCAAAAATAATATTAATGAGCTACTAAAAGATTATGTATTGCAACTTCATGCAATCAGAATGTTGGACTAGAACAAATGGCAAACACTTAAATTTTCTTTTTCAATTTATATTGCACCCCTATAGGCAGAGAAGGGACGCAGTGAACTTTCACGTGAACTTGAAGACCTTAGCGACCGTCTTGAGGAACAAGGAGGTGCAACGACTGCCCAAATTGAAGTTAACAAGAGACGAGAGACAGAATTGACGAAACTAAAGCGAGAGTTGGAGGATACCCATATGCAGAGCGAATCTACATCCGCCTCACTCCGAAAGAAACATCAAGATATGGTGTCTGAACTTACAGAGAACTGTGAAGCCCTGAACAGAACAAAGTCGAAGTAAGTACTTTGTACAAGTAGACCGACTTAAAATCTCAATATATATCGCAACCGTTATGTTTAAACACAGGCTGTTGAATCTAAATCTTTTTAATGCCATTTATAAAAAATGGCTGCATGATCTAACAGCCAATCAGAAAAAACAGTAAGGATGTAAGAATACTGGATACGATTGAACTGAAAATGTCCGAGACATAAACTATACTGATTGGCTACTTATACAATAATATAATTTAAATAACCAATCAAACGTAGTTTAACAATACAGATGATGATTTACTATCTCGTTTCTATCTCTGTATAGGATTGACAAAGAACGCAACCAGCTCAAGGCAGAGGTTGATGATCTCTCAGGTAACATTGAGATGCTACAGAGGTCAAAGGTAAGTAACTCACGTGAACTTTTTTGTGTGGATCAAATAAACAAAATCATTTACCCTTGGTTGTTTAAGCCCTGCATCCATCAAGTGAACTCATGTGCACGTAAATCAGCTACCGTAACTAGTGAGTGTTAATCCTTCTTCCTAATCCAGATCAACGCAGACAAAACCTCCCATCAACTAGAAGCTCAACTAGCCGAGGCAAATGCTCGCCTTGATGAGTCCCAAAGACAGATTGCTGAACTCAACAGTCACAAGAGCCGCATGCAACAAGAAAACATTGACCTTACCAGACAGTTGGAAGAGGCAGAGAGCGGCGGAAGTGCCCTCACCAAATTGCGTGCCCAACTTGCAGCTCAACTCGATGACCTCAAGAGGCAAGTCGAGGATGAGTCCAGGGTAAGTGGTGATACTTTCGTACTCTGTTTGAAACTCAACACCCTCACACACATCCTGAACAATTGAAAACTGGAACTTATAATTTCTATTAAGATTTCAAATTTCCTAAGCATACACATTTTTTGGTTATTTGATTTTATTCATCAGGCCATCGATTGTCTTTTTGATTGTTTAATCAATTTTATTTTGTATTATCAAATCTCTTTCTCATACAGGCAAGGCACTCAATTCATGCACAGTTCAAGAATGCACAAATGGAAAATGATCAATTGAGGGAGCAAGTTGAGGAGGAGGCTGAAGGCCGATCTGAAGCTCAACGCCATCTTGCAAAGGTCAACAGCGAGCTTTCTCAGCTACGCGCCAAATTCGATGGTGAAGCCGTTGCTCGTGCTGAAGAATTGGAAGAGGCCAGGAGGAAGCTCCAAATCAAGTGCGCTGAACTTGAAGAACAACTCAACACAGCTCTTAGCAAGAACAGCAGCTTGGAGAAGACTAAAGCAAGACTTGCTGGTGAATGCGAGGATCTAATGATTGATGTTGAGAGAGTAAGTAAGGTTATCAGTACTGTAGGACATACAGCTAAACTCACATATTAGTATAACAATATAATTTCTTCAAAATTGTGTTCTGATATTGATGCTCAAATTTCTAACCATGTGATGGTTTCAATTTATTTTATTTTATATGAATCTAAAATTCAAAAATATCTTGATATTTAACCATAAATATACATTTGTGTGTGATTTAATATAAACCGTGTCTTCTATCTCTACAGCAAAGCAACATGTGCGCATCCTTGGAGAAGAAGCAGAAGAACTTTGACAAGGTATCTCTAGAATGGAAGTTGAGAATTGACGAACTCACCTCAGAATTGGAAATCTCTCAACGTGAAGCACGTTCCTATTCTACCGAACTCTTCAAATTCAAGAGTGTACATGAGGAGACCGTTGAACATATCGAGATTCTACGCAGAGAGAGCAAGAACTTGCAAGGTATTGCCTAATAGTAATAACTGTTGTTTTATTTCTGAAAAAAATCATTATAAATTTCGAATTTACTCAAAAGTAAAAAAGAATGCCTGTATTGGTAATGATTCAAAAGTAGTCAATGACAATGAATTAAGATATATCACATACCTTCTTCCTAATTTACAGATGAAATTCAAGACTTGACTGACCAGCTCGGAGAAGGTGGCAGGAGCGTCCACGATCTCCAGAAGGCACTCAAACGTGTAGAGATGGAGAAGGAAGAACTTCAAGCCGCTCTGGAAGAGGCTGAAGGCCAACTTGAAAATGAAGAGGCCAAGGTAGTAAGAGCTCAACTGGAAGTTACACAGGTCAAGGCTGAAATTGAACGCCGCCTACGTGAGAAGGACGAAGAATTCGAGGTTACACGGTGAGTAATGGCATAACTCCACCAGCTAGTTAAGGTCCTCTATTCATTAGGTAATTCTACTAAGTAGCTTCTGAAAACAAGAGCGAAAATAATAAGTATGTGTCTATCAAACCAAGGTGATAACTCAATACTACGATTTGACAATAAAATAAATAATTTGTTATATACCTTTTTACCATTTTACCTTGTAGCAAGAACCACTCTAAGGCATTGGAATCTATGCAAGCCAGTCTAGAGGCCGAATCTAAGGGCAAAGCCGATGCTCTCCGTCTAAAGAAGAAGCTTGAGAATGAAGTCAACGATCTTGAAATCCAACTTGATGCTGCCAACAGGAACTATGCTGAATCAACTAAGACAATCAAGAAACTGCAGATCACCATTAAGGTATGTGCTATATCTTAGTTATTAACAACAATAAACTGCGTTTATTCCAACTACAAATTCTTCAAATGTAAGTGGACTATATACCTAACACTTAGTGTTACATCTCTGGTTTTGATATAACACTTAGTGTATATAGTTGGGAAGCATAATGTAGGAGGCAAATAACACATCTAGGAGTAAAAGAATCTAAAAATTGAAATCTTTTGAACACTGTTAAAATGAAGACAAAATATTATTTGGTGCAATATGATACATGATACAATGTTCGTTGATACTAAACTAGACCTTATTATTTATATCATAGGAACTTCAAGTCCAAGTTGATGATGAACAACGTGCACGTGAAGATCTCCGTGACCAGTTCCAACTCACAGAACGACGATGCAACTCACTTCTCACCGAGGTCGAAGAGCTTCGCGCTGCTTTGGAGCACTCCGAGAGATCTCGCAAACTTGCCGAGGCTGAACTAAGTGAATCTTCTGACCGTGTATCTGAGCTGACTGTATCTGTACACAGCCTGACTGCCCAACGCCGCAAGGTTGAATCTGAGCTATCTATTTCCCGCTCTGAATACGAAGAAGCTGTCAACGATGCCAGGAACAAGGACGAACAAGCAAAGAAGGCCATGACAGATGTACGTTTATTTTTGCAATATTTTCGCAATAACTTTATTAAAATAATGCATAATTTTATTAGTTATATTACAAATATATATCTGAAGGAGCACTTAACATTGCCTTACATTAAATATGTTAACTTTACCGTATGTGTTAACTTTACAGGCTATGCGTTTGGCTGAGGAACTTCGTTCAGAACAAGATCATTCTATGCACAGCGAGAAGATGCGCAAGACTCTGGAGATCACCCTCAAGGACATGCAAGCTCGTCTTGATGAGGCAGAAGCCCAGGCACTCAAGGGAGGCAGACGTATCATCGCCAAACTGGAGCAAAGAGTAAGCAACTATATACAACATCTTACAACTTACAAGTTTACTTTTGACAATTGGAATGATGAAAGTGTTATGAATATAAAACTGTTTTGAGGAAATTTCAATAAACCTAAATATGCAGCTGCATGTGATATTGCATTTCACCTTGTAAAGAATGATAAATATCAGAGGAAACTTGTGAAAATAAATTGCTTTGTTGTCTGTCTACTGTTGGTAATTACACGTATCTTAATGAGCAAGCTTTAATTATATTTGATCTACAGGTAAAGGAACTTGAACACGACGTGGAGGGAGAACAACGCCGCCGTGGAGACACAGAAAAGAACCTCCGCAAACAGGAACGCCGCCTCAAGGAAGTTATCTTCGCTGCCGAAGAGGACCACAAGAACGCCGAGAGAATGCAAGAGACCGTGGATAAATTCCAGTTGAGGGTCAAGATCATGAAACGTCAAATCGAGGAAACAGTAAGTTGTATTCCAACTGTACTTGGAATCGGACAATACGATATGAATATCGTGGATGTGCAATTCTGTGAAAGAAAGTGAATCAATCAAATCATGTATATTGAGTGACAGAGGGCCTATTCGGTATTAGCTGCCAGTTGTAATAAGGTCCGTTATTTATCATCTTCTCAGAAATGGTTTTGTGTCAAGCGATCAGTTCACATGCACATGATTGAAAAATATCACACACATGATACTCATTTTTATTTCGATTCCAAGTATAAACTTGTATTGCAGCTTGTTATTTTTTGAATGTATCATAAATGTCTTTTCACACAGATAGAAGATGGCAACTTGAACATTTGGTGAGTCTAATTGGAACAAGACATTTACATTTAATCACGAACTTTATATCTCGACATTTGACTAAACACCAGATAATTAAATATTAGTTGCTTCTACAATAATCCGTTCGACCTAATACTACCAAAACCGCACGCAACGGTGGTTGTATTTCGGTAAGCATTCGGAATCGAAACCCTTATGGTATATTTCCGTTTCACGAAATTAACTGCCTACGCCTGATCACCTAATTTAAGATCAATCAACTGTGCTTTAACCATAACCATGGTAACCGAGGATGTGTTCGATGAATTTATACACTATCATTGTCATGAAACAAATTTCTTCATATCAATTAGGGAAGAAATTCCAAAATAAATATGACAAAAGCTAAATCTTATGTTGATTTTATTGTGTGGTTGGGCAAATACATGTCGAGTCAATAAGTTCATGGAACACTCTCTCGTATTTACACGTACGCCTATTTTATTTGTACCTTAACAGGATGAGCAAGTTAACATCAACCTTGCCAAATGGCGACGTGCCCAGACCGAACTGGAAGATGCTGAGGAGCGTGTGGAGATTGCAGAGAGCCAGTTGAACAAACTCCGATCTAAGCACCGAGCCCAAGTGACCACATCATCACGCACAGTGGTACTTACTGATTATGGTGACCATCAAGTTATTGAGGAAGTTAAGGATGGGGAATACCCATCAGAGCCATATTATGTCATTGACCGTTCCCGTTCCCCTTCTCCAACCCCTCTTCCTAGAGGTGGAGCTCTCGCTCCGCCTACTTATCATTTGCCACGTCATCCTCGTTTTCTTGTTTCCTCCCATAGCACAGAGCGCCAATCAAGGGAGGGACAATCTCGAAGAGCAGAGCGGGTACCACGTGCACCTGTCTCTGCTTATGATCGAAATCCTCCCAGCATGACACCCAGGGTACCCCGTGACTATTATGTTGCTGACCATTCTGCAGCGTATTCTAAATACGCTGATTTTTCCGATGAAGAGGCACTTGGGACTGGACTTGGTTACAGATATGTAGATGACACACTATTAGATGAAGATTATGTCCTTCCCGAACCAGCAGGTTCACGTCAAACTGAGTCTGCTGCACCAGCCGAACCAGCCCATGCCGAGGAGGCTGCTGCATTGGAACCAGTTGTCAGTGAACCTGCTGATCATGAGCAGGGCGCAGTTGAGCAGAAAGGGGAAGGGGAAAGTGCTGATGCCTCCGCGGAGGAACCAGCAAAGTAGACCTTCTGCCCATTTTGTGATATTATAAAAAATAAGCCTCACGGTAATTTGCGCAATTCACAACGTGCATACCGTAGCTTTATGCTGATGTAGTTTCCTGGCCACCAGCTACATCAGTTCTCTGCTTCCCGGTATGGAGACAAAACTTACTTGGTAAGATGGAGAAAGCACATGAGGTCCAAACCTAATACAAACAAGGTATCTTTTTTATAGTGCAACTGTTATAAAATAATCAGGTATTGCACTTTTAGTTTTTATTGTTTTGATAATACTATTTATTTATCAACTTTACGAAATGATCCGTGAGAAGCATTGCACAAATCTAATAATGTGATCTAACTAAGAGACTGCCGGTCACATTATTACACACATAGCTAATTACATCAAACATCTGTAAGATCACGTCCTCTTCTTTACCACCTTGATTCAAACACACTTAATTATCGTAATAGTGATACTTTTTGCACATTCAGTTTTAATTTTCATAGTCATTCTATATTTATTAATTGATCAATTTAACGTAGATGAACTTATCCATTTTAGCACCTTTTTATTTAGATTTATATTTCCATTTTCGGAACCTTTTTGTACAGTATTCACCTTGCTGTCCCCACCCTTGTCTTTCCGTGATATTGGATTGACAAGAATATATCAAAACGGAATGTTGTGCTTTCATCTAATCGTATCAATATATGTCTGTATCCGTGGATAGCTGAAAACTATATAGATAGGTGTACAATATTATCTTTTTATGAAATTGAAATCAATATGATGTATCTTGATTTCGCTTAAATGTACCGGTACATTGTTAGCTCTTTGGAATATGATGAAACAAATATGTATATTTATATATAAAAATATTTATTCCAATTTTTGAGATTGCTGTTAAGCAAAAGATGACAACTTAGAGAAACCAACAAGGCAACCAACCAACACCAAATTTGTAAATATGTCGCCCTGCTCGAAATGACAACCTATGTGCACTTATTTTTGCAGTGTCTGTATACCACCGTTAAGCACCGTACCTGAATGTAATCCCCAAATAGCTTTTATTTATTTGCTTGATATTTCCTATCTATCTGTATAAATTGTTTTATTACCAAAGCATGAGACATAATGAAGAACTGCGCAAAATGCCACAAGGCTGTTCAACTATTAGTAATATGACAATTTTGCATGGCACCAATTGGAACTATTGCAAAAGACCAAGCAAATTAATTGTTTAGCCTCTGTTAAAATCATGATTTAAAAAAAGCAGAGTACAGTCAGCTGATCAATTCTGTTAATACCAGACCTGCTATAAAACTGTTTTAACTGTTTGGCTATCTATGCCAGCCATTTTATTTGCCGCCCATACCGAATTCAACAGTCTATTGCATCCTGGTATTAAAAAAAATTAAACATAACACTATTCGTGCCTCAGTATTCCATCGTTGTATGAGCCATTTCATTTTCTTTCATCTTTTCTGTCTGTGTTTTGTCCATTTGCATGTTGGACCTGGGCCAGACCACAATACATACACACAATTAATGCTGGCTGATTTTAGTTTCATATTTGTCTTGGTCCAGGCAACCCATTTCCACAGCCAAACTACGCTTCACTTTGTGGCATTCTGTGCTTGTTACTTTTTTATACTACTAGTTCTACTACCGGTTAATTAACCCAATGACATGCTTTTATATTATTTCTATATTGGCTTAACTGCCTGAAAATTTCATTCCTTACTCATACCTACTCACTACTCAAAAACTTCTCAAAACATTCCATTTTTCCTTCACAAATGTTATATTTTCATTTATTGCTTAATGAATGGCTATATTATCATAACGAAATGTTAATTTGAAAACAAAGCCTGATTGATGGCATTACTGAGGCACGATTGACTGTGGAATTCGGCGAGGGAAAATAAAATTGCCAGCAACTAAAACGTAGGTTACAACGTTTCAGACACAAATTTGTATCAATGCGGGGTCTGTCAAAACGCAACACTTAGCAGTTCCCCCATATTATCGATATTTTTGTGACTTTGTCTGAAACTGTTTTATGTTTGGATGTGCGTAATTACCAGCCCTTATCGCTGGAAATCAAAATTTCACTTATACATTAGAATGCACGACACTATACACTAACAAGGTTAAAGATGGCTGTGAGATCGAAGACTTTATATTCATAATATTGAATTGGATAATGCAATTTACGATAGCAAAAAAAAAGAGAAGAATATGTAAAATAACGATTTGACAACAAAACTTTATTGAACAATTTAAAGCAAAATTCTATCTGGGATCTGATTGTTTTTTTTATGAACAAAGGTCATTATAAATTGAAAGTTATCAATAAGCTTGTATAAATATATTCTTATCCTTCAATTCGTTATAAAAGATTATATTTCGGACATTCTTTTCAACGTGCAAAAATCATAATCAATTGACATTAGATAATGGTATTTTTTAATTTTTAAAATTGAGGTAACTTTTGTGTACTTATGTATATAAAGTCTCGATCTTATGATTACAGCAGCCATGTACTATTAAGAACCATCGAAAACTAGCGCGAAAACGCGTGATTCTGCTTTTGCCTATATGCTATCACCTGGACAACAAATGACACTGCTTCAAGACATGTTTTATCAAAAACTTACTAAGCACGAACACACGAATCGCTAAACGGTTGCCATTAACACCACTAGGAGGACATGAGAAACTAGAGAAGATGTCTTCTTAGACGACACGCTACAACTGATCTACAGCTCATTCAACGATGTAAAAGGAATGATGAAAGGACATAAATTTGACGAAACAATAATTGATTCTGCAAATGTGAAAATAATCATCACATCGTAGAATGGACCAAATTGGGAGAAGTCACAGCTATTGGGCTGTAGGAAAACAACATTAGCTGAGAAGAATGGAAACAAGAAAAGAACCAAACAGAGATCAAATACTTCAAAACATTATATGAATGATTTTTCACAACTTCAAAAAGCAGCAAAACTTCACACCACGAAATGGACCGAAGTGGACGAAATAACAGCTCTAGGGCAATATGATATCAACATAAGCTTAGAAAAATAAAAACAATGGAAGGAACGAATGGGGATCAAACGCTTGGAAAAAAGAAATTCACAAATCATTTTCCGACGTGAAAAGTAGTAAAACGTCACACCATGAAATAGATCAACGTGGATGAAATCACAGGTCCTGTCCTGTACGTACTAAGACAACATAAGCTTGCAAGAATGGAAACAAGAGAAAAGACAAGCAAAACATTAAATACTACAGAAATGACATGAATTGAATTGAGGCATCTAGCAACAAATTTGTCTTTGCTTTACACGGGGAAACCGCACCATATCCTTATCTCCTGAAACATACCAACTTTCATCAATAGTGTTAGTTGTGTCATTATCACCAATCTATTAATTTGCACTACCATCTGATTCATCTTTCAATCTATAGTAAATAATATGTCTTCTTGAGTACTCATCTTTCTGTAACGAAATGACAACAATTTGGAAAATCATTCCTGCAATCAACAGATGAAAAAAAGAAAAGAAAAAAGAGACGTTGATGTCAGTAAAGGATCGCGAAACTCGTCATTAGCGGTCGTGCGGAATGTGGAAAATCAACATTAAGTGGTGACCGTAATAAAGATTTTTTATTAGGGAAGACGACATCCTATGTGGATATGAGAAAAGGCTAGCAATGATAGGAATTCTACATCATATGTCAACTTAGAAGGGAAAAAAGCCGTAACACGACACTATTCAAAGGAAAGAAAAAATGAAGGAAAATAGCTATATGACAGTATGACAGAAATCATGTAAGAGGAATCCACACGTAAAAGAAGACTCTAAAAAGAAAATATGGAGAAGTCGTATTATCAGAGCTATACAAGACGGGTGCCTTGAAACGACACGATGTTTGACACTACATGAAGGGGTCATATAACGTAAAGCCACACTTAAAAACATAAAACCGATCATTCAAAACATACGAAACGAAGTGGTTTCATTAAGGAAAGCAACATAGTAAAGTATCATCGAGAATACGCCAACTATTAAACAACATGCACTGAAACGGAGCGCTATCAAGCAAACACAATGAATCTACAATAAAGAAGATAAAACCGATACCAACAACCTTCAACTATGATAAAAATTCGAAAGCAAATTGCAATCGCTTAAATATAAAAAATCCAGTAAATTCATGTGGTAAACAGCATTTCATTATCAGAACTTCATCCTGATGGACACAAATATAAATCACATATAACGGATGAAAATACTTATCTACAGCAAACGATATGTCGAGCCAGTTTACAAGTTGACATCTTCATATCACTTATACGTAACTAGTCAAAAGAAGATCTCCTATAAGATGAACATAATTGAAGACGACTACAATAGCCGGTAACACGATTTGTCACATAGCACTTCATCTATTTCATCATGAAAGATGACCTCCAACCAGCAAGCCACATATACATTCGAGGTATACGATAAAAGCGACCCATTTCAATAAAACTCGATTGAGAACGCGCAGATGAAGTGAATCTTGAGAGAAGCAACAATTCAAAGATGACTCATCGATAAATTTGGAAATATTGGTCAACTTCAGGAAAATACATCTACATTGCCGCGTGATATCCAGCATGTAATCCATGGCAGGAGTAATCCCACCAAACCTATGACATCAACATTTGATTTCACGAAAAGAACGAGACAAATGGATGATGAAGACTTTAAACGGGCATTTTCAAGTAGCCTAAAGAGGTCATTCAACATAAAACGCAATTCCAGTGTACTACGATACATCCACACCAACTAAAACAAATCACTGGATTGATGAAATAAGATCTCACCATACATTCCCTACACTGATGCCGGATCAGAATTGATGTCGTACACATCTTAAAAGTCATGATAAATGTGATGGAACGGATATCTCGAGTTGCCGAAATGAACCCCATTTTGTTATATTATAGGAAAACATGTGGATAACACGCAATTCAGACCAGCAATAACATCACTAAAATATAATAGTGAGCGTCGACCTTGTATATACTATTTGAGGACCAATAATAAGCGCAACGGAATCACGCAGGGGATGATGATATTGGTGCAAAACTTCAGGTCAACTTTACAATGAGTATATGAAAGGAAAGGAAACCACGACTGACATTTAGAGGAGGTCATTTAGCCGGGAAACGACATTTTATCGCCAATATTTCGAATTTAATGAATTTTATCAAAACAATCACCATATTGAATACAATGTGCGAACCTGATATACCAGTTATCTAATAAGAACAAATCGAATAACATCAATAACTTCTACAGCAAATTTAAATAACGAACTGGACAGATGGAATTGGACCAGCGGCTACAATAACAACCGAATCATAACTCGTAATTTAAAACCACAAAGATGATCAGATGAAGAAACCTTATAGCTGTAATATCGACAATCAACATTTAATAGAAGAGATCACCAAGCAATACAAAGAATTATTTGACAATAGAACCCTTTCTACATAAACATCGATAAGGAATATTTGGTCAACACAGGACCTTCAAATAATTAATGTCAAGTCACAGCACTATATATACAACCGAGATTTTTCAATAGGAGATGAAAACAACAATGTCATTCACGAGGACGTCCTTTTTAGACCAACATTCCCTCTTCAAAAGAGAACTGCGCAGATGGGATGGATTCACGGATGAAAATAGTAATGTCTTCAATATATTTCGTCGGAAGGGATCATTCTTCATAAGTACTAGAAAAAAGACATAAACACATACTAGAAATCCAGAATGGACACATAGCACTAACAAGATTATAATCGACAGGGTTACTGATAAATTATTACATACGTCATGGGAGGAAAAAAACACAAGAAAAAACTCGTCATAAAAAGGAATACGGGTTAGGAAGCGTGTGGAAATCCTACAACGATCCATTACTGCAAAACTACTACCATATATATTGCGCAATGACAGTGGAGTATATGCAGATAACATGCGCCAACAAATTACTCTATTATATCAACTTCAGCATTTATTACCTCATGTAAAAACAACGTAGGACATCTTATCATACGTACATGATCCGTCAGTGCAGTTCAATACATGGTTAGCTGTCGTGGCACATGATTTCGTCATAACATCCTCACTAAACGTAACTATGCACCACCTGCTTGGTCTGAGACCAAACAAACTATATTAACGCCCAATGTTAGCGTGGCTGACAATGGTTAGTTGGGTCATCGCGTGTCAGTAAAGGATAGCAAAACTTGTCATTAGCGGTCGTCCGGGATGTGGAAAATCAATATTAAACATCAGTACAAACTGGCAAAAGCAAAATCAGAACAAATAAGGGATCACAACTACTATCTGACATGCACACCATTCAATTAGTAAGGTGATGAATAACGCGATAAAAATCTGTTGAAAGCGATATATAAACAATAGAAATCAAGGGAAATCATCGATAAATCGATCATTGCATTTCAAAAGTCAGTTAAAAAGAGGTACTACATCATACTGTACATATCATGGTACATAAAGTAAAAAAGGGAATAATTTATTTATGATGAAGGTTGAAGAAATGAGCTTGATCTAAAAGGTAAAACCTTGCTTTACACCTCAATTATCTGAACTAGATCATTTAAAACAGTCATTCATATTCATTTCTTCACACTTAATCATTCATACCCTGACCCTTAATTAACTAAACTATTGGTTGTACGTTGATAGAGAGTGTGGTGCAAAAAGGCAAATAGAATTGTTCACACTGCCAATGCATTGGTGTACAGTATTCTAACACTGGATAAGTACAAATATTTATTTATTATCAACTCATTTATCCTTATAGATACATGTGAGTTGGTAATAGAATAATTTGCTGTTAATAACACTTCCCAATTGCTTAACCTGGTCATAACGACAAGAGTGGTTACTTATCACACATGTTCCGTACCAATTCATGCAGCCAATTTTAATTTAAATATCACGTCGAACAAAACCGAAAACGTGCATATTTAATTGAATTATTTTTCTTTTGAATTCTAGACTCTGTAACTAAATCAATATTATTAACAGAACATTTGTGTTAAGTATCACCTACATACTCTGCCCCTGCCCCTGTCCCAAGCCCCATCCTTGATGTCATCTGATTCTGAGACATCCAAGACACTTCTAAATCGCGTAGTTGTGGTGGTAACGGCACAACCGTCAATGACAAAATGGCTCCCTCATATACTTGTGGTCTAAATGTTAATTTGTATGTTTTGTGCTGTTCTAACCTGAAAACAAGAGAACATTTATCTTAAAATATTATCTCTTGTGGACGAGAGAGAGATAGAACTGTGAGATGAATCTCGGCAAAAACTTGTGAAGACATTAGGAACATCTAAACATCAAAATGTAATTTTCAAATTCATATGAGACGGGTTCGGAAGTTGAATGACTTTTGAGACACATTTGATTTAGAACCATTTGAAAGGATATTGATATCAGTTTGTTTATATTGGAGCTAATTTTTCAGGCCTTTCAATTACATAGAGTATCATTTTCAAAGTAAGCAACTGACCTGAAAGTTGATATTTTGGCAAATCCTTAGATATTTGGATGGTATTTTTTCAAACAATAAATATGATACATCAACATTTACTTGCTTCTTTAGTCACCCATCAAAACTAATTATATTCTGCAATATTTTTTTCTTCTTTCTACTCTATTCAAATTATCATAAAATCCAGTAAACGGAATTTGTCACTCTTGTTTTCAGATTTCAATGTCATGTGTATACCTGTTTACTGTTAGGTTCAGTTATATACTTTATGTTTGTGTAATTATTGTTGGTGTTAACTGTAAGTCCCAGATAATCGCCTTTATCATGGCACAAGCCACACACGATTCTATTAGCCATCCGGTGAATAGGTTACAAGTGGCTTAGTTCTTTATCCATGCTTACAAGTTAAGTCACTGCTATGCTCAATATCGTACAAAGCAATATGATTTTGAGATTTTGCGAGTAGCCAAATGAAAAGATCGCAAAAAGCTTGTTGTTTTTCAATCCAAATATGCTTCCACATTTCTTTCACCGTCAAAAACTGACACAAAAGCAGTGGAATTTGGGATATAGAATAGTGGGCATATCGTTGTCTGTCTCGTGATTGCTATGTTTTGTCTGTTTTGATATCTAAGATATTTTATACAGGTTGCATATAGAATAAATGTTAACTGTTCTTTCCTTTATTTTTCCACCTTATTCTCTTACTACAATACCACTTGCAATGGTATCAGAGATCCGGTGCATCTAGCGTATCCATCACCAGCAGATCAAGTAGTTCTTGAATCTAAACTACCTGTTGTAGTCTAAACCAATGGTAAAAATATGTCCTTCTTTGTGATTGATGGACTGCAGTGTTTCTTTGTTTTGCACTGTTATTGATGTATGCACGAGGTTTGAATATTGCACGCCATTGGAGAAAATATATTTCTCATTGAAATCTGATTATGACACTTTGATATAACAAGAAAACACCACAATAGGCACGTTAGCATTGGATAGTCAAATGAGTCAAACTAAAGACACACACATGTGCAATGAAACCGTTTTTGATTACTTTTTGCATGACCCGGTACTCAAACTTTAGAAGATATGAAATAAGAAGTGTTACAACGAAGTTATTTAAATTGAAATAGTTAGACATGGCAACTTCCGTTCCACATAGAATTCAGTTTTGAAAATATACCATGCACATCAAATGCACTTTCGAAGTCATTCATAAATGTACTAATACTCTTGGTGAATCCAGTAAATGTACTAATACTCGGGTTGAATATTTTAATGTACTAATACCCTTGGTGAAAATGGTATTTAATTCTAATCTTCACAAGATTGCACAGAAGTAGGAATACAGATATCTCTTCACGCACCTCATTAAGTTAATCCTTTACATTTGAATATGGTCTTCATTACTAACCAAAACCACGATAAATTGAAAATTAAAAGATTATGTTGACACATTTTATTTAGAACCATTTAAAAGGATATTGATATCAGTTTGTTTATATTGGAGCTAATACAGCATCAAGTACCTTAGATTAGAGACATTTAATATTAAAAGTAGATGTTATATTGTTTTGTTAAAACTAATTTCAATTTCCACTTCCCACTCATCTGTCATGGTATCAGCAACGGCGTCCTTAAGAGTCTATCAATTTGGTTTTCCGATATAGCGAAGCCTCTATAGCGTCTTTTAAATGCACCAAACCTAGTTAAATGTATGCAATGCATTACTTAATTTCATACCTGTCAGTTATCAGTAGTAGTTTCAAAAAGTAAGTTATGCAATAATTAACGATATTAACTTACCCCAGAAATGCAACATTTATGAAGCATATATATAGCTATAATTGTCGTCAAGTTTGTGGTGATTTTATATAACAATAACAAAAGTAAAATTGTATTAACACAAGGCAATATCTTCAAGTTGGTTCTCAATACGGAATAAATCACAAGGCAGCTATATCACTTACAATGTAAATCAACTGAAAGACCATTGTTGCCTTATAGTTTATTCCCTATGGTGACGTGTTTGAGGATATAACCTAAGAATCCTAGAAATATTACGTATTCTAATCTCAATCCGTTACCTTTATTTGGTAGGTTGGCAGCAGTCCATTCAGTCGCTCTTCGTCACTATATTCGTCTTTTACGTCCGGGAGGAGCAGAACGCGAAATGGAAGCACCACTCCGTCTGCAACCAATGGAGAACACAGTCGTCAAAACAGTCTTAATGGAAACGGACACACAAATGGAGATTATAAGTCTGACGAAGAAGAATAAAAGAAAAATATTTAATCGAAGAAACTGAACAAACTATAAAGTAAAATAAATTGGTGATGAAATTTAAATACGACTGTGACTGAACTTTTGGACAGATATCACCATGAATTATTACTGATGTCATTGACATACAGTTAATTAATGTATCAAAAGCAATAAGCCAAATTTAGAGTGTACTATTATTTTTAACACTGACAAAAAGAAGAAACTACTTGTTTAAAAGTTGATACACAAATAAGATGCTACATGGAATTATGCAATAGAAACTTTTTAAATTATTGATGATATTATTGTTTATTATTTATTTATATTCTTAATGTATGTAGAATGTTTTTAGATTATACAGTAATTTATGAAACCTAAGATGTTACTATAAGAAAAATAATAGTAGTTTTGTCATAAACCAAAAACATACTGTTCTTTAGCAAGCCATGCATTTCCCTAGGTGCTGTACATAGGGCGTAGAACCCTTTCATTTCTTTAGGAAATAACCCTGTCCTTCCTCGTGACGGCTTGGGCTGAATTAAGAAGATTCGGGGCTTTGGCCTGAACTTGGGTGCAGGCTTGCATGAGTTGCAAGTAGACTTTGTCCTTAATTGTTAAACATAATCATCATTTGACTGTGTATTGAACAAATAAGGATAGGCGAGCTGGCGGCCTGATTTACTCAGGCTATTTTGAAAGGCGACCTAAGCTGTCACGGTGTACATACACTGCAGTCCAGATCTCGCACAAGTCTTTGTATCTATCACCTTATAAACACTTGTAAATCTAATGCTGTTAATTATTTCTTTGAATTGATATCAATACCAAAACGGGAAAATGCATCGATTTGCTCTTGACATATGTTTCACAAATGGAAGTAAATACATTCAACAAAATAGCGTGTTTATTAATAGAAATGTGCATGTAAGACAAATCTATGTGTGAGCTAATGGGTAAGAAGAATACATTCAACATCCTATATTTAACGTTTAAAACAACAAGCAGTAATTTTTATTTTGGTAGACAATTATAATATTGTAGATGCGATTATTAAGTTCCAGCAAACAATTTTGACTAATATTAAATACAAAGCTCTAAAAACTGTAGGTAAAAGAGTAGTGTCGTTAATACCTCATTCCATTAAAATCATAACCGAAAAACGCATATTTTTTTTTATTGATTGCAGTTTATTTGTAGGGACACCAATTCTTTTAACACGCCTGTTGTGATAGTCTAGGAAAGTTTCTATTAGTCTTTGACCTATGAACCAGAGATAATAGTGTGAGATATACACTGGCTGGCTATCACACACGATAAAAACACTGCTTTTTAATTAATTTGTTGATGAATATGGTTCAAGGATGCGAGAGAAGATATTATGTAATATATCCCCGAGTAGGATAGATGCCACGACGTCGTGATTTAGCAATATTTGTGACTATCATTATATTGACTACATACATTAGAATGTAACGTCTACTCTAACACTGCTATTTATAAACCTGTGGGTTGGTACCAATTCGCAAAAATGAAAAAAATGCAAAGTTTCCGGCTCCTTATTTGTTCATTATTAAGACAATTATTAACGTTAAGCAATGGACACATTAAATCAATCATCAGAGCCTTATTTCATAAAAGTTAAGATTCTTATGATTCTTAAACTCTTCTTTTAGCCTTTGTTCAAAAGAATTTTAAAGAAGTTGAGCTTCATTATGTTAGACACCGGTCTGAAGTGTCAAATTGATCAAAACGTAACTTCACCAATTTATTCAGCCTGATGAAGCAGTTGGGATAAAACGTGTTATATCAAACAGAATTGTCCTGATGGTCGGTTTATGATTCATTAAATCTATCCATTGTTTAACTTTGATAAATAATTTGATGAATGACAATAGTCACAAACCTTAATTGGAGATTGATTGAAGGTCGTCCTGACATACCAGCGAGAGGTTCTACAGAGACTAAGCAGAGTGATTGTGTTCGCATTTAGAGTTATTGGTGACTTGGTTAAGTTTGCTAGATATCCAATAGTAAAGACCAAGGGAAAAGTGTACTTTAGGTCCCAGATTCTGGTATCGTCAGATACTAGAAACCACAGTATAGTTCGATATTGGTACAAAGTTAGTGTTCCAGTATCGGTCGATACTGGGACACACAAAATGTTCCACTATCGGGCGATACTGGAACTCAATTATGTACCAGTATCGTTCAATACTGGGACAAATCACTACTGGTAGCATGTGCGATATTGAAACATAAAACCGTTCTAGCATCGCTCGATACTGGATCACAATTTGGTGTTCCAGTACCGGCCGATACGGGAACAATGAATTTGTACCAGTATCGAGTGATACTGGTAAATTTCATGTGCCATCTTGCAATACTGGTTTACCAGAATCTGGGACCTAAAGTACACTTTTAACAAACCAAGAGACTAGTATTTTATTCGAACTACAATTTTAAATTGAAATAATTATGTTACCATCAACTGTTCTACCGAAAACAATCTTTAATCGAGTTCTTTGACGTTCACACATACTCAAAAACCACATTTCTCCACGGGATAACCAATATAACACTCACTGTGGGAGTTTACTAAACATTAAATTTCTCCATAAGACTTATGTCATATCTGGTTTATTCCCAACTCCACAAGTGTCATCCAATATTAAACGTGTGATGATTAAACAAATGAGTTATAAAACGCTTTCATAACAGTATTTATTATATTTCCAATTATTCATTTATTTCTCTTAAACTTTTAGCGTTATGCCAACACGGTACCGTATAGAGTGAGTCATCAGAAACTGTTATTTCTCTTAAACTTTTAGCATTATGTAAACACGGTACTGTACAGAGGAATCCAAAAAAAGGTATGCCCAGGATATTGCGGTTAGGAATTTGTAAAAAAAGAAATCGTTATATCTGTCTTCACAATATTGAGATATCCGTTACGGAAGAAGTGCCCTCACTTTCTACATGATGTATTTCACCGGCATTGTTGATGGAACCAGTGAGCCCGCCAGTGAGCCTGAGTGCTTTGTCGCACTTATACAGGGTGTCCCAAAAGTCTATGCACGACTTTGAAGCTTTGTATTTCACAAAATATAAGTCGTATTGAAAATATGAATACAAATTTAGAAAGAGGAGATGTGGGAAATAATTTTGATACCAAACATGGGAGTAACATCTGTTTGTAATGCCACCCTAGAAGAAAAATATGTATTACTGCAAAAATGCAATTTTATACTTCGGAGGAATAAAGTTCATAAATCCATAGGCCCCTACCTATTGAGATTAACAAAAAGACGGGTAGAGTTGGTTACACGGAAAGTGATCCGTCAAATGTAATATTCAAAATGTTACCTTACAGTGATCCCATTCATGTATCACACATAATTTTCGTTTCTATAGTGAAATCTAGTTTAAATGTTTTGTTGATCCGAATCTTGTATGGAAACTTCTTCAAGTCCTTACGCAAAATTCTGTGAACAGTTGATCTTTTAATCTTGTTTCTGCGGGAAGTCGGCGAATAGATCTCTTTGGTCTTATAACATCAATGTGACTTGTTGATCAACCAGTCTTTTTTCTGGCCACATCGAGACAAATCATGCACAGTTCCTGTGTTCAAAAATGTATCCACCAACTTCAGAATGGATATTCTTCCTGGTGCGCGTTTCACTTTGAAATGTTTTCTGAACTTTTGTTGAGTAAGTTGAACTGAATTTGTTTCAGCGTAGAACCATACAATTTGTATTCGATTATCTATGCTGTAAACCATCTGGAATGAAGACTTTTGCTGTGCAATGTTGTCTACTGCGCCTATTTATGTTGTGAGTGACCGAGTTTGGTAATTTAACATTAATGTTTCGATCGAGGTAAGCAGTGAACTGTGAAATGCGCAACGTTGCTTTCATACCGTTAATTTATGCGCACAATTTAGCAACAATGTGTGGTACTTGATATGAGTAGGTCTCACATGGCCAATAACTTTCAACCAGTTTTATAATGTTGGTGGTTCACCAATAGGGTTGTGTTTGGTATCAAAATAATTTCCCAAATCTCGTCTATCAAAATATAGTTCAATTTATACCATATGATTTATATTTTATGAGATATGACTCTTCAAAAACGTGCATAGACTTTTGGGACACCCTGTACATCATGCGTACGCAGAGATTCAGCATACTCAAGAAACAAAATGTAACTGCTTGATAACAAATTGGTAATCATTTTTTTGAATTGTAAAACCGGACCGCCTTTATAATATGCCCATTAGTTTGAATTAAAGTATCTTTATTTTCCAAATAATTATTTTACATTATTTACTACTTTATTTCAGAGTCAATATTAAAACACTTCACTTTTGCCACAGGTATCTGTTATGTCAGCCGATCCGTTCCATGTCAAATAATCTTCATTATGTAATTACACTAATGGTTACTTTTAATTTAATGAAACTACACTGAAGATTTATGCTCAGTCAAATAAAAACCTATTCACAGGCTACGTCAATCAAACAATTTTCTAGACCTTCGATAGTTAGAAAACTTAACAACTTACATTAGTCTATTTCTAAACCCGTCGGATTCGTATAAACATTATAAAGTTCAAACGCGTACGTGAGTTACAACTTGTACCGGGTCTCTGTGAGGCGTTTGTAAAACACGTACACGGGCTGAGATTAACACGTGACTTGCGGGAGTAAAATAAAATTTGCGACGGTTGATCCAAAAATGTTGTTTTATAGTGTTGACCAGTAGCGTAGCGAGTGGGGGGGGGGGGCGGGTGGAAAAAATTGGCAAAATGGGGACGAAAAGGGCGGAAAATCATGTTAAATCAGCCGTTTTTTGACCTGGTTTCTTTGAAATAGGGACCGTTATGGGGATCTATGGGGATCTTGCCCCCTTGGAGTGGCTGGGCTGGGACCCGTAGAAATGGTTGACAAAAACATTTCTGAAACCATTTTGTGTAACAAATTGAGTTAATTCAGTCATTGAAACTACTTCAAGCGAAAGGCCCACCAACTGGCAATTTATAATGCTATAATAGCCCCAACTTGACATTTTTAGAGGGGAAGATGTGTCCCTGCTGCCTGTAGGTTTTTTAAAAAGATTTAACATTGAGTGACCATTCATTTCTGGTTTTTTTTTAAATATTTGTATTTGTATTTTATTTTATTTATTTCGGGTGGGGGGGGGGGGGGGGGGGGGGCGGTAGGAGGGAGGTACAATTTACCATCCTTTCATATACCCAATTTCTCTCAAAAATCACCAAATGTTGCCAAATTAATTTTAACAATTTAACAAACTGATCACATGCGATACTCTCCCGATGTGGTTGACAAATATTAAACAACTCCCCTCCCAATACACGATTCATTGAATTCAAGTCCATTTCCACGTGTTTGGTTTGCAGTCAAATTGACCTCAGTTCGTCTCACTATCTCTCTCAGAATAGCGCTATTGATTCGATGGACAATGTCTATCACAAAACAAAGTATGAACTGGAATGTTTAGGCAGTTGCAAAGGGAGCAGTAGAAAGTGTAGGCCTACATTGTTGTGTGATGTGCTGCTGTGCATTAATTTTATAGTAGTTTCGAAAAGAACGCGAAATGTTTGTTTATCAAATTTGACGGGCAAGTACGGTAGCAGAATTATGCACTTTCGCCAAATGTCTCCATGTAAGTTTATATTTGTTCGTGGCGACCTTATTGCTTTTCTTGCATTGCAATCAATCTGGAACTTGAACTATGAACTATGAACATTAAAAACTTACTCATTCTTCTCGAATTCGAGATGTAGCGCTGCAATTGCCTTTTTTACATCCATGTTTCTAATTCAGTTCTACCACCGACGATGCTCTTATAGCCAATACGCGTGTGTGAAGTAAAAGCCGCACACGCACAAGTCAAGATCACCGGGAAAATCTAGGGTCGCATCCGGTGTGGCTTGCCCATCGCTTGCCGTGTGTAATCTCGTGTTTATTTACTGATCTCTTGGTCCAACACAAAACGTCAATAGATTTGCAGCATTTATAGTGAATCATAAAAGAAAAATATTGTCGTGCTTTTATTGCATTAGTAATAATATTAGATCACAACAACATGCATAGAATACAAAACTTTAAAAAGTGAGAGTAAATAACAGAAAAGGAAATAACTTTCTTGAATTAAAACTAACAAAATAACACAAGCCTAAGTGAACATGGAGGCAATGAACAGAAGTGGGTAAAATTTAAAAAAAAACCTTGTTGAATCTGGGTCTGAATTGAAAAATGCAACAACACAAATAAGGAAAAGATAATGTAAAAACAAACTAAGCTGATATGGATCTGGATGTAACTATATTCGAAGATTCCAAGGTTTTTTAATAAACAAACTAAATGTATTCATGATATTGTTACCTGAGGCATAAACATGATAAAGGCCTACATTATTATAAATGCTTAAAACATTACTACAAATTCATTCAACAATTAAAATATTATTCTCATATATTTTAATAAGTAAATGTAGGCCTATACAACCACTTTACAAATAACATGCAACAAATTTGGTGAAAGGAAAAACTTATTAATAAAACATTGAGACTGCAATGCAAGCAGCATGAGCAGTGGTCAGCTGCTTATGCCTCTACCTATTAGTACAAATGGAATGGTCCTGTGCCCCATCAAAATGAACCATTTCTGAATGAACTCTGCAGGGGGAATTTGACGCCATCGTCAGTCAGGTCAGAGCAATGGTCATATCTGTTTTGGACCAAAAATCAGTGGCTAGGAGACTCGGATCAAATTACAACGGCTAATAGCTCTCCGGGGAAGAAATGTTTGACTTTTTTACATCAAAATATGGAAACAACATATAATTATCTCGCTATATACAACAAATTAGGAAAATATACTTTTTGGTGCTGGGCAATAGAAATGTAGTACCTCATTCATAGCAAAAATAAGTGTAAAATCGCAAATGTTTGAGCGCTATGCACACATTTTGTTTGTCGGAATAATCTTGTCGGTTCACTTTCGTTCCTTGCCCCCCACCCCAGCCCCCATATGAAAACATATATAGCTACACCACTGACTGAGTAATAGTTAAACAAGAAATCAAGTAATTTGAGGGATCTCTTAACAAAAGAGAATAGCTGAGAATCAAAATGTAATAGGCCTAAAGGCCTTCAATAGACATGGTAACAATTTGTTTACTATGACTATACTTATAAAATTACACTGTGTTGCTTGTCTGTAATTAATACATTTAGATCAACTTCTTGACTTGATCATGGTATCGAGTTGAATTTCACCTTATTTCTATACTCTTGCCAAGTGCACATTTTGCACCTTTTGAAATAAGTTACCTTAAGAGTAAGACCACTGACGCATAGGCATATTATACCTCACAGGCCTTGTAAAGGGTTCAACAAAAGAAAGTATACACTTTGTTTATGTCATTTTTAGTAACATTCAATTTTTGTTTTGACCAAACAGGCTAAATAGGCATTTAGATGAATCTTTTAGGCATAATTTGATACCAAATGTGCCCCCTAATAACAAAGATAAACCATGATTAGCACCATTTAAAGAAAATTAGTCACTTTTCAAAAGTCACATTTTCAATACACTACGCGGGAAGAAAAGACCACATGTTACCTGTCCATAATCAAATAGCCCGCTCACTCAGGCACAGCCCAACGCATCCCCACTGTGTGATCAATATCCATTTCATTCCCGGCCATTCAAAGTGCCACGCACAGCATTTTCTCGCGGCTTGCGTGCGTTGAAAAGGTGACTTTTGAAAAGTGACCGATTTTCTTTAAATGGTGCTAATCATGGTTTATCATTGTTGTTAGGGAGCAAAATTGGTATCAAATGATGCTTAAAAGATTCATCTAAATGCCTACCTAGCCTGTTTGGTCAAAACAAAAATTGAATGTTACTCAAAATGACATAAACAAAGTGTATGCTTTCTTTTGTTGAACCCTTTATTAGGGTATGGCATTGCATTGCATATAATAATGGTAATGGTAGACCTGTTACTCTGTGGAGTCAATTCAATTTAGACCGATTGAAAGATGATGAACTTCATCATTTACTATTAAAAGTAAGTACAATAATATGTAAATGCAAAATATATTTACATATTGTTGTCATGTTGTGGTGTGAATATATTAAAAACAGGTTTCTACTATAGTATAGTAATATTACCGACATGACCGATGTTAGGCCTACATGTATATTAGTAGGAGCAGGCCTCACATTTAGGAGTTGACCCCTGAGACCTCCGAACATACTCTTAAATTTACATTTTTATAACAGACACATATCTTATCTACAAGAATAAAGTGTCCTGCTCTAAAGATTCTCTTGCGAAATTATGCTATGGCGATAATCATATTCCCCATGTTTTCACATAGCAGAAATGAAGTAATAGAACCGCTCCTCTCGTATGGGTTTGAGTAGTATATTGACCATAACACTAAAAGGAAATCTAAAACCTACATAAAATCATGTAATGAATTTAAAGAGAGAACTGCTTTACAAATTACATTAGCTTTTTCCATATTGATGTCAGTGATATCGGTCCAATTTTTTTTACCCTTTTCTGACTTTTTCTAATGTTCTATATATATTAGCTATGTTACCTGAAACATCATAACTATAAATAATATCTCAACTTGTGAAGCAGTTCTACCTCATAGGTATAATGTATAGTTATACACACGTTATCATTTATTTCAAATTTGTATGGCGATAATATTACCCCTACCCCTAACACACGAGTAGTTTTATGTTATTTTGTCTACATGCGAATAGGCCTATATAAGGAAATACAGGTATTGCCAATAACATAAATTCGCAAGAGAATCATAAGAGCAGGACAATTTATTCTTGAAGACAAGATATGAATCTACCATAAAATTATTCCTTTTGGAGTATGTTCGCAGGTCAGGGGTCCAACCATTTTATTTAAAGCCAAATTTAGAGCTCTGGGTTCCTACTATATATACATGTACATGTATGCAGAAGTTGTTAGGGAGAAGGAGAGATATTTTAAAACTAAGAATAATAGTCATGTAAATTGAAAACAAAGTTATTGGTTAAATGAGAAACAATAGGCTACCGGAAAATCTAAGGTTGCAATAGACTTAATAATAATAGAATGTGTTGTGTTACAGTTGTAAGCTATTATACACAGACCATATAGTTGGCTTTTAATGGTGTCTCTTAACACAATTAAAATTGTATTTTAGGTATGAAACTATTATATTTTATCAAAAGTCTTATAAATAATATATAAGACATGATTCCATTGGAATCTGTGCTCTACAACTCATTGTTTTATCCATTTAAAATCATGGTACTGGTGTACTAAAACTATAACAGTCAATTAAGAAAATAGCGCCCTCTGTTGGTAGACTTGGGACATTCCCCTTTCAATTACACAGGGATTTCAGTCAAACTTTGGGATGGAACTACTCATTAACGTGCACTCTGCGAACGTGGGATAAGGTGAATTTGTCTTTAGGGATGTAGTTGCCATCTTTTGGTACTAATTTCATGTTCTGCCCAGAGATGGACAACAAGAGTGAAAGATACAGAGCATCCTTCTATAGCCTCATACAAGCAATTGAATATTATGTAATTTGCTAAGCATTAAACACATCATTTTTGGTCTTCAAGACACCAATGTCGTACACTAATTATTGATCAATAATTATTTCAATGATTTCGATTATCACTTCTACATGGCAAGGCTCTTTTTTTTAAAGGAGAAACAAATGCTGTTTTAGTATTATGTAAATAACATTGTATTTTTTCTCAAAAAGAGCATTGTCGCCCTCTAGAGTTTACCGTTAGAAATGCTACGTTCATCTGTTCACGTTGTATGGGCTGTTTTCACAATTTTGTTCTGAGACGATTATGGTATGTTTGTATAACTCTGCCCTCTAGAAATTGTCTGACAACCCCATTAAAGGGGCATTAAGAGATGTGGTGGAGGCAGCGCCCTCAATTACATAAATATATAAGAATAACTGGGATTTGTATATTTTTACAATTGTGTTACATGAACTTACACCTATAAGGATTAAGAAAAAACAGCCCTCTTTGTACAACAAAACGTCGATTCAAATTCCAATATATTTAAAACATTGTTTTACTCAAGTTTTGCAGGTTTTTATTTTATTTTTAGAAACAACAATAATGGCAATGTTTAATGTTCATCTTGAATTCTGAAGGAAATTAACTAAAATTTAAAAAAAATCAACATGACATTGTGTCCCTTTAAAGTCTGTCATACATGTATGTCTAGCCTATATTCGCAGTATCAAACTTGACTGGCGAAATATGTTTTTATTGTAAAACACGCTCAGATATTTATGTTCACAATTGAAAGATCACGAACATGTTCAGGTTCAGATAAAATATGTTAACTATAGAAAAGTATTTCCATGATACGAAATTATAATGAATTGGATAACCAATAAATATTTTAAAATAAATTAATACATTAATTAATATATAATAATTAAATGGACTTTCATTTTTGTGCAATACCCAAAGCCATTGTTTTCAGAACATTTTCAGTTGGAGGTTCCCATGTTAAAATACATTTGGTAAATATCCTGAGGACATATTATTTTGGATATGCTGCGTCAACGTTTTTTACTTTCCCACTTTGCACGATGAAATTTGACAGAGATTTGTTAATTTCCTGTATTCTATAGAATGATTCAAAATCATTAAAAAGTGTAGAAAAATGTTGTTTTGAAATCACTGCAGCTTTAACACGAGCTTGTCGATTTGACATTGAGGCATATTGTGGTGTACGTGTCTATGCTTGATCCGTGACCTCACTTGTTATTACACCGATCTGTGATTCTGTTGGTACATTGTACAATTGTATCATGTACTCTAACTATATACACAATACCAATATTTTAGTGACACATTCATTCCAAAATACACGATGGGTATGTTGCAGTGTTTTTCAGTGTTTGTTGTCAGCATTCTCTATTTCATCGCAAGTATCAGCGCTCAAACACCGAGGCCATGTTTCACATCGAAGGTTTTTACAATATATTTCAGCAAGTAGACGATACTTTAAAATATTCAACAGTGTTCTTTGAAATAGTCGTAGCCACATTTTATTAAAAGCGAATATCATGATTTGGTCAGAATAGTACAGGGTGAGTCAAAAAAACTGCAAGAGTGGAAAGAAGCCATCTTGTTTTAAAAACTAAGTTGCGTTATAAGAATACCTTATTTGTTACTAAATTTGTGTGAAAAAAATGAAGTCAATATTATTTTCCGTTTGCCTTTGGTGAACCTTTTTACCAGTGAAACCATTTCACACGTTTGTCCACGAGATACCCAAAATATGCATCTGATCGCAAAATGTGTCTCTAATTCAAATTTGGAAACTTGAGTACATTTGTGATGTTATTGAATCTGAGACTAATATACCTAAAGAGATAAGAAGCGCCCATTGATACCTGCCATGTGCAGCGATCCATGGTCCGATGCGACATTGTTATAGTTGATGGCCCATCGATTATCATCATTCAGTTTAATCTGTATCACGAACTCATCCTCTGAGTAGCAGCGTGCTATTTTTAATCCAGTGTTATCCACACGTGCATTACACTTTTCTTAATTTCCTTTCCTGAACGCACTTTAGTATGGGATGGTGACCGACTCACAAACCTTGATTTATTTCTGAAATAATAATTAATATGCATTTATATCGCTAAAATTATGGCATTTCTGAAGAGATATGCCAATTAAAACTGATACTAGTCTCAGAATTGGGTACATTCTTGAACATAAACAATGTATTGTGATAACCAAATATCATAGTTTGTATTTAGATTCAGTATGAATTAAACTAAAAAAGTGATGTTTTGAAGAACTTGTTTATGAATTAAAGTATAACATTTGTTTCTCAATTCATGTTAAATATAAACACATTACCTAGATCTAAATTTAGATCCTCGGTTTACCCCAATCATGAAGCTAGCATACCCCATCTCTGATTGCCCCCAATCCAGTGTCCATCGAGTGAGCGGAGCGAGCATCCTCGGTTTACCCCAATCATGAAGCTAGCATACCCCATCTCTGATTGCCCCCAATCCAGTGTCCATCGAGTGAGCGGAGCGAGCGAGGGATCTAATAAATAGGACATATTTTTTTATTGGGCCCCATTGGGATCTTATAGAAGTGTGTTGATACTATTTTAAAATTCTATAAGTCATGGAACAAAAGTGACATAGTTTTTATGTGATTTGTTTATTAACAACAACGAAGAAAAGTTTGACTACCGTTCAAAATTACTAGTAAAATCATTCGCATGTAATGTAATTGCATTACAACAACAACATAATTTATACATCACAAAATAATTAAAATATCAACAGCATTATCAACAATGTAATTAATAAAGGATCCCGTTATTTCTTTATTAGGTCTGAGAAACAAGGTTTTTTTCTCACTAGCCACCAATATGGCATGTCAATTAGTTCTTATCTACATTGCCTGTGGGCGTCTGTGGGAGGTTGCATGCATGGTATTGTAGATCTGAGTACAACCACTGCAGGGTACACTGAAAATCTTGACCATATGAGTATTCAATGTACATAACAACTTGATTTGCAGATAGCAGCATGGATCTTGGTCTATCATATCTTATGGGCCAGAAAGTTGGCCCATAAGATCCTATTTTAATACATCCCAGTGACAGGACCAACAACTCTTAAATGGATAAATGTAAGGCTGGTCACTGGGCTGGTGGTCAGGAGGATGTATTCTATACATCTACACACATTACCATGAACTTTGTTATCATAATATCTTGTGTATATGCCCAAAAATGCACCCAATAGGTTTTAATTGTCATATCTCTTCTGAAATGCCAAAAATATAGCGATATAAATGTATATTCATTTTAGAAATCTATCACGTTCTGTATGTCGGTAGCCATCCCATGCTAAAGTGCGTTCAGGTTATTTAAAAAGTGTAATGAACGTGTGGTCAGGCCCCCGACACTCTATTGTTCGAATCACCGAAAGTATCGACATTCATGAATATACAATGAATAATCATATCAATGAATATACGTCATTTGTGAAGTCGAAAATGAAAAGTACCAGACCATAGTGGACACGAACGGCCGTAATCTTTGAATCTCCGTTGATTTCAATGTTATGTCGGAGTGTTTTACCTAATTTCATACTGACACGACCTGAGTGATAATCAAACGGTCCCCGAACGATGCCCTGGCGCTGTTGAAGTCAGAAATATCATCGTTCCCTACAGTCCGAGCGTTCCCACATCGAATTTCACCTAGAATATTCGTCACATACGAACCTATGTCCGCCATCGTCTGAATATCGAAAAGGCCCTCTGGAGAGTCAAGGGGACACCATTTTTTTTCTACGCATGCGTCCGATCGCTTTGGATTTGTCCACCAACATTTTGGGCAAATTCCTAATGAGTATGTGCTGCATGGCAAGTGACACAACTTCTTGTAATGCGCTAATCAACCGTAGATCTAACCCCCGGGCTCCGGCCAGTTTGGGGTGGAAAAGCTCAATCAGGAAAAGTTCACGGAAAAGGTTCAGGCGCGTGTCATTCTTTGACGGTTCAATGGTATATCACAGATAGGCAAAGTGGGTATATCCAGTGACAGTTGTATATCCCTTGGTATATAATATTTAATTTTGACTAAAGCAGCCGACAATGCATTGATTGATTGATGATAACATCCAGAAGTGGTTTGATGTGATAATAATGCCGCCGTGAGGAGCCGTGTAGCGAGTGACCAATAACGCCGCAATGCGGACCACTGGCGCGGCGGGCCGGAACATCCAACATGCGCAAATCAGTGGCGTAGCCAGCTTTAAACAGGGCCATAGGGAGGGGGTGGACTTATCAGACAGTAAAAAGTCCGAGTTGTACCGACGAAAGGCATGATGTACAGTAAATAAAACTATACGGTAGTGCCCACATGTTGTGGCGAATATACACTTGCAACAGAGTGACGGTGGAATCCGGGGGCCGACTATACGACCGTAAACTGACCGTAACAGAGCGACAGTAGAATCCGGTGTTTCATTTTTTTAAAGTTGAGTGTATTGTTAATATAGTCCTGGTTCTGAGCACTTCTCTAGCCCGCCCCGGCCTGTGGGCCTCTTAAAATGAGACGCCGTGCACTTTGCGCCGTGCATATGCTATAACCATCTAATGATTGGAAGCGTAGCAGCATAAAGTATTATGAGAAAATGTGTACATATCTCCTAAGATAAAACATCACTTGTTGCTGATTTTTTGTTCCACGCATTGGCCAAGTGGCGCCGGAGTCTACCATCGGACCGGGCTTTCAGTTGACGTACGCATAGGAGCATCGTCGAAGCGAGAATGTCCCCTGTAACCTTTTTCAAGATCTTTGGCACTGAAATTAAAATGTTGGTTCATTTTAGAGGGAATCCACTTTACTCATGCGTGCCCGTAACAAAAGGTTTTCGCTCCCATATTATTCGTTGTTCAGATCAAGTCAATGTACGACCTTCAACAAGCCAACCCTTTTTAAATTCTGAACCAACTCTAGCTCTCCATTGGCCGATACGTGGATTACCTCTAATCACCCTTCAAAGGTACAAGACTTGATCGCGTCTATCAATAGTTGTCTGTCTTTCCACATATATTTCGACATGAATATTGCGTCTCCCAATTCGTTTATTAAAGCTAGCTAAATTTGGTACAAGAACTAACTTTCCTGAAATGAAGTTGTACCAAAGATTTTCTAGAAATTCATCGGTTGTACAGATTTAAAAAAAAAATGGTAATCATGGTATAGATTTAACATTGGTAACGGTCTCATTTCTCATGTTGTACGATTGGCTATGGCCTGTTTTGGAAATGTGTTTGCTTCGTGTATCCAAATAGCTTACAGTTGTATATTAGCCTAGCTATAACAAGCTATAAAAATGACATCTCTGAATGTATAAACAAAGTGTGCAAAGGAGAAATGGTTGGGCACACTAGTGAAATGGTTTTACAACAAGTGTTGCTATCATTATCAAAGTGAACTCAACTTCAATCACTTATTTATCGAGCAATAATATATTGTTTACGCATTTCAATTGTTTCGATTATAAAGTTAAATAAATCCAGAGATAAATGATAGATAGAAAAATAGATTAAAAAAAGAATAGAAAAAAACTATAAAAGCATTGGCGGCCTTTATAAATTATAAAAATTGACATAAAAATGATGTTACATACATCCACAATCCACAAAGTTGTAAAAAAATTAAAAAAATTAAAAACAACGACGAATACACGGAGATTCGAACCCGTGATTGCCGATTGCAAACGATATGGCCAACGTATGCACGCTACAGAGATCGACGAGTGTAACTGTGACAGTTTTATTATTTAACCATTGATTCTTTTATTTATAACGAACGGATTTTTATCGTGCCATTTTTAACATTTTATACCATATTTATATGTTACTCTCGCACAAAATGTGTTTGTAATGTGATTATACACCTTATTTTGGAAAGAACGGTAGAAACGTTGACATTTTCGAACACAAAAATGGCGTCATTTATACAGTCCACAATCATTGCTGACTGAACCAGGCGCCTGACACTGTATTGTTCGAATCGCCGAAAGCATAGACGGTCATGAATATACAATGAATAATCATATCAATGAATATACGTCATTTGTGAAAAAAAGTCGAAAATGAAAAGTACCAGACCATAGTGGACACGAACGGCCGTAATCTTTGAATCTCCGTTGATTTCAATGTTATGTCGGAGTGTTTTACCTAATTTCATACTGACACGACCTGAGTGATAATCAAACGGTCCCCGAACGATGCCCTGGCGCTGTTGAAGTCAGAAATATCATCGTTCCCTACAGTCCGAGCGTTCCCACATCGAATTTCACCTAGAATATTCGTCACACGAACATGTCCGCCATCGTCTGAATATCGAAAAGGCCCTCTGGAGAGTCAAGGGGACAACATTTTTTTCTACGCATGCGTCCGATCGCTTTGGATTTGTCCACTAAAATTTTGGACAAATGCCTAATGAGTATGTGCTGCATGGCAAGTGACACAACTTCTTGTAATGCGCTAATCAACCGTAGATCTAACCCCCGGGCTCCGGCCAGTTTGGGGTGGAAAAGCCCAATCAGGAAAAGTTCACGGAAAAGATTCAGGCGTTGACGGTTCAATGGTATATCACAGATAGGCAAAGTGGGTATATCCAGTGACAGTTGTATATCCCTTGGTATATAATATTTAATTTTGACTAAGCAGCCGACAATGCATTGATTGATGATAACATCCAGAAGTGGTTTGATGTGATAATAATGCCGCCATGAGGATCGAGCCGTGTAGCGAGGGGCCACGCCGAACTATGATCGAGAGTGACCAATAACGCGCCGCAATGCGGACCACTGGCGCGCGGCGGGCCGGCACATCCAACATGCGCGAATCAGTGGCGTAGCCAGCTTTAAACAGGGCCATAGGGAGGGGGGAGGGGGGAGGGGGTGGACTTATCAGAGACAGTAAAAAGTCCGAGTTGTATACCGACGAAAGGCATGATGTACAGTCAATAAAACTATACGGTAGTGCCCACATGTTGTGGCGAATATAGGGCCTACACTTACTTGCAACAGAGTGACGGTGGAATCCGGGGGCCGACTATACGACCGTAACAGAGCGACAGTAGAATCCGGTGTTTAATTTTTTTTTAATTGAGTGTATTGTTAATAAGTCCCGGTTCTGAGCACTTCTCTAGCCCGCCCGGCCTGTGGGCCTAAATGAGACACCGCGCACTTTGCGCCGTGCATATGCTATAACCATCTAATGATTGGAAGCGTAGCAGCATAAAGTGTTATGAGAAAATGTGTACATATCTCCTAAGATTCTGGAGATTCGGAGTCTACCATCGGACCGGGCTTTCAGTTGACCTACGCATAGGAGCATCGTCGAAGCGAGAATGTCCCCTGTAACCTTTTTCAAGATCTTTGGCACTGAAATTAAAATTTTGGTTCATTATAGAGGGAATCCACTTTACTCATACGTGCCCGTAATCACCCTTCAAAGGTACAAGACTTGATCGCGTCTATCAATAGTTGTCTGATTGCCTTTCCACATATATTTCGACATGAATATTGCGTCTCCCAATTCGTTTATTAAAGCTAGCTAAATTTGGTGCAAGAACTAACTTTCTTGAAATGAAGTTGTACCAAAGATTTTCTAAAAATTCATCGGTTGTACAGATTTAAAAAAATGGTAATCATGGTAGATTTAACATTGGTATAAACGGTCTCCTTTCTCATGTTGTACGATTGGCTATGTTGTACAAATAGCTTACAGTTGTATATTAGCCTAGCTATAACAAGCTATAAAAATGACATCTCTGAATGTATTTTAAACAAAGTGTGCAAAGGAGAAATGGTTGAGCACACTGGTAAAATGGTTTTACAACAAGTGTTGCTATCATTATCAAAGTGAACTCAACTTCAATCACTTATTTATCGAGCAATAATATATTGTTTTACGCATTTTAATTTGTTTAGATTATAAAGTTAAATAAATCCAGAGATAAATGATAGATAGAAAAATAGATTAAAAAAAGAATAGAAAAAAACTATAAAAGCATTGGCGGCCTTTATAAATTATAAAAATTGACATAAAAATGATGTTACATACATCCACAATCAAGTTTAATTTTTTTTTTTTTAAACAAAAAAATAGAAAACAACAACGAATACACGGAGATTCGAACCCGTGATTGCCGATTGCAAACGATATGGCCAACGTATGCACGCCACAGAGATCGACGAGTGTAATTGTGTCAGTTTTATTATTTAACCATTGATTCTTTTATTTATAACGAACGGATTTTTATCGTGCCATTTTGGACATTTTAAACCATATTTATATGTTACTCTCGCACAAAATGTGTTTGTAATGTGATTATACTCCTTATTTTGGAAAGAATGGTAAAAACGTTGACATTTCGAACACAATAAATGGCATCTTGTATACTGTTTATACGGTCGCTCGACTGAACGTTGTGTGACCTGTTGCATTGCATTATTCATGTTACGATCTGTTTATGTATGCTTTTGTTATACTTCTCAATCGCTCATCGCCAACTCTGTACAAGAAACTTCATGCGCTGTCCCAACGCTGTCGTTAGAGAACAATAGAAAAGTCCCCTCGACTCTTCGAGGCGACCTTTGACTGGGTTCACGGGGTTAATCATATTAATGAGCAAATATGCAAATGAGCTAAGTGTCCCCTCCTATTATATATTCTCCTTGACTGAACGTTGTGTGACGTGTTGTATTGCATTATTCATGTTACGATCTGTTTATGTATGTCTTTGTATACATGTATATACTTCTCAATCGCTCATCGCCAACTCTGTACATGAAGCTTCATGCGCTGTCCCAATGCTGTCGTTAGAGAACAATAGAAAAGTCCCCTCGACTCTCCGAGGGGGGTTATCTGCGACCTTTGACTGGGTTCGCGGGGTTAATCATATTAATGAGCAAATATGCAAATGAGCTAAGTGTCCCCTCCTATTATATATACTCCTTGGTGTGGTTAATACTGGATTTAAATAGCGCGCTTACTCAAATAATGAGGTCGTGCTACAAATTAAACTGAATGATGATAATCGATTGGCGATTGACTAAACAATATCCGCATCGGACCTTGAATGTGTACAGCGATGAATAGCAGTAATACCATGCTTCTTATCTCTTTAGGTCACATTTTTTAACCTGGGCTACATTTGTGTTACATTGGTCATTTTCATGAAATATATTCTACCAAAACCGAAAAATGATGTATATCAAAATGTTTACATCTAAAGGGTATGAAACCATATATGGATGGAAAGCTCACACTATAAGGATTGTAAATTTGGAAACTAGAAATCAAATATACAAGGTGACCTAAACATTATACAGGGTGTAACAATTAAAATATTATACAAAATGATGATTTACTTTTTGTCTTCCACAGTCTAATGCAGGACCTATATGAAGGCTATACATGTTTTTGTTGTATTAGAGTAACTAACCCATCCAGCGAATACAATATTAATTAGTCAGCTTATTAGGAAGTGTATATATACGGGGTGGTCAAAATACCCAATGTTAAATACTGAAAAACACCAATTTAAACAAGTTATGAAATGTATGATAATTCAGAACAAGTTTGACTGACTATCTTTAAGTTTAACCATCACTATGTGATTATAAAGCATTGTTTCAAACAGTAATTTAATATACAGGGTGTTTAAACTGCCATGTACAGTACATGAGTATTCTGTTGTCATCTCATCCACTACAGTTATTGATAACATAACTCAACCTGCAATAGTGGGCATTTTAAAGTATCATATGTGTTGCATATAAAGTAATGACAATTAATTACTTAGGATAGTAGTACCAGTTGTGGTCATAGGTCTTAAAGACATTCCTGAGGCAAAAAGAAACCATCTTGAGATAATAGTGTCCCCCATCCATTCATGCAAATAGGACAATAAGACTTAGTCAGTTGTTGATTAATGTGTGTGGTAGAGCATGACATTGTATTCAATGGAATCATTTACATACTTGGGACTTCTATAATACCACACCGCTACCATTTGTCTGTTTAGAACATTTTGAGTTTTAACAATTTTCCACCCATGTATTACATAGCAATCTCCTCCTCCTCCTCCACTCCCTCCTCCTCCACTCCCTCAACCACCCTGACTTATTATACTTAACGAGCTGTATTAATTACAGCAAAAGTGATAGATTTTCTCTCTCTTCAGATTATTAAAGGGTATTAAATTGTCTTTAAGATAAGCCCAAACACAAGTCAATTTGATTGAGGGTTATTCGAATACAATAGCCTAAAGACAAAAAACCGTCCAAAATGTAACAAAACCACCTTTTTGTGGTGCCGAGGTTACAAAACGTGACCTTTAGGTATATTAGTCTCAGATTGAATTTGATGCATCCTTTCTTGTTTACATGTGAGTTAGCATAATCAATTTACCATACCCATGTTATGAAAGCTTATAATGTTCTAAATTTTAATATTCCAATTTTTTTGTTGACGGGATCTTCAAATATGAAAATGCAATGTCTGCCATTTCAATTGAAAATCACTGTGCTCGTGGACAAACATGTAAATTTGGTTGTGCAGCAAAGAGGGTCACCAGAGACAAACGAAAAATGCGATCGTCTTCATTTTTTCACACAAAGATAGTATTAAATACGTCATTCTTGCAACGTTTAAAAAGTTTTAAAATTCATTTTGGTTTTGAAAACAAAATGGCTTCTTTCCACTATTGCAGGTTTTTTTTACTCAATGAACGAACCTAGCCCGAGAACAAAATCTAGAAAGTTGATAGAAATTTAAAGTGACATTGTTAGCAGCTACCAAAGGTCAAATATCATGTGGGTGTGAATTGGAAAATAATGCAATTAAGTGTTGAACTATGATTACTAGAAATATAATTTTGTGAATGGTTATCCAAAATCGTGATACGTCAATTCGTCTTGAAACATTGGGCACATTCAGCTTGAATTTTAAACATAGGATCTGCATGAACCAAAATAGGTAATTTTACCAAAACTTGATGGAGGGAAAATATTTCAGTCCATCCCAGGGAATGATAAACGTAGTGTTAATTGTTATGTAATGCCGCGACAGGGGTCGCGAAACACTACAACATGTTAGCTCCACCTATTTATATTGTCTCATATAAATGTCACCGCCGATTTCTCTGAGAACCAATGAGGATTGCTTAAACTTTCTTAAAGTGCAGTCACACCTAGCCAATTTGGCTCGCCGCTGCTATACCGTAGCACAAATTTGGTGATTTTCGGAGATCGGTACTAGTACGGTAGCGCAACGGTATCACATCGCTAGAACGGTAGTACATCGTTAGTACATCGGCAGGACTACGGTCAGGGATTCTGGCCGATTTGGCTTGTCCGAGCTATACCGGAGCATAAAGTTGGTGATTGTGTGGGATCGGTTCTAATACGGTAGCGCAACGGTATCACATCGGTAAGAACGGTATAGTACATGATGTACATCGTCAGGACATCGTCAGAACATCGGCGAAATAGCAACGGCAGGCGACGGAAAATTTTGAACATGCTCAAAAATGTCTGCCGTTGCGCTGCCGAAGCGAGCATCGGGAAAACAACGGCAGTACTCCGGTATGGCTTCGTTAAGTGTTGGTTGAGCACCGGTAGCGCTCCATAATGGATCGGCGGCTCTTCGGTGGGGACTGGGGTCATAGTAACAAAGGGTGTGCCACTCAACTTGCCGATCTGAAGTTACTTTTGTTTAACCAGTGACGTCACTGGTGAATGTCCCAATGTTGGTGGCGCTGTTTTTGTCGGTTGCTTTAGGTATTAGACTGAATTGAAGTTTACACGGAATTGTTGGAAAAATTCCCCAAAAATGGTGCGGGTTTGAAAGTTATGATAAAACGTACGTGTTGTACTGGTTTTTACAAGTCTGAAATATATGATACTTCACGTTTCATTTTTTTTATTTAGGTATTTGAATTCATTCTCTCACTTTACACCATACCGTCATTGTTAGTGTCCTACGGACTTGCTACAAGTCTATGTTCTGACGATGTCCTGACGATGTACTACCGTTCTCAGCGATGTGAAACCGTAGTATTACCGTACTACTACATCGGTATTGCTACGGCCAAAAACACAAAATGATAATGAAATGAACAATATTTCTAATTAGGTTTTTAAAATTGTGCATTTTTGTTACAGTCTGTATATGAGCAAATGCCACTTACTTATGCCAAATCATTGAAAAACATGAAACAATGGTATTAATTATAGGTCAATAAATGCGTATGTGTTGTTTCGAGAGAAATTAGACATATAAATGCACGCGCGCTGATGGTGATGTGAGAATAATGGCACGACCCCGCAGGGTGAGTGCTTTTGTGAACATATCAACATTTGCGCAACATACTCATGTATTGAACTAATTCATACACGACATATACAAATCAAAATTCACAATTTGAGCATAATTTTGATCTATGTAAAAAAGAAATAAAACATGTTAACAAGTTTGCTAGGACCTGCAGTAAACATGGTAAAACTCGGCGAACCTGCGATTCCTGAACAACGAATCAAAACAAATCGCTTGGCGCGTGCATTAAACGGCGCACACGCGGAGTGCATTAGACACAGCGAGGTTACATTTAGATTAGACACTTTCAATGCACTCCGCGTATTTTAGTTTCTTGCTTTCTGATTGGTTCAACACTACTAATAAGAGTGTATGAATTATGTAATATCGTCATTGAATTGAAAAATTGTATTTCTTGTATGTTTTTATTTTTTGTTGTTCTTTTCTTCTTTTTTCGGGGGGGGGGGGGGTGGGGTACCTGAGTTATGCTAAGGTCGCTTTGTGATTAAATCGCTTCTATGACGAGTTTTACGTCATATAAAAAACCCCGATACATCGATCGAGAGATCGCTTGACCATGTTGACTGGAAACGACCAGTCGCGGCCAGTTGACTTCATTTCAACTCGAACGATTGGTCGCTCATGACGTAATGAACACCATACTTTTTCAACCAATGGGGGAGGTTATTTTGCTTCGAAATTAGAATAACCAATCAGCAGCAATTATCCCGGTTTGTTGTCGTCTGCGTGACTCGGGAATTCACAATTTGAGCATAATTTTGATCTATGTAAAAAAGAAATAAAACATGTTAACAAGTTTGCTAGGACCTGCAGTAAACATGGTAAAACTCGGCGAACCTGCGATTCCTGAACAACGAATCAAAACAAATCGTTTGGCGCGTGCATTAAACGGCGCACACGCGGAGTGCATTAGACACAGCGAGGTTACATTTAGATTAGACACTTTCAATGCACTCCGCGTATTTTAGTTTCTTGCTTTCTGATTGGTTCGACACTACTAATAAGAGTGTATGAATTATGTAATATCGTCATTGAATTGAAAAATTGTATTTCTTGTATGTTTTTATTTGTTGTTGTTCTTTTCATCTTTTTTTCGGGGGGGGGGGGTACCTGAGTTATGCTAAGGTCGCTTTGTGATTAAATCGCTTCTATGACGAGTTTTACGTCATATAAAAAACCCCGATACATCGATCAAGAGATCGCTTGACTGGAAACGACCAGTCGCGGCCAGTTGACTTCATTTCAACTCGAACGATCGGTCGCTAATGACGTAATGAACACCATACTTTTTCAACCAATGGGGGAGGTTATTTTGCTTCGAAATTAGAATAACCAATCAGCAGCAATTATCCCGGTTTGTTGTCGTCTGCGTGACTCGGGAATACCTGCGACTACCGGCGATTTAGTATTTTGAGTTAGCGAGTACTACGCGACCTGTTGCGACCAGCGACCGGCTAGTATGATTCGAGCATTACACACCAAACAATGATATTATTAGAAAGGGAATTTTGGCATTCTGATTTATGAGTTTAATAATTATCTCCATATACCTTTCATTCAGTGTTTACCTACCTTTATTTCTTTCCATTTGCAGAAAAGATCACCTTCCCAAACCAGTAGATTACAGCTCTCTCATAGATCTCTTTCAAAGTATGCAGGCTTGCCTGGAACGCTTACCACGACTTTTATCCAGATCCGCATCAAGACGTCATCTGTGGCGTAGCTAGGTTACTCATATTTGAGGGGCGAGAAATGAAATTGAACCGACAAGATTTTTGTGAGTCAAGAAAGCTCAACCGACACGACGTCAATATTGGGGGGGGGGGGGCGGTCGCCCCCCTCGCCCCCCTCTGGCTACGCCACTGGACGTCATCGTCGCAAGGAGACAAGACAAGAAGATGCTGATGTATACAGCAAGGAGAAGAAGATATTGCTGAGTGGTTTGCAAGTATTTCAGGAAGCATTTTAGGTATGTGTTAGGCCAATATAGATACATTATTACTAGTGTTTGGGTGTAAACCATTTTTAGTTTCATACTTTAGATTATTATCTACAGAGCTACATTTTTGTGAAAATCCCAAAACAATTGGATGATTATTACCAGAGAAATTAACATTTGAAGTGTTTGCAAGACAAAACAAATTCTTGTTTTTGTTTAGCAATTCTTTAATTAATATTTCTGATTTTTGGATGATTTTGCTTGATTACCTCTTATATGAAGACTTTGAGTGTAAAATTGTAATCCACCACTTCTCATTGGCTATTAAGTATAAAGCAATTACGTCAGGATAACATTTAAACACAAACAAGCAAAGCACTTCAAATTAAAAATGGTAACAGTTAACATGATCGATGTCAATTGGCATAAGCTGGTAAACTCACATACATATCAATAAGTGCACAAGATGTTTTGTATGGTTCTTAAGGTGAAACTTTATTAGGACTATCAGATAGAAGTGCTTACAGTAATATTTTTCTATAATGCTCACAGTACATGTCCATTATCCATTATTGTTCAAATCAATTGCATCCGTAATTGCATTCTAAATCAAACCAAATTAGAAGTCCCAATCTTGCAAGGTCAACATAACCTGTGACCTATTTTTGGTTAAATTGTGCATTATTAGAATCCTTTGAATTATTATCAGACTTTTTTTGTTAGATAATGCACAACATATGGAGATAACAGGTCATGTTGATTTTGCTTTGACTTTATTCTTTGTCTTTCTAGAAGCATGACAGAAACATTTATCTATTATATTAATTGATGGTTTGAATACACATAGATAGAGGGAACTGCCTTCCTTCCTTCCTTACTCATCCCTTAACTGAACTTTCTACAAACATATTAGAAACATTGATCGGTTGATTGATTGTTTTTTTAAAAATGAACACATCAATAGGGTACTTGCATTCATAATTATCTATGAATGAATTATACATATCTCTGGAGGCCAAATCTGTGTTTCGACTATAGATAATGTGACCTGTGACGTTATGCCCAGCGCTATGCATGCCTACAGGGAATGTGCTTTGTAAATTAAATTCACACTTGATTAATCATTACTTACGTTGTAGAATAGTGCAGTAGTCATGGTCTGCATCCCTAGCACAATGAGAGACCAGGTCCTAAATCTGGTTGCCCGGCAGTATGCGTACGCACCATAAAGGCAGGTGCTTTTAAAATTGGCGCTTAGTGATGAGTGTTTTGCTTTTGAATAGTACGGTATGCACTAATCAATTTGTAAACACTTCTGTTGTAAACAACGGTCACATCATCTATAGATTTAGGCCCATATCACTATAAAATTAACTAGTATAAATATATTATTACTATCGTTACCAATGACTAATTGCCATTTATTATTAACCTCTCCATCATTGTTGATTATTATGCTTTATTAATGATTGCATGTATACAATAAACCATCATTTTACTTTGATACGATTTTAATCATGTTGTGAGTACAGTAAAATGTGAAATATTTGTGTATTCCATAAAAGATTACTATCACATTTAAAGTGAAGTATACAGGTGTCCCAGAATTATTTATACCGTGTTTGAAAAAATATTAAAAATACCTGCAGTATAATGGGGAACATGTGTCCTACTAACTCTGTTAATTTCATCAAGACATCTTTATCCGTTCCGATATAGCATACATTATTGAAAATCAATGAAAACCCGTTTTTCACTTTCAGAGTGTTTCGTTTCATAAAACTCCCACCATACTTCAAAACGCTGCTTAAGAAAGTATGGTATGAATCACTCAAGTTTAAAAATTCACTCGTAACAGCATTCAAATATTGCTTTATCACAAACAGTGTTGATATCTATTCACTTTGTGGTGGAAATTTAAAAAGGACACAGCAAAGTACCTGCATATCATTTTAATTGAGCTTTGTGCCGAACAAAATTCTCAGGAAAGCTAAATATATGTAGACCTTAAAAAGGAACACAAGCACTTTGACCAAAAGCAATGGTTTGGATAGCTAAATGAATGCACCTCTCCCAGTATAAATCATTCAGGGACACCCTTTATGCTGATAGTTGACCGCTGATATGCATTTGATTCATTTACAAAAGAATATACATTTAGGCAAATTTTCTTAGGCCAAACAAAGAAGAAGGTCTGTTTCAGAAGCCCGCCCGCATTGGTATGTGAAATGAGCTACGGCGCGTAGGGGGCTAAACACTTTTGGGGGCTAAAACACTCTTTCTTTTTTGTTGTTGGGATTTTTAAAAAACAAGTTTAAAAAAGTTTTCCGTAAGCTTGGATAAGCAACAACAAAAATAGCAAAAAAATAAAATAAAAATCGCATATCTCATAGCCTATTTTCTAAAAAAATAAATAAAAATAAATCGCACAGCACTTTTTTGCACAATTTTTCTGAGACAGACTATCTTCTTTGTTTGGCCTTATCAACAGCCTACAGTTTATGCTTGTAACACACCTCAACATACAGTTTTAGAATAATAATTGTGGTGTGTACTACCAACTCTTACATTGAAATGTGTAAGCATGTTACAATAAATTACAGGTATATATTGTGGTGACAAGTATGCTGTATATACAGTGTTTAGTTGGATTTACAATTTACATATCATATCACATACATGGTCAGTGTTTATAAATTGTTATATCAATTCAGTGAAGTACAATTTTTAATACTGATGTATGCTGTGATATTAGAATTTGTTTAGGTTCTATTCCCATGATATATTATTATTTCACTAGTACTACCCTGATAATTGCACCTTTGTGCCTGCAGCCTGCAAGTTTTTCAACGGATGTTTAGGGAATTCTCATGGGTTCTCAGAGAAATCGGCGACACTTATTTATTTATACGACCCGCCCACACACATCGTCATCGTCGCCGCAACCCACCGTCAGCAGCCGTTCCTAGCCGCCAGCCAATTCGCTGCCAGCCGTTCGCTGCCAGCCGTTCGCTGCCAGCCAATTCGCTGACCTCGTTCCTTGTTGCCGGGCTCCGTCGAGACATCGTCACTCGCCGCTCAGACAACGTCCGATTTTGGTCGCTAGACTCCTTTCCCTGCCGCAGCCATTCGTCCCTTGCCGTCGTGTTGTCGCTAAAGGTCGTTCCCACCTGTCAGCGAATCTAGCTTTTCCCCTTTTGCCGCCAACATTTTGTGATTTTCACGTCCTTTGCCCTCCGTTGGTTATCTACCGCTACTATGTGAGCCAGCCTTTAGATTCTATTCCTGTGATATATTATTAATTCTATAGTACTACATACTAGCCTGATAATTGCACCTTTGTGCAATTTTTTAACGGATAATGTGCTATGTATGACTGTCCTTAGAAGGACAATTCTTAATCAGCTAAGAATGTTTAGGGAATTCTCATGGGTTCTCAGAGAAATCGGCGACATGGTTATGCCCCATTACGCGCACTTCTACTGCTCTTTTCCTGCATGCTTATGCGACGCATTAAACCGGCGCATGGCCTTGGATGGAATGTTTGTGGGTTATTCGATACTAACAGGAGTAAAAGTTGACAATGTGGGCAATTAAGGAACAAGTTTGATTAAACAAATGTCTAAAGTATGACTGTAGATAGGCGTATTATTTTTTGTATAGAACAACTCCTCCACTTAAAATAATACTACAGCCCCCATTTATGTCAGACAATATAACATGGGTACAGTCTACAAACAATACCTTTCTCTAAATATACATAGCACATTACTTATCTTTATACAATGTCTTAATTTTATGGAATAACTATACACCTAGCACATAAAGTCCCTGACCAGGTGCTTTGAGGTTCGCTAATTCAAAATATATAATCGGTACACAAAATCTGAGATATACATTAAATGAGCAAATTTCTTTTCCGCAGTTTGATACCTCATTCAACAAAATCGAATGGATACTTTTAAAGTTATGGCGATTTCAATGACCGCGCATGCAACAGAAAAGTTGCACTAGGTATAGGGAATCATTGATTTGTGTGTGATTACTGTCATAACTGTGTGCTATCTGAACGATACAGATGAATGGGTCTGGAGTGATAACCGCAATGTGCGGGACAAAGGGTGTATCTGGCTGTGAAGAATACAAGTCTTAGCTGATTAGCTGTGAGTTTTTTCAGTGCGTAATCACACACAAATCAATGATTTCCTATACCTAGTGCAACTTTTCTGTTGCATGCGCGGTCATTGAAATCGCCATAACTTTAAAAGTATCCATTCGATTATGTTGAATGAGGTATCAAACTGCGGAGAAGTAATTTGCTCATTCAATGTATATCTCAGATTTTTGGTACCGATTATCTATTTTGAATTAGCTAACCTCAAAGCACCTGGTCAGGGACTTTATGTGCTAGGTGTATATAAGTATTTCACAGTATTTAATTTAAACAGTCATATGAGAATAATACAGTGTAATATTCAATCAAAACATACACAAAATTACAGATTAAGGGGTTTCATGACACATAGAGCACGCGCATGCCGTTTTCACCTGGTTTTCAACAACTTGAAAATGCTAGCGTATTCCGCTGTATGCGCTTGCAAACACTCGCATTTTGACGAGCGTACTTTTGACGCAAATTGTCACGTTTAAAAGGTCAACAACGCACGCATTAAATGCGCAAATCAGTCGTGCGCGGCTACAAGACAATATAATGGTCAATTTACATAATCCGTCATCTCCTTGCCGGTTGCAAAGGTGATAAAAATGCTATAGCCTTGGTGCGCTGTATACAAACTAAACACTGACAGGTACAACCCGTTCTAAACTTACACTTACATTTGCAGACATTTTCTCATTTAAAGCCAATTATCAGAGAAAGTAAGCCGGTGACCCCATTTTTTAAATTTCATTATATGAAAGAATGTATAAAGGCGCAGCACATATTGAAAAAACCCAAAAAGTTATCGGGTAGATTTTCTGGAATTTTCCGTTTAAGTCAACATTTTCCTCATTTCCCATAGAACCATGTAGTATTTTTTGGAAAAAAAACACAATTTTTGAAACGGATATAGCTCAAAAACTAAAGCCCATTACCCCATTTTTAAATTTTTTAGATTCGTGGTCAGCACCGTTGAGAATACCTAATATCAAAATTTCAAGAAAATGTCACGGTTAATTATATGTGTCATGAAACCCCTTAACAATTCATTTGGTCTGTGAGACACACCAAGTTGAGCCAATTTATATACTTAAGGCAGATACAAACATTGGGACAAAAATAACAAGTGAAAAATAGCATAATCTTGGCTGTAGATACACATTCTGTTACCGATGACTATTTAACATGAATAACGTACATTTTGATTTTTATACCGTAACAAAACTTACAGCAATTTGAAAACAACTCTAGTCCCAGGTTTAAAACTTTGCACCTTTCTCTCCATTGATGTGCCTCTTGTGCCAAAATATAACATTTAAGCTGAAATTAAGCAGCTCAATCTAATTCTCAATCTATTATTCTTTTACTGTGAAGATCAGTAATAAACAAACAATTAATAAATGTAATTAAAAGGTGGAACTATACCTATTAAGATAAGAACAATGGTATTTGTGCGAAGAAAGGGTATGTGTGCCTCTAGATCCGAAACATCTCGGGATTTTCGAAAACTGTTCCTATATTTTGTGCGTATGATGGATACCTGGTAGAAGCTAAAAACATTACATCTATTTAAATTGGCGAGTTGATCATTGGGAAAATTATATTATTCTGAATCAATCAATCAATGGTTTATTTATTTTATGTAATGCAACACTTTTCAAATCCAGTGGCCTTATGTGAGAATTAGTCCCATTTATCATTCCTATCAAGGCATCATGCTTTGATACTTTGTTGCATAGAAATTATTTCTGTTGATTTTGATTCCTTTCCTTTTTCGTCTTTTGTCTTCAAGTAATTGGAGATAACTTCTGAAATTGTGTACAGATATGGATTTATTGCAGAATTCAAGGGCAAAACGAATGTCACACACCATGCAAATACAGAAGGGGGTAGCGTAATTACCCTCGTTTGAACTAAAATACCAAGGATTATAATCGGAAACCAACACATGAAGTCTGTAGCGACTATTGCTGATACTTTAGTGGTAAGTGCTATTTGTTCTTTCATTTCACGGGTTCGTCCAGATTTTTTGGAGGATTTTATGACAGATCTGACAATTTCTATATAGCATCCAAGGATTATCAAGTAGCAAATGCAGTTAAGGCCAAGGAAAATTGCTGTTGAAAAATATAAGCCAGTAGCTAGACCTGTAAATTGAGTTGTAAATGTATCCTTTGGGTATATAAGATTTGTATCTTCAGGTCGAATGAGTGTGGTATTTTTTTCAATTGAATATGTTTTAGTTAAAGCTAATGGCAGACCAATACACACATGTGAGTTATCATAAAATTTAAAGTTTCTCCCTGTAAAAACAGATGGGACAATACCTAATGCTAGTGAAGAAATCCATATCAGTACAGAAGTCACCACTGTTGCCCTTTTACCCATTTTGTTGACAGAGTATGGAAATTTAATATTTATAAATCTGTCAATGCTTATTAATGTGACAAATAGCACAGACGCTTCACTTGATGCAATTGCCAATGTTCCAGCAATTCTGCAGGTAATACCAGATCGCCATGTTTCAGATAGCATTGGGAAGTGGTCCCCATAGTAGATATCAGCCACTGCAATAATTACCATATAAATACCCATGAGTGCATCGGACATTGCCAGATTGCTAAGTAACAAATCTTGCACCTTATTTCTTTGGGTATTTTTGTTTCTCCAAATCAGAACAAATATATTTCCACAAAGTGCGTTTATACCAATAAGCCAAAGAAAAGCCACCAATGTCCTATCTGATAACAGCCTGTCACATGTGAGATATGGTGATCTGTTATCTACTGCACTGCAGTTTACATCAGCAGGTACATAACACTCACATATCTCATGCTGACTTACAAACAACTCTGAATTGTTAGAGAGGGCAGAGAACGAATCTTGAGATAAATCTGTTAATAGATTATTCCTTATGTTAATGAAATTTAATCTAGATAGATGTTTGATATTTGGACATTCTGTCAAGCTATTACCTGAGAGTTCGATAAGAGTAATATTGCCAACCCCCTTAAAAATATCTCTATCTAGTTGTTTTAACTTATTTTTGTTCAGAAACAGTTCATGCAAATGGTATAAGTCTTCAAACATGTTTGCACCTAAGCTCTCCAACTGGTTTGAATACAAAAATAGAAATTTCAAATTGTATAGCCCGCTAAATACTCTGTCGTCCAGTGTAACCAAGTTGTTTTCTTTTATTGAAAGCACTACTAAATTTTTCATGGGATAAAACAGACCAGGATCAAGTGATGCCAATGTATTATTCTGTAAGAACAGTTGTATTACATTTTCCAGTCCGAAAAACAGGCCCTGTGGCAGAGTGACAAGTGTATTGCTTCGCAAGGATAAGAATGTAAGTTTTCCTAGTCCTTGGAATAAGTTTGTGCCCAAAGAAGTTATGTGGTTAGAATACAAGTACAGCCTAGTCAAACTTGGTACCCATTGTAAAGACCCAACTGTAAGTGCTTTCAACCTATTACCATACAGAGACAAGAGTGATAGCTCATCTAATCCTTGAAACAAATCAGCTGGAATTTCATTCAATCTATTCTGATTCAGATCAAGTAATTTCAAATTATATAACCCATAAAACAATTTTTTATCTAATTCTGCTAATTGATTTTCATATAGATACAGATTTTCTAAATTTTGCAGGTTCCAAAATATTTCGACTGGCAATGTACTCAAGTGATTGGTATAGAGAGACAATCTTATTATGTTGCTCTGGTCTTGAAATACATTGTTATCGATTGTGATCAGTTTGTTGTTATTCAGCCACAAATAGCTTAAAACTACTAGTCCTCTAAATATGCTTACTGGCAGTATGGTCAAGTTATTGCTATTGAGATCAAGTAGGATTAGCTTTTGTAAACTTTGAAATATGTTAGCGTCAAGTGAGAGTAACTGGTTGTGGTGAAAGTATAACTGATTTAAACCTGTTAGTCCATAAAACAATCCATCTGGCAATGTTATCAGTGGATTATGATAGAGTGCCAGGCGAAATAGCTTTGTTAACCCTTCAAATATATTATCAGGCAATGCAGACAATTGGTTGCCAAACAGATACATATAATTCAAGTTGGCAAGTTCACTGAATAAACCCATTGGCAAAGTGGTTAACCGATTATCATCAAGGTCAAGACGAGTTAGACTTCCCAAGCCATGAAAGGTTTCCACATCCAATTGGGCCAATTGATTTCCATAAAGAAGCAGTGTTTTTAGTGAGCGCATGCCAACAAATACATTTCCATAAAGTCTTGTCAAATAATTTCCATTTAGATATAGATATTGTACAGTATTCAGACTATGGAATGATTTGATTTCCAGATTAATTATATTTTGACTGTATAGTAATAATACATATATATCAGATGGGTAGATTAGCATTACTTCATAAGTATGTATCAATCCATCATTAAGACAGTGATAGGTTACATCAGTATGGCTTAGTGTTGCATTACAATCCCTATGAAATGGCATTCTACAATTACCATTCTGTAAATTGCATGTAATTTGGTCATTATACCCCTTTACATTCTGGCAATGTTGTGTTTGACCTTCTCCCAAACTAACTTTGTTTGATTCTGGGCATATAGGCAGTGAGTCAAAAACTGATAGTTTAATTGTTCTGATTAACAGACTGATATTACCTTGCATAGTAAAGTGGAGATTGTCCTGAAGGAAAATTGAATGACATATTTGAGCCTGTCCACTAAGAACCACATATCTGCTTGTACAGTCCACCAACTCCCCTTCTCGCTTGATATATAGGCTAAATGGTTCATTGGATGTAATGTCAATTTCTGGTAATTCTATATGGATAAAACCCTGTGATGTGTTGACTTGAATACGACAAGTGTGGTATTGGCTTCCTTGAATTAAAATGTCCTTTTCATTACTGGCATTTCTCTTTTCAATGCGACATGGTTGAGAACCGTTATATGTGACGTCCCACAGGGGTTCCACAGCTACCTCAGCAGTCGCTCTATTTATTGTCTTATAATTGAATGTTGTCAATAAAATCACCGACAATCTTACGATCAATGTGATAGTGTCCTGTCCTGCCATTGTCAATGATATAGTCCTTGGAGCATGTTATACATCACATACTGACCGTACGAGTGTAGCAAATTAGATGATACATTGTTTTCACAAATCACACCATAGTACTTAATTGCACGCTCATAATAAAGTCCTTGTGAATGTCATTTGGTAGTTTAAATACCACAATACAACTGAGTTGCTCTTCCTGATCCTTGTCAAAAGTGTCAAATGTCATAGAAATAGCTCAAATAATAGAGTAGACTTTATGTAATGCGACATGCAACGGTTCAACCATTATGTTGGGCAGAGATAGCAATAGTGATCCCTGGTGAACGGACAATGCATCTAGCATAAACTATACAGTAGAATATTACTTACACATGATGCACCATATATTTTGCATCTATAAAAGAGTGTATAATTGATGATACAACCCTATACCAGGCATGATAGTTTTGTGAAGGGTCCATACTCTAACTAAGCATGAATTTATTTTATTGTGTATGCTGAAGAATACTATATACAGCATATCCCAGAATGAATAATGCACATATATAATCTAAAGAGCTCTCACAGTATTAAAATAATATGCGTCACTTAATGATTTGATTTTAAAGGTTTATTATGATATAAACAGGCATCTAATGGAAAAGACCTTGACATTTGAGAGTGGAAAGAAAATACCAGATGCTGCTGCTTTGTTAATATTAATATTCAGTGGTGAGGCTACACGATAGCATAATTTCTACCAAAGGATTTTCGATTGTCGACATACATGATAAGTAAAATCGTAGAATCCATCAAGTCACTAGAGAAACAGAAGAAATGAAGTTAATCTGAACCATAAGCCTTTTAGTAGATGTATGTCTAACAATTATTATCCTCGATATCTCAGTAAAGTGATCAATTGGTAAACAGGAGGTCCAGGGTTCAATATCTGGATGATCGAGGAAGTTAATTGTTTATTACCTGATTATCATTACCCTTCTACATCATGAACTAGGTATCTTTGATTTCAATCTCTATTGGTTTCAATCCGTGGGAAGAAAAGAGGCCATAAATACTAATATTAAAATGGCAAGAGTAAGTATATTACATCCTTGAATACATCATATTATTATTATGCACTGACTGTATAATACGGGGTATAATAGTATACAAATATTGAATGCCTGAGCGTGTAATAGTAAAAACTATATCACAAGGTCAAATTTGGATTTTTCCATTGCACGAGGCGAAGCCGAGTGTAATGGAATAATCCAAATTGGACCGAGTGATATAGATTTACTATTGCACAAACAAAAGGCATTCAATATTTGTTTTATATCATGATATCACATCATTCTTGTCCAGCCATAATGATAGTAAAAACTATCACATGGTTGAAATTAGGGCTATCATGATATAATATAACTTATCAAACTTATGTTTCAAGTTATATAATGTGCTATAATCAAATTATAACAATTGTATGTGTAGAAATTAAAATGAAACATTCTTTATCAATATCTAATATTAACAAGTATGTCCGAGTCTATATATTATAAAAACGTATATATGGATGACTTCACGCATTTATAACTTTAATATAGTTACTTTTGATTTTTACACTCTGTTGTACAAGTTCATTAAGTCCCTTTTCAACTTTTTGAACACTCAGTATCATCTGACATTCCAGCACAGGTAGTTAAATGGCAAAAAGGTTCTAAAACGGATGACATATATTATTATTGGTTATTCATATATAGAATCTAATATACATTATTTTTACATGTAGATGTAGAAAAAACGTACTTCATATTGGGTCAAGTTTAGAATCCTACCCACTGACTTTGTCCACCATTGAGACATACAAAAAGGGACTGGAATGTCAGCTACAGGACCCTGCTCGCAACCATACCTGGTCAAGTAGGTTTGATCAATTCTAGTTATTTAAAATCTCAGTTGAAAACCATATTGACATTTATATGTATATATTGAGGAATATATATTCCTCAATTCAAAAACATTTAAAACATTTCATCTAGATTATCACATTTATTTAGACATTGTTCAAAATTAGTGCCATTTTCACCAATGTGTAACTCCCCCCTCCCTCCCCAGGGCATTATAAGAGTTATATTATTTATTTTTTGAGTCTGGTATCCTCAGGTGAAGTTAAACATTGATTTTTATTATTTCTTCAGGGTGATGGAATGTGTAGATAAATATTATTCAATTCATATATTCAGATTTCCAGTTGATGCTAGTGCATATTGAAATAATATCGGATTAAAGCACCCAAAATGTGAAAATTGATTTCCCAAATTGTTGTTTGACACTGCGTCAAAAGACTCAATATTACGTCACACATTCTAGGAAGTCCCTTTTCACCGTATGCATTCGCACACCTACCGAACGTCAGACTTTTCATAAAATAACGCCGCTATCATCAAAGGGAGGAAACATTGTTAGCAATTGTATCATGAATTGATCAAGGACATGGACATTATAGAATAAATTGATTATGTACATATATTAAATAGTTAAAGGCATATATTTGATCTTTTCCAGGGGGCGCACTCTATTCATGTTTTTTTTTTAGAAAGTAGATTTTCTTGCAGATTTACATTTCTGATCATAATTCCGTTCCAAAACCATGATTTTGATGTAATTAGAAATCGTATCGCTCTGTAACTCAGAATATATCTATGATCAGAAATTTAAATCTGCAAGCAAATCTACTTTCTAAAAAAAATCATGAATAGAGGGCGCCCCTGGAAAAGATCACATAATATGCCTTTAAACAAATTCTGGAGCCTTAAAAGGCTCCAGAATTTGTTTGGAGGCCGAACTTTGCATGACATACACCACAAAATGTGTTTAAAAATTGATTATGTGGAGAAAGTTGTTAAATTAAAGGGATACTACCCAATTTATGTTTTATAATGAAATTGACCTCTAAGGCATTTACATGGAATTCTATTTATTATTTCACATTTCTTTCTCTATATTTGTCCCAAATTTGATGATCTGTAGTTTGGAGAACTGATATAAAACAATTCTATCTCACATTAAAGGGACATTATGGTCCGAAAATCTGCTATTTGGTCAAAATTCTAGGAATGTGCCTTTAATATTGACTCTGTTCGTGGTTGGAATGATATACCAAAAAATCTTAACCATTTTTCTAAACTGAAATCTTGTGCTGATTCCAAATTTGATAATTTTATAAACCATATGATGGGAAATTTGTCAAATTAAATGGATAATACCCGATTTATGCTTTTTATTGAAATTCACCTGCGAGGCATTTTCGTGGAATTCTTTCACTATTTCACATTTCATTCTCATTATCTGTCCTTAATATAATGGTATGTAGTGTTGAGAACTGATATAAAACAATTCTGTCTCACATTAAAGGGGCATTACCCAATTTTATGGTCCGAAAACCTGACATTTGGTCAAAATGCTAGGAATGTGCCTTTCACACTGACTCTGTTCTTGGTTAAAATTATATACCACAAAATCTTAACCATTTTTCTGAACTGAAATCTTGTGCTGATTCCAAATTTGATAATTTTATAAACCATATGATGGGAAATTTGTCAAATTAAATAGATAATACCCGATTTATGCTTTTTATTGAAATTCACCTGCGAGGCATTTTCGTGGAATTCTTTCACTATTTCACATTTCATTCTCATTATCTGTCCTTAATATAATGGTATGTAGTGTTGAGAACTGATATAAAACAATTCTGTCTCACATTAAAGGGGCATTACCCAATTTTATGGTCCGAAAACCTGACATTTGGTCAAAATGCTAGGAATGTGCCTTTCACAATGACTCTGTTCTTGGTTAAAATTATATACCACAAAATCTTAACCATTTTTCTGAACTGAAATTTTGTGCTGATTCCAAATTTGATTTATTTATAAACCATATATGAGGGGGGAAATTGTCAAATTAAAGGGATAATACCCGATTTAGGCTTTTTAATAAATTAAAGGGATAATACCCGATTTAGGCTTTTTAATGAAATTAACCTATAATGTATTTTCATGGAATTCTTTCATTATTTCACATTTCATACCACAAAATCTTAAATATTTTTCTGAACTGAAATTTTGTGCTGATTTCAAATCTGATAATGTTATAAATCACAAGTGAGGGAAAAGTTGTCAAAGGGATTCACCTAAAAGGATGGAATTCTTTCACAATTTCACGTTTCATTATCATTATTTATCCCAAATGTGATGAGATTTAGTATTGAGAAGGGATCTAAAGTAATTCTGTCTCACATTAAAGGAGCATTACCCAATTGTATGGTCCACAAACCTGAAATTTGGTTAAAAGTCTAAGAATATGCCTTTAATATTGACTCTGTTCCTTGATAGAATGATATACTATCAAATGATTTAAAAACATTATTGACTGAAGTTACAAATCTAGGGAGTCTACAAAACAAATCTGTGGGGTCTGTTGTTAAAGTAAAGAGGTAATACTAACTTCTTGATTTATGGTCAAAATAATGAAATTGGCAAATAAAGAATATTTAATTAAGCGATTTGTTGCGCATTTATCAATATTTTTAACATATATTTATATTCTTTAGTATGTAGGCGTTCGTCAAGGATGTATCCTGTCACCTTACCTATTCAACATTTATGCAGAGTACATCATGAGGCAAGCTTTGGATGGAGTGGAAGGCCAAGTTTCAGTAGGAGGTCGCACCATAACCAATCTCCGATATGCTGACGATACCACCCTGATAGCTAGAACTGGAGCTGAACTTCAAGTTCTAATACACAAAGTGAAAGCAGCCAGTGAAAAGTTTGGACTCTTCCTAAATGTTAAGAAGACTAAAGTCATGATTTGCGGAGGAAACAGCAACCAACAAGTGAAGGTTGATAATGACACAGTAGATTGTGTAGACAACTTCAATTTTCTTGGATCACTAATTCTCAAAGATGGTGGAAGCTCCGGAGAAATTAAAAGACGTCTGGCAATGGCTAAAACATCAGCAAATGCCCTATCAACCATTTGGAAAGATAGAGGAATCACAAAGGCCACAAAAATACGTATTATGAAGGCACTTATCTTTCCGGTCGCAACATATGGAGCTGAAACATGGTGAGTCGGAATAGCAGATTCAAAGAAAATATCAGCTTTCGAAATGTGGTGTTGGCGCAAGATGCTAGGAATATCATGGAAAGAGCATAAGACAAATGAATTTGTCAAAAGCCAGATTGGGAACCAAACTTCTCTGTATACAAAGATCATGCGCAACAAGCTACAATACTTTGGACATATTGCTAGACGAGAGGGTGACAATCTAGAAAAGGTGATAATACAAGGAGCTATCGAAGGAAGACGTAAACGTGGCAGACCAAAGCTTCGTTGGACTGATGGCATTAAAGAAGCAACTGGTCTATCTCTTATCTCTGCGCATCGCATGTCACAAAATAGACAACGGTGGCGCTCCATCATCAATAGGGTCACAAAGAATCAGCCATGATCCATAGAACGACGACGACGAGTATGTAGAACATGATAATAGTATTTTTGGTATACATTAAATGGATGTAACCTGATTCCCCCGCCCCCCCCCCAATTTTGCATCAGAAGAGTAATTACCCTTTGATGTTATCACTCTAGTTTGTAAAGGATGTATATAATCAGTCAGCTGTAGAACGGGACCCCGTTTCAATTGAGGGCGCTCTATTTAGTGACGCACTGCCGTCATTTTTTACACGGCGATTCATCAAGTGACGGAAGTCAGTCGCCCGCCGGAATACGAACAAAAACCACTATTCAATAGAGGGCGGGCTTGGGAACGGCCTCACGTCACAGTAATTTTCAAAGTTCATAAAAAGCCGATTTTGCCGATTTTAAACAACGAAACAACTCTCTTATCACAGAGATAACCGTTAGAAAGACATCACTTCTGAATTATTATAGGGCTTACATTTAATGTAAAAATTATCACACTTACTCTAAAAATCCTATAAAATGGTGTAATCTCGTCTAGAAAATGGTGGTCTCATGGCAGCAAACCGGTCAATAAAGACATAATTTTAACTTGTGTCGTGTGATGTTGGGGTCAAAGGTTAAATTAGATCATCGAACTGGATGACGCAAGGAGTTCTGGTACTTTATGCTCCCCTCAACTCGATGGATAGTTACTTTTTAAGCAGATAATTGGGGGTAAAAGGCGAAAATTCAATCATTGATCAAATTGACGGGTGTGCGTTACCTTGGTTACGTACACCCGTCGTTTTAGAGCGCCCTCAATTGAAACGGGGCCCCGTTCTACAGCTGACTGATAATATGACCACTTTCTGAACAGATTTGATTTGTGAAATTACAATAATGACAAAATAGTCAAATTTTCCTGTGTCCTATGGTGTTATTACAAGAGATTCTTCTAATGTTTGATATTTCTACGAGATATTTCCAAGTATGATTTTTATTTCAAGGACAGATTGGGAAACATTCTCCAATGTTATGTTTAAAAAACCTGACATTAGCAATAATTAGTGATTATGGAATGATATACCCTGATATTAAAGACTAAAAGTTTGTTTGATTTTAATTCTGATTTTAAATTTTAAACCAGATACAGTCATGGTCAAATGGGAAATACCAAATTTATGAGATGACATGACAAAACTGACTTTCAGTTCCTATTCGATTGCTTAAATAAATCCTTTGGAATACATTATATTTCTAAGTAATGGTCTGAATCGTAGTATTCTTCTCTCAGAACTATAATAGTTAACGTAAATGTTTCCAACTTTTTATCCACTTTTATGATCGCCAAACCTATAAAATATGGTTACAATTGAGTGATTGGCTTTTGTTCAGATTAGAAATTGAATGATATTATCAGCCAATTATAGGGTGGGGCGAATGACACCAAGAGATTTAATTTCGCAAATTTACACAAAGTGCATTACACAATAATCATGGGCACTATGGTACCTTATAATACATTGATAAATTGATATTCAAATATTCAGATATGTTCGTCCTACTAGACGAGAGTCAAGGTTAATTTTCTGTAAAGACTACAATGTTGTCCAGTCAAAATAGGAAAGGTCCGAATAATTATACCTAAGAACTTAAATGTTCGAGAGACGCTCATAAAGAGCTCCAATTTGTAAAATTTAGATGGCCATAACCTTTAATTATCAATGCTTTCTTTCAGAATAAATGTTATTCAATTTGTAAATGAGCCAATTGAAATACCGTATACGATAATCCAATCTGAAGGGTTGGGGCGAGCAACCGGCAACCCTACCACCGATAAAATCCTATCAAGTGATAATTTTCAAAATAACTGATTTTCTGAATGGTAAATAGGATGATAGGTTAAATAACTACTTGATGAGTAGAAACCAGTTGGCCTTATTAATAGATAACCAATTATACAATGAGGTAATAATTTACATTTGACTTAATAATAAACTTAATAACTTTCATTTACCATTCATAAATATTTCTGATATTAAACAGTCAATAATTGGGATTTAAATCCTTCAATTTTTTCATTTAAGGGGGGTGTGGACCCTCAGCTTAGCCTCCGTAAAACTGATGTAACTCCTTCATTATTCATTTAATCTATATAAAAGTATACATTTTCTTGAAGGAAAGGGTTCAATGAATCCAACCATGAACATGAAATTGACCATTTTGGAAAAAATTATAGAAAACATGTTTTTTGACCCCATTTAGGTTTATGCAAAATAACTCAAAATATATTTTGTCAAATTTTGTCATACTAATTTTATCATAATCCTAATAAAATTCCGTAGGAGGCGTTTTTTAAAATTATTATCTTATTTATTTTTTGAATTTGAATTATAGACCAAAAAGTGCCAAAAACCGTGATTTTTTACCTCCAAAATCGTAAATATTTATATAGTGACAGATGCATTACCATTGGCTTAACATGGTTATTTAAGGTGAAAAAGTCTGGATACAAGCCAGAAAACATAATAGAGAGTATCATCCTCCGGCCCCGGCCCGCATATAGTTATTAATGATGTTCCTGCACTCTACGATGGAACTGAAGAACATTTAACAGTGAGTGAGGGTCAACAATGTTGTCTTACATAAAATTAGCTCTGGACTCACAAAAAGAACATAAGTTGTGAGATGAGAGCTACTTCTAAGGAAGTTAATTCTGTTTTCCAAGAGTGCTAATTTACAATCAAGTAAGCAGGACATTTCATGTAAAGTATTTCCAGTCCTCAAAGAGCTGTAGATGGTCAGCCATTTGCAAGGAAACAGATTACACTGAAAAATAAATTGGTGTCACAGCGACGCCTTCTTGGAGTCAACTGTAAATGACACTTACAAAGGCGTTATTTTGACTCCAAAATTGGTGTAATCGTCAATGATATGGGTTTGCACATAATTTACGTTGACACCGTTAAGTGTCCGACGGACACCTTTCAGTGATCATTTAGTGATTTACACCAAAACTGGTGTCAGATTAATTGAAATAACTCCAAGGGCGTCAATAGTTGGCGGGAAAGCTCACGGTTTTTAGAGGTGTCGAAGCAGCATGACACCAATTGGTGTCATTTTGACACCAATTGGTGTCATTCTGACACCAACGGGTGTAATTCTGACAACAATTGGTGTAATTCTGACACCAAATTGGTGTAATTCTGACACCAATTGGTGTAATTCTGACACCAATTTGGGCGTCTATCAACATGTCAACGCATGCGTTTTCTCGTCGCCATTTTGTTTGCATGTTACGAGCCGGTAAGACTGGTAAGTACCGATCTGCTCCATTTCCAGACATTTTTGATAATAATTATGATACAATTAGCGTAATGTAAGCCTTGTTCATGTTGTTTAATATTGCGCCAACTAACTGATGAAATGAATTACAATTTCATAGTCAGAGACTAGCATTTTGTTGGACTGTGTCAGTGCATGGACCTACTAGTACTATGTGTGCGTTCGTCATGCATGCATACGATGATATGTGCAACATTACATACATGTAGCCCGATTTATCTGGCTCAGTGGTCATCTTTTTCATACGGACGTCTTACATTACGCTAATTGTATCATAATTATTATCAAAAATGTCTGGAAATGGAGCAGATCGGTACTTACCAGTCTTACCGGCTCGTAACATGCAAACAAAATGGCGACGAGAAAACGGCTCCTAAACATTTGCTATCTCAATATGACTCTTAAGAGAGTCAATATAACACCCATTTGGGGTGTAATGACATTTTTCGAAAATGGGTCCTCAGGTAACCACCCAAAGGTGTCAAAATGAATATGACACCCAAAGGTGTCAATTTGACACCCATAATGGTGTCAATTTGACACCTTTAGGGTGTCAAACTCAATATGACACTTAAAGAGAGTCAATATTACACCCATTTGGGGTGTAATGGCATTTTCGAAAATGGGTCCTCAGGTAACCACCCAAAGGTGTCAAAATGAATATGACACCCTAAGGTGTCATATTTTACACCCATAATGGTGTCAATTTGACACCTTTAGGTGGCCAACTGAGGACCCATTTTTTGACGCTTGTTTTAGTGTCAAAATGACACCAAATTATTTTTCAGTGTAGGATAACAACATACCTCACAAAAAGATTAGACCAGACGACAAAAGTGGAAAAATGGAGATGAGCCAGGATGTGAAACTATTATTAACCAATATTGACAGTACATAACTACAATCATGGGCTTGTTTATCACACTTTCTCAGTTGAAGTTTATTCGGGGAGCGCAGCTGGCTTGGGGTCAGACTCCCATCCTGATCAGCCCATGGTCCCCATTATATTGCATGAATTATCATCTTTGAATAAGTTCATCAGGATTGTAGATTGAATACGAAGGCAGGGGGCTAAAATCATCAACCGCGACGAGGGTATTTATTCTCTAAATCATGTCTACGATCCACTGTTAACACCTGAGCTTCCTGGGACCGATAGTGCAAGTAAATCTCGCGGGAAAAAACAAGTGGATCAAGTCACTACCGAAGAAGTCTTCCGAACGGGAAGACGAGACTGTCTAGCATGCGAGTAGATAATTGGATTTGTACAACAAAACATTTTTATCATGAATTATCATGTTTTCTTTTCCTGATTTGTTATTCCCACACCTCTTACATGTTATAATAGGGTTAAAAGGATAATAAAGTTGGGTTATTGTATTATTGCTATAAAATCCAGCATTTCGGACCATGTTATGCCCCTATATTGAAGTTATTTTAGATTGGCCCTTCTTTTATCATATTTTAGAGGTCAGCACATAGTGCCATAATAAAGTTTAAGCCATAAAGCTTAAACTCTATTCCCCTTAGAGCCCATGTTCGGGGTTGATCATGGTTTCTACGTACCCCTCCAGGCCTCTGTTACTTGATTATCTTTGGCCTGTGGTTACCCTTCGTGGCATTAGTGTGTGTGAGACCATGTTCTGGATTTTTTGGTCTCCACTTAAGGAAGAAGAAAAAAAACCAGGCCTCTGTTCCTTGATTATCTTTGGCCTGTGGTTTGCCCTTCGTGGCATCAGTCGTGCGAGTCCATGTTCCTGGAATTTCTTGGCCTCCAAAAAATCCTTCCCCTCTAGGCCTTTGTTCCTTGATTATCCTAGGCCTTATTTGACTGCGAGTAGCAGTAAAATTGTACTTATTTATATAGTTGTGATTTGAGGGAGTAAAATTTGAAGAAACAGGGATTTAAATCCCAATTATTGAATCTTAATATAAGAAATATTTATAAATGGTAAATGCAAGTTTATTATTAGGCCAAATGTAAATTATTACCTCATTGTATAATTGGTAATCTATCAATTAGGCCCACTGGTTTCTACTATCAAGTAATTATTTAATCTATTTACCATTCAGGAAATCAATTATTTTGTAAATTATCACTTGAGGAATTATCGGTGGTAGATTGGATTGTCGTATTTCAATTGGCGCATTTACAAATTTAATAAAATTGATTTTGAGAGAAAGCATTGATAATTCAAGGTTAGGACCATCTTTTAAAAATATATGAATATTTATCAATGTATTATATATAAGGTATCATAGTACCCTTGATTATGCGAAATGCATGTCGTGTAAAATTGCGAAATTAAATCGTCTTGGTACGGAGCTGATTTGCTCTTATCCTATTTTGTCTCCTCTGCATATATAATTTCCGATGTCTACGGGTAATGAACTTTGGAAGAATTCCATTAAAACAGGTTTGAACCATTATTACCTTAATTAGTAGCATTTGACATATTTCCTGATGATCTGTTGATAATTCAATTTCAACCTCGAAAAATGTTCCTGTTCCAAACGTTGTAGGATATCATTCCATCCAACTGCAATGTACATTAAAGGAATACTCCATAACTTTATCACCATATTAAGGTTTTGTGACCATAAAATCATGCAACCATCTATATAAATGTTAAAAATATCAGCTATTCAGGAGAAAGTTTTACTTAGTAATAGCTTAGTAAACTAGATTGATTAAATTAAAAGTAAATAGTTGAATAAAAGGATCTTCTAAGGATGCGTTAGCGTTATAGGTCATTATCGCTAAGTATTAGGTATAACCCATTTAATTTGACCACTTTCTACCATACGTACATTGACAAATCCAGCTCTGAATATTTGAGAGCATCATTGTAAATACCACACAAAACAGGAAGATGTAAAATACAATATCAGATTCATGTTTTAGTGTAAATCTTGCTGTAAAATAAATAATATAATCATAATCTGGATTTATATAGCGCCTTTCCAACATTGATAAAAACGCTGTAATTTCGCTGTCACTGGTGAATGAATCATCAGAATCAGATCGCATCAACTAGGGTGCTGCCTATTCAAGCGCAAACCTATCTGCACTTAGATTGTAACATCCACCATTTTTCAGTGCGGCTAGCCAGATTCCATTGAGTGAAGGAAGTTTTTGATAACCGAAACAACTGATCACCGATTTTGAAAGCAGGAGGAAACCGGAGATCCCGGAGAAAACCTGCGAGAGCGTGCATGAATCGGGATAAACCAAATGCACATAAAGCCGCGGTCGTGCACAGAATCGAACCCGAACTTCATTGGTGCATGGCGAACTATCGCTGCGCCAACACAATCCCACTCCCACTAAATGATTATGTGTTAATCTGACAAAGTATGTTTAAACAAGTAAATACATATCATGAGTTGAGAATTACATGGTTCTAACTGATATTTCAGTGTTTTGGAAGATATTCATATTTTTAGAATCATTATTTTGTAAGCTTTAAAATGATATGCAACTTGACGAGATGTCTATAAGATAGATGATTTTATATAGACGCAACTTTCTGTTAAATTTCTTAGGTTTTATATTGTTTTCTGTGTACTTAAAAGGGCCAAAATCGCAAAATTACCAAAATGTCAGTTAGAAGTATGTACTTCTCAGCTCACGTATTATTATTGGGAATAGAACACAAACAAACACAAACATCAATGCCTCATGTCGATTTCATTAAATGTGACAGATTAAAGGTAGAATCCCAATTTATGCTAGTTTCACCCTTTATCTGACCCTTTCTCCAAAATGCTTCAAAGATTGGACTGTATCATATTATCGTTATGAAGTCAAGATTAAAGGGCAATTACTGTTTATTGTTATTAATAATTTGACCCCATATAAATGGTTGGTCAAATTACTAGAAATAAATTAAGCACATGGTTTCTGTGTAGAAATCATGTGCTTAATTTAATTCCATTGTCATGAGCCGAGTTAGCTCTAGTTAAAATATGAAACACTTTATTCTAGACAAACTTGAGATTAACAGCAATTTAATATAACAGACATAATATAAAATGAAATTGGCAACGCAATACGCTATCGCGGTCATAGACTGTCGGCTGTTGATAAAAAAACCATTCGCCTATGCAGGGTGTCCCTAAAAAAGGGTTGAACTGTTCTACGTCATTGCCCTCATTGATTACTCAGTATCTAGCTGTAATCTTTATACAATCTATAGGTTAATTTAGTTGGCTTTCAAATGCTGCCTTTTTGATTGAGTTTGCTTTTCTCAATTAAAAAATATATTTGATCAACAACGAGCGCTCAAAATTTGTGCCACTTTTAGAAAAATATGCTTTTTATCTTTAAACATTTCATATTTGGATATGGTGTTTCTACGAGCTTCAAGATAGAAATTAAGCTTTCGTACGCAGTTTGCTTTATCAAATTTGCTTGAGTCTAATAAGAGATGCACTTGTTTGACCATGAGCAAGCAATATCAAAACTGTGCCAGTTTTTTAAAAGAAATCATCCATGTGTAAAATTGCCGCTATGTTCAACGCTTTGAAGCATTTCTTCTTTAAACATAGCACAAATTTTACTTTCTGTGATCAACTTTAGTCTATCATACTTTTCGATAACATAAAGCAAATGAGACAAAACAAGCGGCATTTGAAAGGTAATTTAGTCATCTTCAAGGTCATATAAATGTCAATTAGTAAATACTGATTATTAAATGATACGAATGACTCTTTCCACAAGCACAACCTGTTTTTAAGTACTTGTGATTGATCAAAAACATCGTTGGATTGGGAATAGCAATTGCAATCAAACTAACGGCATTCCAAAGCCAACTAAATTATCTTTAAGGTTATATATACATCACAGCAAAATACTGAGTAATCAATAAGGGCAATGACGTGCAACATGTGCACCCTTTTTTTAGAGACCCCTACATGTACATGTATGTATATTGTTTTGCTAACTAATCAAAAGCTAATCAGCCATCAACTGTCAGCATATATACCTTACTTTGTATAAAATAAATAGTAATCATTTCCCATAACATGATTAAAAGGTTTATTTTATTGTAATCATCAATAAAGCATGATATTCACAATTTTCCGCACAGATTCAATTTGGACATTCACCAGATTTGAAATCAGCACAAAATTTCAGGCTAGAATCACTTTTCAAATTTTGTGGTGTATGTCATGCAAGGTTCGGCCCCCAAACAAGATTCAATCATTTCTAGAGCCTTTTCGAGAGGTTGGAGGCCGGACTAAAATCTGTTTTAGTTGGGGCTGTTAGGGCATCACAGGGGAGGTTTGGTTCACATTCTTCTAAAAGCACCAAAGTTGGCCCATATGTTGCCCATACCATACTCTTTTGATTTTTGATGGATGCCAACATTTAAGCCTTTTGGGACTGCCATATTGGCCAATTCCAATATGGCTGCCATAATGGGGGATTCAAATTGCTTCAATAAAGCTGAGAAGCATACTAAATTGTTTGTCTGAGCACAAGGATTCTAAAAATGTATAGTTTGCACCACTTTCACTGTGTGGTTACTGATATATTGAGCAAAAAGTGAAAAGGTCGTTGACCTTTGCTTTTGGGATCAACATTTGAACATGTTCCAATTTTGACAAACGATATCTCAAATTGTTCTTCAGATCAAAAGGGTTCACAAAATTATCACCTATCGAACGCCCGGAGTCCACGCACACAGTCGAGCTCAGTCGGACGTAATTTTGGGAAAATGGAAGTTTTTATTTTGGATAGCGATATATTTGGGCCCTTTCGTAGTCATTTACATATTAAATTGACCGCTAAGGCCAACAAAAAAAAGTTGTTTGTTTGTCCACGTCCGACCGACCGTGTACCTAGGTGCCGACCGTATTACTTTTTATTTTCGATAATTTTTTTAAAACAAATTTTTGAGCAATTTGAATGGCCAAACGGACCGTTTTATTCCTTATTTCGTATGATATCGTCAATCTGGTATTTGCAACACCATCCCCAATTCGCAATCCCGTGTAACATGATGTTTACTGCATGAACTTGGCACCCGCGGCCCGCGGGGACTATTAAAAGGACTAAATGAAAATCAGTGATCGCACGTGCAAGTGATGTCATTTTTATACTAAAAACGCAGTGTGAGAAAATATGAAAAATCTAGTTAGGGTTAATATTTGTTCCCAAAATGTTGCTCAACGGCATGAATATTAATTTCAACATAGTATATAACAATTTTTAGGGTAGTTAGTACGGGGAAATAGGTTTAGCAATACTTTCACGTATATATTTCTAGCAAAACTTCAACACAACGTTATTTCACATTGTGTAACATTCAGTCACAATGGCGGCGTTCTACGGTATCTGCGCGCAATGCAAACTCAGTACAAAAATAATATTTGATCGAGTTTGTAGTGTTGCAACCATTGCGACAGTATTGGAACTTTAAATTGACAATCTGCCCCAGCAGGAGAAAGAGATCAAAATCAGCAGTGTGAAGAGTAAAGCAACTAAAATGTCGCAAACTTATGAAAAGTGAGGTGTTTTGGTGTGTGTTTGGACTTTAATTCACAGTATACATGCCGAATTTATATTCCCAAATACAATATCCGTATTAAAAAATATTAAAAAAAAAAAAAAAATCCGACCTACCGACCCTACCTTTTGAGGACCCTCTATGGACAAACAAACACTTTTTTTGTTGTTGGCCTAAATGTCCATCGTCTAATCGGATTCCCTTTTGACATGCCAATAGAGGAAGGTTTTGGCAACACTTTAAAAAGAGTTCCAGGTCTATAGAAAACGCCGTTTGTAAATACGTCCTCGTCTTCATATTGATCGTGAGAGTCAATTTTGCCATTGGCTATACATGGACACAAATTGGCCCGCTATTCCTTACATATGTGTACAAAAATAGAGCACCGCTACTGTTCCAGCCAACTTGGATATAAGGAAGAAAAGTACATACTCCCAGAGATGGCGAGGGTTCTGGTGAATTTGAGCAAATAGTTTGGCTAAAACGAAAATAACTTTCAATCCTCGTATCCCTGTAGTACATAGTGTTTAGGAGAGGCCACGCACCAATTATGAGCTCCCCGTGTGTGCAGTATAGTAAAACGGACAATAACTGCACGATGTAGTTTCTTGAAGAAGTTGCACATGTCCAGAACGAAAAGTTGGCACATAGTTTGATAACAATTCAGATAAATATGATGGAGCAACATTGTTGATACATTTATATACAATCAGCAATAGTTTGAAAACAATTCTCTGAGCGATAGGAAGTCAAATGGAGTCCCTTTAAAATTGGCGTAATATGGTACATTGGATTAAAATTTATAGACACCTCACTATTGTTTCTCTTCAACTAACATGCAAAGCTGATCTTATAGCAACCATGTGGAGCAGCTGTCAAGAGACTTGTCAAATGGCTTGGGCTGTCCATGTTTCACATTCATATTGGATTACACTAAATGTCAACAGTGTTCTTGAACAATTTGATTTAAACTTTCCTGGATTTGACTCCCCATTCTCTCACACACTTCAGAGCTTTATTTTCTCATTATTACAAGTTTCATTGTTATGTTTAGTCTTACAGGTGTTCTACTCCAGGACCCATTCTCTGAAAGTCATCTGGCAGCAATGTGTCTGAGTGACTCAAACCAAACTTCTAGGAAAAATAGCCTTTGCGTTTTGCGTTTGGTTGGAATATTTCAGAGGGGGGATAGCCACTAAATTGCCCTGCCTCTGCCCCTTGCGGCATATGACCCTAAAGTGGTTTTGAGCTGTGTGCCTTGGTGTTCTATCTTAAATTCTATGATTGGCCATATTACTAATCATGCCCGATCCTCGTCCAATTGGGTAGCGCGTTTTATTGGGTTTGTTCATTAGCTGGCGGAGTAGTCACGTTGCATGGTGAACATTTAAGCCTGCTAATTGTGTGTACTTTTTTGATGAAAATCTCACGGATTTTCGCGATTCTCGACTAATATAAAGAAAGAGTGCAATACGGTATATTAGTCGATTCTCGACTAATATAAAAATGTGCTGAAAATGGATTTGGTAGAAGGTCTGTTTTATTCCTTGGGCAGTGAATTGTAATTAGCCAAGACGAAATGATAGTAGTAAAGGGAAAGTAGTTAAGGGCGGGTATGTGTTTTTCTAATCGGACCAAAAGAATTATACTCCCGGGTGGCTCAGTGGTCATTACAAGGGCACTGTCTGTTAGAACACTGGGTAAAATAGTACGGGGTAAAGTCAGGTTGGGTAAACTTTACCCAGTATTGGTCAAACAAATGCGGGTTGGGCAAAAATCATTTTACCCAACGGTTGAGTAATATTTTTTTCATCAGTTTTACCTAGTAGTTGTGTAATCAGGGGTGTTACGGGGTTGGGTAAAAAAGGATTTTGCCCAACGTTGGTCTACTAAGGTCACGTTGTATCTTGGACGAGCTGTTATTGGTCACCGCGATCAACCGCATGATTTACAAAAACAAAATGGCCGGTTTGGTGACTGGTAAACCGGCGCTGGCTGGGGAGGAACTACTGAAGGTTTTTCATGGTAAAATAACATATTTATATTCTAAAATTGTGTTGTCTACAAGATTTTCAGGTAGAGCATTAAATACGCTAGAGGACAGTCGTAGCTTTTAGCGAAAATTAGATAAGCTTATCCATTGAAATCCGTCCGACCGTTAAGTTGCACGCACGCAGTGTTGGCCTACGCTATGCCAACCATTGTGTATTACCATGCAGTAATACTGCAACCAATATGGATGTAGGGCTATCACTGTTCTCTAAGTCTAACAAATTTAACGCTCTAACCTGATAATGGTGCAGGCAACGCAGTCTTTTGAAAATAAATAGTATATTTTACTAGTCTATTTTACCCAACAAAAGGATAGAATTTACCCAACCATGTAGTAAAATAATTGCCCAATAGCATTGGGTAAAATTATATTACCCAACAAAATGGTAAAAAAATTGCCCAATATCACTGGGTAAAATTATATTAAAATTATATTTCCCAACAAAATGGTAAAATAATTACCCAATATCATTGGGTAAAATGTAATTACCCAGAATTAGGGTAAACAAATTACCATTATGTTGGGTAACTGTTACCCAACCGGGGTTGGGTAACACGTTTACCCAGAAAAAAGGGTTGTTGATATAGCACCCAGCGGTTGGGTAAAACTTTACCCAAGTTGGGTAAAGTTTTACCCAACCGTTCTAACAGTGTACAAGGGGGTATCAGACACGTCCAAGACCTTTCAAAAAGTACCCTAAATAAGTAATTGCATTAATGTGAACCAGTATTTTACATAGGCCTACTCTAAACAAGTAATATCAGTATTTCCAATACCTTAAAAAGTAAGCAAGTAATTTGTATAGTTTAAACCTCTTCCCGATTATGAAAAAAGGGTGCACATGTTCCACGTCATTGCCCTCATTGATTACTCAGTATTTGGCTATATAATTTTTATATAATCTGTAGGATAATTTAGTTGGCCTTCAAATGCCGTTGATTTGAATTTGTAATTACTTTTCTCTATCTAAAAATATGTTTGATCAACAACGATCACTAAAATTCAGCCATGTGTGCCACTTTTATAAAAAAATTTTTTTTGGGAATGTGTCATTTTCATTGGATTTGGTGTTTAATACAAGCTTCAAGAAAACTAAATAACCTTTCGTATGCAGTTTGTTTGTCGACTTTGCTTGAGTCTACCCAAAGATATTAGCGTAATTTACAATAGGCCGAGTGCATAAATGGCGAGTAAGTGAAGAAAAGCGCTATACCTCTCTAGTAAGTGAGGGGTAAATCAAAATTTTGAGAGCACCAAATCGGAATAAGCTACTAGTAAATCACGAACAATTTACGCTCAATCTTACACCTGACCGGCCCTAAGAGTAAGTTGAAGCATAAGTTTACACTGTAACTAAATGATAATTACTGTTTTGCCAGATAGTCCATATAAATTGACATGAATGCTTTCATTGAAGTGACTATCACGTTTTGAAAAGTAAAGAAAAAATAAGGGAATTGAACCCGTGATTTCAGATTATAAACCCCAGAAACACAGTACCACTCCACATTGGTTGGACGGTAGAAGTAACGTCATGTTTTTAGATCTTGTAATTTTATTATCAGTGCAATTATTTTGGGTTGCAAATTTGTCGGCAGTGCAATTTCATATTTATAATGCTCGCTCTTTGTATCTGGTATTTTTATATTTGTATAATAACTATTGTGTTTTATCATCATTATTTGATTTTAATTTAATTTTGTCTATATTATATTTTTGTAAGGCGCCTTGCGGTTGTTTGCAACATTAGGCGCTCGATAAATTGTATTTATTTTTCATTATTAAACCATTGAAATATTGAATTACAAAGAACGGCTTATTATTATGAAATTTGTATGTGCCTTTTGAACAAAAAATGTTTGAAATGTAATAACTGTCCTTATTTTTCAGTGAATGGTAAAAAACTTCGACATTTTCGGACTCAAAATTTCGTCACTTTATCTGTCTCCCAGACTGACTCGCCGTGCACTCTTAGAAAAAATTAAGCTATGTTGGGTAAAATACTACACTTCAGGATGGTAAAAAGGGAACATGGTTGTTTGTTGGGTAAAAATGAACACAACAGTGGTTGTGTAGAGTCTTGCACAACACATTGAACATTTTACCCATCAATCGTTGGGTAAATGTTTACCCCTAAACGATCAAGTTCCCTATTATGTGTAACACTTTACACAACAGGTTTTACCCAACACTTGAGTCATTTTGGTACACATAAATTAATTTTTAAAAAATGAAGGTATATATTTTAAGCAATTTTGGGTGTCATATATGCATTCTAATTTTCTTTCGTAATTTTATTATCCACGGAATTAAAGATTTTTAGAAGAACTTACCTTAACTTGACCGGCCCAGGGCTCGAACCCACAACCTTTGTGTTTTAAGACGCCGATCCACTGTGCTAACGAAGTAGTTGATATATGGAAATGTTTTGTGTTAATATAAACTATTTTATATGACTAAATATGAAAGAATTAGAAATTAGTTGGTAAATGTTGAGATTGGCATGACAAAAGCATAAATTCAATGAAACTAGTAAATTATAATGCTATATTATCTTAAGGGAGACCGATGTGTGAAGGTCAGGTTGCCGGCAAACCATTGAAAAGTCGACCTTGATAATAATGTGCTCTCGCGACACTACTACACGCCCCAGCTACACGCATAGTTTACTTTACCTTGTCTGGACAATAGTTACATCGATCGGTAACGCGGCTTTCTACACAGACATTTTACCCAACAAAGTTTAAAACTACAATATCGTTGGGTAAATGTTTACCCCAAAACGACCATGTTCCCTATTTTGACCCAATTATGTGTAACACTTGCACAACCGGGGTTGTGAAGAGGTTTTACCCAACACTTGTGTCCTTTTGGTACACATAAATTGGGTACATTTCCTTTACCCAATAATTATGTGAAGGCAATTTACCCTTTTATTGCGTAACACTTTACACTACATTATGCACATTCTTGTTGTGTACATTTTTACCCAACAATATTACACTTTCATGGTGTCAAATCATGTTTTACCCAATTACGGGCACTTTTCTACACTTCCAGAGTGTAAATCTCGGAATTCAATAGTAAACTATTGCATGTGTAAAATGTTATTTTACGAAATCGATGTTTAGCACAATATTGGGTAAAATACTACACATTTCTTTTTTACCCAGCAAAATTTGACACTCATTTCTAAGCGTGGGATGGCCTATTATTTAAATTAACTGTGTTAACATTTGACCCCGGGAGTGGCGTAATTAACTGACGAAACATTTTTTATTTTACGGAAAAGCATTAACGTCATTAATTTTTTTCTCTGATATATGGTAAACATTTGGGACGATATTATTATATGGACATTAACCTCGCTTGTTACTATTCTGATCTTACTCGCCAGTTTTGCTCTCAAAATTACATCGCTATAATAGTTCAGTATCAGTTCCAAATTGGCGAAACCTGTTTACAGCAGCGAATGAATTCAGAAGAGCGTCTCGCGCAAAACTCTCATATGGTGCGCAATATCATTGTATGCGTGCGTGACGCTTGCGTATGTCAAAATCGTGCTTATACGCTTGAATTACTTTTGCGCGCAGATAGATAAAAAACGAATATTTCTCGCCAATTTGGAACTGATTGAACTATAGTAATTTACGCTGCAGTTTAGGGCATAGCGAGGTTGCTTACCTCTCTAGTAAGTTACGCCAATTTGGTGCACTCGGATAATCTGGTATTTAAAGTTTGTCTTATACTTAATGATAGTAATGATAGAGATTGGAAAATAAAGAAACCGTATATAGTTATACAACCAGACTAATACAATATTCTTGTAACATTCATTTATTGGAGCTAGTAGGAGATAGATATTTTGCATGAATAGTTTCGTATTATCGGAGGACGAAGCATACAATATTATGATAACAATAACGAGATACTAATAGAACCTTCAATAATAAAATATTCTTTGTATAAACAACAATCACATAATTTGATGAAAATTGAGCTGGGAAAGTAATTGTGAAAACTACGCTGTATCTGGTTACCATGGTAACATTTAATTATTAAATACTTATCCAAGATCTATTGTGAAAACTACGCTGTATCTGGTTACCATGGTAACATTGAATTATTAAATACTTATCCAAGATCTATTGTAGATTCAACGTTATCAAAATAATATACAACTTATAAGTTTATGTTATATCCCCGAGTAAGATAGATGCCACGACGTTGTGATTTAGCAATATTTGTGACTATCATTATATTGACTACATACATTATAATAATAATAATAATAATGGCATTTATAATGCGCCGTCAATCTAGGTAAAACTATTCCGAGGCGCAACATATAAAACAAAAATACAAATTAACATGAAAAATACATAAACAAGGATGATTTGCATATACATGTACATGTATATACAAAGAAATCAATTATAAACTGAGTCAAATAATCTTGTTTTTAACAAGTTCTTAAAAGAGTCAAGTGAATCACAGCATCTTAAATTATAAGGTAGTGAGTTCCAGAGAGTTGGTGCAGCAACCGAAAATGCGCGATCTCCAAATGAAGAAGTAGTCATTAGAATGTAACGTCTTCTCTGCTATTAATAAACCTGTGGATTGGTACCAATTCGCAAAAATGAAAATAAAATAAATGCAAACGTTTGTTTATTATTAAGACAATTATGAACGTTAAGCAATGGACACATTAAATCAATCATCAGAGCCTTATTTCATAAAAGTTAAGATTCTTAAACTCTTCTTAAGCCTTGTTCAGAAGAATTTTAACAAAGTTGAGCTTAATTATGTCGGACCCCGGTCTGAAGTGTCAAATTGATCAAAACGTTAATATCGCCAGTATATTCAGCCTGATGAAGCAGTTTTGATAAAACGTGTTTTATCAAACAGAATTGTCCAGATGGTCGGGTTATGATCCATTAAATCTATCCATTGTTTAACTTTGATAACTAATTTGATGAATGACAATAGTCACAAACATTGATTGGAGATTGATTGAAGGTCGTCCTGACATACCAGCGAGAGGTTCTACAGACACTAAGCAGCGCGATTGTGCTCGCATTTAGAGTTATTGGTGACTTGGTTAAGTTTGCTAGATATCCAATAGTTAAGACCAAGGGAAAAGTGTACTTTAGGTCCCAGATTCTGGTATCGTCAGATACTAGAAAAGAAAACACAATATAGTTCGATATTGGTACAAAGATAGTTCCAGTATCGGTCGATACTGGGACACATACAATGTTCCACTATCGGGCGATAGTGGAACTCAATTATGTACCAGTATCGTTCAATACTGGGACAAATCACTACTGGTAGCATATGTACCAGTATCGCCCGATACTGGAACATAAAACGTTCTAGCATCGCTCGATACTGGAGCACAATTTGGTGTTCCAGTATCGGCCGATACTGGAACAATGAATTTGTACCAGTATCGAGTGATACTGGTAAATTTCATGTGCCATCGTGCAATACTGGTTTACCAGAATCTGGGACCTAAAGTACACTTTTACCAAACCAAGAGACTAGTATTTTATTCAAACTACAATTTTAAATTGAAATAATTATGTTACCATCAACTGTTCTACTGAAAACAATCTTTAATTGAGTTCTTTGAAGTTCACACATATTCAATAACCAAATTTCTCTGTGGTGGTGAGTTCTTCAATTATAATATTAATATCTAGCGGGTACCCGCGCTACGCACGGGACCTCGCTAGCTGAAGTATTATGATCTAAATTAGATTCCTGCTATCTATCATGACTGGTATCAAAATGGGCATCAAAAGGATCCTAACCACTAAATAAATCCCCTATATACTTACTGTGTAAAATGGACCCTATTAAACGCCATTTTCCCGCGTATAGTAGTTGCTTTAACTTTACATTTTGAATGCAGATCATTGTCTTGGCTTTCCTGCAAACAACAACAAAAAATAAGGTAAAGGCAACATTTCAGAGATATGCGCCGTCAGAGATACGCATGTTTGTAGAGCGATTCTTATCAATTATTGAAGTCTCTAAAATCACTAAAAAATCATACAAGATTTGCCAAAAGAAGAAAAATTGCATTGCTATATTGTTTGATATCTTTATCTAATATGTATTCAATCTTCACATGCAATATTTCAAATTAAAGAGGAGACATTTTAACAACTTTATAATTTAATATTTAATATAATGTATAATTTCTTCTTTACTAGTAATCCATATTTTACATATTTTGTTGCCTTTTTCCATGTTGTTGCTCTTTAAAAGTTTGATCTTAACTCAATCGGTGATTATCAGACTAATCTTTTTGTTGGGGGAGTATGTTACATTCCGAGTTCGATTTCAGACTGTTAAAACCTGCAATAAAACTCATATTACAGTTGGAAATTAAAAAAAATCCAACTCTTTTTTTATTTTATGATACAGGTGTTACGGTAGTGGAGTCTGAGGATTTGTTTAATTTCAAAGAAGGTATTGATAATCCAGACAAAGTATTCACTCCACCAAAGGCTTGTAACAGGGCATCCCTAATAAAGCAAAGCTTCAACGTAAGTATCACTCATGTCTCCCAGTAGTTGGTCAATGACTGATGTAGACAAGATTAAATACAACATTAATATTATAATAACCGTATACTATAGAATTACTCTTGCTGTTAGACTAATATTCTTTTACGTGGCTCTAAAACGTGGATAAGTAGGAAGTAGCTTCCTGGCTCATTTGTTTAATTTGAATGTTGTATAAAACTGGTTAAAGAATTATATTTAAGCAGTCAGGGCAAACACTGACATTAATAATTCATTTCTTGATACTAAATAGGGCAATATAATTTATATCTAAAAAGATGTTAGAAAAATGCAATATTTTCCAAATACTAAAAGTCAATGAAGTTAATGTATCTTTGAATCATAATATCAGAAGGGAAACACATATTTGGGATTAGAAGGAATTTCAATAATAAAGATGGAGAGTTGGACATCTAGAGTTTTTACAAGGGCGTTATGAGGTAATTAGGTACAAATAATAATGATCTCAATAATTTAAAGCGCTTCTTTTCACTTTCCAGATTACGGATGAGATCAACTCCTTCAGAGCATTTATAAAAACACATTTTATACTTTAGATGTATTACCATGCTATACAGTAGACCATCCAAAGGCAATAAATGTGCTTTAAAAGGCTAAATAAAGTGCTTAGATAGTAAGGTTTCCAATGAAGGGGGGTGACAAAAATAGAAATAGATTTTTAGGCCATTTTCAGCATAAAAAGACCTTTTTTGGGCAAAAATCTTATTTTTGTGTTTTTTGGTGCAATTCATATCTTCAAACAATGTACTATCCACCAGTAATCAGTTTAACCTGATTTAATGTTTATTTAAGGAATAATTCGTACTTAAAGCTGCTTAAATATAAAGAAAATAAAAGCATAAGGAAGTACAAAAGGGCACTTTTCTCAGTTTTGTAAGTGGTATTTGCCACTTATATTCGCTAGTTGCTTAATCTGTCATGTGATGCTTGAATAATTCAGCAAACTAGTTTGACATGGTCTATGACATTTATAAATAGTTTTATGATGACAAGTATGGTAAAATTCAACATTAAAGGGGTATTCCATGGTTATTTAACATAAAGGTATAGAATCGTTATAGTGACTTAGAGGTGTATTTAAGGGAGTGTCTTCTGTGCACTCCCAGGACCTTCCCAAACCTACTTTTTGAACATCTTTTCATGGTCCTAAAACATATTCAGGGTATTACCAAATTTAATGTTAGTATGCTAAGGGGTTATTCAAAATGGCAGCCAAAATGGCCGCCAAAAGGGTCAAATTTCATAAAACATCAACCAAAATGTATGATAAAAGTATACTTCTTAACAATGGTATGTATGTATAAGATCACTAGTAACTCATATCTAGTACTTTTGCTTGATTAACATACATTAAATCAAGATGGCCCCCAAGATGGCCGCCCTTATTGTAAAAATACCGTATAATAGCGTATATTGCATCATATAATACCATGTTCTAAACTGCTAAACTAATGCTTTTAGATAAACGACTCACCTCTGTGAAAGTTTTGAATATTTATCGCATTCTAAAATGGCCGCCAGACGGTTAGAACTGATGTTAAATGACCTAAAACTGGTGGTTTGCATTATGAAAATACTATGTAATACCATGTAATACCTATACCGCAAAAGCTGATGAAACAGCATTCATTATATTTCTATGATAAAACGTAATATTTTTAATATTTTAAAATGTGCAAGATGGTCGTGCAAGATGGTTCTATTTTTGTCACCCCCCTTCATTGGAAACCTTACTATCTAAGCACTTAATTTAGCCTAGATGTAGAGCTGTAACAAAAAATGCCTTTGGATGGTCTACTGATAATAACATCCGTAATCATCTCTCTCTCTTCTCGGTATACAGGGTGACTAATAAAAACATTGTGTATGTATATATTGTAACGGCCCATGTGCATTCAACCATGAACTGGTACATAATTATGTTCCAGTATCGCCCGATACTAGAACATGTTATATGTGCCAAGATCGGACGATATTTGAACACTGACGTTGTTTTATTATCGAACGATACTATAGGTGTTCCAGTATCGGACGATCTGGGACTTAAAGTACACCTTTTCCTTATTTGCTATTGAAATGCATGAAGCAACATATTTTCGTTTTATTATGATAATAATGCAATTTAAAAAATGATTTTAAGCATAACATACCGAAAATAAACCTTTACGTACTGGCATTTAAACAGAATCTTTGTGTCTCGAGTGTTTTAACAATGTTGCAACACCCTAAATAAAACATGGCATTTCATACTGTATATGAATCCCTATCCCTACTACAAACACTACGCTTGAATGAGGGTTATGAGGGGAGGGGGGGGGGGGTGGGGGGGGGTGGGGGGGGGGGGGGGCAATGCTGACAGCCAGATTATGGGCGCATTTGCATGCCGCCGTTGATCTTAAAATAATCATCTTCATTAGTCGTTCTTAAATGGACCAATGGAAGTGTCTGACAGACACCGACACTATTATTTATTCATCACAAACTGCGGAATTTCACACTGGTACGCCCATTTCCTTTTGCAATGCTATATCAGGGTAGGGGTATTTTCAAGCCACGATATCAACGGCCATATCTAAGAGTCCAGAACATCATTTGTGGAACCCAAAGTTTGCGAGTAGTCTAAGACGGAAAAACATCAGCATTGTCGAGAAAGAAGAAGACTGGCAGTGGCATTGACTAATTGTTTCAAGATATTTAGAGACAGTACGCGACAAATAAATTCCGTCTCGTCAATCCTGAATCAGCTTGAGTTTCTTTAGGTTGTAACACCAGCTGATGTCCAGTAAGTTATGTAGCACTGGTGTGTATAATATACATTAATCTTCTAATTATCTTCCCTTCTTAGCCATATAATTGGAAGTTTTCAATAATAGGATAATATTGGCAATAGTCAACAGACCGCTTGTGCCGAATACTATGAGTCACGTTTCACATTTATGAATGTGCTCGTTTAGTCTTCAGCATACCGTATTCTCGTACGTATTTAAACGGTTTAACTTCGACTTAAACTCGTGCACCAATTGCTGGCCTACCACTTCAATTAGCAGTTCAGCACAGACGAACTGGTCATACACACACATGTTCACTTGATGACAGACAGTACGGAGAAATCGTAACCTTGTCAAATTCCCAAGAGAACTGGAGGTGGGGGGGGGGGGGGGGGGGGGGGGGGGGGGGGTGGGGCTTGCAAGCAATAGTGGAAGCATGCCTTTAACGCCTTAAATGATTACTCAAACCGTGCCCGTAGCAATTTTTGGTCAATAATTCCAAAAATAATAAAGATTTTCAAAACAAGGTCTTCTAAAAAAAAGGTGGCAAAAGGATGAGAATACTTGGAATGGATCTGTTGAATTTTGTGGAAGTTGGCAAGAGGAAAATATCATTATTTATAATTTAATTTAAATTATTAATAATATATTTCGATGTAAATTACATGATTATGTACAGCAGTCCTTCCAGAAACAACACACTAGTGATCCAATTGCCAACTTCCACAAAATTCAACAGATCCATTCCAAGTCTTCTCATCCTTTTGCCACCTTAAACACTCGTCCCCCAGTTTTTTAGAAGACCTTGTTTAGAAGACCTTGTTTAATCAAGATTGATCATAAATACTACACAATGCGAATCTTTTAGTAGAAAAGCATTCTTTAATATTTTGATTCAATAATACTGCACCAATATAGGCCGTTTTTGTTTTGTATTGCATAAATGGTAGGTTTTGATGGATAATAATTGTAGTCAATCGTTTTGTAAAAATAAACATCACGAACAGCCAGACGAACGAACATAACAACATGAGCCGAATCAAAAAAGAAATCGTGATTATTTATATTCATTGAACAAAAATTGTAAACAATATTAATAGATAACAAAGACTCTCGTTAATAAACAAACTAATGATATTGTAAGTAAACAATATAATGGAACATAAAAAAGTACAAATGTAATATTATGAAAAAGTGTGCTCCCCAGTGGAATCGAACCCTGAATTCCCGCGTAACAGTGCGGGTGACTAACCATTACACTACAGTATCCTGTTCACATTCGCAGATGTTACAACGGTATACATCCGTTGAGATTGTCTCGGATTCTGCTAAATCGAAAATTAAAATGTGATATTTAAACTACATTGTCCATTAATGCACCATTTTATTTACGGTAATAGACACATTTAATATAAAATATCATTAAAATACTAATTTCGCACTGAAAATCTGAATTTGGCGATATTTTCGCATTTTATACCAAACACTACTGCCGACTGAATTAAAGACCTCAGATTGCCTGAAACCACAGATAAGGTTCGATTTCCTATCAATACTTCTTCCTTTATGTATAATACAATTTACATTATTTAGTAAATGCAATAATTGTAACGTTTCACGTCACCACTAGCTAATTGAAACAATAATAATGACCACGTGACCTTTCATTTGAAAACTAAGGGGTCCGAGTTAACTCGTCGCCCAAAAACCAAGCACTGTTCCTAGGGAATTCTTTTAGGAATATAATAGTATGATAAAATTTGACAAAATATATTTTGAGTTATCTTTGCAGAACCTAAAATGGGTCCAAAAACTTGTTTTTTTATAATTTTTTCCAAAATGGTCAATTTCATGATCATGGTTGGATTCATTGAACCCTTATCTGCAAAAAAATGTATACTTTTATATAGATTAAATGAATAATGAAGAAGTTACGGCAGTTTTACGGAGGATATACCTGAGGGTTAAGGGGGCTGTACTCTCAGGTACAGCCTCCGTAAAACTGCCGTAACTTCTTCAATATTCATTTAATCTTTATAAATGTATACAGTTTTTTGCAGAAAAGGGTTCAATGAATCCAACCATGATAATGAAATTGACCATTTTGAAAAAAATTATAAAAAACATGTTTTTTGACCCATTTTAGGTTTGGAAAAGATAACTCAAAATATATTTTGTTAAATTTTGTCATAGTAGTTTTATGATAATCCTGATAACATTCCCCAGGAGCGTTTATTTTTATTTTTAATATCTTATTTTTTATTTTTTGAGTTACAGACCAAAAAGTGCCAAAAAATGTGCTTTTTTCCCAAAAATGGTGATTTTCATGATTTTGGCGGTAAAAAATCACATTTTTTGGCACCTTTTGGTCTATAACTCAAGAAATAAAAAATAAGATATTAAAACAAAAAAAACGCTCCTGGGGAATGTTATCAGGATTATCATAAAACTAGTATGACAAAATTTAACAAAATATATTTTGAGTTATCTTTTCCAAACCTAAAATGGGTCAAAAAAGGTGTTTTTTATAATTTTTTTCCAAAATGGTCAATTTCATTATCATGGTTGGATTCATTGAACCCTTTTCTGCAAAAAACTGTATACGTTTATAAAGATTAAATGAATATTGAAGAAGTTACGGCAGTTTTACGGAGGCTGTACCTGTGAGTCCACACCCCCCTTAACAGCTCCCTTTTAAAGGCCTTTGAGAATCTCAAGTGTTGGCCCTCTGGCAAAAGTCACATGACACGATACGCACCTGTCGATGCATGTCCCACAGTGCAATGACCACATGACAAATCACGTGACAAAATATTGGCTTTACGTGTGTCATTAAATAATTGTCAAACCATGAGAGCACAATATTTACGAAATAGAGTGTCTAGAATTGTTTCAAAAAGTAGAGTTATTCATTACATTTAAATCATAATCGTACATTCTTTTCCCGGGGTGCTCAGTGGTCATTACAAGGGATGGGGGTTGATTGCATTTGTGAAAATTAAATTATTAGAAAATCACCCGGGAAAATCCATATTTTCACATCAAATTTATTTCAAATTAACACAAAATCGAGAGCAAAACCCACTCACATTCTGTTCCTGAGATTCGATATCGTAATTATCTAGGTACATGAATCCGGGACGTTAATGTTGATCAAACCCCGGGATCAAACAGAGTGCCGGGATGCGAATTTATTAACCGTACACACTTACTGTATAAATGTATTGCTGTACAATGTACATGTGCTATGCGCTTTACTCCTTCAATGATCAAATGTTGTTTACGGTAACGAACATCGCTGCCGGGACAGAGTGTAAAATAAAGTCAATGTTTCTCTCAGTTGACAATGCCCGACATAGAGCATCACTGTAGCCCACCCAGCCGGGGGATGCTGTACAATTAAAATGTCCGGGTAAAATGTGTACAGCTATATGGGAGAGACATAAAACAATAGCATGATCGGTAACAGCCCGTAACATCATAAACATGTTGTAGACATTTATAAACACCTCACATGATAGCTGACGCAATGTCAAAGTCACATTTATTTTTGTTTTGTTTTTGGGGGCATGGGGGGAATTTCAGTTTGCAGTTTGCCCCCCCCCCCAAAAAAAAAAAAAAAATAATAATAATTTTTTGTCAAAATAAGATTTTTTTCCGCGCTGTGCGCACATTTTCTTACTAAATTAGGTTTAATTAGACCAAATGTTTTAGCATAAAACAGCTAAATTTTGCGCGCAAGCACGCATTTTCATACCAAATCAGTTAGTATTAGACCAAAGTTGACCATTTAAGCGTAAAATGTCACAAAAAAGCGCGCATAATTTTTTCATGCCCCCCCCCCTAAAAAAAATCTTGCCCCAAAACAAAATTATGCCACTACCAGGGAGCAAGCCGTATTCTACTTTTAACATACGCACGATACCCTGTTGCTAATTGAATTTCCTATCGTTAGCAGGAGTACTCTGAATGCGGTATTATGTTAATGAAGAGGTCAGCGGGAAGTATGAAGGAAGGTGAACAGGGCGTGACGCCTTTACTGATGGCTTTGGATTCGGCACTGCATGACATGCTTTATCGGTATAATCGTATTGCGTATGTTTTGTGTATGCTTTACGACGTTTTGTGAATCAGCTATAGGCCTTTAACATGTTTAATGGTGTTGGCTGTGGATTATGTTTTCCTTTGATATAATTATTATGTCTTCTGAAGAACAGTCTTCATCGATAGAGCCTCAGGTTCAGGCAAGTACTATTTAGTATCATATCTGTTTTTTCGAGTATGAGTATGGCTAAACAAGTCATAGGCAGTGTTCTATCTTACTTTTATAAAAAGTGGGACGATGACTATTCAATGGCGTAAGTTTTCCAGATAAAGATGGCTGCCTATATCTTATTCAAGTTTAAATACATTGGTATTCGGAATATATACGAGTTTAACCTGAGACGTATTATCGTCTTAGGGCAGAAGGTTATAGCATGGACTTTATAAGTCCATGGTTATAGTATGATGAATAATTTTCTGAGGAATTTGCGTCTGATGACAGTGATTATCATTAAGATGAGAACTTTATTCACAATTGTGTAAGCCAGAGCTGCTAAGAGAAAGATAGGGAGGTAAGACTGGTAAACAGTTAACAGTTTAAGCGTTGAGCTTATTTAGTGGTTTTTGTTTCTGACAACCTTTTTCGAGGCTTTATCCCACAGAATAAGTACCAGTTTAGCCAGTCAATAGTTAGGTCACCCAAGCCCTATTATGAAAGCTATGAAGATTGTTAAACGGGGTCAGTCGTCACAAACATGCACAAACACAGAGAAGCCCAAATAGACCATTTTCCGAAGCTATTTCTAGCAAATATTGCAGTCACTGATACTCCATTGTTTTCTTGCGTATAACAAAATATGACATGCAGCGTGACCTCCCTACTGGCTGTAGCCACATAAGTTTTCGGTATCAGGCCCCACAGGCACTTGGGATGCGGTAAATCTGGGGTTGGAGATGAGATTGTATACTACCGACCAAACAAGTGGGTTTGCCTGGGAGGCATAAAATATCCAGACAATACAGGTATGTGATACTTTACAGATTTTATTCTCAAGCTTATGTGTGTTTATTTTTCGTGAAGTGTAACAGTTTTACACTACATCACTTGACATTTAATAAGTGTCATTATACTGTCTCTAGTATTTTATGCTATCACAAATCAATATGTATTGTGAGTGGATTGAGTATTATAGTTAATTTTAATCTTCGTACCAATCGATGTAACATGATATGTTATTTATTTTGCTGATACAGATTACAACGTGTATTACGACACAGGTGTCTCTACCTGCCTAGTTCTATTGTAATGGTGTACATGACTCGGCAGATAATCCCTGGGCTTGAATGCCAGATCACTCAGAGGACATAGTACACGATTACGTTAACGATTTTTATCTGTGTATTGTTTATGAATGAACAGGGGTATTATATATAAATACTGATTATTATTATTATTATTATTATTATTCAGCTCCTATGGATTGAAATCAGTTTACGACTTTTGAGTCTCCACAGGCACTAACCGGAGGTGCTATTTGTTATCGAATGGGTACAATTTACCTTTTGTTCCTACCACCTGTGTTTGAAGAACTTTAAATCTTCATTTTAATCATAATTGATTTCGTTTCAGAGATAATTGAGTGTATTCTCAGAATTATCCACAGCATGCACCTTGTATCATCAACCCTTTGTCGGTTTCCTTTCAAGATTCAGGAACCCGGGTTCAGGTATATATTTTATAAGTTCCTATGGAATAAATTGTTTTTCCTTTGACGATTAGTGTGTAGGTATAGACTTATAGAGCTTTTCTACGAAGGGATTCGTGCGTTCCTTCGACTTATATCAGCATATCATCATATTGATATCACACTGCATATTAGTTTTGCCCTGTATATTTTTACTCAGTGTATGCGATCATGGATCAAGACTGGTGATACAAAGGTACCGTATTATAGATATACGAAGGGTCCTACACTCAAACGATGGGTAGATAAGAAGCAACACGAGGAGTGTAAACTGAATCTGCAGAATTTATAGCAGACCCGATAGCTGCTGGAGTAGAGCCAAACAGCATATCTGTTTGGTAATAGATTGGTTTGGGATTACATGGAATGCGACATCAGGTTACTTGGTAGTTATAGGATGAAATTATCTAATGTTTTAATTTGTATTGTTCCTATTCTAGATCGGATGCATACCTCCAATCATGGTCATAGCAGCAGGCTAGATGTCTAGTTTACAGGCTATTTAACATGTATAATGCCTCTGTAGGTCTATCCCATCATTGCCAACTGAGTATATATTTATCCATCATGAGAGTGGCACTGGGATAAGGTATTTAGATTACTGCAGACAGTGGTATTATTGATAATAATTATATTCTTTTGAGAAGAGATTATCGTATATTTGAATAACCGAATGGTATTTGTATATCCTTACCACAGGCACAGTTTATTCCGTGCTTTGGAAGATAGGACGCTTTTATTACTGGTACCGTCAAGGGTTCTATACCTGCAATAATCAACACAGGCCAAACGTAAATTGTAACATTTTATTGGCATATCATGTCCATATTTTCAGCCCTGGAACATTATATTCCAATGTCTAAATCAATTTTATACAGGTGATTTAGCTACTGACCGGTCATAAATGCTCCAATTCTCAAATTAGGCATGTCAGTGGCCGTGCCCTAAAGCACTGTTTTGATGTAAATTCCACACGTGGCTTTGCTAGTCAACAAACAATGACGGCAGACTAACAACCTGAAAAACAGACACTTTTAAGTGTCTATGGCCCCAGGATCTTTGGTTTGTAACATAACAATGTTAAAGCAGAGGAACATGATGTCGTAGGTTCGTGCAAACGGTCTCCATGGGTTAATTCTAATGAACACAAAATCATCCTCAATGTCCGTCTATTACTAATATTGATTAATTGTTATGAATATTACCACACAACAGATAATGCTAAGTTTGAAGGCACTGTAAAGTTTGGAGAGACGTTGGCGGTTAATCGCTGGTACATTGATGTGCCGCAGGTCAAAGTCAGCCAAAGAATATCAACGACTATTGATAACTGCGTGCCAGTAACATCTACCATATTACTTGAATCTGGAGGTGAGCTATAGACCATGTCACCTCATTGTTGATCAATATGTTAAGTGCCCGGTTCCATTCCATGCATCATAAGAGAACATGCATTGACTGTTACATTGACTGCTATATTGACTGCTGTTATTGCAGATGACTGGTTTCTGCATTTGGACTGCATGTGGCCCCAAATAAAATAATATTTTTGGATACTACTACTACTTACTACTTATGTCGTTCTCGAACGGTCTTCGTGATGGCTCGCCAAACTACTCTGTCCCTCATGCATGCTTTCATCTCCTCATCATTCCTCAGTCCTGTGTCTTTCGCCAAGTTGTCCAAGTATGTTAAGGCTGGGCGGCCGACAGATGTGTGTCCGTGTTTGGGTCTCCATAGCAGCAGGTCGGATACAATCTCATTTTCTCTTCTCATGCAATGTCCTGCAAATCTCATCCTTCGATCTGTGATGTTTTCTGATACCTTTTGTAAGTTTCCATACAGGTCTTTGTTTGATACCTTATCTTTCCAACTAATGTTGAGTGCAGTTCTCAGCATTCTAGTGTAGCATCCATCTAGAGATTTATTCAGTCTGTTGGTGATAGTCCATGTCTCAGCTCCATACAGTAGAACACTTTGAACAGTAGCTTGGAAAAGTCTGATTTTGATTTTTCGACAGAGGCTGGATTTCCACACTTTGTTCAGAGCATTGCAGGCCTTCCAAGCAAGTGCTTTACGTACTTTTATGTCATGCTGGCTACTACCAACCCAAGCTCCCAGGTACTTGAAGTCCTCTACGTTGTCTAGGTTACTTCCATCAGAGGTTTTTAGCTGTACCGCTTGTGCTTGGTGGAATACCATGCATTTGGTTTTCTTGGCATTCATGTGGAGCCCAGTTTTGAGTGCTGCTTCCTCAACATATTTCAGCAACTTCTGTGCCTGCTCCTTAGTGTCAGAAAGTAACGCTATGTCATCTGCAAAGTCAAGATCAGTGACGTTCTTTGGCCCTATTCTTCGACTCTGTCTAGGCTTGAGGGTGAATCCTAGTTCCTCTTCTCTCCCACTGATAGCTATTCTTAAGCAGTAATCAAGGATGATTATGAATAGGTAGGGGGCAAGGGTATCTCCTTGGAGTACTCCTGCTAGGATGTCGAACAGTTCCGTGTCGCCATCAGGTGATATGACTTTGGCTCTTGTGTTTCTGTAAGTTTCATCAATTGCATCTGTTATAACCTGTGGGACACCGTATGCTTTGAGTATCTTGATCATTTTCCCACGATGTATGGTGTCGAATGCCTTTTTGAAATCAATGAATGTTATGACTGCAGAGAGATTATTGGAATGTATACCTTCGATGATTCTCCTGAGTCCAAGAATGTGTGAGGTAGTGCCTCTTCCCTCGCGGAAGCCATTCTGGTTAGTTCGAAGTAATTCATCTAGGTGAGGTCTTATTCTGTTGAGAATCATTCTGTTATATGTCTCAGAGTTCAGACATATGCCTCTGTAGTTTCCTGCTTGACTTAGGTCACCAGATTTTGGGACTGGTATCAGGTTCAATATTGCCCACTGGTCAGGTTTTTGTTTTTCTAGGAGGGCCTTATTACAGATATCCAGTATTAAATCATCAAGATTGCATCTTGTCAGGAGTTCAGGTGGAATGTTGTCCTCTCCAAAACTTTTCCCCTCCTTGATAGATTTCTTGGCTTTCTGGTACTCAGTGTTATTGAAGGCAGTACACTTAATTGGTAGTTCTTCGAAAATCTTTGGGATGTCTTCATCTTTATCAGTCACTACCGGTGGATTTCCTAGGAGTTGTTGGAAGTGGCAGTACCAATTATTGACACGTTCTTCCTTTGTCTTTCCTTTGAGGATACCATTCCTAGAGGTTTTCCTTCCACTTACTTCATTAATGAGCTCCCAAGATAATCTGTGTTGCATGTTTAGGGTTGCCTTTTCCACTTCTTTTAATTTCTTGTCCAGGTATTCAGAATTTACTTCATCATAGGCTTGGTCGAGTTCTCGTTTACCTGCTTCAAACTCTTGTGCAGACTCTTTACTGTCGTTTGTGACATGTTTCTCATATGTCTGCCTTAGCTTCTTTCTGGCAGTTTCTACTTTTCTACTATAACACAATGCCTTTTGCCTCTTCTTACATATTTTTGGTAGTAGTTTCTTGGCAGTTTCTTGATTTGCTGTGATAAAGTTTCCATATCTCACTGTTGGATTGTCATCACAGGTGTCATTTAGTAGTGTGTATTTGTTTCTGACTTCGACAGAATATTGATCTTGCAGTTCTGAATCTTGAACAAGCTTATTCCAGTTGTATTTCACTTTCTTTGGCTTGGTTTTGCTGTTTGCTCGTAGGCTTAATCTAATCTTTGTGGTCACTATTCTATGATCGGATCCAATACTTGCAAACGAATTGTAGGCTTCTGTGTTCAGAATACTATTTTGCCATTTCTTTCTGATCAGGATGTAGTCAAGTTGTGCTCTGAATCCACTTGGTAGAATACAGGTCCATAGTTTTGTTACTTTCTTTTGGAATCTGGTATTTGTAATAACTAGGTTATTTTCCATTGCAAACTCTTCCAATATTTCCCCGTTCCTGTTTGTGGTTTCATGGTAGGCAAAAGGAGCAATGTTGTTACCAATCCGTGCATTAAAGTCCCCAATTACTGTCAGGAAATTATGGGCCGGTACTGATTTGGTAGTTTCATTCAGCTCGTCATAGTAGTCTCTTACCTCATCTTCACTTGCCACATTGGTGGGAGAGTATGTACATATAACCGTAGTTTTTGGATTGCCATTAAAGGTTGCTTGAATGGTTCTGGTGCTTATGTAGCAGATTGAGGATATGGCTCGTTGTGCTCGTGGACTTAACAAGATGCCAACTCCACCCACTGCAGCTCCTTGTCTATTTCTAGTAGCAGATGCTGTGACAAGTTGGTAGCCCTCTATGATATTATCATATCTTATCTGTTCATCTGTATGAACTATTCGATGCTCTTGGATTCCAATAATGTCAATTTTATATTGTTGAGCTAAAGCACACAGCTCAAGTTGTTTGTTTGTGTTCCTAATCGTTCGACCTTTTTGGATAGAAGGTCGTTAATAGCCGGAATGTGCCTCAATCATGGCAACACTTAGTGTAAATAACACATTTTTGCGCGTTATACACACACATTTTTTGGTTTGAAAAATCTTGTCGGTTCAGTTTATTTCTTGCCCCTCAATATGAAAAACCTGGCTACACCAGTGCTTGCTCTACCCGTTTATGTAAGCTACATTGAGCTTGCATTCAAAAATGTGAAATTGAATTGACACAGATTTAACAATTATAATGTCAGCATTAAAGATTATAAAACTCTATTTTCTGATAATAGGTCAACAAACTTTCGAGGCTCAGGATTACTATGATTTCAAAGAAGGTATTGAGAATCCGACCAAAGTATTTACCCCACCAAAGATATGTGATAAGGCATCACTACTAGATGCCAACTCTAAAGTAAGTATGACTCATGCCAGTCCGGTAGTCAGCCGATGAATGTAAATGTATAGTGATGTAGTAAACCTATGACTGCTATTATAGAAAACTAAATGTAAATAATTTTATTTTATTACCGTTATTCGATATTAATTTACTTATATAATTAATTTGTTTATTTAGTTTTTGTTTAAAGGTAGCTGTTCTGATTTTATGGACCGATTTTCATCTTGATGTTTTCTATTTTACATGAAAGGTCATCCTTAAAATTGTCACATTCCAAATGTTGAGTTGCATAACTGCAATGGTTCTAATTTTAGAAGGACAAGGTCACAATACATTTGCCCATTGAGTAGTACACAAACTGACTGGTGGTTAACCACCTTTGAACCACCTTTGTCAGTAATTCACCACATTTTAGCCTTTAGTTTCTAAATGGAACATTTCTGGCCCCTAAGATTTTACAGACATAATGAGAAAAATATGGGGATTCTTCTGATATCAAAATATCTTGATGTGAAAAAAACACCTTTAAATTATATTGTTATTTCCATATTGTGTTGCATATCAATGGAAAGCGGATGTGCTCCTATTTATAATGAGCCACAACATTTGTAGCAATTACTTATTTCAGTGCTCAGTAGCTTGCCTGAGAACATAGGGTGGTCTTTATACCTCAATGTGCCTAAATCATCAATAATGTGTCCTCAAAAATCAATAGAGCATCACTCTACGCCTGTTAGTCGTCAATGTAACACTTCACTGAACAGACAACAGAGTTGTTTTGTGAGTGCAAATTAGTGGAGAATTTGGCACATTTTGATTGGGATCTCCTTAGACTAGTGACTGAGCACTGAACAATGATTGCTAGTATGCTATGTATATCATATCATTGGAAAGAGGAACAAATCAGCTTTCCATTCATACATGTCATTGTGTATAATGTAACACAAAATGAAAATATCCAAAAAATTGGTGACTAATTGTGGCAGAAATGTCCAATTTCTCTATTTGAACATTAATTTCTCACTGAATTCTTATTTTTAAACAAAGTGATGGCAATCATTGAAAGATAGTATGTTGTTCCATGTAAAGCTGATGTGTTCATCTTAACAATGATACCAAATTTGAAGCAATCCCTTGCGCCAGTGCTCAGCTACTTGCTTGAGAACATGGGGAGGATACAATCTGAATGTGCCAAAATCAACACTATTTCGTGCTCAAAAGAACATCTTTGTTGTCTGTTCAATGAAGTGTTACATTGACCACTACAGTGAAGTGTGATGATCTATTGACTTTTAAGCACAAAAATTTGGTGATTTTGGTACTTTTAGATTGCAACCTCCCCATGTTCACAAGCATGTGGCTGAGCACTGGAACAAGGATTGCTTCAAATTGGATATCTTTATAAAGATGAACGCATCAGCTTTACATGGATATATAACACTTAATGAACATATCCCGCGATATTTGAAAATCTTGTGCTAGAACATACATTTCACACTTTTTTGAGCAGTTTATAAGTTCAATTATTTGATCGAGTTCTGAGATTTTGTTTACAACTCAATTGGTTTATTTTTTCCATTTTCAGATAACTGATGAAATTGCCTATCTGAGAGCTGCTGTGATGAGAAAACCATTCCTGCTTATGTAGCAAATGATGAAGGGAATGTAATGCAATTATACTTAAACATAATATGAAGTTAAACTTTCGATCTCAACACAAGAAATATTTACCTGGAATTTTCAGGTGTTGCTACACCTTTCATCAGCAGACTAATGACTCGACTTGACCTTTTGGAGGTGTGACGTCAGAATCGGGTCATAGACTCTTGGTAATTTGTACCTGCCCCCGTCTTTGTTGAGTGATGGTTGGTTGGCTCTGATGTAAATAGCCTCCTTGACACCTCTCTCGAACCAACGAGGATCCCTATCCAAGATTTTGACTTTCTCTAAGTCAACACTGTGTCCTGGTGACTCAATATGGATGTGTTGGGATACCTCGGACGAGGTGGAACTAGGACGCCTGTGCTCTAGAAACCGGGTCTTTAATGAGCGTTCGGTTTCTCCGATGTATGATTCGGAGCAAAGACCCCGGGTAGTCTGACCCTGACAAGGGATCATGTACACTGGGCCTACAGTGTCCTTCTTCTCAGTTTTGTCTTTTGGAGAGACCAGAAGTTGGCGTAGTGTGCGCGTGGGTTTGAAGTATGCGCGTATCCCGTAGTTTCCGAAAATCCTGCGGAGAGCCTCTGATGTGCCCTTGATATAAGGCAACACTACGTGTCCTTTTGTCTGTTTCTCACTGTCTTTAGTTTTCGGTTTGACCTTACCCTTAGGTTTGTTGACACGGTCAAATGCCCACTTCGGGTACCCACACTTGGTCAATGCTTTATCGACGTGCTGCTTCTCTGTTGTGATGTCAACCTGGTCAGTGATGACAGTATCAGCCCTGTGGTGTAGCGTTTGAATAACGCCCAATTTGTGCTGGACAGGGTGATTTGACGAGAAGTTCAGATATTGATCTGTGTGGGTTGGCTTCCGGTAAATCTTTACGTCAAGATTACCGTCTGGTTTGATTACTGTCAGAGTGTCTAGGAAGGCTAATGTCCTGTTATCTTCACCTTCTGTAGTGAATTTGATGTCCGGATCAATGGTGTTGAGGTGATCAGTGAACTCTTGAGCATGTTTGGTCTTTATTTTGATGTGCGTGTCGTCGACATATCTATACCACCATAATGGTGGATGGAGAGCAGTTTCGATAGCTATCTGTTCCAGATGCTCCATGAAAAGGTTGCATACGATAGGCGAAACAGGGGAACCCATCGCAGCTCCATGTATCTGTAAATAGAATACTCCATTGTAGACAAAATATGTGCAACGCAGGCAAACCTCAAGCAGTTTTAACACATGTTCAGAAGTAAGACGGGTTCTATCACTGAGGGTGGTGTCACTTTCCAGGCGCGAGCGTATGATGACTAGCGCACGATCGATGACCAAGAGTCTATGACCCGATTCTGACGTCACACCTCCAAAAGGTCAAGTCGAGTCATTAGTCTGCTGATGAAAGGTGTAGCAACACCTGAAAATTCCAGGTAAATATTTCTTGTGTTGAGATCGAAAGTTTAACTTCATATTATTTATCACCAACACAGATGAACTTTCATTCTAATATACTTAAACATTATTACCCACACTAGTTATATGAAGAGCTTTGTTGCAAAAGGGCCACCAGACCACCCCCACGTGTTACTCAATTTTGCATTAGTGAATTTGCATTGATAAGTCCATGGAATTTATCAAATTATTGTATGGCTGTATTCATTACTGTTTCTATAAGACTTGGATTAGTGCATCCATGCACGCCAATTGAGGCACCAACAATACAAGCCAAATAATGAATAGCCATCCATTCAATAATGCAAAATGAGTAACAGGTATAAGTGGATGTAGGCCCTTTTGCAACACAGCTCTTCATATATAGATATTGGAAGATTCTTTGTGAAATGACAACTTTAAATGAATATGTAAAAATTATGAATATCTGCTGTCTTTACTATTTTTTCACAAGAGATCATGTATTTTTATGGCTATAGTCTACAATTTGTTAAACAAACTATTAAAATGTCCCCTTGAAGAACAGAACACCAGTTTCATGCATTGGAGCAGTGTTCAAATTAAGAAAAAACATAAGGTTTTGCAGCAGATAACCTTGTTATGAAATCAGGTTATCCGCCAATATTTTTGGTTGTCCGCCACCAAAAGTAACTACAGAACAAATATTCCAAAAGTATGGTCCTCCGAGGGATAACCTGCATTGAAATTTAGGTTACCCACCAGCATTTTTGGGTTTCAGGCTTCAGGAAGCTCGGATTACCACTTAATTTGAACACTGCATTAGCATATATCTATACGGGTTGTTATAAAACAAGATGCATGTTCAGTTCAAATGAAATACCCTTTTAAAATCAATATATAATGTATTATCATCTATTTTGTTACGCATGATTGCATTGAAATAAACAAAATACAATTAACGTTAAAATTGTGAAACAGTTTGTTTATTGATATCAGATAAAACATAACTATCTGCTATTTACCAATCTGCAAATTTAATTGATTAGATTTGCAGTGGAATCTTGCTCTTATTATTAAGTATGGATTCCTGTTATAATTGAAGCAAACTCAAACATTATTATCAAGTTGTAAGTCAGTATTCTGACACTGCCTGTTAACAACAGAGCTGCCATTGCCTACTCATAAATAAGCATTCTCTGATAGACTTGTATTAAATAATAATCTAACCAGAATCCATTCAATCCATTTAACAGTACATTTAAAGCTTAAAAGCTTTCCATAGCGACCATTTTGCAACCTCAACGAGGTTGATCCTATGAAATGGTAATGAGACATTGATAACCATCAGAGTATTTTAAAACACAATAGCTACCAATATGTTGAAGATCCTATGCTGCACAAGTTCTTATCGATTGCCATAAATGTCGACATTGCAGATAAGAAATGCCATCCAACTAATATCCTAGGACATGTTATGTTAAAGGGTGGCAAATATGTGACCCGTCACATCAAACATAATGATGTTGGTCGCAAGACTGCAATCTGAATTACTGATATAAATTGAAGGTGAGCGTTTTAAGCTTTAAATTAATGCATTTTTATGAAAGTAAAACAGATAAAATCACAAAATATGATGTAAATAGGTAAGCCCTGGAGGATCCCGCTATCGCGGTTTTCTCGCCGTGATTCATGGGTTTTGCTATTTACCTCGGTTTTCTAAAAGTAGGCCTATGCCGAGAATTCGCGGAATTGTTGGTTTTTTCCCCAAGGGGGGGAGGATGAAGTCAAAAAATTTCGCACGGTCAAAAAATTTCGCACGGACACAAAATTTCGCACTCCAAAAAGCACTGTAGTCAACAAATATTGCCCAATCCTCAGGGTTATAAGCAGTTTTTCCACAAAAATGTTCATTTATTTAAAAACAACAACCAAAATGGTCATTTTTAAATGGTTACCCCACATATAAGCACTATATCCAAAGAGAGGGGCGGGGGCACAAAGGGGGGCGGGGGCACAAATTTTTTTTTCAGGGGGGGCATCTGCCCCCCCCTGAGCTACGCCACTGCTGCCGCCCTCTACATTTTGTTATCAATGTAACGTACGGTAATTTTTAGGATCGACTGGAAGCCACTGGGGGATGGATGTACTCAAGATGGCGGCACGTGTTCAAAACAAATATTTCTTCCGTATAAAAAATGTCAAAACGGAGGACATTAATTGGAATATTACGCAAATTATGAAACCCCTCTGCCAGGGATAAATTTGGAAATCAATATATTTTCTTGCAGGGAAGAAAAATGGACTATAAAGTAAGCTTATTTACTTTTTAAAGAGGTGATATTTGGGGGTGATTTTTTGGTCACATTTTTGGTCGCGGTTTCTCGCATTTGGTTTATTTTCGCGGCATTTCTCAGTTTTGATTGCAAATCCTGTGAATCACGGTTTTAGTTAACTCGCCTCTCGGTTTTTGCCTAAATAAATCGCGGGATCCTCCGGGGCCTATAAATAGGCATGATTTTTGCTATCATTTTCTTGGAACTTCATCACCTTTGTCGGTCTATAATTTAAAACTGTGCTTGCTAACAACATGTAATTTTATTGTGACTGGTCGAAAATAGTCAGTGTTTCATTAACATCTGAATTATTTTGATGTGACTTGTCACATATAGTCAGTGTTTCATTAACATCTGAGTTCAACTTTGGGGGTTAATCCCTCAAGTTGAACTCAGATGTTAATGAAACATCTGAGTTCAACTTTGGGGGTTTATCCCCAAGGCAGGATAAAAACCATCAAATAAATATTTTGTCCACAGCTGAAGTAGTAAACAAATCCTAAGTCTTTCCTCCTCTGTGTCGCATCTTTAGTTTCTTCCTGACCCCTAAGGACTCCTCAGAATCTTCTGTGGGCCGACGACCTTTGCCCTTTTTCTTGTCGTCATAGTCGCGCATTTCCTGCAAGAGAAAATTGTATCGAAAATCAAAATCAATTTTATAAATAACATATTATCAGAAACAAATGTCACATTAATTTGAATTATCATTTTCTTTATTTTCTTTTTGCCTCAGAGTTTGCCAATGTCAAATATAAATATGTTATGTTTTGGTAAAAATATTGCCAATAAAATGTTTTGTTTCCTAAATTTATCTTAATGCCCTAAGGTATTTTTTGTGTGTAGAAAACTATCTGGGGAAACAAAGGGCTGGGGGCAGCTCTGCTATAGCACGGGGAATAAAACCAGGGTTGGCATCCAAATGAATCACGTCAGAAAGTGTTTGAGTTCAATTGGACACATGTTGAATGCCTGAATGACCAATGAGGAAACAGGGATCAGCCAGCATAGAGCTGCTGTAGTGTGATTGATGGTACTCAATAGCACTAAGGTTACGCAGGAATATAAGGTCAGCTAAATATCAGTTAATGTATATATGTTTTACAAAGGAAAATAATCACATAAAACCAGACAATTTCAATTATAAAAATATTGTTTGAACATGGGATCAGAAGGAAGTCCATATTTTTGTCCAACCCCAGCAAAATTGCAGTTCTGAGAGACATTTTCCTTAGATGCACAAAAGTAGTTAATTATTGCCAAATGCGGTAAACCACACTCGAATTATGCATACCGTTCTATGGGTGAATTTGTGCTTCTATCAAATAGACCCAGTCCAGTAATTCAACTAAAATTTGGAATATGGCTGAATTTAATGATGCACCTTCATATAGAATCAAACACAGTCAATAGTTAGGTCACCTAAGCCCTATATGAAAGCTATGAAGATTGTTAAACGGGGTCAGTAGTCACAAACATGCACAAACACAATAGTCGAACGACCTTGCTATTGTCAAAACTCCCTACACAGAGGACTGCAGTGCAAATCTGTACGATGTTCGCCATGTAATGTCTATGGCGCCTAATGGCGGATTTCATTCCGTGGTATGAAGCTATGAAGTTTCCGTGGTCTTCGCTATCTCCAAGCAGATAGAGCAATACGTACACGGAATTTTTTGTAGACGAGGGTTCATTTCATGATTTGGTGAGGTTTAGAATGAGTTAGGATTCCTGTAATTTCGAAGACCACAGATTTTCAAAACGTGAATTTTCCAACATTTACGACATAAATTTGGTCACAAAACGTGTTTAATACTATACATTTTACCGATCTGCAGATGTTATTGACCCTCCTCTAAAATTCTACCTGATTTTTAGCACGTTTCTCAGTGTTTATGATGCCAAAATAGACCATTTTCCGAAGCTATATCTAGCAAATATTGCAGTCACTGATGCTCCATTGTTTTCTTGCGTATAACAAAATATGACATGCAGCGTGACCTCCCTACTGACTGAACATGAACAGGAAATAAACATGAGTGAATTCTGAAAACAAATAAAAAACACTTTTGTATTATCTATACCTTTGTAAATCTGATGAGCAAGTTCAAGCACATACATTTACAGTTTGATATTTCTAATTGAGGCTTACCATTTTTGCAAATCTTTGTGCCTCTGTAACTCTTTCCATTAGCATCATGACTTCGTCTTCTTCCATCGGATGTAGCGGTAGTTTCTTACCAATTAATTGTTCTATTCTTTGATATAACTCTACATCATATCTATGGAGAGAAGTAGATATTCATTATGATTACCTAAAGATAATTATTCTATTTTCATTATGTTTTAAAATAAAAACTTGTAACAGACATGATTTATTAATGACTAATAAAATAATTGTTCCAGATGGCTTTTTCAATTATTTTGGCTTGCTTTTATGCTTTTTGATTTCATGAATTAGGTCTTGGTGTCTATATAACCTCTTGTTGATCAACAATATTAAGTGCCTGTTTTCATTCCATGCATGGGGGAACATGCATTGACTGTTGAATTGACTGCTGTTGGTAAAGATGACAGGTTTGGTTTAGTGCATGGTTAATAATGGACACCCCCTTCAACTGCGCGTGCGTATACTGGTAGGCAAGCTTTTGTTTGGCAGGCAAATTCGCGCGCATATCGGCAGGCAAGCTTTTGTTTGGCAGGCAATTCGCGCGCATATCGGCAGGCAAGCTATTGTTTGCTTGGCTGCTATGACGTTACAGGTGACATCGTCTAGATGAATTATAATTCTTTTTCTTCTGCTAAATGAAGCGCAGTTGGTGGCAAAATACAATACCCTTGGTTATTTGACATTTTTTATATGAGCATATCAGTACAATTGAATATATATTATTAGTGTTTTTAGTGTACAATGTGTTACTTTTATTTGTTTTATTGCAATCTCCACAGCAATTTTTCTCGCTTAAATATACCAGGACTATGTCTTGGATTGATTCATTTTATTATTTTTCCATCAATTTATGCTGAGAATATGGAGATCATTTATAGAACTAACCACCTCAAGTCTTATCAAAGCATCTTTTGGTTTGTGCTCTTCATTTTGCATTTCTTATTTAACAATGTTTATGGTGTTGTAAGAAATATACTTTTATACCGTCAATATACTTACTGTGTGACAAATGTTAAGGCCTTGCCAGCTCTACCCGCCCTGGCCGTTCTGCCTACTCTATGAATGTAGTCTTTGGAATGTGTTGGAATATCAAAGTTGACAACCACATCCACATGAGGTATATCCAATCCTCTGAAAAATACAAACATGTCATTGTGATCAGTTTCATTTATAGATTTATATTGACCCAAGGAGGTGGGAATAAAATATCATTAAGAAAAATGGACTGCCTAACCCAAATAGAGGGTATGCTGGTTCCCTGCATCTCAATGGGCTCCACAAAACTTATCCATAGATGCAGGTACGCGACAATTATGCCACCACATTGATTTGCTGGCATAAAAGTCATGCATATTCATGAATGTCGAAAAATAGATCCACAAATCAATTTGATCAAGCCAGCTTCACACTTAGTGTGTTGATCGTTATTTACCTTATGCCATAACAGAGTGACAATGTAATGTGGTGAAGAGGCGTTTAGGGCCGGGGATTGTGAAGCCTGTACTTGCACCTATGGATGAGTTGGCCCAGGGATCCAGGGATAAGGGAACCAGCATAAATAGAGGGGACCTTGTAAGGACTGGGGATCTAACATGGGTAGCTGGAATGTAAAAGAATGCCTACAACCACAAATCAAGGTCAGTTGTGCTGCTCAAAACAATTGTTTTGTCATTACATTAGCCTAAGGCCAAAATTATGCAATGATTTAAGTTCTAGCACAGAGCTGGATGGTATTGCAAAGTAATTGACAGTGGTATAGCTAGGGTTCATTGCAGTTTGGTACAAGATTGACATCTGAGTCAGGAGAGGCTTGATGCTAAATTCAATTATATTAGTTGTTGAATTGTTGAATATACAGAAACTTGTTTCTCTTCTTGACGATGAAGAAAAGGAATAACAAATAATTTGGACGGCCAGGGAAAGGGTGCTAATCTAAAAGTGTGTGGCTGCTCACTCAGCTTTTACATCTTTCATTGCAACCCTGCTAGGGATGGAAATTATTTCCCCTCACAATATTTAGGTCTACTGATAATGTCAAAATGACTGAAATAGTTGAAAGCAATTGAGAGCCAAAGAACAATCACTCAACAAGGACAGGGGCCATAATTGATGATCAAGAATTGACTCAAACATGTCCAACCTTTGCAGATATTAAATAGCTATAATTAAAGCAAACAATTTCATGTCTTCATATCAAGTGTTGAGATGAATCATACTGTAATAATTTACATCTTACCTGCTTGCTACATCAGTTGCTATTAAGATTGATCGATTTTTGGCTTTGAATTTATTCAATGTTCCAAGTCTTTTGTTCTGAAATATAAAAAATAAACAAAATATTAAGTTCATAGTACAACGTGTGAATATGCCTAACAGGATGAATCTGAATGTGGATAATTAATAGAGACATCACAAAAATAGCTACATAGCTCATGGCACGTGTGATGCACAGAAAGGAATCTACCTTTGTGAAGAGTCATGGTTAAACAGCTGATACACAATACACTAGTGGCTACAAACTGGCAGAGCCAGCCAGCCATTAACAAGGCAACTTTTTTTTTGACAGCTGAATGTATGGCCTTTCTGAAAAGTATAATATGTTTTTGTCTTTAATTTGTCGCAATCAGAGTCAGCCTGTTTTAACTTCTGCGCTTTGACAACAAGGGAGCATATGCCCATGACTTTCCATAGCTTTTCTTGATGTTATAGCTAACTGATTCTCAATCCAATCTGTTGAAAATGGTTAACAAAGTTGAGCATTGCACTGATCTCAAAAAGATTACCAATATATTGGTCTGAACAAAAGTCACAACGTAAAGTCAGAAGTATACACTTTTGAATGAAAATTACATTATTTGAAAATTACTGACTCTTTTATTTTCACCCATTTTGACATGCTGTATGAAGTTGATCAAATCTTGATATGACCTCATGTATATTGACATACATACCTGTGTCATTTGTCCATGAAGTGGAATTGCTGTCATGCCTAGGTTACGTAATAATAATGCCACCCTCTGTGTGTTGTTACATGTACTACAGAAAACCATAAATGAGTTGCCAGCTAGTTCGTTGAGCAGAGATACAAGGTAACAGTCCTGTAATAAATACAAGCAACAAGTATAATAAGTAGATAAGTAAGGCCACGTAACAATATAACATGTTACTCATCCCCGCCTGCTCCGATTTTGGACGCCGCATCAATTTCTTTTTGTTATTTGTTATTAAAAAAACCACTGTAGCCCTAACTCTCACACCTATATTATCAAGTGTATCCTTCATTTTTATTGAGCAATGTCATCATCTTTCTTGCATGAATTTTGATTTTGAGCACTTCAATGCAATCAAATCAGGTGATACATGCTCCTCATTTTGTGTGACTAATTATGTTTAGATTTAAGAATGAAAAACCTTTATTGATATTGCTGGAATGCCAGCTTGGCACAAAACATTGATATTTCCTCATGAAGTGGGGGCTGATCAGGGATCATTGCAGCCTACCATAATTGTTATATTTTAAATTGGTTTCAATGAATCAAGTGAGGTTTTTTGGGATTGCATTAAAACATAAGAATACACTTTAACATTTGTATGTGTTGCTAATTTGCATGCGTATTTGCCTGCGACATCAATTTTATAGTTGGTGCAATCAAACAATCCTAAATTGATCACACATTATTCATTTGTCATTCAAGCTGCAAATTATTGTTTGTGATATTAGCAACTTTCTTGACAAGTGGACAGTATGATATATTAATCATTTGGTTGATCTTCATTGCACTTTAATCAACTTAAAGGCACCATAAAACCATCTCTAAATATGTTATGGCGCCAATCTCGGAAAAAAAACAACAACAAAATGGAAAAAACAAAATAATAAGGGCCTCACTCACCAACTTTTTGAAAAGTCCGGCTGAGTAACATGTTATTATGTTACTTGGCCTAAGTTCATTATATAGGTAAACCGATACAAGAGTAACTTATTTCGTGCTAACTCCATGCTTCATAAATGATAGTCCTGAAGTTAATTCTTTGTACACTAATCATTCAAGATTTTGAATTTGGGACCTGAAATATATTATTGACATCATAGCATTGAACACAAAACCTCCCGAACACGTTTTGCTGCATAAGTTATCAGAGTTTTCTTTTTCACAAATTTTGCTGCAAAAACAACAAGTGTGATAGTCAGCTTAAATGAATCTTGAACAGAGCTTACCACAGAATGCTTCCTAATATGCACACCCATTTGGATGTCAAACATTTTTAATGTAAGGCTGTTTATTTCAAGACGTTACGCAATCTTTTGCTTACCTTAAATTTTGCTGGTATAAAAATATATGATTGTTGTAGTTTGTCAACTGTCTGGTACTTTGTTGATACCTCCACTTTGACAGGTTCTCTCAGTGAGGCACGCTGAAGTTTGGCCACCTAAAATGAACAACAAGTGTATATATCATTACTTTGACAGGTTCTCTCAGTGAGGCACGCTGAAGTTTGGCTACCTAAAATGAACAACAAGTGTATTATCATCACTTTGACAGGTTCTCTCAGTAAGGCACGCTGAAGTTTGGCCACCTAAAATGAACAACAAGTGTATTATCATCACTTTGACAGGTTCTCTCAGTAAGGCACGCTGAAGTTTGGCCACCTAAAATGAACAACAAGTGTATTATCATCACTTTGACAGGTTCTCTCAGTAAGGCACGATGAAGTTTGGCCACCTTAAATGAACAACAAGTGCATATATATCATAGGACTGTGCCAAAATATAGGAACAGATTGCACATTTGTTTTTGAATTTTGGCTTTGTTTAAAACAATCTGGAATAAGTAATTGTAGAGCAAAAAAAGTTTGGAAATTTATTTTGCAATCGCCAGGCTTACAATTATTTCGTGATATATTCATATTGTGCTTCATATCAATGAAGAACTGATGTGTTCCTCTTTCCAATGCTACCTCATTTGTAGCAATCACCTGTTTCAGTGCTTAGCCACCTGCTTGTGAATGTGGGGAGGTCTCATTCAAAATGTGCCAAATTCACCACTATTTCTTGCTATAAAAAGCACAACTCTGTCATCTGTTCAACGAAGTGTTACATCAAGAGCTAAAACGTTGTTTACAACTTTTTAACAACTGCTGTTGTTCAAGTTTCCTGCTCAAACGAATGTTTAAATACGCAAACTTGTTTAAGCAGGGTACTTGAAGAACCACCATTGCGGAACAACATTCTTGCTGTGTTGTAGTTAGAGATATGTTCTTTTGACATTTGTGGACAAAATAGCGATGATTTTGGCACATTCAGATTGAGACCTCCCCATATTCTCAAGCATGTGGTTGAGCCCAGGGACATGTTCATTGTATTGCATATCAATTGAAAGCTAATGGGTTCATCTTTCCAGCGATTCCTAATTTGTAGCAATTACTTGTTTCAGAGCTCAGCTACTTGCTTAGTACAGCAAAAATGTTGTTTAACAGTTTTAAACAATGGGGGTTCTTCAAGTACCCTACTTAAAACAAGTTTTGGGTATTTAAACATTCATCTAAGGAGGGACTTGTACAACGCGAGATGTTAAAAGGTTTTAAACAGCGATTCAAAGTGTAGCTGTCAATGATACACTCCATTGAAGAGTTGTTCTTTTGAGTATGAAATAGTAGTGAATTTGGCACATTTTGAATGAGACCTCCCCACATTCACATGCAGGGGGCTAAAAACTGAAACAACAGATTGCTACGAATGAGGTATCTTTGGAAAGAAGAACACATTAGCTTTTCATTGGTATGAAACACAATATGAATATATCACGAAATATTTGATAAATTGATGATTGAAAACAAATTTCCGATCTTTTTTTGAGCAGTTTATATAGGAAAAACAAAACACCTCCGCTTTTAAGTAATAACATCTACCCGTTCTTTGTGTGTTTAAAAGGCATGCAGCAAGATATCCATTTTGTAAGTGTGAAGTGGTATTACCTTCTTGGTCATAGTGGCCGAGTACAAATATGTCCTTCTTTCTCTTGGAATCACCTTGAGAATTTTGTTGATCTCTGGTTCAAAATCCATATTAAGAATTCTGTCAGCTTCGTCCATGACCTATATACAGTACAAAAACAGTAGAATGATCATGTTAACTTGTATGTTTTAATAATTAAGTTTTCCTAAAAAAAAATCAGGCATGGACAACTCTGTTGTGCGACAATATTTTGTGTTTTGTCCATAAAGAAGGTGTCAGCGAGCACATTACAACATTGTGCATTATATATGTTAGAAAAATAATTATCAAGCCCAAATAGCGTAGTTATATTGAACAAAACATCATACTTATCATAAAAGCTAATACAAACTGCCATACCTCAACATGCCATTCTTAAAGATTTGTGGTGATCGAAAGGCCCGGTATCAATGAAGTAATAGTTTACCGATGCACTTGGCGCAAATTTGAGAACCAATAACCATGACGTCCTTGATACCAGGACTCTTTATCACAGCAAATGTTTAAAAATGGTATGTTTTTAGTATGATGTTTTGTTTTGTTCTACAATGTACATGAATTTGGGCTCGATAATTATTTTTCTAACATATAATGCACAATGTTGTGCTTGCTGGACACCTCCTTTTAGAGGGAACGTTCAAGATTGAAATTGATGCCTGCATAAGAGTTTCTTCTTTTACATAACAGATGTATGAAGATACAAGTCACTTCCTTTGTTGCAACAGCATGTCATGATCTGGTTTGCGTTGAATTCCATGTCAGTAATTTTAATACATAGGTGGTGTTTGTTTCAGAGGTAATATGAAACTTACCAGGTACTTTAGAGCTCTCAAGTTAAACCCCTTAGTGTTTTCCAAATGGTCTAACAGTCGACCAGGGGTAGCTGAAATTAATAAAATATAGAAATTACTTATAATTAATAGTTTCTTCTATGAAGGTTAACACCTATCATGAAAGCTTTGGTTATTTTAGTTCAAATCACTGGGAAATAAACAGTGGCAGAAATAATTAAGTATGTGTCAGGTGTCTTTCCCTGGAATTAATGCTATGTATTGCAAATTCCAAAATCAGAAATTACTTAACCATGTGTTAATAAATTTCCACATTGGTACCTGTGCAAGGATCAATTTTGTGTGTGCGCTTGAGCGATTATGTGGTCTTTGTTTGATCAGCCAATTGCTGCTCGTGTGGCCAATTACGTTTTGCACTCCACCCCCGTCTGTGTGATGTGATAGCCTTGCAGTCTAGCCAGCTCAACAAATTTGTCTTTGGAAGGATATGCTTCATCCACAATTTCCACCCACGTCGCTGCCTTGTCTTTTGTTCACAAGATCCATTTATGGGTAGATCCTACTGTCAGTTTTGTGGTGAAAAAATTGTTGGAGGGCTGTAGGCTCCAGGGTACTCAGTCTGATGACAGACTCCCGATCACTATAGGTTACTTTGTTGTCTAGTTTCCATATTACATGTGATTTGCAGCTCTAACTCTGAAATGTTATTATTCAGAGCTGCCTTTTTTCTAGGATTTTTCAGTTTTTGAAGGGTAGATGAGTTCGCAAATATAAGCAAGCCCGCAGACTCATCGCGGCTAATTTCAATGTCAGATATTTCCTTTAAGGGCGATGGTATTAAAGTCTTTATAAGGTATTCAAAAACTGACCAGAGGGGTAATTCAGTGACTCTGTATTTCCAACGGATAAAAATTCCAACATTTTGTGACTTTCTGACTATTTGAGAAGAGCGTTTTTGCGACGGACCTCTTTTCATTCAGTTTAATAAGGACCCAGTTTAATAAGGACCCTCTTACTCGTTATCAATTCTCTCAAATCCTGAAGCAAAGTATTCAGCCCTTTTTTTATATAGCTCAAACAGTATCAGAATCGAAGCTGCAACATCTTCTGTGATTTTCTAATCCTAAGGCGTCATAATTTTGAATTTCAAGCATGCAATTAAGTAATAGTGTATCCTCATTACTTTGCTCTTGTCAAATTTTGTCCCCTTTTTCATTTACCCTGTCATATGCAGATAATTTGCGACTCTGGTAATTGGTGACAGTTTGGTGGGTAGTTTGTAATCCATAATGTTAGAGTTGAGGGAGGCGGGCAAGTATAGTGGCAAGGCTTTGGTGGTTTAAGACTTAGGGGTTTACGAAAAAAGTTGTCCAAATGTCTAAAGAGGCGAAGGTATCCGACTACCATTGTTGTCGATGTTGGTTCCAACGATTTACGATGTTCATCAACTCCAAAAGGCTATATTTATGTATAAATTTACAAATAATATGCTCCCTGATTTATTTTCAAATTATTTCAAGAAATCAACTGCCATCCACTCCTATGGAACCAGATCTTCCAACTTGTATAGACCTCATAATTTCAATACCGATCTCGCTAGAGTATACACCATCAGAAGACAAGGGCCTCTGGAGTGGACTGGCATTGATGCTGACATTCAGAAATGAAAATCCGTAAATTGTTTTAACAAATCATACAAGGGTAACTTTTAACATATGTGATGCGATCTGTGAAAACCCGTCGGATGTCGCAAAATGTGAACTAGGGGTTATGGGTAAAATTAAAAAAATTAAAAATTTTTTTTAAAGATTTTTGTAAAGAAAATTAAATTCCAATACTTTGTGTCATCATCTTTCATGAAATTTCACCTTCAAAAACTTACTTAAGGGAAGTGTCAACCCTATTATTTTGATGATCAACTTTTGCTTCTAAGTTTGAGAATATTGAATAAAAGTACATAAAAGTATACATTTATAGAAAGGAAATTTGATAAGGAATCCGATGGTGATATCAATGTGATACCAAATAAACTAAATTTTGAGAAATGAACCAAAACGTGATTTTGTTACCCCAAATTTTTCAGACAGCATAACTATAAAATAAAAAATGGTAATTTGTTCTAATATACATTTTTGTAAACAAGACAATTTTGTCTAGGAGGCAATTTTTTCTTTTTCCAAAATAAGGCTTAGTTTTGGAAATATTGCTAAAAACATCGGAAAAGTGTAAAAGTCGTGTTTTTTTCATACATTTCGCTAGAAATGGATGCATATCTCGAGTTTAAAATCCATAATCGAAAAAATAAAAAATTGCCTCCTAGCGCTGAAAGTCCTCTACACAATGGTAGTAAAAGCTTACCTGATAGTTTGATATTTTTTTTAGTTAAGCTGTCTGAAAAATCGTAAAATTCCTTCAAATTTGAACTTCTAGAAAACAGCGATTTAGTAAAAATATTGACATTTTCCACCATTTAAAGCTAAATGTTCTCGGAATACACGGGCGTGTGACCCGAAAGGCGAATATACTATTATGAACAATTAAACACTATCAGATTCAATTTATATTGTCACAATGTGAAGAAATTGGAAGAAAACGGAAATTTAAATGATCGTAAGATTGGCCTTTGTTTACATTTTTAGACATTGTTTTGCGCTCTTTTGTTTTTCGCGTCCACGTCGCGGATATTGAGCGGCGCGTCTAGTATTACGCACGGAGAGATTCAGCGCGCGGCGCAATGATCGAACAGCTGTCGCAGCATTTGAAAAGCGCGGAACTCCGCTTAATTTCCCGCCAAATAACCATGCGCCTTTTCCTGACTCAAACTAATACCAAAACAACAATTTTAAATCACCCAAAAGAACGGGAAATAAACGCTTCCGATTAGTAACTTATGATGGTAATGATAGAATACATATAAAAGTATAAAATAATAGAGAAATATGAAATTCAATTTTTGAAACAAGTGCCGGGTTGACACTGCCCTTAAGTCACTTTTATTGTTAACCTTATAATGTTATTTTTGTAGTGATCGTAGAAAAATGATCGAAACAGTTCTGTAATCAGCACAGTTTTAGCTTTCTTATGATATAAATATCTCCAATATGAAAAATGCCACTATGTGGCGGGTTTTCACAGATCGCATCACATATTATGAATGATGTTTCAACCACTATATTCAATAAATGTTGTGCAGTCATTTCCCTGGCGATGTGTGTATGCGAATAATCCAATTATTAATACAAATGGACCCACTTCAGTCCAGAACCCATTCGACCTGATCGCTATCCCAACTTCTTTTGTAGCATCATTACTGCGCGTGGTAGCAAATTGCCATACAATCACATCGCCAGCGAATTAAATTAAATTCATATTTCATTGTCACTTTTTTGTTTGTCTTTTTTGTTTGTTTTTGATTATCCACTATTAATGTTATAACTCACCGTATGTAATAATATTATAATATTATTTTTATTTCATAATGTGTACATCATCAGTATACAGTAATGTCCATGCCTCTGACAACATGTATCCGAATTTGTTACTCGTTTAAATGATTCATTAAGGGTGGCCAAATATATTTGCGAGCTCTGCTCTGATTTTGGACAGCCCACCAATGTATACTTAAAATTATTGTATGTATTGTTGGTAAATAAAACTGAAACTGATACTGAATATTGTATCCTCATTACGTTGCTTGTGCCATATTTTGTCCCCTTTTTTCATTTACCCTGTCATATGCAGGTAATTTGTGACTCTGGTAATTGGGTCAGTTTAGGGTTGTTTGTCATCCATAATGTTAGAGCTGAGGGAGGCGGGCAAGTATAGTGGCAAGGCTTTGGTGGCTTAAGACTTAGGGGTTTACAAGAAAAGTTGTCCAAATGTCTTAAGAGGCCAAGGTATCCAACTACCATTGTTGTCCATGTTGGTTCCAACGATCTGTTCCATGGCACAATTACAGAGTTATGATCGAGGAAATCCTGACAGCCCTTAAGCATTTGTACCCTAATACCAGAATCTTTTACCTGATATTCTGCCACAAGCCTTTTTTCTAGATGCTCGCAAACAAAAAGCAGGTAAGAAGTGTATGTCCAATGTCAATTTTATTGCATAACATATGTTTTATCAGACACCGGCTATTAAGTCCAGTGATCATTCTCTATATTGGTATGATACGGTGCATGTAACAGATAAAGGTAAGGAAATCCTTGTATCTGACTGGGAAAACGTGTTGCTGTATTTTAATTTTCACCTAGGTCTCACATCTTTTCCGCAACATCCTTCCTCATAAAAAAGGGGGTAGGCAAATCACTAGGCGGACAACCAATGCTATGAATGCGATCAACTGTTGCGAAGAATGCACTACGCACCTAGTCCATGTGACCTGTTTTTTCGAAGATTTTCGATCTCAATTTGAAATGGTCTATAACAATTAACATGTTCCCAGAAGAAGTGGTCTACGTTCTGCCTCTGATACTCATTCTCACTAAACCTAAAATTTGTCTCATTACCAAAGGGTTTTATGCCTTTGGTCCATTTTTGTGGTTCATTTAATGAGTCACATCCGGCATGCCTCATCAGTGATTCAATTTAAGAAGATTTAAACTCATTATTCCACCTTCATAGTGCAAGTAATGTTTAACTCTGTTTTTATAACATTGATATATTTCACTTTGTTAAGCGCTGTGGTACCATTGTATAATGTGTAAGAGCGCTATATGAATGCTCATTGTTATGTTATGTTAAAAATACATACTTACCTACAATGACATGAGGCTTCTTTGCCAACTGAAGTGCTTGTGTCATGTTGTCAATACCGCCAACTACCACAGCTAAAAAGATAGACATACATGTACACTAGAATTGTTAGCCAAACCGGAAAAGAATAACTGGAAATTATGATAAAAACCAAATTCCATTGTTCAATTTAAAAATAGGGACAGCGGTCCCAAATAGGTCGTCCGTTTATATGGGTAGATTAAAAACAAGGTGGATCTCAAACCACAGGCATCTAGAAAGAAAGAGGTTAGACCACTAGCGGATCCAGGATATAAAAAATAAAATAAACATCCTGGAGTTTGGTTGCAATTGTACTTCACCTGTTTAAATGTAATTAATTTTACATATGCAGCTAATTTTACATCTTGACCTCATATGACCTTTGACCTTGGTATGTGACCTTTGACCTAATTAACATATGAATGTTTCCATGTTGCATCCGTGACCCAAGTTTGGTTGCAATTGGTCATTGTATGGAAAAATGAACAAGAGACAAAAAAAAATGAACAAGAGACAAAAAAAAAGTACTAAATTTTACATCTTGACCTCAGATGACCTTTGACCTTTCTATGCGACCTTTGACCTCATTAACATATGCGGGTTTCCATGTTGTATCTATGACTGAAGTTTGGTTGCAATTGGTCATTGTATGGAAAAGAAATGGAAAAATGTAATCAATTTTACATATGCAGCCATTTCTACATTTACATCTTGACCTCAGATGACCTTTGACCTTGGTATGTGACCTTTGACCTCATTAACATATGAAGGTTTCCATGTTGTATCTATGACCAAAGTTAGGTTACAATTGGTCATTGTATGGAAAAGAAATGGACAAATGTAATCGATTCTACATATGCAGCTTGACCTCGGATGACCTTTGACCTTGGTATGTGACCTTTGACCTCATTAACATATGAAGGTTCCCATGTTGCATCTATGACCGAAGTTTGATTGCAATTGGACATTGTATGGAAAAGAAATGGAAAAATGTAATCAATTTTACATATGCAGCCATTTCTACATTTACATCTTGACCTCAGATGACCTTTGACCTTGGTATGTGACCTTTGACCTCATTAACATATGAAGGTTTCCATGTTGTATCTATGACCAAAGTTTGGTTACAATTGGTCATTGTATGGAAAAGAAATGGACAAATGTAATCAATTTTACATATGCAGCCACTTTTACATTACATCTTGACCTCGGATGACCTTTGACCTTGGTATGTGACCTTTGACCTCATTAACATATGAAGGTTCCCATGTTGCATCTATGACCGAAGTTTGATTGCAATTGGACATTGTATGGAAAAGAAATGGACAAAACAAAAAGTGTATACCAAATTGTAACAAAAAGTGTATACCAAATTGTTGACACACACACACTACACACACAGACTACACACGAAGGATGCTGCCATAAGGTCTCTTCCTACGGACGACCTAAAAATGATATTATGAAGATAAATCAAGCAATCCTAAGCATCCAAAGTCAATCTTTTGACAATTAGAAGAAGACAAGAAATCAAACCAATTATTATTATAATGCTTCGTAAAAATGTGTTGTATCCATCACTTACCACATGTTACCCCAATGGTAGATCCCAGAGCTTCTACTTGTTCTGCTATCTGGAATGCTAGTTCCCTTGTTGGTGTTAACATCAAGGCAAACAGTTTCTGTGGATTCTCTAACAAAGCTTGCAAGATTGGTAATGTAAAGGCACCCGTCTTGCCAGATCCAGTTTCAGCCAGTCCGATCACATCTCGGTCTGCAGATAATTACAAGTTTATATATTTAAATATGACTAGAGCAAATCGGCTTTATCATAGCGGGCACCCCCAGGTTGTTTTTTGTTGGTCACACTTTTCTCACAAATTCTTCCTCTTTGTCAGGCATGCTCTACTGACTGTGAACATTTAATTTTTCGCCAAGATTTCCAGTGCAAAAACTCATTAATGAATTCATTAATGAAGCTCATTAATGAACTGAATCACTCTATCGGTTAATTAATATTTACAGAGAAAAAGCTTTTGATGAGCAGAGTGGTGTTGTCCGGTGCGGTTGTGTGGTATATCATAATATTTCATATTTAGGGTCATATCCTGTGGTTCGTGACCGCAGGAGCAAAGGAAAGTTTGATGATGGATTTTGGTACTTGAAGGTATTCAGGACTATATGAGCTCCTACTCTTGCAATAAGTGTGGGCAAACACCAGGAAGGGGTTCCATAAGGGAATGGCTGAATGAAGGAAGCTTTTGTATAAGCAGGGAGTTTTGGTAGTCAGCAGTGAAAGGTCTTGGAGACGTACAAAATGGATTATTTCACAACTTTAGGCATGTCGGCAACGATAAATATTAGCCAATTTTGATCTTAAGATCAGTTTGTTTTCTTTGGGTTGGTCCCTCTTACAACCAAATCAAATTAGTTTCCATTACAGACTTGAACAAGTCAGAGAAATGTTGATAGGAATACAAGTATACTCACAAATTTGCATTTTTTGTATGTCTATAACAGCGGGATTTTCATAAACCAAAAATGGTACAACAAAAAGATTTTCAGGGCTTACTTAGACTTAGAGATTGAAACCCAGGTGTCAAAAATGAAACAACTCTTAGTTGAGATTATCTCAAGCCCTCAAAGTTTCAGAAATGTACGTCTGCAATTTATGGAATCACCCTACACATTAAGGCTGTATTATACAGACTTTTAAAAATCTCATCAAGCTTCAAATAAATTCTTACTTTGCAAAGCCAATGGAATAGCTTCCCTCTGAATTTTGGTTGGTGTTGTCCATTTCATCTGTTTACAGGCTTCACACAATGCATCACAAACTCCCTATATAATAAAGAAACAAATAATAAAAATCAAACTTAACAAGGAAGCCTGCCAAAAGACTGTTGAATACTGTTCAATTATAACACATGGGCTAGAGTATTGCCTCAGAGCAGGAGTTGCATTTCAACAATTTCTCAGATATTGGAACTCTTACCATGTGACCCATCACATCGAGACCAGTTGCCGGCAAACCTCATTTGCAGAAAATATAAAAATAAGATGGGATAAATAAAATAGGGACAGCAGTCGTCCGTTTTTATGGGTTGATTAAAAACAAGATTGCTCTCAAACCACAGGCATCAGGCAATGAGAAAGAAAGAGGACATAGTATAGCCTCCTTGTTATAATAAGTTAACATCATAATGTAAATAAATAAACATCCTGGAGTTTGGTTGCAATTGTACTTCACCTATTTAAATGTAATCAATTTTACAATATGCAGCCAATTTTACATCTTGACCTCAGATGACCTTTGACCTCATTAACATGTGAAGGTTTCCATGTAGCATCTATGACCCAAGTTTGTCAATCTCCGTAACCAGCGCAAACTATTTTTTTAAACAGTCATCGGGTGATTGCTAGAAAAACGTGATATATTGCGTCATAAAAAAATTGTGATGTTTTATGAAATCGTGTAATTTTGACAAGAGGAATCATGGAATTATAATGGTCAAAAGTGCACAGACTAGTTTCGCGAGCTATACGCTCGCATGTGTACCCCAAATGGAATTTGTTTTGGTAGAAACTTGTTTAAAGCAGAAATGTACCTCATTCATAGCAAGAATAAGTGTAAGTCGAAAAAATTTGCGCAGCGCGCGCATTCCTTTCATCGGAACAAACTTGTGATTGCGTGTTAAAATCCCTGGTTGAAATGGCGTAGAGAAGTGGGTATCCGGATGTGTTTTGGAATGTTTGACAATCACTGTGGCCCGTGAATGGATCTCAATATCACAATGCGGCCCGGCTGGTAGAAAAGGTTGTACATGCTTGGTTTAGGGCAGGGGTGGGCAACCTTTTTGAATGAGTGGGCCAGATATAAGAAGTGAAAAATTAACTGGGCCGCATCTGCTAACCATATTTTGTAGCAATGTCCTGCTGTTGATTTCAAACCTTTGATTCCGAAGATTTCAAGCATATATACTAGGTGTGTGTGCTTAATAATCTATCTTCACAAAAACGTAATCTCAATATTATACAGTACAGATTTTTCTATGAAAGTGGCGTTATTCATATTTGGGGGTCAATAATGAAAGTCAACCCGCAAGATTGTTCTGAGTCAAGCAATGCGCGCGTAGCGAGCGAACATTGTCGACTTGACATTTATTTTTGGCACGATTGAAGTATATTTTGGCATTAAACAAGCTGTTACTAAAGAATATTGCAATTTGGGGACACATTACGCGCGCGAAAATTTTGCATCTGTGTACTTTTGACCCAGGATATATATAATTAGAGCGTCCTTGCTTTTGACCATCATAATTCTATGATTCCTTTTGTCAAATGAACCGACAGTACTAATCTCAACCGCCACGACATCAATATTGGGGGGGGGGGGGGGGGGGGGGGGGGGAGCGATCGCCCACTCTGGTTATGCCACTGACCGATGAAAATTAATGGGGAAAATAGACCTACGCACGTTGAGGAACATCATTTGTGCCAATAAATGCTAATATAAGCAGCTAGCTCGTTTTTTGTGATGATGTAAAATATTTTTTATTTTTTTATTTTTCTTGATACCACTGGCGGGCCGCAGCGGCCCGTAGATTGCCCACCCCTGGTTTAGGGGGTTAAATTGATTGACAGAATAAACCGTATTCTTCATGAATTTGACTACTGACGGTAAATACAGTCAATGACTGTATACCACTGTCAATTCATGAAGTATACAGTTTATTCCATCAGTCAGATCAATTTAACCCCCTAAAGTACAGGATTGCCTCTAAATTGGAAATCATCATCGGGCATTGTCGGGATTTACATTGACTTGTATCACTTAGGTGTGTTCACCCCACTATGTCTCATATTGTTGATCGCGGGTAAAATTTGATCGCGATATCGCCGTATCAAGATATTTGTTTCCAAATTTTTAAAAAGCTTACTTTTTTAAATACATTTTTCAGTGATGAAAAACGAACCTTATTTGTCCTCGAAATATATGATACAACACATTATTACATTTAATGTAACATTCTGCCCACCTTATTTAAGATGCAAACTGTTCCTCATCATGTTTCATGATGTTCAAATTCAAAGAATTAATAAATAAACAAGTTCATGAAAACAATGCCGCTCGCATTTCGTTTCGTATTTTTATTTATTTATTATCGTACATCAGATCACGTGTTAAAACAATTTTTAGCATGATGTCATTCATCTCACTCAGGTATAATAGGAAAATCGAGCCTATCCGAAGATTAGTTTGTATTTTTATCAATGGAATATTAATCATGTGTTAAATCATGTGGTCACCATTTATAAGCATGACGTCATTCATGAAGTATTATTCGCTGGTTTCCGTTTCAATATTTTCCATAACCTAATCACACCGCAAATAAATGAGCAAGATTGCAACTAATATTAATAACATCGGCTGTTTACATCGGCAAAACAAGGGCACATGCGGTTAGGCTTAGGAGCGAGCGGTCCAGTTTCTTTTTGATGACACCATTTTATGAGCAAAAAGTGTCCATAATCATCATGACATGAGTGCAGAATTTTACTGTGTAAGTCTATGGGGACAAATAAAACTTCCATGTTTTCCCCTTTTAAATAAAATGTTGTAAACTCTCTTAACCTAGGTTGTATTTACTGATGCCTAAATAACTAAACACAAGCAACTAGAAATTATGAAAGTAAAGCTAATAGCAGCTAAAATGTTTTAAAATTTACACACGTTTCAAATGGGAGAATGTCAAATCAAATGACCATGATTAGCAAGACAAGACAAGAGTTACACAAAATCATGAAATGTCACAATTTAGGCAATAAGACAACAAACTGTTGGTCATAACTTTGATAATTTTTAACCTACAGTCATGGTTGAACCATCAGTTTTTATAGCTCTGTTTCATAGCTCTCATACGTCGTGATACGACTCAGTATGAGAGCTATGAAATGAAAGCATATGTTCGGACGTCGGCGATTTTCGTCTCTAGTTTGCCTATTTCTAGAACATTTGAATACACTTACCTGGGTTATACACGTGCTATGTACTGTTATTGCATCCTAAATAAATTTTCAGCTCCATAAATGCTACTCAAAATGAAATATTAATGATATAAAATCGGCCCTAATCACAGCGAAATGAAAAACTCTCAGCAGAAGATGGAAGTCAATTCGCGGTAATTTACGATTGGTTCCGAATAGTTTCAATTAGTCTCGTTCCACGTTTTACTCCTCATGGGTGTACGCGTGTGTGTAAACATAGTAAATCACTAGACTAGTAAATCACTAGGCGGACAACCAATACTATGAATGCGATCAACAGTTAACAACAGCCTGGTTCCAAATTGTTGGCACCAGGCTGCTTTTAGTGAGATTCCGAAGAACGCACGTGACCTGTTTTCCGAAGATTTCTGATCTCAATTTTAAAAGGTCTATTACCAAACTATACAATGTTCTAACATATTTGACATTTAAAACCACCCAATACGACAAATTATGTACAATTAGGGTCCTGGGTATGCAGTTTTCATTTACATAAATACTAGGCAGGGAATTAATGCGCTGTGCAAACGGAAGAACTCTATTTGATATGAACTCTCCACATTGACCCTAGGCTACATCCCCAAGTCTTCAATATTACCGTACGGCAGCTTTTAAGCTGTACAAATATAGCCTGCAAGATAGCGACGTAGGAGGGCGACTGAGAGTTAGTCTAATCGACCCTGAATTGACCCCTATTTCTTTGGCTGATTCCCGGTACCCAGAATCCCTTCTGGATGAGTTGTGTGGAGCCAGGGGGAGTATATGGTGGAGCCCATTGATGCAGGGACCAAGCAAACTCGACGGCATTGAAGAAAGGTAATCATTTTAGTCGTTAAAAAACCTCTAAAATCATCAGAATTCGTGAGCGTAGAATAACATCGATGGTATCAAAATAATCCGTATAGTTCTATAAGTAAGGATAACTTAAATTTAACTACCAGTAAATTCATTTTTTGTTTTGAAACAAATACGACGTAGGAAGTCAATGCTTGTTTTTGTAGCTACAGTTTTTATAGAAAACTGCTACGAATCTGACTTTTCATTGCATTTTAAAAGGAAAATTTTAACTTCAAAATTTTATGATCCTGCCTACAAATGGTGACTTTAATGGTTCCCATCGACTATAATATGCTTTAGCAATGGCCGAAATCAGAGATTCCGGCCATGAAAGGACTAGACAACATTAACAACCACTATCAGCAGCATGCGAGTCATCCCATCATCATACACGTGTAAAAGTTTACTACACTTCCGAATTTTGATAACTAAACTAGTGTGATTTACGGTTTGTTAGCTAAATCTTGAAATATCTGATATTTGGATGAGCTGATTCTTTTCTTAGACATCATACACATTGAAAACATAATACAGCTAGTGTACTAAAGGTACAAAAATACGTACCAACGATTCAAATGTAACCTTTTCTTTGATTTCCTCTCCGTCATTGGAAGACGTAGTACTCGCAGCCATGTTTATTTTCTAGCCTGAAAAGACACAAATATTCCTAAAGGCTGACATAACTACTATTAATGAGGCCCGGCATACGTTTCGCGGTTCTTTAATTATGCGGTTAGTTCATCCTTTGAGCTAGCTAGGGAGAGTCCCAGGGAGAGTCCGTTCGTAATCGCGTCGTTGCGCATCGGCAGACTTGCAGACATCGCCGGATAAAAGTTGATGGGAGTGAATTTACACCACTGCCTTGTAGCGATTTTCTAAAGAATACGTATGTCGTGATTTTCTTATCGTGATACCATGGTTTAAAAGGAATAAAGATTTTTTTAAATGATGGACCTTAATATAAAGACTAGCACTGGTATCGTGCCTACCCAATACCCCGAATATATAACCATGTGAACATACGTAGTGTGGAGCTTAGTGGATCCGCTCATGCCCCGCTCTACTCGTCAGGTAACGCTCGGCGGCTGCGCCGGGCGCGGGCCTCCGGCCCGCGGCGGGATCTTTACCTAGATCTAATAAAGACAAATATTAATTAGTTAATCAACTCAATCATTTGTAAATTCTTTGACCCAATAGACCTAACAATAACATTCGCTGGGTTTTGTTTTTTAAAAAGGTGTAGGCATAGTGATTGCCCGGATGACTTATGAATGCATAGGCCTATATACATATTTAGATAAGTTTAGTTAAAGTGTCTCATTAAATATTTGGTACTTTCTGCCAACTATAGCTGAGGACAATTAGCATAAATTGCCTTCAATAACATTCATTATTACATTTTGTTTACTCCTGTCACAAAAGTACACTAGAGATCAAAATATCAGAAACAAATAAAGGTGTATAATTAACAAAGATATTAATAACCTGAATTAACCAATGTATTTTATTACACTATAACGAGTCTTGATCTACCCTACAGTCAAATTGAAGAAATAATTAATACTAATTGGATTATGTATTATTATTAACATAACGGGCTTATTATATATTAGTAGCGTAATATATTCCAAGAAATGGCTACAACAGATTTTAGTTTTAAAAGTGAGCCCAATGTGAACTTTAAATTACCTTATGTGGCAATACTCCTCTTGGTCAAGCAGCCTGAAATCACGACTGCAGCGATTGCTACCAATTCCACCGCTGCCACACTCAAGGTCCCCAGCATGCGGTCAACGGTGTTGGATGGATGTAATTCTTGGGTGGAACTTTAGAGCACAAAACGAGACTTTTTAAAGTTCTTTAACTTCTTGTGTTAAGAAATTAAATGTTCGAACTACAATTTGCTTTAAAAACTAGTGCTATTACAGATTTAGTCAAATCAAAAGTTCAAATTTCGAGAGAAGTTACGATATAGAGCAGATTTTAGATATGTGGCAAGCTTAGGCACATCGCTGGAGTGTTAGACTTTTGGGTCGTCCAGACAGTTAGTCCAGGGGGTTCACACCATTCAAACCAGTGTTCACACGTAAATACTAGCGTCATGACCAGTTCAACCTGTCAAACTTTGGCTCAAACTCTACAGGCAAATGGAACGTAATGATTAATTAATTAAACGATTTGTTTATTTCATCATCAAAAGTGTGCTTTTCATGCGATATTTCCATGTGCCCCTCGCATAAATGTTGTTTGTTATGTTGCAATATTCCTTATTTTGACAAAATTATGGTTAAAAACTGAACACCCACCCGATCGGCAACCGCTGAGACCAGACGGATAGGCCACGCCAGGTACTATAGTATCGCTAAAATACACGTGTATTTGATGTATTTTATTTTTAACTACGGTACGTGTCTTATCTGGGCCACCATATATCATAAACCTGCATGAAATTACCCAACGAGTTCCATGGGGACGATATTTGCGTAATTTAAAAACGTGTTTTGTTAAACTCGTTATTTAAAAGATAAACTCGCGTTTAAGCTAGACACGCGTTTAGTTAGGCACGGTTTTAAGATAAAACCGCGTTTACTACTACGAGAATACGGCCAAATATTATTAGGCATCATGTCACAGTGCATGCACAATAAGTCTCACACACACATAGTGGCAATCTAATTAATGGCTTGATATTTTTCAATAACATTTGGCATGTATTTCATTTATACTGTTAACTAATTTACTGCGACGTTTCAGATCCCTAACTGCCCTACAAAACATAAACCGTTGTCACAAAAATAACCTTTTCAAGCTGGAATGGTTCCTTCTGAAGCGTTAAGCAAGGTATTCCAATAAACTGCGCATTCCAATTATCATTTATAAAATTCTGCACATGGAGTTTTCCATCACCAGTTGATCTCAGTTGAAAATCCCAATAGCGATTTTACATTGGAGTTTTGACTTGCCCGATAAAATCATGAATTGTAATGCTTTTAAATCATGAATCTGAATAAGAAACATGAATTTATTGGTATAATGAAATGGTAATTTGGTCTGATGGTATTAAGATTTAAACTTGTAAGAAAATCTCTTCTCTTCAATCTGAGATATTACACGTGTAGATTGAATAAATAATAACCCAGTTATGTACCCAAAACCAAACCAAAGTCAGTTTTTCATTTTAACACTTTGTTCGTCGACACGCAGCCTCGGACTAGCAACAGGCAGATTATTGATTAACTGGTAGCGATAACTCTCGGGTTGATAGTAAAATGAGGATTGGGGATGATTCAATCGATTGATGCAGCACATACACATACCACACGGTCCTGCGTGTTCAAAACCCAAATGTGAAAATGTAAACTGCACTTTGTTCTATCCTTATCAATGTAGTGTTCTTCATTATTAACCTATCTTCATGAACAATGTCTCAAATTGAAGAGAAGAGATTTCCTTACAACTTTATAATGTAATAGTTTTACTTAGGAGCTATAGTTTTGAAGTTACGAGTATGATTATTACCTGGTCAGTTACTTATTTTGAGGACTCTAGTCTGCGAAATTACGGTACACGACAGTCTTGTATATTTATTTATTTACTTGAACATACACTTTTACAACAGTGGCACTCGTTAACAAAACGAAAGAACATTAATAATTATTATATATCGTAATATATGTACAGCAATGGAAATGCCCACATGACTCTCCACCCACGGTAGACAGTCCCGGGGTAAACAGTCCCGGGGTAGACAGTCCCGGGGTAGACAGTCCCGGGGTTGACAGTCCCGGGGTAGACAGTCCCGGGGTTGACAGTGCCGGGTAGACAGTCCCGCGTAGTCCCGGGGTAAACAGTCACGGGGTAGATAGTCCCGGGGTAGACAGTCCCGGGATAGACAGTCCCGGGGTAGACAGTCACGGGGTAGATAGTCCCGGGGTAGACCAACCCATCATCACCATGGAGTGTGATCATCCAGCTCTCATATATCTGTGGCAACGCAAATAACAATAAGGGGCGTACTTCAATATTCAACTATCTGATCATGACCTGAATACTACCGATAGTAGTTGTTTACTAACAACAGATACATGCCAGAAATTAGACGCTTTGAAATTGTTGCGCCACCCTTGTCAGCTTGTTTAACTCACCATCAACGATCCCCATTGATGAAAAAGCGTTGGCGCTGTAGAAGTAAAATAGTAAGTAGGCGATTACAAACAAAACTCAACTCTAGGCATCAATATGGTACCACTCACAAAAAGAACTTGCTAACATTACCAACACCACTTCATAATATTGACCCAACGAAATACCTTCATCTGTATATTTGGAATTCTAGATCAATAAGGAACAAAACAACCGAGTTGTCTGACTATCTGATCCAAAATGACATTGATGTGATGTTTTTTGTTTTTCTTTCTCTTTTTATTTTTTTCATCTGCTATGACAAATCAAATATACAAAAAATATATGATTACAAATCAGTTAGAATACACAATGGGTGTGGATAACTGTTAGAGTAACATCGATAAGTAGACTATATATCGCATGAATATGGTTATTATGCATAAATACAGGATGACGTACTAAAACATACACTAAATTACAAAATATAATATATTTCAATTATACAAAAAGCATGTGGAAAACGTCCCATTTTTTTAGGTAGAGAGTATTCTTAAGCGATTTTTTCCACATGTGTCTTTCAGTGTTATGGTACTTAAAGAAAGCGTCCAGCAAGCACAACATTGTGCATTATATGTTAGTAAAATAATTATCAAGCCCAATCGCGTAGTTATATAGAACAAAACATCATACTTATCATAAAAATGAATAAAATCTGCCATCTCTCAACATGCCATTTTTAAAATTCGCGGTGATCGAAAGTCCCGGGATCAATGACGTCATGGTTATTGGTGCTCAAATTTACGCAAGTGCATTGTATAACTATGACTTCATTGATGCCACGACTTTCGATTGCCGCGAGTTTTAAAAATGGCATGTTGAGAGATGGCAGTGTTTATTCGGTTTTTAAGATAAGTATGATGTTTTGTTCTATATTACTACGTGATTTGGGCGCGATAATTCTTTTTCTAACATATAGTGCACAATGTTTTGCTTGCCGGACACCTTCTTTAATGATATCATGTTGGATATTTTGAAATGACGGTTTTGAACCATTGCACCTATTTCTGTATACAGCAAATTTCGCAATCAACAAGATGTTATTGAGACCAGTATGTTTACTAATGGGGAATTTGCCAAAGAGAATGTCATTATCGCACAGCGAAACCTTAATTTTACATTTACATAGTATCCATTCCTCGAGCTTTCTCCAGATGGTATTAGTAATAGGGCACATACAGAATATATGATAAATCGTTTCCTGGACCTGATAGCAAAAAGAACATCGATCGTCGCTGGAAACCTTTATCATCTTAAGGAAGCAGTTTGTGCACCAATAACCATGACGTCATTGATCCCGGGACTTTCGATCACCGCGAATTTTAAAAATGGCATGTTGAGAGATGGCAGATTTTATTCATTTTTATGATAAGTATGATGTTTTGTTCTATATAACTACGCGATTGGGCTTGATAATTATTTTACTAACATATAATGCACAATGTTGTGCTTGCTGGACGCTTTCTTTAAGTACCATAACACTGAAAGACACATGTGGAAAAAATCTCTTAAGAATACTCTCTACCTAAAAATGGGACGTTTTCCACATGCTTTTTGTATAATTGAAATATATTATATTTTGTAATTTAGTGTATGTTTTAGTACGTCATCCTGTATTTATGCATAATAACCATATTCATGCGATATATAGTCTACTTATCGATGTTACTCTAACAGTTATCCACACACATTGTGTATTCTAACTGATTTGTAATCATATATTTTTTGTATATTTGATTTGTCATAGCAGATGAAAAAAATAAAAAGAGAAAAAACCAAAAAAAACCCATCACATCAATGTCATTTTGGATCAGATAGTCAGACAACTCGGTTGTTTTGTTCCTTATTGATCTAGAATTCCAAATATACAGATGAAGGTATTTCGTTGGGTCAATATTATGAAGTGGTGTTGGTAATGTTAGCAAGTTCTTTTTGTGAGTGGTACCATATTGATGCCTAGAGTTGAGTTTTGTTTGTAATCGCCTACTTACTATTTTACTTCTATAGCGCCAACGCTTTTTCATCATTGGGGATCGTTGATGGTGAGTTAAACAAGCTGACAAGGGTGGCGCAACAATTTCAAAGCGTCTAATTTCTGGCATGTATCTGTTGTTAGTAAACAACTACTATCGGTAGTATTCATACTCTCTTAATGTAAAAGAGTGAAAATGTCACTCGTTGTTCAGAGTGAAGTCATTGTCACTCGTAAAGAGTGATTTTTCACTTGGTGTTGAGTGACTTTTTACTCTGAGCGGTTGATGAGTTCAGAGTGAAATTATTGTCACTCGAAAAGAGTGATGTTCACTCTGTGTCGAGTGTCTTTTCACTATGTGCGAGTGATCAGTGGTACCAGATTTAATTTGAGATTTAATTATCAATGTTAATTGTTTCTGCAATAATTTTAAAAGTCCAAATAATGATTAAATATAAATTACATTAATGAAACGCGTAAAAGCATCGATAAAAACACCATAGAAAGTAGATTTAGATACTTTACATGGAGAAAAAACATGTTGATATATGATATCGTTTCACTACCGAAAGGAAGTGATAATGTAACATAGGCAAATGACAGCAGTTGTTTGGTCGAGAAAAGGTAAGTATAGTTTGGATAATGACTCTTTGTTTGTTAGTCAATTTTTTTTTATTGAATTGCAAGTGATTCATGTGAATGTGATTAAGTAATTAAAATGTTCCATTATTGTTCACTGTCAATGAGGGCGAAGTTCACTCTAAATGAGTAAAATTCATTCCTTATATATTCACTCTTTTTTCACTCAAATAGAGTGATCACTGTAGGCACTCTTCGAAGAGTGAAAATCCACTCATTCCTGGAGTGAACAAAATTCACTCTTTTTTTGGAGTGAAAATGGTTCCACTCTTTCAAGGAGTGACTTTCACCCTATTAGAGTGATCACTTAAGGCAATCCTTTGAAGAGTGAATATTCACTCCATTAGAGTGGAATTTCACTCTTTTACATTTAGAGAGTAGGGTTAGGGTTAGGGTTAGGGTTAGGGTTAGGGTTAGGGCTGGCGTTCTTCAAGGTGACACCTTGGCACCCTTCATCTTCATCACAATTCTTGACTACGTAATGCGCTGTGCCCTGACAGATATCCATGATGAAACAGGTATACTGCTGGAACCTAGGAGGAGTAGACGCTATCCTGAAATTCGTCTTCACGATCTCGATTTCGCAGATGATATAGCTCTCCTGGCAACATCAATCAGTAAAGCGGAATTACTGTTACAGAGTGTTGAGGCAACATCAAATGCAGTTGGCCTGCATTTAAATGAAAGAAAAACAAAAAGCCTTCTTATAAATATAGCCACCTCAGCCAGTGTAAAGACCATCAAAGGAGTAGAGCTGGAAAACGTCTCCAATTTCAAATACTTGGGGGCCTACGTTCTAGACACATCCCAGGATTTCAAACGCAGGAAAGCACAAGCATGGGTTGCCTGCAACAAACTGCAGAAGATCTGGAAGTCTGATCTCGAAAGAACTACAAAAATCAGATTGTTCAAAGCCTGCGTAGAAAGCATTTTGTTGTACGGCTCTGAAACATGGACCATCAGCAGGAAAATTGAAGACAGAATCAACGGATGTTATACTCAACTGTTACGTAGAATATTTGACATCAGTTGGAGAGATCACATCCCAAACAGCGTGGTATATGGCGATATCCCCCCTATAACATCAATAATCAGGCAGCGCCGTTTATGTTTCGCTGGCCACTGCATGCGAACAACCAACCAGCCTATCTCCCGTCTAATTTTCTGGACCCCTCCTGGTGGGAAAGCTAACAGAGGCAGAAGACACCTTCAGTATCCTGATACCGTCAAGAATGATATGGGTTTAGATCCTCCAGAGATCCGCCAACTCATGAATGACAGGAAAGCTCTCTGAAAATGTCCCATCATGTGTCCATATTGTGTCGCAGTTTGAATTTCCATTTGAGGAATTTGTCCCGTGTGCGGATGTTCATTGATAAAAACACATGTCACACCATGCAGTTCGTGCTCTCATTACATCACGCCTTGATTATTCAAACTCTCTTTTATTTGGTACTACCGCAAAACAAATTAAACGTCTTCAGCGTCTTCAGAATCGCGCTGCCAAACTTATTTTCAAAGCTTCTAAATATGATCATGCTTCTCCATACTTGCAAGAATTGCACTGGCTTCCTGTGATGGAACGGATTGAATTCAAAATGTTGTTATTTGTTTTTAAATGTTTCACTCACTGTGCTCCACCATACATTGAGGAACTTCTTTTCACTTATATGCCTGGCAGGAGTGGGCTTCGCTCGAGCTCTGACACTAGACTTCTTAGTGTGCCTAAAACACGCCTTGTTTCCGCAAATAAAGGTTTCTCTGCAGCCGCTCCTATGCTTTGGAACAAACTCCCACATAATATCCGTCATGCTTCTTCTGTTACTCAGTTCAGAAAACTATTAAAAACACATCTTTTCTTGCGTAATTTGTAATCTGTTTTTGGTTGTTCTTCTCATTCACTTGTTTTAAATGTGTTTGTAATTTTAAAACTACATTGTGTATGTATTTTTACCTTTTACCATGTATGTAATTCTACATTTTACCGTGTATGTATTTTACCTTTTACCATGTATGTAATTCTACCTTTTACCGTGTATGTATTTTTACCTTTTACCGTTTATGTATTCAATTCTGTATGTATTTTATTCTGTAAAGCGCTGTGGTACCTCATTGTGTAAGAGCGCTATATAAATGCCTTGTATAATAATAATAATAATAATAAAAGTCTGGGCCCAGTATGTTGCGACTGCTTCCTCCATTTCGTCCACGGACGACCAATGATGATGATGATGATGATGATGATGGTTAGGGTTAGGGTTAGGGTTAGGGTTAGGGTTAGGGTTAGGGTTAGGGTTAGGGTTAGGGTTAGGGTTAGGGTTAGGGTTAGGGTTAGGGTTAGGGTTAGGGTTAGGGTTAGGGTTAGTGGACAGTCCCTTGGCTGGACAATCCCAGGGTTGTTATAGAATGATCCACCTTTGTTTTTACCTCCGAATGATCCATCATTCATTTTACCTCCCCGACCACCAACCCCTAAGTGTTTTAATATTATAATTGAGAATGAAAATAGTTTCAAAGGTGTTTTTTAAACAGTATTATGCGGTTTATTCCGTGAGGGCTCTATTGTAGTCCACCTAGGGTTAGTCGACTTAGGTTTGATCAACCCCGGGACTGTCTACCCCGGGTTGAAAGTCATGTGGGTATTTCCATCGTTGCTATATGGGTTTTGGCACGTCTAAATTGGCCTTGAAAAGCATGCATGAAGGACAGAGTAATATGACGAGCCATCACGAAGACCGATCGAGATCGACATAAGTAAGTAGTAGTGCCCTACTTGAGATCCGAAAGTGCCATGGTGCATGAGTTCAAGGACGATTTGCTTTGCGTTTTTAAATTCATGAAATATACGCATGTTATGTACACTTTATGTAAAGTGATAAAGGTCAGGCAAATGCATGCTGTATTTCAGAAACCTGGAATGCAATATCGCCCGCTGTACATGTAGTACGGATATTTTAGGGGAATGTAATGTACAATGTCGCCCTCTAGAGTTCAACAGGCGATATGTTGCGTTATTTTGACGTTAGGAGTATCAGACAAATATAACGTGTCCTTTGCATTTGAATAATAAAAATGGTACATGATTTCCTATGTTTTGAAAACAGCACAATTTTGGCGGTGGAAGTAAAAATGAAACCCTTTAGAATGTTTAGAGTTGTATAATAGAAATGCTGTGAAAAACCAAGAACCAAAATGAAAATCAGACTTTGTTCCTTCATGGAGGGGCCCTAAATGTTTTCAAGAAGTTGGGTTTTTCACATATACGTAAATTACGCATTATGCTGTACGTACTAACAACCATCCAAAATTATAGAGCTTAATTTGCAGTATTTCATGAGAAATTCATGGATTTGATGGCGTTTTGAGTTTCGATATGATCACATCGAAACTATTCATCTAAAAGGCCACAGATGGCTTCTTACTTATTTGTTTCATGTTTATTCAAAATAACCTTGAAGACCACCCATGGCTTGTTACGTGATGCATAGTCATGACCTCCCTGATTCAGTTGGTGGTGACTTTTAACCAAAATACAAAAAATGAGAGGGTTTCTATGTATATCATCTATCTTAACCAGGTGAAAATATTGAATTTCATGTTTGACCAATCTCTCTGTGCCCCCCTATAACACGCAATATCTCAATATAAAGATAAGATAAAAACAAACCCGTACTGAAATTCTGAGAACAGCTAAATAAAAGCCTTTGATTTATCATGGCCTTTTATAATCAAAAGCTACCGTAGCTGGTGCACATTGTCTATAATTATGATAATGTATAATTTGCGTTTTTCGAAAATCCCACTCAATGATCAGAGTAAGACAGGGATGCAAAGAGTGCGGGAGCGGGGAGCACCGCTCCAGGCAGCAACAGTTAAAATTGAGGAAATCATGCCAGTACCTAAAAAAACTAAAAGGAGTGGGAAAAAGGAGGAAGGAAAGAAGAAAGAGAAAAAAGAGGGACGAGAAAAAAAAAGAGGAGAGAAAAGAGAAAGAGGAAAAAGGGGGGAAAAGAAGGGGAAAAAAGAGAGGAAAAGCCTGACGAATAGTACATTATAAATGTACCAGTTGAACATGGGAATAGGTACAATACAATACAACTCATATTTGAGCACATTTACAATTATCATCACGACAGGCATTCAATGAAAAACAGTGAAAAGATGTGAGTCGAGTCGTGAAGGTGGAAATAACGGAGAATATCTGAGGAAAGTTATACAACATGTACAATGAGGGTTCCGACTTCTGAGCCACATGAAATTCAATTTATCAATGCAGCACTAAAATTGAATTTTTTTAAACTTCTTTTCTATCCAATTTCAAGGAGCAATCGGTTAAATCGACACCAATTTAATATAAAAATAGTATTTCTTTCGCACGCTAAGCGCGCATATTTCAAGGATATCATTTCAAAGCTTGTTCAAAGCCAAATGTAACCTAATTATGGTCAAATTCATGTAAATAGTGAATAAATATCGTATGTTTTCTGCAAACAAATAATCTTGAAATAGGCGCAAATTCATTGGGGTAATTGGAAAATTTGCCCTCCCCCCTCTACCGGAGAAATCCTGATAACGCCACTGAATAGGTAGAACTCGAAATGACAATAATGCACAGTTTGCAATGATGTACCCTCCTGAGGGGTCATCATTTCGTTGTCATAATGAATGAGTAGATATTAAGCTGATTTATGTGACAACACAAATAATATTATGTAAACATTCTCGCTTTTGAAGGGATGCAGAAGCTATTTTATGTTACCAAGGTTCTGGTTTGTTTGAGGAAATCTTAATTCTTAGAACCATGCTCCTGAGGAAGAAATAACTTTTTGCACCCCTGGTAAGGGTTACAATTGAGTTGACATTACCCATATATTGCGTTATTAAAAGAACAATTGAAGAGAACATCTTAGCTCCAAACTGATGTTCATCAATCAAAACTTTGACATGTTATTTACCCGAAAACCACATAATTAATATGTTACTATAAGAAACAAGAATTTAAAGTATCTTTATCGTTCAAACACATTGCATTGGTATACAATTGTGGTTTCTAATAAAGTTTCTCTTTCATCTATACCTTGACCCTAGGTCAATGATCTATATGTCACATATTAATACCATTTCAATTATTTTTTGATGAAAATACTGGCCTATTAAAAGTCATGTGCATAGACTCACTCGGTCCATGACGTCAGCTCAATAACCATCATATCTAAATTAAACTCTTTTACTAAAACATCCTAAAGAAAAGATTCTCGTTATTTCATCTCGGTCACGCGTCACGCTCGACAGTAATAATTATAAGCCACACGGTATTTTACTGAAACAGATCAGCATCAGATCATGTATTGCTGTGAAATCTTGAAATGTTAATAAACCAATATTTCACATACTCTCAATCTCATTGTGCTATGGCATATCAACACAAGTTTCCTTTAGATGTCACCTGAGAATAAATCTAATTTACCACATCAGTAACCATCATCGATACAATGTGACAGATACCTCAATAACTGCTCACAGGCTATATTTACTACAGGGTGTATCACATCTAACATTAATAGCATCTTATAAACTATACAAACGTTCATTGCTCCTTAAAGGAAATAGAAAGGAGTAGGAGGAGGAGGAGGTGAAAGAGGAGGAGGAGGAGGAGGAGGAGGAGGAGGAGGAGGAGGAGGAGGAGGAGTAGGAGAAGGAGGAGAAGGAGGAGGAAAAATACGAATTTGATTAATTTGTTGAGTGAAAAAAACAGACCTCGAGGTCTGTTAACATAAAGAATCCAGTCGTTTACATTTCCAGTCTTAAGCAGTGTTACGCACATATTATTTTATAAAATATAAGAACCAATATCGCCCAGATGACATGATATAGAGTAGAGCACAGTAGAGCACAGTCTAATTTTTTTGAAGAAACGCTTCTTGATATACATGAAATGAGGATATGACCATCTTTTTGATCTTAATAGTAAATACCGTTAATTCATCTTTCGGAATTCTTGTATCGCTAATAATTACACCAAAAGAAAATCATATTACATTTTAGGCACCCTGTATGATGGAGTGTACTCATGGTAATTGGGTTACACAAAGAAGCAATGGCGTACCTTGCAATTACTTAGCTTAAGTTGATGGCGATGGAATTGGGATATCAGACAAATTGGGCGACGGGGCATGGGAGGGGGAGAGGGTGAATAAGTTGACACACTTTTTACGTTTTACTTTCAGCATTTTCGGTTAATTTATTTTTCTAAGACAATTATTAAATCGTGATAGGAAATTGAGTATAGTGTGATTCCTTCCTGCCTTCTTTTCCTCCTCCTCCCCTTTGTCTCCTTCCTTCTCTCCCCCTCCTACTCCTACATATTTCTCCTTTCTTCCCTCCTCCTCCTCCTCCTCCTCCTCCTCCTCCTCCTCCCCCTCCTCCTCCTCCTCCTCCTCCTCCTCCTCCTCCTCCTCCTCCTCCTCCTCCTCCTCCTCCTCCTCCTCCTCCTCCTCCTCCTCCTCCTCCTCCTCCTCCTCCTCCTCCTCCTCCTCCTCCTCCTCCTCCTCCTCATCCTCATCCTCCTCCTCCTCCTCCTCCTCCTCCTCCTCCTCCTCCTCCTCCTCCTCCTCATCCTCCTCCTCATCCTCATCCTCATCCTCATCCTCATCCTCATCCTCATCCTCATCCTCATCCTCATCCTCATCCTCATCCTCATCCTCATCCTCATCCTCATCCTCATCCTCATCCTCATCCTCATCCTCCTCATCCTTATCCTCATATTGCGAGAACTCTCTCAGCAAATATTCACCTATGGTGGCGCTGTTTAAGGGGACCATTCATTACCATTCATCTCGCTTTCCCGTGTTTGACGCTGATAATTACTCAAACAAGTCACTCACACTTTTGTGTTAGCCAATAGCACCAAATGGCAAAGAATCACGTGAGCATGGTGAGCTTATCATTGCGGAAAACTGTTGCAATAGAAGCTGTGGCGCTTACGGCGGCGCTTAATAATTGGCGAGGGCAGTTCGATCCGTTTGCTCTTCAACGTTTGACGAGCCAGAGCACAAAAATCTTGCCAGTCTCACGTCAGACACTCGACAAGACGTAAAGGTTTTAGCATCGATTAGATACCTAGTGAAAATAGCAGCAGGCAGTAAGTTCAAGCAGTATTGTTTATGTGCACTTTGAGAAATGATGGTACTAAATGAAACTCAACGTGCTAGTTGAACTAGACTAGAATATAGTTACCTTGAATTGTTTTTAGCAATTGAGACTAAGAAACTCGTTGTCTTTTAACCAAAAATGACTATCACAAATCACAATTTGTTTTTGAATAAACTTTCATAGTTGGAGAGTCATAATATCGTGTACAATGGCAGGCCTTAATGATTACTCATACGACCGTGGATTGGGAGCCAATTCGTCATGGAATGGAACGGAAGTCTACATTCCAGAACCTGCGCCATGGATGATCTACTTTGACGGCAGTTTCTTATTATTAGTCTGCATTTTGGGGACCCTCGGCAATTCGACCGTTCTCTATGTTATTCTAAGATTCGCAAAGATGAAAACAGTAACTAACTGCTATATATTCAACCTTGCACTAGCGGACGATATATTCATGTTTGCGCTGCTTTTTATGTCTATATCAACGTTTATGAAGTGGGAATGGGAGTTTGGACAAGCTATGTGCCATATCATCTACGCTATTGATGGATTGAATCAGTTTGTTGGTATATTCTGTCTAACAGCGATGTCGTTCGACAGGTACGTAGCTGTTTGTCACGCGCTCAGATCACGAGTTTTTCGGAACCTTCCTGTAGCTATTAGCGTAAACGTTACCGTTTGGTTTGTAGCGATCATTGCAGCCATACCTATATTGTGGTTTACACAAATCAACGTTGATCCTCTAAGTGGCAACACATACTGCGGACTGAATCTTCCACCAAACAGGCGGGTTTTCTTCATAATGTACTTCTTCATGGTCGGCTTCATCGTGCCTCTTGTCATCATCATCATATGTTACGCTAGCATATTGGTTCGGTTGAAAGAAATGAGTAAAAAGACTGGTACAAAGAAAACTGAAAAATCCCGCAAAGTAAATCGAATGGTGCTTATTGTCGTCGTGGTCTTCATCTGTTGTTGGGCACCGTTTTATATATGGCGTATAATGCTTAGCTTCAGCCACACGATAAGAAACCTGCCTGATATCAGCGTAGTTTTACAAGACATAACCATGTGTATCAGCTATATGAACTCATGTGCCAACCCATTCTTGTACGCGTTCTTAAGTGACAATTTCAAGAAGAGTTTCAGAAAAGCGTGGACTTGCGGAAAGAAAAAATCAGGCTTAGGAGCTGTAGACCATGGTGGTAAACATAAGGTAGGTGGATTTGGAAAAGCGAAGAAGAATGCAAAATTCAACAGACTACCGAATGATATTGAAGACTGCACGCAGACTAACCAGTTTCAAATGACAGCGGTAACACAAACGGGATTCACATCCGAAGCACCTCCAGGAGACAATGGAGAAACTATATGTTCTCAGACAAACGCCTAAGAACAGATATAAACATTTAAGCAGAAGCAAAACGAATGGTTTGTTTTAGTCTGAAAAGAATAAACATGGTAATTTACATATTTTAAATTTAAGAGAAGGAACAATTGGCCATCTTATCAGGCGTGTAAATAGGCATATATTATCATGATTATTTAAAACAAGAGGACATATTTTTCAAATGAATGTATCAGACATAAAACAAACCGTAGTTTTTGATGCGACATAAGAGGTTAACTTGTATTTGAGGCTGAATTTATACGTAGTTATATTGCACCAAGTTAAATTTTTGCCGTACGTATATAATGTAAAATACCGAAATATTGATCCTTAACTGTTTTCATTTGTCCAGTGGCGTAAGATGTGTACGCCAGTTGGTAGTAGAGATTAAACATGTTAAAATGGCGTTATTAATAGAAAAGAGCCCTTTTCGGGCTATATAAATTGAAAAAAGGAAGTCTCAGGAACTACTTTTGAACAAGTCATCAAATGAAATATTAATTACCTTACGGTTTACAATGTTTTTCTGATTGGCGCATTCTGAAATACTGAGAAAAAAGAAGACAAAAGAACCACATGCTAATAACGCCACTCGAATAGTTTTAATTCATGAAAAAAGTGCAATATTTTAAAACACCGACATTATTCATACACGTTGTAATCGTGCGTTTGATTGTTATTGACCATGTTGACCACCGATACTCACCAAATACCTATGAATATGTGATGAATAATGAATACTTTTGTTGAAATGTACCATTATCTTTCAATTCTATATTTTAATTCCAGAGTATATTAATGTTTTGTCGTAGAGTTTGCATTAGATGCAGAGTAAACGAGAGTAAAAGTGATTAGCGAATCAATTTGAAAGGGTGTGGTAGTTATGGGAGAAATATGAGCGACTTTGAGAAAGAGAGTGAGAGAGAAGAATATAATAATGAGCGAGAGATAAAAATAATACAATAAAAGACGCCAACGCTATGGAGACGGAATACATTTTGTATAAAAACCGCAGTGAGCTATTTATAATTCATCTCTAAAACGTGATCAATATAGATCAGACAGTGAAGATATCTGTAAAATACGACTATAAAATTTTTTTTTATTAAGTTTCCTGTATGTAAAATGTAATTAAGTTGACTTGTAATGATTACATAAAAGGTACGGCTAAGTCACCGGTAGGTTATATTTATTATTATGGAATCGATCAAAAGGCTTGCTTGATGAAACATGCTTAAATTATCTTACACATCCTTTTTTAGATCACATTAAATACATTTGAAATACACTATAGCGTGATTACTGTTTAGTATGCAACCCACAACCAGAGCATGGGTTTATTCCGTTATATGGGTTTGGAGTTTGTGCCTGGGTAAAGATTGATATACCAGATATAATCAGTTGATTGGATATTATTCCAGACGTTTTCTTGTTTTAGTGGGAGAAATAATAGTTTTGGAATAGAACATCTGTTGCATCAGAAAATCTATCCCAAAATTAAATATACCACAAATATAATTATGTTGAACTTGATTGTCTTTTTGATAATTTTTGATATTGTTTTGTCTCGATCTACTGTCTCATGAGTGTATTTTTCGAACCAATTCTTAATCTCAAATAATTTCTTTATTAATTAGTTGTAAAGAAATTTACCCTTGTCACAAATGTGGACAACTCACACACACGCCCCACACCCCTTAGATATAGGTAGGCCACATACATTTATCGCTTTTGCTATTCACAAGGCTGGTCTCAGGGTCTCAACTGAAGCAGATGAAGTGCATCATGAATCTGAAGAGTTTAGATGAACGTATGTTTGCGTTATCGGGCACTGCAAATTGTACACGTGTAAAATACGCTAGCAGTTGCAATAAGGAATAATTGTGCACGATAATATTTTGTTCTTTATCGACACCATGTCAAATTACTTTCAAATTAAAGTGGAATCACATATGTGTCCGTGATGGTGCGCAAAGGGTTATTAATACAAAATTAAATATGTGTTGAGAATGTTGCAGTGATGTTAGGTGAATGTGATTGCAATGTGTGTTTGGTTGCTGACTAACGCATTGAGAGTTATGAAAGTGTGTAAGGTTGAGAGCAATGTTAAAGTATGGAAAGGCTTGTATTGAAATTAAGCATTGTAAAGTTCACTTCATAAATGTAAAATGTAATAAACACCAAATGCCAAATGCCAAATACCAGCGAATTTACAATTCTGTATTTCAAGTAATAATTGTTGTATTGTATTTATCCTCATTTAATTGTTATACAAATGCAATTTGTTTGTTTGTTTGTTTATGCGGGTTACTGCATGTTTAATATCGCCCAATCATGAATACAATTTGTCAAAGTCTTTTAGCTATATCTAATAACAAAATTAACTTGGCATACAAATGCAGGTTGTCCGTGATCACCAAATTATGCAAATATATATATACAGTCAGCCCTTCAGAGTAGACAGACTTCCGAAAACAAATTAAAGGATGTGTATTCTGAAAACACCATCATTAATTGATTTGAAAGAGTAACCTTTTGTAAATAATATTTGGATAAATCTAGGAATATAGTAACGAGGTTTGGGTGTATCCATTAGTGTTTCATATGAAGAAAAAAACATATTGTAGTGGAAATCTAAACGCAATCGACATCTAATTTTAGAAATAAATGGAGTTACCATGGTTACGGGCAAGAAATACAACAATAGAATTGCGTTATATTTATAAGTTCAAACACAGAGTCCTTATGATATGCAGTGTAAATAAGCTATAGGCCAAATCAGCCGAAGCGTATGTGCGCTTTATTGATTCAAACACATGTCTCATACAAGGAACAATACAAATATATTATATACAGATGATGACTTGTGCCCTAAGATTAACTTAACTTGTGTACATAATAATTATCAAAGATTAAGCGAGCTTTATTCAAATAAGTGGCAACCTATATATTATTATACTCATAGGTGACAAGTCAAATATGGTCAATTCTATGCCCCAAAAAGGAGGAAATTCAACATTTTAGAATAAAAACTGTGTTTTGTTGTTATAATGATCCATATTTTATTACAAAGATATGATTGTTTGTGTGTGAATGTTTTCCTGTGAACAGTTTAAGATCATATTAAGAATATTTGCTTATTTAAATTCCAAAAGCTAAAATTGGAAACCGCCATTACCATATTTCACGAAGTACCAGTTCGCGGATGTTCCAAACGCACACACAAAAACATTTACACGACTAATTTGTCATAATCGTGTTTAAAAATACGCGAAACTTACGATATTTGCTCTAGACAGCACTGCAAGACAAGTATGTACGCACGATTCATCGAGTGACTTATACGTAAGACTTATACGATAGGCGCTAATGTAATATGTTGCATCATCAGATGTACAAGCACCAAATTAATGAACAATGAACTTAAACAATGCAAATACTTAATAGTATAATAATATTTGCATTGCTGTCAGTTCAATACCGTGATTGCTTGTACGTATAACGTAGAACTGATATCGGTCGCTGATGTCGGCTGAGGCCCGTCCCGCTCATGGCTTCGCCGTTCGAAATCAGTGGACTAATTCGTGAGTGACCGATTCCAGTTCTACGTATAATTATGCAAAATACTACTTGTGTACCTATCGTAGGAGTCCATGAAAGTCACGTATACGTTTGAGTCATACGTACTATTGCGGTGCGACGTATAGAACAAACATTTTTCGATTGTCAGAGAATCTTTTACGCTTGACTTGCATTTAAAATATATTGCTAGTGAGCGCATATGAGAATGACAGTTATGCATTGAGGACTCAATGGACACACTACAGTATTGTATTTTGTTGATTCAGTGTACGAAATAAACGTTAATACGAATGATTGACAGCATATCTTTGACTGAATTGACAACTATTGGTATTATATAGGAGGAGGATCTCGTGACCAACGACTGGTAATTTTCTGTGAAATATCTTACTTAGTATGTGAAAAAACCTTCCGAAACTGTTTTCAAATCAGAGTCAAACTCAGCATTGTCGTTATTAATTAACTATATGCTTTATAACGACGATACAAAAAAGCCCATTAGTATTTGCTTCGTCATAGATTAACAAATGTACCAAATATACTGTCAACACCAAAATGCCTGCCGCATATAAACATGCATAAGACAATGTAAGAGACGATGATTGATTCGGTATGTCTATGATTTCTTTTTTGTTGCAATCGTTACAACGTCTTTGGAAGCAAACCAGTAAGATTGTGAGCTACATGAAACCCTGAGTGAATTTGTTTTATATCATTGTCTGATGCTTACGTCAATATTGTCAAATAAGTTTACGATGATTATTCATTTTGAAGATACAAAACAAGAACTAAATACATGCTCTCATATGATGATCTAAACGCTGGTTTTCCTCGAGCTCACTATGCCTATCAATTGCATATGACAGATACCATTATCAATTCGATCTATACCGTCACGTACGGCATGATATGTAGGTTGAAATAGGGCGCGTTAGCTTGCAATGCTTTGTAGACGTTTTTGTCACTTAATGCCGTCAAACGGAGCTTGTATCACTACGAAAAAGATATAGAGAGGAGTTGTTTGCGAGCTTACATCTTCGTCTCAGTGTTTGCATTTGTTCGATATTAATTCTAGGAAGAATTAATTTATATAATTAAATGATTTAATAGTAGTCGAAATCGTTGCTACTTAATACGGGAGTCTTACGGGAGTCTTTCTTCAAACTTTAGTTTAATCACATTAAGATTAAAATCTTAATGTGATTAAACTAAAGTTTGAAGAAAAAAGAACACCCTAAAACTCGGATTCTAATCAGCATGCACAGATATGAAACTTAAATTAGTATTTGCTCGAATGGAAACATTGCTTTCATAATATTCGTGCTATCCAGCATATAAGACTTTTTGGACGTCATAGTGACGTTTAACGGAGTATCTTTTAGTGATGTACCACCGCTTTTGCAGTAGTTCCTATGACTCCCCGGCTCGCAAAGTTTGATGATATTGGATACCGCAGGATCGTGTAGCTTCCCATCCGGAACTGTGCGACGTTTTCTCGTAATATTCACATGGATTCCTAAAGATGGAGATTATAAACGCTAAAAAATCCATACAATCATCAAGGTATGTAGATGTGTATCAATATAAATGAAACATGGTTTCTTCCGAAAAGGTGGTTTTCAAATAAAACATGGATTGAGGGGAAATAATGCAAACTATTTCCGCGGTGTTGGATAATTGGGACTGACGGAGGGAGGTAGTCACCAATTATCCAACACCAAGGGACCAGCAGTTCACACAACTTTCCCGAAATGAACCATGTTGTATTTGTTTCATTACATCTTATAGGCCTACATATTTCTGTGTCAACACTAAATAGAAAAACGCTTACGATGCTTCGCTTAGTAGGATTAGTGAGCATGATGGACTAAGTCCTCCGGTAGAAGAAAAACATCATCGAAAACCGGACACTGTTCTTTACAGTAATTCCGAACAACCTTCATGGATATGCAGCATCTTACTTATCTAAAAGAATCCCCATGTATTTTTGTTGTATAGATTTTCAACTTCACACTTGGCGTCGCCGTTCAATATTTACGTACGGTAATATTTGTCTGGGGGGGGGGGGGGGCGGCGGTGCTGCTGTCTTTTGGAAAGTAGTCAAACTATCGCACCTTCGGTACTTTTATAAAACAAACAACCATTCTGCAGGCTTTTTTTTTATCAGACTTTGTTAAAACTATCCCCCCCTCCCCCCCAAAAAAAAAGAAGAAAAAAAAAGAAGAAGAAAGAAATATAAATATCGCAAAATGTACTGGTTGGTGCATGATTGTTGGTATTGGATGATTGGTGACTACCTCCCGATGCGCGGCGGAGGGAGATGTTGTCTCCCAATCATCCAATATGGCATGCCAGAGCAGACATAAATGCGTGGTCTACGCTCACACGATCTGGTTCACGCACACACGATTAGGTCACGCTCACACGAGATCTGGCTCTACACACGAGATCTGGTTCTACGCTCACACGATGTGGTTCACGCTCACACGATCAGGTCACGCTCACACGAGATCTGGTTCTACACACGAGATCTGGTTCTACGCGCACGATCTGGTTCACGCTCACACGATCAGCAGGTAGCGACGAAGTGTTTTTTTGCGTATTGAACATGAAAAACAGACATGTTCAGTAATGCAATAGTATTGAATTGAACACACACATGACCTTATAGTATACAGGAAGTGGTGCTGCGCGCTGACTTCTGGGGAGTTCTGTGGGTTACGCTCAGAATACCTGTTTAAATGTCCCTCAAGTTTAGCCTCAAAACTAGCTCATTATAGAAATAAAGCTTGGGGTCGTTCATGCGTGACGATCCATTTTTACTCTTCAAATTGAATCAAAATGAAGAAGTATTAATGGTTTGAACAAAAATATGATACAACAGCAGTTTAAAAAAGAAAGGAACCAAAGATATTAGCAGACAAGAGAGTAAGAGAATGTATTAGTTTCTTTCAAACATGCTGTTTAAAAACACATTGTTTTGCACTTTGTCGAAAAGGAGAAATCACCATGTCACGTCTTACACAATGGAGTGTAACTTTGTTAAAATAAGTCCGATATTCATGATCTAAAATTCTAATGAAAGGGTACAGTATAGCAAATGTGATAGCTATAAACAACGGATCTAATCTCATTAACTGTTTTGAGTATGCAAATTTTTGCGCGCTACGCCATCCTAGTCGAGTCAAAAGAGTGCGTAGGGCCACTATCACTATCCAGGGAAATACTATACTAAGATAGAATATAGAAACACTGAGTCAGCCATCCTAGCCGAGTCAAAAGAGTGCGTAGGGCCACTATCACTATCCAGGGAAATACTATACTAAGATAGAATATAGAAACACTGAGTCAGCCATCCTAGCCGAGTCACGGGTTCGGTTCTCGGGTTGGTCGGTTCTCGGATGGGGAGCAATTTGTCTAGGATTATAGATAGAGGATTATAGATAGAGTAGTCCTAAAGGTAGGACTAGCCGGTCGCTGGTCACAACAGGTCGCGTATACTCGCTAGTGCTATAGCTCAAAAGTATCTCGGTGCGACCCGAAAGGTCGCATCGAGCTACTAAATCAAGCGATCTCTTGATCGATGTATCGGTTTTTTTTTTATGTCATAGGATCGATTTAATCGCAAGTGACCGTAGTATGTTTTCAGCATAACACGCTGGCTGGCTTCAGAACAGTTTTCCATGACCATTTTAGTTCATAAACTAATAAGAAGATTGCGGCGCGCTTTGCGCGCATTTATTCTATAGGTTTCTCCATGATTTCGAACCAAACCAAATATTCTAAATACATGTATATGTGGGGGATAGAAACATAATTGACAATACTATACTCTTGTTATATGCGTTCTAGACTAAGGTAGTTTTGTGATACGTTCAATATGATACAATCCCAAACGAAGTGACTCCCAAAAAAGATGAACCTACAGGAAATAACAAACCAATCGATACTGTAAAATGGAAACGATAACCGGACAATGTCATGCTGTTGGTGTTAATTTACATACAAGTTGTGTTTCGTTGGTGTCAATATTAGACGTGGTGGATGTTACGCCAAGGTAAAATTGGCGGTTGTCGGTGTTACTTTACGTCAACATTATCGTACTAAATTACATGATAAACACAACACAGTAAACTTGGACACACATTTTTAACCTTTATTCTTAAACATGTTAAACGACCTGTGGACATTTCTGCAACTTCGATTTCCCCCTTTTTTGTTGCTCAAACCGCTGATTCTGTAAAATATAGTTACATATTTCTGACCGCTTTCACAGATAGGCCTATGTGATCCGATGTGCTGTTTTAGATTTAACGGTCGCTTGATACATTTTCATTTGTATCGAATGTTATGAGTACACTTTGCAAAAATGACACACTTCATACGTAGAAAGTGTAATAAGATTTAAATTTCAAAGCCTTATGTCAAGTACGTTGTGGGAATTTCTAATTCTACTTGAGATAAATGAATTATGACAAAAGCATATGGGGGTTGTCGTATGCACAGTCCATCCTTTAATCAGTTCAAAACGTGCGAGAAATATTTGGTTTTTATCTCTCCGCACGCAAAAGTAATCTCAGCGTACGTGCGCATGTATGGCCATAGGTACGCGGTTTTGGTCGTACGCACGCGTCACGCATATGATGCACAGTTTGCTTGTTGCTTTTATTTCATGCGCGCTTGCGTCCTTCTGTATTCGTTTGCTGCTGTAGAATCCACGCCACTAAATGGTTTCCTCATAGGTTCACATGTTAAGGGAAGTGTCAACCCTAGTATTTTGATGATCAACTTTTGCTTCTAAGTTTGAGAATATTGAATAAAAGTACATAAAAGTATACATATTTAGAAAGGAAATTTGATAAGGAATCCGATGGTGATATCAATGTGATACCAAATAAACTAATTTTTTTTTTTACCCCAAATTTTTCAGACAGCATAACTATAAAATCAAAAATGGTAATTTGTTCTCATACACCTTTTTGTAAACAAAACAATTTTGTCTTGGAGGCACTTTTTTCTTTTTCCAAAATAAAGCTTGGTTTTGGAAATATTGCTAAAAACATCGGAAAAGTGTAAAATTCGTGTTTTTTTGCATACATTTCGCTAGAAATGGATGCATATCTCGAGTTTAAAATCCATAATCGAAAAAATAAAAAATTGCCTCCTAGCGCTGAAAGTCCTCTACACAATGGTAGTAAAATTAAAAGCTTACCTGATAGTTTGATATATTTTTAGTTATGTTGTCTGAAAATTCGTAAAATTCCTTCAAATTTGAACTTCTAGAAAACATCGATTTAGTAAAAATATTGACATTTTCCATCATTTAAAGCTAAATGTTCACGGAATACACGGCCGTGTGACCTAAAAAGCGAGTATACTATTATCATGATTATGAACAATCATAATAAACTATCAGATTCAATTTATATTGTCACAATGTGAAGAAATTGGAAGAAAACTGAAATTTAAATGATCGTAAGATTGGCCTTTGTTTTCATTTTTAGACATTGTTTTGCGCTCTTTTGTTTTTCGCGTCTACGTCGCTGATATTAAGCGGCGCATCTAGTATTACGCGCGGGAAGTTTCAGCGCGCGGCGCAATGATCGAACAGCTGTCGCAGCATTTGAAAAGCGCGGAACTCCGCTTAAATTCCCGCCAAATAACCATGCGCCTCTTCCTAACTCAAACTTACCAAAAACAACAATTTAAAATCACCCAAAAGAACGGGAAATAATCGCTTCCGATTAGTTACTTATGATGGTAATGATAGAATACATATAAAAGTATTAAATAACAGAGAAATATGAAATTCAATTTTTGAAACAAGTGTCGGGTTGACACTGCCCTTAAAAACGTCACACACTGGAACATTTAAGTGTTATAAATACCAATTTGTTCGCGCGTCGCGCATCGCATGTATTATTAGTTTCAATGTTATATTATTCAAGCTTAAAACATATGGCTTCATGACAGTTTTCCCATGACCATTTTAGTTTAAAAACTGAAATATTTTGAGCGCTTTGCGCGCATTTTTTCTACAGGTTTCAACATTATAATGGGTCTCGGAACCACAACAAATATTCTGAATATTATGTGGGGGACGTTAAAAACGTCATACTAGATCATTTCATCGCGTATATTAGTTCCAATGTTTCATTATTTAGCGTTAACAAGACGGCTTCAGGAAAGCTTTCAATGGCCATTTTAGCTCAAATGTTTTTTAAGCGCGTTCATTTTCTACAGGTTTTAACATTATAATGGCCCTCAAACCCGGGCTCAAACCACATAAAATATTATGTGGAAGAAGTTTAAAACGTCATACTGTACCATTTTATAGTGTTAAAAATCACAATTTTTGCGCGCTTGGCGCGTATTAGTTTCAATGTTTTAATACTTAAGAACAAGATGAAGAGGTGTTTATTATACCATTACAAATACAGAAAAATCATCAACATAATTGAGCTTCCTCTTTGTACCAAATAAAATAGCCTCTGTCTTACCAAGATGAAGGGAGAGCTGGTTATCAATCAGCCATTGCCTGCAATTTTTCTATTATCTGAATCTCTTGTCTGCTAATCTCTTCGGTTCCTTTCTATTTTAAACTGACGTTTGTTATTGTTGCTCAAATCATTAATACTTGTTCACGTTGATTCCATTTGAAGAGTAATAAAAAGCATTGTTGACTGTATAGTTTGTGTTTGAAAGCAAGCTAATTACGAGACACATCACATAGGAGTCTCTGCCAGTGGCGTACCCAGGAATGGGGGGGGGGGGGGGGGGGGGGGGGGGTGGGGGGGGGGGGGGGGGGGGGGCCGGGGGCCGGGGCCCCCGTCAGTAAAAAAAAAACCCTCCGCCGGTAGATTTGCGATTTTAACCATGCCGGTTATCATGTTATGCGGACAACTTGATTGCTACGCCAGCCCCCCAACCACAAAAGTTAAAACAAAAAAAGGGTTTTAACACACAATTTCAACACACAAAAAAGGCGAAATGGGTCGGTGAACAGGGAATCAGAAGAATCAAACAAAGTAAATAAAAAAACCGTTACAGAAAGTTGATGGGCCGGGCCAATTAACAGGGGAACAGAGGAACAAAGTCAATTAAATAAAAAAAAGCGATATCGCTCGGGGAGCGAAGCAAAGTAAAAAAAAAAAAGTTGACATGTGCCAGGAAAAGGGAACTGAGAGGAACAAGATGTCTTTAAAAAGTCGATATGGCGGTGATTGGCGCACGGGTGGGAAGGGGAACGCTGATAAACGACAGAGCCATAATCATGATAATTACATATACTGCTGTCTTTATTGAAGTATATGTTTATTTGTAATGTTGAAATTTCGCCATTTATCCCCTGCTGCTGAAACACGACGGGTGTTGTAAGGTTTTTAGCCTTTTAGCCTTTTCTTTAATCTCATTCCAATCAATAATATTCAAATAATAAAATGATCCTTTTGATGACTCACCCCACCACAACGTTTGCTACTGTCCGTGCTTGCTACTTACGAAATACCTTGACGGCGCTGCTGTTATCGGTAAAGAACAATCTTTAAACATAATAAAATCTTTAAACATGTAAAATTTAATTGTTTTCGCCGTTGGCTTGGCGGCGTTTTAATAGTGAAACGCTAAAAGCTAACCGTGCGAGCGTAGAACCAGATCGTGTGAGCGTGAACCAGATCATGTGAGCGTAGTAGAACCAGATCTCGTGTGTAGAACCAGATCTCGTGTGAGCGTGACCTGATCGTGTGAGCGTGAACCACATCGTGTGAGCGTAGAACCAGATCTCGTGTGTAGAACCAGATCTCGTGTGAGCGTAGAACCAGATCTCGTGTGTAGAGCCAGATCTCGTGTGAGCGTTACCTGATCGTGTGTGCGTGAACCAGATCGTGTGAGCGTAGACCACGCATTTATGTCTGCTCTGGCATGCCATAATCCAACACCGCGGGACAGTAGATTGAACTACTTACCCTCAAACCACGTTGTATTTGTAACTGAATGAATGAAAGTCAGTTATTCTAGACTAGATCGGATAGTCGTAAATTGAAAATATATAATAATTTAAGAAGGTTTTTCAACTGTATTGAAAGCAATATTTTGCCCGGGATTGTGCCTGTAGTGTTAGCTTCATGCGGGCAGAGATAAAGCATTTTGGAAACGGCTGTCGGACGGTCCTTTTATTAAATAGATAGGGATGATATATCACCTCAAAATAACAGGTCAAACGGCAAAATCTCTGTCCACAAGACTGTTATTAACTTTCTCACGTTCATGACGTTTGCGACATCAAACAACTGTTTGCTCATACTGATGTGTGTCAACATCACAAGCATGACAAGTGCTCTAACAAAATGGTGTGGAAGTCCTTCTCCAAGTGCTGCTTGATTCACGGAACTGACACACACTTGACATCTGTTTGGTCATTGTGTTGATTTCCTATTTTAAGAATCATACAAGAGACATGCTGCCTACTAATTCCTAACTCAACTTGTGTCTTTTCTATTGTACGGTATCAGTAGTTTTCCAATAAATATCTACTCACTACACATGCTAAATGCATGGTCACTTACATCAAACGTGTCACCTATTTTACTCCACTCCTCTTCAAAACACCTCAGACATGTCAATGACAAGCCAAAACTATACGAGTACAGCGGATGACTCTGCATTTCAGGGTGCGTTTATGGAAGTTATTTTGTCCAAAATACTCTTGGATTTGCGAATTATTGAACAAAATAATTTGAAGAGATGCAATGTTTGAAGAGGCAATGTCAGGAGAATACGCATTAGAATACGAGTCCGACCTACACATGTTTTCCAAAATGTTGTTTCCACAACGAATTTATAGATACTGTAGTCGGTATATAATATAAAAATGGACTGCTCATGAGGGAAATGGGGAAATATTGCCCCCAGGTGATCTGGAGACCGTAAGCCTTACTATTTTCCCGAAGCCCATTTCACGAATAAAGAGCAGTCCATATTTGTTTTATATAACGCATGAAAATATTCACACTTGGACACATAGATCTGAGTGAATATGCTAGTTGATTCTCAAAAGAAATAAGCTTACTTTTTGAAATGTTTAGTTAGTTTACTCCGAGTCCTACTCCATCAAGTCGGCGAGGAAAAATTACTCTGATCATGGACGTTTATCAGACTGATGCTGAACTCACCTCATCGATAGAGGTCTATACCTCGGTTGCAGAATGCCCTCAACCTCAGGTGAATTGACAACAATACATATTTATGATTCATGACTAAAATGAACTGAAATGTTAATTCAGCCGATAAAAGATCTGTGCGGTAAACCAAATAATAATGCAATACAGACGACTTGTTTACATTTGAAGCGATTCCTCTTTTGCTGTTGTGCACTGAGCAGACTTCGTACACACAGACGGTGTGGAATCGATTTATATTGTTTATACCGAGTAGGGCCTTCTAGATTTGTCGAAATTAGAGAAAGCTTTATGTAGAATGACGTTCACATTCAGGTTTTATACAGGGTCTCTCAAGACGCTCCATGTCGGGATCGTACGAGCCTACGAGGAGGGAATGTTTGGTCTATTCAAAAAGTACTATTGACCGCCCGGTCAATAGTACATTTTGAAAGACACAAAATGACCGTGAATGAAATAGGCTAAAATATTTTGTGATGTGTAATGTGTTATCCACCAATCAGATGGCTAGAATATTTTCATGGGTTATATAATAGAAAATAATGACTGCGTTACAACTGTTTTCGTGAATTTGTTTGAAATCAGAGGTTTTTGTTCTGGTCTGAGGAATTGTCGCGAAGGGGCGCAGCCCCAGATGGACCATTCCTAATGACCAGAACAACAACCGAGGATTTCAAAACAAATTCACAATAACAGGTGTTTTTAGCAGTCATCACCTAGAGGGCGTGTATTAGAAATGGGGGTAAAACTCGCTAGTCATAAGGGTCGCTAGTCATAAGGGTCCCTATTCATAAGGGTCGCTAGTCATAAACCCTAACCCTAACCCTAACCCTAACCCTACCCTACCCTAACCCTAACCCTTAACCTAACCCTAAACCTAACCCTAAACGTACCCTAACCCCACCCTTAACCTAACCCTAACCCTAAGATACTTTTATGACTAGCGCACTCGTGGTATGGGAAGCGTTATGACTAGCGTTATGACTAGCGACCCTTATGACTAGCGGGTAGACCCCAGAAGGGATCCATTAACAATGACGGATTGGACGCGTTTAGAAACGTATGATGCAAACATTGACGCTGATACCGAAAGTGACTTCAAGGCGTCTGAGAAGAATTGAGTGGTGGTCCAGTGTATCGAATGCAGCACTGAGGTCAAGGAGCGCAGTAAGGCCCTAAAAAAAAGAGGTTTGATTGCGTAACATGACCAAACAAATAGGTAGGTCGGTCGGGATTTTTTTTTCTTTCTTTTTTTTCTTTTCTTTTTTCAAATCACCTACTTTTGAACACTTGAAAGACAGCAGTACACACAAATCATAGCTCTAGCGTATTTAATTGCCGGGCAAAATGTATCGTTGTGTTCACAATATATCATTTCGATGGGGACTTAAAATAGCCGAAATTGAAAGCAAACAGTCAAAAACTTTAATACTTAGTTCAATTTTTATAAATATATATATATATATATATTTCTTTTTTCCCCTCAAAATAATAACAAATATTCAGGGTCGGCGATGGTATTTAGGGTCGGTCGGGTTACGCCAATCAAACTTTTTTTTTTTAGGCCTAAGTGATATTAATTTCTTATCAGATTTGGTAAGCAAGTTATCCATGACACTTAGTACAGCGGTCTCCACACTGTGACCCTTCTATACGCAGATTGATCAATATCAAGAACGTTGTAGTCACATCGGTGTTCCTGCAATTGACCAAGAACCACCTTTTCCAATATTTAGAAACAAATGGGGGGTTCGAGACTGGCCTAAAGTTCTTACGGTTGTTACAATCAAGTTCATGTTTCTGGATTGGAACAACAACATCCTGTTTAAATCGGGTAGGAACGACACCAGATATAAGAGACTATTTGATAATACGAGTTATCAGAGAACTAGATCATCGGCACACTGTTTAACCAGGTCAGTTGGCAACGGATCCAAGATGCAACCCTTCGTGGGCATTTTCTTCATTAAATTAGATATTTCGTCATCTGAGACGAGAGAAAAATGATCAAAAACCGGGCCGTGGTAAGCAGAAATGATGGAGGCTGACAATGCCGAGAATCTAGATTCTCTCTTAAAACACTTATTTTTTTCTTCTTTCAAATTTATTTAAATTCAGCATTCACACAGAAATTAATCCATGTTTGCATCACATGACCTAATCATACAGAATAACAAATACATTTGTTTAAAGATGGGTACGTTCAAAACATCTATAATTGTAATACTCAAATCAGGCATACCTATAATTACATTTCTTCTATTTTGTAAAACACATTTCATAAATCTTTTTGTTTTGCATGATCACATTACATAATCACTAATTCAGAAATTAATAAAATTTGCATGACATGACCCAATCATACAGTATAACAAATAGCTTTTAGCTGGGGAGCGCGCATGATTTTCGGTCCCGGTCTGCTGGCGTCATATACCAAAATGTTCCTTGATGTCTGTAGATATAACCTAGGTGGACATCCTTGCCAACTCGGATGTTAAGTTAACCTTTGACCTCGATTTAGGGTAAAAGTTCACATGTGTTCAATGGGACGTCAAAACTTTAATTTAACATGGGGAAAACAATTACAAAACAAATTATTGACAACAAAAAGTATATCATATTGTTGGACTGACTGTTTAGAGCAAAAAAGTTAATCACAACTTTGATCGTTGATCAATATTATTTGACTTATGACCTTTTGAAAATGAAAAGTCATCAAAAATTGTTGGCTATTTTTCATAAATTCGGCCAACACTCCACTTTTTTCTCCTTTAAACAAATATTGTAACTCATTGAGAAATGATAAACCATGTTTTAAGGTGTGGTTTATCAATGTACTTGATATTAAGATAAATTTCGGACATCAATGGTGTGCTGTTGTCATGGCAACAGACTTAAATGGCCTCTGAAAACGTCAGAAATTGGTCAAAATGGAGGAAAATTTATACATAAATGGTGGTTGCTATGGAAACTGCATTGCCGGTAGATTTTATAATTGTCTTAAAATCAAAGTATTCCGATCATCCAAGGGCCAACAATATTTTTAAAATAATGATTACATGTCTTTTTTTGGCCAATTTCGTGAAAAACGGTAAAAAATGGCCGATTTTGCTGACATGTCATGTTCAAAAGGTCATAGGTCAAAAAGTATTGATCGATAATTAAAGTTGTGATTGACTTTTTTGTTCTAAACAGTCAGCCCAACAATATGATATACTTTGTATGGTCAATATATTGTTTTTTAATTTGTTTCCCATGTTAAATTAAAGTTTTGACGACCCATTAAAACACATGTGAACTTTGACCCTAAATCGAGGTCAAAGGTCAACTTACCATCCGAGTTGGCAAGGATGTCCACCTAGGTTGTATGCTACAGACCTCAAGGAACATTTTGGTATATGTCTCCCTGTGCCAGCATACCGGGACAAAAAAACCCCTAAAAATGGGTCTCCGCTCCCCAGCTATTTTTTAAAGATTGGTACTTTCAAAACATCTACAATTGTAATAATCTTTTTATTTTGTAAATACATTTTATAAACTGAAACATTTGATAGTTATAAACTCTTTTTTTAATAAATATATAAAAATCTAATGTTTCAGCGCTTAAAATAAATAATAACATAGTTTATCGAAGCTCAATGTGTTTTCTATGCTTTTCTATGCTTTTCGTAATCAAACAATCACATATCTCATCAAGAATACAACCTTTGGTACTATATGATTAAACATGTCTATTTTAATCAACATCATATATTTATTAAACAAAAATCTTTTATTTAAAACATTCTAATGGTTGCTTTTCTATAAATATTCCTAGTCAAACAAATCTTGTCCAAAAAAAAAGAACACTATAAGTATTCCAAAATATAGTCATATAGTGGTTAAATTTCTTTTTTTCCATTTTCAAATTATATTAATAAAATCATCCGAGCTCATATAAGTTTTGCATTTTGAAATAAGTTTGAGTAAACCAATAATCAAATCAAACAATCACATTGCACATCATTTACGGGTTTACATACGGTTGGTGTCTTCATAATAATAGTGCACGTTTACATTTACCATGGAAACATATTTAAAAAACCCCATATCTAACATAATTTTTTTTTCTCTTCAAAATCATATCATGTTATGGCATATTAAACAGAGTTGATTTGCTTCAAAATTGTCAAATATCACTTTAATCATTTCTTTATGTTTACCACACCTCTTTTAAATACATAGCAATGGGGGTGTTTAAAAAAAATAAATAACAAAACTCAGGAATTGACGTTTGTACTTGTTTTCTTACACAATAAATACTATTAATTACTTCAAAATACGTTCATGGATATCTACAACATAATATAACAAATTAACGCACATTTTAAGTTATATGGTCACCTATTCAATATAATTCACTATCTTCAATATTGTAAGCCTTTATAACTTTGACCATTTTCAATTCTTTCAATTCTTTTTCAAATAAAAATATCAAATTTGGGTGTTTCCCATATTCGTATTTACTTATGCATAGGTTTGCAATTACGATGAGCAGTAGCGTAGCCAGGGTCACTTGTCAGGGGGGGCAAAGGTATTTTTTCCCGGTGAGCACCAGTTCGACCCGGGGGGGGGGGGGGGGGGGGGTTGAGGTCCAAAAAAAATCGCACACTCAAAAAGTCGCGCAGTACAAAACACACCACAGTTTTGGCCAATCCTCCCGGTTTTCATCAGTTTTCTCTATAACATTTTTCTTTATTAAGCCGAAGTCCTGCTACAAAAAAAAATTGACCCGCCAAATTTCCCCTTTTGTGCACGCTACTGCCTTTTCCTTTCCTTTTCCCTTTCCTTCCCTTTTTTCCCTTTCCTTTCCTTCCTTTTCTCCCTTTCTTTCCCTTCCTTTACCTTCCCGATTTTCCACTGCCTTCCCGATTTCCCGGTCAAATTATTTTTCAGGGGGGGGGGGGGGGCACTCTGCCCCCCCTTGCACCCCCTGGCTACGCTACTGACGATGAGTCTATGTATATACTTGTTTTCTTTTTCATTTCCTTTACAAAACCCAAACATAGCATCAGTAGAGATATATGGTTTTCCTGTTTCCCCAGTAATCATATTGTTTATTTCTGACCATATCTTTCTAATTATTTTGCAGTTAAAAAAGAAGTGTTCTAAGTAATCTTTCTCGTTGCACTTTTCATACATATTGCTCCTTGCTTTTCCCATTTTTTCTAATAGAATATTTGTAGGACATATGTTACTTAAGATTTTCCAGTTTAAAGTTATTAGCCTTGCTTCATTGGCGTGGGATGGTACGTTTCTCTTAATAGTCTCCCATACAAAATTATAATTTGGAAATTTCCTTTCCCAGAAAATTTGGCAAATTGGTTTGACAGAAACGGCAGAAATCAATCCACAACGAACAGTTTTAGATGTACATTGTTTAAAAAGATAAAAGATCAGTTTATTTTGTATACCATTTTGATAGACTTTATTTGAACTAATATTTCTGGATTCTTTCAAGCCGTTTGGAATGGATGGTAATAACGTTAGATAATCCAACATGACACCACCAGACTTTTCAATGTTATCATTAAAACACCGTATTGCATTGATCGTTTTGAACCATCTTCGTTGCACAATAAAGATACAATAATATAGCCATTTCGGATCCAATGTTTGAAGTACAAGGTTTTGCAATTATATTTAATATTTTCATTATTCCAAAGAATTTCTTGTTCGTCATTATTTATTTCATTAATGTTTGTTATTCTTTTACATTTTAACCATAATTCAAGAAGCTTACGGTAAAATAATTCCATGTGGTGTATTTCGTGTAGACACATTTCATTCAAAGATTTATAATAACAATTACATTTAAATATGTCGATACCAATACTGAGTTTTAAAACGCTTATCTTATCAGACAAATATTGACAAAACTGTTCTGGTACTTCATTAAGAGGAATGTTAGATGACAATGAAGCAGTCTTTGTTTTTCCGAGCTCATTGGATACATTGAAAAGCTGTTTTGTTGAAAAAGTGACAGAGTCATTTTTTTGGGCAAAAAACTCTCTCTTGGCAGCAATAACATATTATTAGATTTTTCTGTACATGTAGGCCTACAGCCCGTAGATTGCACGAGGTCACTAGACGCCTTACCTCTATTTGTCAACACACGTTAGAAAATAAGGACCTGTGTTTGATTATTGTTTTCCGACGTAGTGATTTTGACACGACCTCATGCATCAATACTTCATACATAATTCTCGCTCTAATATGAGCCTTCATGGCTTAATTATGGATATTATACAGGGTGAGTCAAAAAGCAAAATTTACACAAAATAAAACAAATATTAAAAATTATTTCTAACCATAATACGAAGAAAACAATATGAGTATCTGTTTGGTATAATCGTTAAAACGAATCACATGTTTTCATGGTTTATGACTATTATAATTGTAGTCCTAGCTATAGCGTTACTGCTTTTTGAAACCGAACAGATGTGATTTCCTATGTCAGTAATCCATTAGTAATTACGCGCATGTACGGAAAAATAACGAGTTAATTGCATACATTAAATATACAGGGTGAATCAAAAAACATTGTGCACGATTTGAAACGGCCATTTGACCTTGATGCGTGCATTGAACCATGGAATTTTTGTTGTCTATATAAAGCGTTGTTAATCTAGTTTATCCTCCCCAAAAATGAAAGTAATCGACTAAAAAATAAGCAAACTGTACCATGTTTTGTAAACTGTCCGCATGTTTCGCCATTCCAATGGGATTTACACAGTTAAAGGGGCACTAAGAGATGTGTTGGAGGATGCGCCCTCAATTATGATGAAAACTGGGATTAGTATATTTTTATAATTGTATTACATGTATGAACTCACACCTATAAGGATTAAGAAAAATCAGCCCTCTATGTACAAGAAAACGTCGATTAAAAAAATGCTCGTCCCGCAGGACGAGCATTTTACGTCCGACAGTATCCCCCTGCAGTACGCGTAATACATAACGCGAACCATATTTGCATAGAGGGCGTTTTTCAATAAATAGCGATGATATTGTTTTAATCAAGTTTTGCTGTGTTTTTGCTAGTAGAAACAAACAGTAATGGCCATTTTTAATGTTCATCTTGAATTCTGAAGTAAATTTTTAAACATTTAAAATTTTCAACACCACTTAATGTGCCTTTAAGACATGAATATTGCAGCAGCATGATGATATGGAGTGTGAGTCTACAAGAAAGGCATTGTTGTGCCTGTAATTTATTACAGGTTCCTGGCATATTAAATGAGCCAAAGGTGTTAAAACATTGTAGAAATAAATAATACTTCACAAACTAAAAATATTGCACAAATGAAATGTTCTGAACACACTTTGTTTATTGATAATTGCACTGAAAAGCCATTCACATTTGCCTTTAGGTTCACACGGTATGAGTTGCGGTCTTCTGCTTAAGATGTTTCTTAAGGCATACAATAAAATGTTAGCTTCCTTGCAATTCAAAATAGAAATCATTTAGCTGTTTGCTGATATTAAGTTTGGTTAATGAAGCCTTCCTTCGACATGGCCACCATTTTGCTGAAGACATGTGAGAGCACCACACCAAATCAATGCGCAATTCGTGTAATCCTGTAGTAGTTCCGGAAAAGCACGAAGACTAGGCTTGTAAATGTGAGGTTTTCGGGCAATTTGTTTCTCCGGGGATGGTATGTTTGTATTTAAATGAACGAGTGGGACCTATCCGTTACACCTACAATGATAAAATACGATATTTTTAATTTATCGACATAAATAGTGCCCAGGGCGTAAGCACCTGCCTAAATGGTGAACAGGCATGCCAGAAAACGTGAAAAAGTGAGGGCGCTGTGTGCAGGTCCGTAGCGGAAACTTTAGCGTAATAACCCTTCATGAAACAAGGCTTAAATTAAAGTTGAGATGTTACTGAAAATGGTCATAGGTGACAAGTATGCAATAAATGTAACCGGAGGGTAGAAAAGGTGTCTTGAAATATGGCACTTTTACACGTATTTCAATAATTGTTGTATTGTATTTATCCTCATTTAATTGTTATACAATGCATTTTGTTTGTTTGTTTATGCGGGTTTAATATCGCCCAATCATGAATACAATTTGTCAAAGTCTTTTAGCTATATCTAATAACAAAATTAACTTGGCATACAAATGCAGGTTGTCCGTGATCACCAAATTATACAAATATATATATACAGTCAGCCCTTCAGAGTAGACAGTCTTCCGAAAACAAATTAAAGGATGTGTCTTCTGAAAACACCATCATAAATTGATTTGAAAGAGTAACCTTTTGTAAATAATATTTGGATAAATCTAGGAATATAGTTAACGAGGTTTGGGTGTATCCATTAGTGTTTGATATGAAGAAAAAAAAGCATATTGTAGTGGAAATCTAAACGCAATCGACATCTACTTTTAGAAATAAATGGAGTTACCATGGTTACGGGCAAGAAATACAACAATAGAATTGCGTTTTTTTTTATTTATAAGTTCAAACACAGCGTCCTTATGATATGCAGTGTAAATAAGCTATAGGCCAAATCAGCCGAAGCGTATGTGCGCTTTATTGATTCAAACACGTGTCGAAATACGATGTACAATACAAATATATTATATACAGATGATGACTTGTGCCCTAACATAAGATTAACTTAACTTGTGTACATAATAATTATCAAAGATTAAGTGAGCTTTATTCAAATAAGTGGCAACCTATATATTATTATGCTCATAGGTGACAAGTCAAATGGTCAATTCTATGCCCCAAACAGGAGGACATTCAACATTTTAGAATAAAAACTGTGTTTTGTTAATGATCCTTATTTTATTACATAGATCTGATTGTTTGTGTGTGAATGTTTTCCTGTGAACAGTTTAAGATCATATTAAGAATATTTGCTTATTTTAATTCCAAAAGCTAAAATTGGAAACCGCCATTACCATATTTCACGAAGTACCAGTTCTCGGATGTTCCAAACGCACACACAAAAACATTTACACGACTAATTTGTCAAAATCGTGTTTAAAAATACGCGAAACTTACGATATTTGCGGCTAGCAGCACTGCAAAACTAGTACGCACGATTCAATGAGTGACTTATACGTAAGACTTATACGATAGGCGCTAATGTACTATGTTGCATCATCAGATGTACAAGCACCAATGAACATTGAACTTAAACAATGCAAATACTTCAAGAATAGTATAACAATATTTGCATTGCTGTCAGTTCAATTTACATGATTGCTTGTACGTATAATCATGATAATATAGAACTGATATCGGTCGCTGATGTCGGCTGAGGCCCGTCCCGCTCACGGCTTCGCCGTTCGAAATCAGTGGACTAAACCGTGAATGACCGATTCCAGTTCTACGTATAATTATGCCAAATACTACTTGTGTGCCTATCGTACAAGGATTCCATGTAAGTCACGTATACGTTGAGTCATACGTACTAGTATTGCGGTGCGACGTAAATAGAACAACATTTTTCGATTGTCAGAGAATCTTTTATGCATGACTTGCATTTAAAATATATTGCTAGTGAGCGCATTGAGAATGACAGTTATGCATAGAGGACTCAATGGACAAACTATTGTATTTTGTTGATTCAGTGTACGAAATAAACGTTAATACGAATGATTGACAGCATATCTTTGACTGAATTGACAACTATTGGTATTATATAGGAGGAGGATATCGTGACCAACGACTGGTAATTTTCTGTGAAATATCTTACTTAGTATGTGAAAAAACCTTCCGAAACTGTTTTCAAATCAGAGTCAAACTCAGCATTGTCGTTATTAATTAACTATATGCTTTATAACGACGATACAAAAAAAGCCCATTAGTATTTGCTTCGTCATAGATTAACAAATGTACCAAATATACTGTCAACACCAAAATGCCTGCCGCATATTAACATGCATAAGACAATGTAAGAGACGATGATTGATTCGGTATGTCTATGATTTCTTTTTTGTTGCAATCGTTACAACGTCTTTGGAAGCAAACCAGTAAGATTGTGAGCTACATGAAACCCTGAGTGAATTTGTTTTATATCATTGTCTGATGCTTACGTCAATATTGTCAAATAAGTTTACGATGATTATTCATTTTGAAGATACAAAACAAGAACTAAATACATGCTCTCATATGATGATCTAAACGCTGGTTTTCCTCGAGCTCACTATGCCTATCAATTGCATATGACAGATACCATTATCAATTCGATCTATACCGTCACGTACGGCATGACATGTAGGATAAAATAGGGCGCGTTAGCTTGCAATGCTTTGTAGACGTTTTTGTCACTTAATGTCGTCAACCGGAGCTTGTATCAGAAAAAGATATAGAGAGGAGTTGTTTGCGAGGTTACATCTTCGTCTCAGTGTTTGCATTTGTTCGATATTAATTCTAGGAAGAATTGATTTATATAATTAAATGATTTAATAGTAGTCGAAATCGTTGCAACTTAATCCGGGTGTCTTACTAAAATCTTAATGTTATTAAACTAAAGCTTGAAGAAAAGAACACCCTAAAACTCGGATTCAAATCAGCATGCACAGATATGAAATTTAAATTAGTATTTGCTCGAATGGAAACATTGCTTTCATAATACCGTATTCATGCTACCCAGCATATCAAACTTTTTGGACGTCATAGTGAAGTTTAACGGATTATATTTTAGTGATGTACCACCGCTTTTGCAGTAGTTCCTACATCTGACTACCCAGCTCGCAAATTTTGATGATATTGTATCAAGGTATGTATGACGTGTATCAATACAAATGAAAAATGGTTTCTTCCGAAAAGGTAGTTTTCAAATAAAACATGGATTGAGGGGAAATAATGCAAACTATTTCCGCGGTGTTGGATAATTGGGACTGACGGAGGGAGGTAGTCACCAATCTTCCAACACCAAGGGACCAGCAGTTCACACAACTTTCCCGAAATGAACCATGTTGTATGTTTCATTACACCTTATAGGCCAAATATGTCTGTGTGTCAACACTAAATAGAAGATAGAAAAACGCTTACGATGCTTCGCTTAGTAGGATTAGTGAGCATGATGGACTTAAGTCCTCCGGTAGAAGAAAAACATCATCGAAAACCGGACCCTGTTCTTTACGGTAATTCCGAACAACCTTCATGGATATGCAGCATCTTACTTATCTAAAAGAATCCCCATATATTTGTGTTGTATAGATTTTCAGCTTCACACTTGGCGTCATCGTTCAATATTTACGTACGGTAATATTCAGTGGCGTAGCTAGGATTTTTTTCAGGGGGGGCAATATTTCTAAAATTTTCGTAAAAGGTTGCCCCCCAATTTTTTTCTAGTCACTTACCTCGTGAATTTCACGTAAGTGGGAGGGGGGGGGGGGGGGGGGGGGGGTTGAGGTCAAAACATTTCGCACAGTCCAAAAAAAAATCGCACAGTCAACAAAAATCGCACAGTAAATGTACTACAATTTTGCCTTCTATTTGGCTAATAACCTCGGTCTTTTTTCTCAATTTTTGCCTCCCCTCAAATTGAGTTTTTTCGTCAGGGGGGGGGGGGGGGGCATTTGCCCCCCCCCCCCCTGCCCCCCCCTGATCTACGCCACTGGTAATATTTGTCTTGTATAGTTGGATGGGGGGGGGGGGGGGCGGGGCGGTGCTGCTGTCTTTTGGATAGGATGATTAGTGACTACCTCCCGATGCGCGGCGGAGGGAGGTACATGTTGTCTCCCAATCATCCAACACCGCGGGATCAGTAGATTGAACTACTTTCCCTCAAACCACGTTGTATTTGTAACTGCATGAATGAAAGTCAGTTATTCTAGACTAGATCGGATAGTCGTAAAAATTGAAAATATATAATAATTTAAGAAGGGTTTTCAACTGTTTTGAAAGCAATATTGTGCCCCGGGATTTTGCCCTGTAGTGTTAGCTTCATGCTGGCAGAGATAAAGCATTTTGGAAAGCTGTTGGACGGTCCTTTTATTAAATGGATAGGGATGATATATCACCTCAAAATAACAGGTCAAACGGCAAAATCTCTGTCCACAGACTGTTATTAACTTTCTCACGTTTGCGACATCAAACAACTGTTTGCTCATACTGATGTGTGTCAACATCACAAGCATGACAAGTGCTCTAACAAAATGGTGTGGAAGTCCTTCTCCAAGTGCTGCTTGATTCACGGAACTGACACACACTTGACATCTGTTTGGTCATTGTTGATTTCCTATTTTAAGAATCATACAAGAGACATGCTGCCTACTAATTCCTAACTCGACTTGTGCCTTTTCTATTGTACGGTATCAGTAGTTTTCCAATAAATATCTACTCACTAAATGCATGGTCACTTACATCAAACGTGTCACCTATTTTACTCCACTCCTCTTCAAAACACCTCAAACATGTCAATGATAAGCCAAAACTATACGAGTAAAGCGGATGACTCTGCAATTCAGGGTGCGTTTATGGAAGTTATTTTGTCCAAAATACTCTTGGTATTGTGAATTATTGGACGAAATAATTTCCATATACGTTTGATTTTGCTAGTTTGTAGAGATGCAATGTCAGGAGAATACGCAATAGAATACGAGTCCGACCTACACATGTTTTCCAAAATGTTGTTTCCACAACGAATTTATAAGATACTGTAGTCGGTGTATAATTAGAGAATAATGACTGCGTTACAACTGTTTTCGTGAATTTGTTTTGAAATCAGAGGAGGAATTGTCGCGAAGGGGCGCAGCCTAATTGACCATTCCTAATTACCAGAACAACAACCGAGGATTTCAAAACAAATTCACGAAAACAGTTGTTTTTAGCAGTCATCACCTAAAGGGCGTGTATTAGAAATGGGGGTAAAACTCGCTAGTCATAAGGGTCATTATTCATGAGGGTCGCTAGTCATAAACCCTAACCCTAACCCTACCCTAACCCTAACCTTAACCCGAACCCGAACCCTACCCTAACCCTAACCCTTAACCTAACCCTAAACCTAACCCTAAACGTACCCTAACTCCACCCTTAACCTAACCCTAACCCCAAGATACTTGTATGACTATAGCGCACTCGTGGTGGTATAGGAAAATACACGTTATGACTAGCGACCCTAATGGGGGCACTACACTAAATCCTTGCGCGTTTGGTGTATAGTTCGGAGAAATAGTACCTATATCAATTTGATCATCATGGGGAAGCAAATAGAAGTAAATCTTGCTTATTTTTAATGAAAAAGATAGAATAGAACCTCAGCATTGCTAATGTGGTCAAAAATCGTCGGAATCGAATACGCACGGGAGCCTAGGCTGCGGAAGGATATCGTTGCCGGAACCGGTGAGGAAGCGAAAATATCGGTTTAAAATGGTGAGGGCGCTGTTTAGGTGCCCGTAGCGAAAAATTTGATTTAGATGGGTCAAGAAAAATCAAGTTTAAAATAAAATTCAACACATATCTAATACATTCATGCGAAATAAAAACTTCCATCATTGTTACGTGGGGTAAAAATACGGTCTTGAAAAAGGGCCAAACGCGTGTATTTCAATGGAGGAGTTATTTGGTGGTGTGCCCCGCGGGTAGACCCCAGAAAGGGATCCATTAACAATGACGGATTGGACGCGTTTAGAAACGTATGATGCAAACATTGACGCTGATACCGAAAGTGACTTCAAGGCGTCTGAGAAGAATTGAGTGGTCCAGTGTATCGAATGCAGCACTGAGGTCAAGGAGCGCAGTAAGTGATATTAATTTCTTATCAGATTTGGTAAGCAAGCTATCCATGACACTGAGTACAGCGGTATCCACACTGTGACCCTTCCTATACGCAGATTGATCAATATCAAGAAGGTTGTTGTCACATCGGTGTTCCTGCAATTGACCAAGAACCACTTTTCCCAATATTTTAGAAAAAATGGGGGGTTCGAGACTGGCCTAAAGTTCTTAAGGTTGTTACAATCAAGCCCATGTTTCTGGATTGGAACAACAACATCCTGTTTAAATCGGGTAGGAACGACACCAGATACAAGAGACTCATTGATAATACGAGTTATCAGAGGAACTAGATCATCGGCACACTGTTTAACCAGGTCAGTTGGCAACGGATCCAAGATGCAACCCTTCGTGGGCATTTTCTTCATTAAATTAGATATTTCGTCATCTGAGACGAGAGAAAAATGATCAAAAAACGGGGCGTGGTAAGCAGAAAATGATGGAGGCTGACAATGCCGAGAATCTAGATTCTCTCTTAAAATACTTATTTTGTTCTTCTTTCAAATTATTTAAATTCATCATTCACACAGAAATTAATCCATGTTTGCATCACATGACCAAATCATACAGAATAACAAATACATTTGTTTAAAGATTGGTACGTTCAAAACATCTATAATTGTAATACTCAAATCAGGCATACCTATAATTAAATTTCTTCTATTTTGTAAAACACATTTCATAAACTGAATCTTTTTGTGTTTGCATGATCACATTAAATATAATCACTAATTATTTAATTTCATCATTCACACAGAAATTAATCCATGTTTACATCACATGACCAAATCATACAGAATAACAAATACATTTGTTTAAAGATTGGTACGTTCAAAACATCTATAATTGTAATACTCAAATCAGGCATACCTATAATTAAATTTCTTCTAATTTGTAAAACACATTTCATAAACTGAATCTTTTTGTTTTGCATGATCACATTACATAAAATCACTAATTCAGAAATTAATCATATTTGCATGACATGATCCAATCATCCAGTATAACAAATAGCTTTTATATGTTTTAAAGATTACATTCAAAACATCTACAATTGTAATAATCTATTATTTTGTAAATACATTTTATAAACTGAAACATTTGATAGTTATAAACTCTTTTTTTAATAAATATATAAAAATCTAATGTTTCGGCGCATAAAATAAATATTAACATAGTTTATCGAAGCTCAATGTGTTTTCCATGTTTTCTACGCTTTTCGTAATCAAACAATCACATATCTCATCAAGAATACAACCTTTGGTACTATATGATTAAACATGTCTATTTTAATCAACATCATATTTTTATTAAACATAATCCTTTTTTTAAAATATTCTAATATTTGCTTTTCTTTAAATATACCTAGTCATACAAATCTTTTGTCCCCCCCAAAAGAACACTTTGTATTCCAAAATATAGTCATAGTGGTTAAATTTCTTTTTTCCATTAAAATAAATAAATAAATAAAACCGCATTTATATAGCGCTTTACGAAACACCTCAAAGCGCTTAACAAACATAAAAAAACCCAATATTGCTCGTATTCGTCGTTTTATGGATCATAATACATGTGCACATGTAGTGAGGTCTCTGGTCCTTTCTAGGCTGGACTACGGTAATTCTCTTTTAGGCGGTATTTCAAATTCAAATGTCAAGCGCCTGCAAATACTTCAAAATCGTGCTGCGCGTCTTATCTTCTGTGTTAACAGCGCCGCGCCACTATTGCGTGAACTTCATTGGCTGCCCGTCCAGCAGAGAATCGACTTCAAGATCTTATTAGGCCCCTCATATTTGTCTGATGTTGTGTCTTTTTATCAATGTGCTCGTGCTGGTCTTAGGTCTTCTAAGGACACAACTCGTCTCGTTGTTAATGCTAACAAACGTGCAATAGGCAAAACAGCATTTTCGCACTTAGGCCCTAAGCTATGGAATGACCTCCCCATTTTTATTCGCAATGCCTGTAGCGCTCATACTTTTAAAAAGATGCTAAAAACTCACCTGTTTCCATCAGAGTAATTTGTTTTTCATCACATTTTACATGGCCTATTGGCCCTATTATTGTCCATTTTTTTATATTAATGTATCTATTTTCTTGGTATTTGTATTTTATATACTTGTTGTATTTTTATAATACTTAAACTGTGTATATACTTTGATTGTATCTTTTCAGTATTTTATAATGTTGTTATTAATTTGTATTGTGTACGGCGCTTTGATCTTTTTTTTTGGAAAAGCGCCTTATAAATGCTCTGTAATAAATAAATAAATAAATATACAATGTAAACATGAATTAAAATGTTACAAGGCCCGCTTAGCAGCGCTATTATTGATGCCCTAAAAACCGTCAACAAATTTAAATATTCGCCTTCCACTCCAAGCTGGTTGCTATTATATGACATAATTCTCGTGTGCAACCAACCGGCTGTATTGAGTAGTTTAAAGGCATGAGCGTAGATGTAATTTACAGCATAATGGAAACTTACCCATGCAGTTAGCCCCGAATTTAAATATGCACTGGTTAATCCTCTCGTAGTATTGATAACAATAGGTTTACCAGAGCGAATTAATAGCGCTTCTAAGCGGGCAATTTATGTCATGCCATTTTCAAATTATATTAATAAAATCATCCGAGCTCATATAAGTTTTGCATTTTGAAATAAGTTTGAGTAAACAAATAATCAAATCAAACAATCACATTACACATCATTTACGGGTTTACATATAGTTGGTGTCTTCATAATGATAGTGCACGTTTACATTTACCATGGAAACATATTTAAAAAACCCATATCTAACATAATTTCTTTTTCTCTTCAAAATCATATCATGTTATGGCATATTAAACAGAGTTGATTTGCTTCAAAATTGTCAAATATCACTTTCTTTATGTTCACCACACCTCTTTCAAATACATAGCAATGGGGGTGTTTAAAAACAAAAGCCATTTCGGATCCAATGTTTGAAGTACAATTTTTTGCCATTATATTTAATATTTTCATTATTCCAAAGAATTTCTTGTTCGTCATTATTTATTTCATTAATGTTTGTTATTCTTTTACATTTTAACCATAATTCAACAAGCTTACGGTAAAATAATTCCATGTGGTGTATTTCTTGTAGACACATTTCATTCAAAGATTTATAATAACAATTACATTTAAATAATATGTCGATACCAATACTGAGTTTTAAAACGTTTATCTTATCAGACAAATATTGACAAAACAGTTCTGGTACTTCATTAAGAGGAATGTTAGATGACAATGAAGCAGTCTTTGTTTTTCCGAGCTCATTGGATACATTAAATATCTGTTTTGTTGAAAAAGTGACAGAGTCAATTTTTTTGGCAAAAAACTCTCTCGTGGCAGCAATAACATATTATTCGATTTTTCTGTACAGCCCGTAGATTGCACGAGATCACTAGACGCCTTACCTCTATTTGTCACCACGTTAGAAAATAAGGACCTGTGTTTGATTATTGTTTTCCGACGTAGTGATTTTGACACGACGTACGGAAAAATAACGAGTTAATTGCATACATTAAATATAAATCAACTTTGTTCAGATTCCGGGTTCAGATATTCACTACATATTTCCCCATTTGTGATTGCAACGTTGAAAAGGAAAAACTGTATTCGTGGCTTGTACCATGATCTCTTACTGTGAACATTTAGTGAACAATTGTGAAGTATAATTGAAGGGGGGGGGGGGGGGGTTAGTGTGATCAAACCTTGCTCTTTCTAAAATGTATTCTTTTGTGAAAGCTAATATATATATATATGCTTTTTCTGGTCCAATTAATGATTGATTAAGATAATTGAAGGACTGATTTTTACAATTGAATTGCCCTGTAATATTAGATATTGCTGGTACAAACTGACACCACGATCAAGTGAACCGTAATATTCAGAGGCAGAGAATCTGACTTATAAATTAACTTCATTAAAACAAATGACGGCATACCCCATAGGCTAAAACTGATATAAAACATAGAGCTCGTAGGAAAGGCTCTATTGTCGGAGTAAGAGATGAGGAAAACGTACACATCCTCATATTATGCTCATGATGTGGATGCAATCAAGCGAAATCACACCTTTCCGCCCCGTGTCTCTGTTTACTTTCCACCTCTTCCTTCTCTTTCGTTTACCATCCCTTCCCCAATTCCTCTCTCCTTTTCTCTTCTTCTCATTGTGTGTTAACAGTGTAAGAACTCTGATATAACATATATAGAATTCCTCCAGTAAGTGTTTTTAGATTCATGAAAATGACAAATACATGATGGACCGTATTATCGTACTAAACACGGTTTTAGCCCAAAACCGTGTACGCGAGTTTATCTTTTAAACAACGTGTTTTAAACAAAACACGGTTTAAAATACCGCGAATCGCGTCCCCAGAGTTGTCGTGCGTTACTGTATATATAGGCCTAGGCAGCCAGTAGGGAGGTCACGCTGCATGTCATATTTTGTCATACGCAAGAAAACAATGGAGTCTCAGTGACTGAATATTTGCTAGAAATAGCTTCGGAAAATGGTCTATTTGGGCATCTCAAAAACTGAGAAACGTCTTAAAAATCATGTAGAATTTTAGAGGAGGGTCAATAACATCTGCAGAACGGTAAAATGTATAGTTTTAAACACGTTTGGTGACCAAATTTATGTCGTAAAATGCTGGAAAATTCACGTTTTGAAAATCCGTGGTCTTCAAAATTACAGGAATCCTAACTCATTCTAAACCTCACCAAATCATGAAATGAACCCTCGTCTACAAAAAAGTCCATGTACGTATTGCTCTATCTGTTTGGAGATAGCGAAGACCACGGAAACCTCATAGCTTTATACCACGGAATGAAATCTGCCATAGACATTACATGGCGAAAATCGTACAGATTTGCACTGCAGACCTCTGTGTAGGGAGTGTTGACAATAGCATGACAATAGCAAGGCCGTTTGACTATTGTGTCTGTGCATATTTGTGACGACTGACCCCGTTTAACAATCTTCATAGCTTTCATATAGGGCTTGGGTGACCTAACTATTGACTGTAGGTATTTTTTTGTTTTTGTGGCCCTCTATGGATAACAATAGATATCGACCGAATACCTCAAAAGCACGGTATTTTAATACCTCACGATCTGAACGTCAGCTTGCAGCAGGCACGGTTGAGTGATTATTCAAGGCATACAGTTGGTGTATGAGTTAAGTTAAACGCGCTTTAAACTACCCCATACCCATGTTTAAAGTTTGACACTTTTAGTGACTTAGACGCGTATTTGGGTTAACAAATTATCGAGAATTACGATGTGTCTAAAATCAAAGTAAGACGCGTGTTTAGCTTAAAGGCATATTATGTGATCTTTTCCAGAGAGCGCCCTCTATTCATGATTTTTTTTAGAAAGTAGATTTTCTTGCAGATTTACATTTCTGATCATAAATCGTACATACAGTCCAAGTTACAGAGCGATACGATTCCTATTTACCTCAAAATCATGGTTTTAGAGTGAATTTAGAGTGAAAATATAAACTGTCGTGTTATCCCGACAGTTTATTTTCACTCTAAAACCATGATTTTGAAGTAATTAAGAATCGTATCGCCCCGTAACTTGAAATGTATGTACGATTTATGATCAGAAATGTAAATCTGCAAGAAAATCTGCTTTCAACTTTTTTTTCGATGTTGAGGGCGTTCCCTGGAAAGATCACATAATCAGGGAAATGCACATACTATATTTTTAATACCGTGTTTACCTACGTACGAGAATACGGGCCAGTCGGGACTAAAGGTTTTTGTCATCAGGGTAGTTTATCTGCTACGGATGGATGTTGGTTCATCTGCCCTGGGGATGTTGGTGGAAGAAAGCGCTGTTCACCTTTTCAGCAAAGGGTGTTAAATCCTGGAAATTCTTGCGGCCCCGTCCTTGTTCAGAGTTGTGCAGGTCACCTACTTGATTGGGGTGGCTGTTCTAGACAAAACAGGATTGTTCTTCCCGGTATGAACTCGGTAAAGCAGCTACATTATCGGCTGCACAGGTGATTCCCCTTGCTATGACTTGACTTTCGTCGCAATCACGTGTCTGGAAAATTGAGGAGAGTTCATGCCAACAATGATGTATCCCCACTACGCTCACACCACATAAAACATGTAGCACCCACAGATACTGCCGTTCAATACATAACCCAACTGGTGTTATCATGGTTATAGTGGGGGAGGTGCCTGACAACAATATATTTTCTCCGTAATTTTAGATTGGTTGCCATGGTAACAAGACCGCAGCCAGGAGAATTCACTCTTTAGTTCGATCACGTTTAGGGAGAGATTGAAACACTGATGAAGAGAGAAAAAGCTTGGCTCCCACACAAAGTTCCTCCTGTTCAATAGCATGTTCACTCTTCCCAAAACAGTCACATTTTACTAAAATGATGTTTACCGAAAAAGTGTTACTTTTCAACGATTCAGGGAAATTATTGACTACTCATGCAAGAAACGATCATCATAAAAAGCACTAGAGTCAGTTTTGTAACTTAATTGTATAGGATCTTGAAAAGTGCCACTTTTTCTGAATACATAATTTTGAAAAAATTTGAACAATTTTTACAAAGGGGAAATTTCTATGGTTAACCAAGCGTTTTCCCTTTTCATATGTGTTTCTATTTTACAAAACTTGTAAGTTTGTGTGGAATTATACAAACAAACGTGATCTAATTTTAGGTGGGGGTGTCCTTCTTATGAACCCTTTATACGGAATAGATGGTACAAAGGCCACGATTAAGAGTGAAATGTGATATTCAGAGGCAGAGGAGTTTACTCATAAACTTGATAATTGTTGAAACACTACTGTATTATAATATCAGAATGACACCATCTGCCCATTGTTGACGCCATACCCTATCTATAGGCTAAACTGGTAGTCCGAGAGCTCGTGGAAGGATTCTTTTTTGGGGAAAGTGTTAGGGAAAACGTCAACATAGTCACCATGATGTGGATGAAATAAAGCCAAATTACACCTTTCCGCCCGTTTCTCCAATTTCTCACCTCTTCTTAGTTCTTTTACCATCCCTTTCCCTAATTCCTTTTCCCCCTCTCCCCTTTTCCCCTTCTTCTCATGCCAACAATGATGTTGTGTATTAACAGTGCAAGAACACTCATATAATATGGTATATACTTCCTTCTGCAAGTGCTTTTTGATTCTTGTAAATGACAAACGCTAAAGATTTTTGTTATAGGAAACTGGTGGGTCATTTGTCATCTGACCCCTCTTCCATGTCTTGTTACACCACCTACTTATCCGTCGTCTCCAGATGGAAGCTGGTTTGCAACGGGAGGACGTCCTTCTTCTGGGGATGTTGGTGGAGGAAAGCGCTGTTCACCTATTTAGCAAAGAGCCATAATTGTCGGAAATTCTTGCAAACTCCGTCCCTGTTCAGAAAAGTGCAGGTCACCTATACTTGATTGGTGTGACTTTAGCGACTTTTCTAGGAAAAACAGGTTTATTCTTCCGGGAATGAATACCAGCCACACAATCAGCTGCAAAGGTGGATTGAATTCCCGGCGCTCCTTGTAATTACACGATATTCGTCGCAATCGCGCGACTGGAAAATTGTAGAGAGTTCTTCATGCCAACAATGGTAATGTATCCCCACTCACATATCGTCAGCCTGCTTCGATAATTGCCTAACTCAATTTTTCTAGTTCTTAGAAAACAACAAAAGTCTGAAACCTGTTACATGTGTACCTGTTACTCATTTTGCATTTTTGATGGATGGATATTCATTATGTACGAATTATGTAGCATGTGGAATGTGACTTGTATTGTTGATGCATCAATTGGCGTGCATGGATGCACTAATCCAAGTCATATAGAAACAGATGAACACAGCCATACAATAATTTGATTAATTCCATGGATTTGTCAATGCAAATTCAATAATGCAAAATGAGTAACATGTTGGAGTGGTCTGGTGGCCCTTTTGCAACAAAGCTCTTCATTTATCAACACTTTTGATTGGTCAATGACTTAGGTATTATGACAGCATGTGCATAATGTAATGAAGTCATGATTTATGCAAAAAACTCAATTTTACTGAAAAGTGAGTTAGGCAATTATCGAAGCAGGCTGACGATATGTAACGCCAGAACGGCCATAAATCACCCAGTTTGTCACACACACAACTGAGTTTACCTCTCCCTATACCGAGTTTGAGCGCACTACGTATCGAGTTTAACTCAATATATATCGAGAAAACCTCACTATATATCGAGGTTTGCTCAGTACATATCGAGATTACCTCACAACATATCGAGATTACCGCACTACATCGAGATTTACTCTCTACAGTACGAGATTACCTCACTACATATCGAGATTACCTCACTATGTATCGAGTTGAGCTCATTATATATCGATATTTCTCACTACATATCGAAAATAGATAACCTCACCACATACCGAGGTTACCTCTCTACGTATCGAGATAACCTCACTACATACCGAGATAACATCGAGCTTATAGGTCAGTATATATCGAGATTTACTAAATATCGAGAATAGATAACCTCACCATGCTCACGATGTACCGAGTTTAGCGCACTACACATCGAGATTCACCTCACTCAGTACCGAGTATAGCGCACACTCACCCAAATTGTACTGCACACAGTATCGAGAATTGATATCACGAGAATTATTAGTGGTGCTGTGCCTCCCACGAAGGCATATGTGTACGATGGGCTAGATATACAACAACAGAGCGCGGAAGTGAATATCCTAGAAATATCCGGTCATAGCAATGATAGCAGAAAACCAAAACAACGTGGGTGGGAGGGGATTTGTGGTGGGGGAGGAGTTTTGGTGGCGTGGATGCATGGGATGGGGAGGGTAGGTCTAGAGGTGGGGTGGGTAGGGTGTTTGTGGTGGGAGAGGGGTATTGTGGTGGTGGTTTTGTGAATGGGAGGGGAGGGGTTTGTGGTGGGGATGAGAAGGGGAGACGGTTTGTGGTGGGGATTGGAAGGGGAAGGGGTTTGTGGTGGGGAAGAGGTGGGGATTGTGATGGTAAGTGAAGGGGTTGTAGTGGCAAGGGGCGTGGTGTCATGTGGTGGCAACGCAAATGCATAATATATACTCGAAACGCTGAAACTCAGAACTCAAATAAAAAAATCGAAACTCCAAATTATTGACTCGAAACTCAAAAAAAAGAAAAAAAGAAAAAGAAATTATAAACTCAATACTTGAAGTTAAAAGTGCGAAACTCAAAAATTGAAAAACTCAATCTCGACACTCAAAAATTAAAAAAAAAATCGAATCTGGAAAATATTAACTCGAAACTCCGAAACTCAATACTCAAATTTATAAACTTATAAACTCGAAAATTAAAAATTGAAATTATAAACTCGAAACCTCCAATTATAAACGCGAAACTCATTTTTATAAATGATAAACTCAAAACTTGACACTCAAAAATTAAAAAAACGTTCCTATAAACTCAAAACCTGAAATTGTAAACGCAAAACTCGAAACTCGAAAAATAGAAAAATTCAAATTTTCCAAGAATCAAAATTTAAATTAATAAACTAACTAACTCGAAATTATTAACTAAAATCTGGAAAAAATTGACTCGAAACTCCGAAAATAAAAACTCGAAAATATAAACGCGAATCTTTAAAACCTCAAAACACAAATTTATATACTGAAACTCGATTTTATAAACTCGAAACTTGACATTTACAACGCGAAACTCAAACTTGAATTCGAAATAATCAACTCGTAACTCGAAACTATAACTCCTAATTATCGATGAGTAGTGCGCGCAAATCTCGGTGTGCGCTGTATTTTCGGTACTGAGTGAGTGGAAACTCGATGTGTAGTGCGCTAAACTCGGTACACAGTGAGGTTATCTATTCTCGATATGTAGTGAATCTCAATATATAGTGAGCTGTAAGCTCGATATAGATAGTGAGGTAATCTAGGTATGGTGTGAGGTAATCTCGATATGTAGTGAGCTAAACTCGATATATAGTGAGGTTTTCTCGATATATAATGAGCTAAACTTGATACGTAGTGAGCTCAAACTCGGTATAGGGAGAGGTAAACTCAGTTGTGTGTGTGACAAACTGGATAATTTATGGCCGTTTTGGCGTTCCATACTCACACGTCAGACAAAACAAAGCGTCAAGTCATGTAGCACCCACAGAGATACTATTTCATATTCATGGAAAAATCAAGCAGACGGCCAGTCCTGCTATAAACAGGAACTTAATGGGCGCGGGATTTTAGAATTTATGATTCTTGCTAAAATATGAACAACACCAGAAGAGAAAATGAAACGAAGCGCAGTCGCAAAACAACATTCACTCGCTGGCGATGGACTAGGAGTAGTCTAGTCGGAAAATGTATAGTGCTTAATTAGAGAATGATGTGTTGTTTTTGGGCCAAATCGTCTTATAGCGTTGACGTAAATGCGGATGGTAATGTTTTGTAAGTGAAATAACGACGACAGCGGAGTTATTGCAAGCAATAATAATACTATTCCGTGCCGTCTAGTGGTTAGAGAAAGGGAGAGAATTTTTTCGACGTGTCATTGTCAACTCTTAGAATGTATGTTCTTTATCTTCGAATTCATTGAACAAAACGAATAGGTACAATTGATACATTAAAGAGGATTGTATAAGGAAAGTCTGCACATCTACCCCAAATTAGTATTCTTGGTTTAAAAAGGAAACATGAGTCGCCAGTGAGATACAACACCGATCTACTAAGGCATTCGTCTAGAACCGCAATGGAATATACCAATGCATTTGGCTGTTTTCGTGGCATCCTGGGAATACACACCACCAATAGAACTATTCTTGGGTATGGCATTGCCTTGGTTAGTGAACATTCCTTTTTAAAAATTCTTTTATCCCACAGACATAAGTGCCTAAATATTTCAAATAGTTCTGCAGGTGATTTGGTTTAGTTTGTTGTGCGTGTAATAACTTCTTTATGGAAACTTCGGAAACAGCTTATGGCTGTCGCATTCGATTTAAAAGTTTAATGTCGACAGCCACTGGATATAAGTTTTTAGAACTTCTATTTGGTCACGAATTGACCTACTTTTACGAATCTCGAACATAGTGTTCGAAACCATGTAAAGCTGTGTTTAACACGTTATTTTATACATATCTTATACACCCACATACCCACCAAAATAAGCTCTTGAACAACAAGTGTCATATACAGGAGATTTGTAGTTTAATCACGATATATAGTCAACATTTTCATCTTACCTTCTCTAAGATACTTTCCGGCGTAACAAGTTATTTACCCAACACGTATACGGTTCACCTAGGTCCTAGACCTTGAATGATTTATAGGTGTTTTTTTTCTTCTTCTGAGAACAATTTCGCATAAATGCAAGTGCCATAGTATCAGAAGGTATATCAAACGCATGATGAATATTGAGTGACACGGAAGAAAAATATTTTGATTTGCGAACAATAACATTCTTTCAATGTTCACAAACAAAACAATGTTTATTAGTTCTGTACACTATAGACCTAGTTCACAGAAAGTTTATCTGGGACAAATGTAGTTGTTGTTACCCTTATAAAAGCGTCAGCGAGACATGATGGTAAGCTTCGCAATGATTGCCACGCGGCGCTTTGCGGAGTATGCGTCATCAAGACCAATTGCAATGCTATTGAAAATGGGGAAAGCACAAACAGATTACACAGAGGAAACGAAATGTTACGCGAAACAACTTGACGATTCAGAAGATACAAATCAATATATGAGTTACCAAACGACTTGAAACATTATTTGTTAGGTTTACAGTACACAAAATAAATGACACCTTTTCATATTGTAATCTATATAATCAACGTAAAGAAGAGAAGGAAACTGTCTTACGGAGAGATTTTGGAAATAACATTATTCAAAAAGAAATAGAACAATTGATGGGCAAATTGGCGCCATTAACACGGGAATTTTTTTCTTCTTCGAGCGCTTATATAGCTTGCCATCATTAAGTATTTTGTAGTACTCACAACTGACATTATTGAGCCTTACCAATCGCATGCATGTAGCTTCATATTTTAGAGAAACAAACATTGATATATGCCTTTGACTGAAATGTTAAATAAGCTGGTGCTATCAATATAATAACATTGTCTAATATCTTTGGTTGTATATTGTACTGGGATTGGTATACATATTGAGATTATGAAGTCAACACAGTAACCAGTCAGCTCCGTTTGGGAGCCCGTTTCACTTGAGGGCGCTACAAATTCAATGATTTACAAATTAACGTGGTAACGTATACTTGTCAATATGTACAATCATTGCATTTTGTTATTTGATGCATCGCATGTGTAAAAATTGACGGCAGTGCGTCACTAAATAGCACGCCTTCAAGCCGAACGCGCTCCCGTTCCGAAGCAGACTAGGCGTATAAGGCGAATAGGAATTAGATCTGTAAGCATGGTAAGAGCTTTTCACAAGTAGGCAAAGCTGTGTCCGACGACGTCAGGTACGCACCATTAGGTACCGACATGGACGTTGACGTTCGAGAAAAAGTTGATGTTCTTTATACGTGTCCATCTGACTTGAACACACAGGAAACCGGGGCAGGCACATATATGTTAAGTAGATTCACTAGACGTATAATTATGCATCTTTTATGGACAGAGGTGCCATATTAATTTCAATTATAGTGGTTATAAATGGGCAGTAAAAGCCGTTTCGCTTCATGCACTATTTGAAATATTGGGTAATGAACATTTTTTATTTCAAGTGGTCATTAATTTGTTTAAATGTCTTAGAATGCAGCTATGATGAAAACTAAACTACTCGACGTACTAATTTGTTTTCTAAACAGATTATGTAGCCAAGCGACATGAATATAAGAGACAACAAAAGGTTATTTATCGAATCCTTCTTTTTTCAAAGACTTTAGCACAATTGGCATGAGACACATTAGCGAAATTATCTCTGATCAGCAAGTGATCAATTCATCATTTGTTACGGTAACTAACGTAATTACCAGCTCGAAAACTATCTTACAATGCAGATATATCCCGGTCGGTTCAGATCTTTAATTATGTTAGTGGTGTTCTGGCATGTCTGGTTATTTGTGATACTTTTACGAATTTTAATTCTACCACAGAAAGTGATACTCTCAATCGCCGTAAAAGATATATTTCGTCTTTAACCACTTATATATCGTATATAAAGTGCTCAACAAAAGAAAGGCGTACACTTTGTTTAGGTCACTTAAAGTAACTTTCGATAATTTGTCACATTTTCAATACACTACGCGGGAGGAAGGGATGTGTGTGTGTGAGGTTTGATGAGGGATATGAATGTAAAGGGATTTTTATGAGAAACGGCTGCACTGTGTGATCGATTGCCCGCCGGTCAATCATGGTTATAACAGTGTCACACACGGCGGGCAATCGATCACACAGTGCAGCCGTTTCTCCTTCCATAAAAATCCCTTTACATTCATATCCCTCACCCATGCATGACACTTTGAATTTGAATTAGCCCGCGCATTGAGGGGAAATGCACAACGATCAACATGGGACTGATACGGCTAGTGCTTGGTGTTTTCTTCCGCGTAGTGTATTGAAAATGTGACTTTTGAAAAGTGACTTATTTTCTATAAATGGTGCTAATCATGGTTTATCTTTGTTGTTAGGTGTTATGTTTTTGATATCAAAATGCGCCGAAAAGATTCATCCAAAAGTCTATCTAGCCTGTTTGGTAAAAAAATAATCGAAAGTTACTTTAACTGACCACCACAAAGTGTACGACTTTATTTTGTTGAGCACTTTACCCCAGTACTTTGCATGCGTAGAATATAGATATTTACATCTCAGCAAGTAACGAAGACGCAGAATAATAATCAGAAAATTTTGAAAATCCCATATCAGTTCTGCTGATTGTGCCTTCTCGTTTGCAGCATAGAAAAAGTTCATTGTACAGAATAATCGGGTAAAACCTATTGACATTTCAACGGAGGAAGGTGTTATTTTAAACTGCATATAAAAGCTTGATATAGATTCATCAGGATTGTTCATAAACATGGAATAAATTGGGTTTTTCTTTGACGAATCTAATAAAAGGAATTTTTATAACTCATACAGACCAATCTACAATTCACACCCCATCACCCTCTCCATCGAAAGCTTCATGATAGGGAAGACAGTAGAATTAATAATAACAGAAGAGGAAGACAAGCGGCAAGAGAAGAAACGAAATAGATAGGCGATCTAACCAATTGCGGTTACCCGAAAAGAAAAAAACAGGGTCTGCGAGAAACATAAAAGAAAGGAAAGGTAACTGAAAGAAAGATGACCAAGGGTCTGGTGATTATCCCTTACGTCGATCGAGGGCTGATCTTTAAAAAGCATCGAGAGTGTTTATGATACACGATTTCGCCACATCTATGCTATGAAGTGACACACTACAAGTTAAAAAACATCTACGACTGATTGAAAGTCCGCCCATTATCGGCATGAGTCCTAATAAACCAACAGGTCTAGTCAAGAGGTTGACAGTGTGACGAATACTCCAATTCAGTAAGGAGTCGAAACGTAACTAGTAAGAACGGTTGAGTTGGATTCATCAAAAGAATAATTTATTCAATATATACAAAGACATTTCCCAATTTTAATTTAAAAGACGCAAATTAAAAGCGTTTGATTTACTGAACGGGTCATTAGTGTTAAATTCAGTGTATTTTCTACATTCAAGCTAATTCACAGAAAATGCGTACGATTTCGAATCATGGAGTATAAACATAAACCTGCTACATTAACAATGATGTTGTTCCCAAAAACTATATTCATATGGAACTGTGTCAAGGCTATTAGAGTGTGGCGAAAGTAAGCGTAACATTCCAGAAAAGATGGTGAAAAAGGAAGAACGGAACTGTCACGAATCAGCCCGTAGATTTCTCAAAGCATAATGCCTCGCGCAAATAAAGCCAGACGTGTCTTATTTGTTTAAAGGCTTGACTTGTTCTTCATCAGATGCTCAAAACATGTCTTGGGTTGCCAGAAGCATATCTTTTTGAGACAGGTTGACCACTTTGAAGATATGCTGTGACAATACATAATGAGTGCTCATCGGATGACGATAATGAAGAATCTACTTTAACAATGTTGAAGAAGATTAAGGGGCTCAGCTAGCAGGGAGGTCACGCTGCGTGTCAGATTTTGTTATACGCAAGAAAACAATGGAGTCTCAGTGACTACAATATTTGCTAAAAATAGCTTCGGAAAATGGTCTATTTGGGCATCTCAAAAACTGAGAAACGTGTTAAAAATCATGTATAATTTTAGAGGAGGGTCATTAGCATCTGCAGAACGGTAAAATGTATAGTATTAAACACGTTTTGTGACCAAATTTATGTCTTAAAATGTTTTGAAAATCTGTGGTCTTCGAAATTGCAGGAATCCTAACTCATTCTAAACCTCACCAAATCATGAAATGAACCCTCGTCTACAAAATAAGTCCATGTACGTATTGCTCTATCTGCTTGGAGATAGCGAAGACCACGCAAACATCATAGCTTCATACAACGGAATGAAATCCGCCATAGAGATTACAAAGCGAAAATCGTAGAGATTTGCACGGCTGCCGGTGTATGGGTGGGTGTGTGTGTGTGTGGGGGGGGGGGGGGGGGTCTTATATATTGAAAACTATAACTCATAGGCATCTCAAACTGCAGAGGTATTACAATCAATAACACACATCTGATAATAAACAGGTCAAAAGAAATAAGTCCCCCCTGAGAAATGTGAATTTTTCTGGAAAACAGTTAAGTTCCTTAACCTGTTCCAAAACGTAAAATGTAGACTGAAATGTTACACATTTAATGTGCAAATTATTTTTCACCCAACAGTTAACCTTCGCCTTGAAATGCAGCCATTTATTAAATTTGATGACCAATACAAAATGACACTTTCTTGCATAGGGATGGGACAAATTGATGTAATATAAGGACCTGAAGTGTACTCCAAGGGATTATATACACTTTCAATTTATGTTATTCATTCAACCATGAACAGGTCCTTCACATTTTTATTCAAACAGGTGACAACCATGTGTTTCAATTTTTCATGGGTTTAACATTTCATCAATTTGTCAAATCCCTATGCAAGGAAGTGTCATTTTTTATTGGTCATCATACGTAATAAATGGCAGCATTTCAAGGCGAAGGTTAACTGTTGGGTAACACTTTATTGCACATTATATGTGTAACATTTCAGTCTACATTTTACATTTTTGTAACAGGTTGAGGAGCCTAACCGTTTTCCAGACAAATTCAAAATTTCCTAGGGACTTATTTCTTTTGACCTATTTATATCATTTGTCACCAACAACAAAATTCATTAATTGCTTAATTAAGTGCTAGTTAGTTCAGTTTTGAAGATGCATTTCTTCCAACTATTTCCTCCAACTCCCCACTACAAGGAGGAGCGTTCATCAATGACCAGAGACAATATGCCTAGAAGGCAACGTCTCCAATCTGCTTCGCGCTCAGAAAGAAACACTACGACTCGTCATCGTGGTGTAAGGCAGCCATCAATAGTATTTGATAGCATGATGACACATACTTTAGAAATGGTCCTTAAAAGTAAGGTCTTAATCAGATTGAGGCGAAAATTTGATAGTATTTTCAATACATATAATATGCATTCCATGGTGTATTTTTTACTAAATAAAATGTTTCCTTGCGAATAAATTCCGTCAAGGTTTACACTACGATTAGCTACTTAAAACAATACGAAAAACAGATACATTACAACGATGATGTTGGACACTGAAAATATAGACCCATCGTGATGACAAATCAACCAATTATCTGACAATAAATGACATTTAATCGAAATTAGTAGATGTATAGTATGCATGTAAGACTCATTGAAAGCTTAAGTTACTTGGACTCTTGTTGGAGAGAAACCTTGACCCTCTTTTACTGACATAGCAACAATACGAAAAAAGATACATTACAACGATGATGTTGGACACTGAAAATATAGACCCATCGTGATGACAAATCAACCAATTATCTGACAATAAATGACATTTAATCGAAATTAGTAGATGTATTGTAATCATGTAAGACTCATTGAAAGCTTAAGTTACTTGGACTCTTGTTGGAGAGAAACCTTGACCCTCTTTTACTGACATAGCAACAATACGAAAAAAGATACATTACAACGATGATGTAGGACACTGAAAATATAGACCCATCGTGATGACAAATCAACCAATTATCTGACAATAAATGACATTTAATCGAAATTAGTAGATGTATAGTATGCATGTAAGACTCATTGAAAGCTTAAGTTACTTGGACTCTTGTTGGAGAGAAACCTTGACCCTCTTTTACTGACATAGCAACAATACGAAAAAAGATACATTACAACGATGATGTTGGACACTGAAAATATAGACCCATCGTGATGACAAATCAACCAATTATCTGACAATAAATGACATTTAATCGAAATTAGTAGATGTATAGTATGCATGTAAGACTCATTGAAAGCTTAAGTTACTTGGACTCTTGTTGGAGAGAAACCTTGACCCTCTTTTACTGACATAGCAACAATACGAAAAAAGATACATTACAACGATGATGTTGGACACTGAAAATATAGACCCATCGTGATGACAAATCAACCAATTATCTGACAATAAATGACATTTAATCGAAATTAGTAGATGTATAGTATGCATGTAAGACTCATTGAAAGCTTAAGTTACTTGGACTCTTGTTGGAGAGAAACCTTGACCCTCTTTTACTGACATAGCAACAATACGAAAAAAGATACATTACAACGATGATGTTGGACACTGAAAATATAGACCCATCGTGATGACAAATCAACCAATTATCTGACAATAAATGACATTTAATCGAAATTAGTAGATGTATTGTATGCATGTAAGACTCATTGAAAGCTTAAGTTACTTGGACTCTTGTTGGAGAGAAACCTTGACCCTCTTTTACTGACATAGCAACAATACGAAAAAAGATACATTACAACGATGATGTAGGACACTGAAAATATAGACCCATCGTGATGACAAATCAACCAATTATCTGACAATAAATGACATTTAATCGAAATTAGTAGATGTATAGTATGCATGTAAGACTCATTGAAAGCTTAAGTTACTTGGACTCTTGTTGGAGAGAAACCTTGACCCTCTTTTACTGACATAGCAACAATACGAAAAAAGATACATTACAACGATGATGTTGGACACTGAAAATATAGACCCATCGTGATGACAAATCAACCAATTATCTGACAATAAATGACATTTAATCGAAATTAGTAGATGTATAGTATGCATGTAAGACTCATTGAAAGCTTAAGTTACTTGGACTCTTGTTGGAGAGAAACCTTGACCCTCTTTTACTGACATAGCAACAATACGAAAAAAGATACATTACAACGATGATGTTGGACACTGAAAATATAGACCCATCGTGATGACAAATCAACCAATTATCTGACAATAAATGACATTTAATCGAAATTAGTAGATGTATAGTATGCATGTAAGACTCATTGAAAGCTTAAGTTACTTGGACTCTTGTTGGAGAGAAACTTTGACCCTCTTTTACTGACATAGCAATGAGGTACACAGTGGGTACAACAGACTCTTACTGGCACTGTACCGGGTATCCATAAAATAATTGTGCACATGTTTGCGCAACTTGTTGACCATGAAGTCCTTCCGTTTGGTGTAATATATTTATACATACGGAAAGGAAAACACTCAGCTTTCAGATGCCGTTTATTTTATCTGATTTGGATTTGTTAATCCTGAGATATACCCAGTTTATTAAGGGGTATGTTTGTCGTGATCTTGTTCTGGTTAATCAAAGGGCATATTTTTTCCAAAGAAATCTGTCACCTTTATTGCTTATACTCTGTTAAAGATATCTGACGTTTAGAATAGTTATAATTGACCGATAGGTATGTTTTGCCTTACGATAGATAGGCCAAATGAATAGCCCTTCGACAATATGTTGCTTTTTTCATCCGTTTCCGTCACACTAAATGTAAGTTTTACAGATAATTACAACTAGTTCTCAGATCCATTTAAGCCCGGACTTTTTCTAAAGTGACGACGTTTCCAGAAGTTTGGGTAATGTTTGTGTTTGTTGACTTTCGAATGCGATAACCATATGATGCGATAAAGCATAATGAATCTGAAATCGAAATATCACATTTTTAGTTTTCTTCTTGATTGTATTGACAATATATGCAATGCAACATTTTGAAGAATGGACATTTAATGCCAAAGATATGAACAGGGCTTTCTGAACAATAGAAATTATTTTTTTTGTCTGGTTGTTATCTCAAAATTAATATTTGCGAGTTCCGACTCATTTTGTTTGATCACATCACATATGATTTAAATATTTCCATTTTCCTAAATCTCAAAAAGCATCCCTAAACCGACCTACTCCACTAATAATATAAATACATTTAATTAACTTTTTATTTGTTTCAAAGACGGAGGTTATATTTGTGTTGCCATGCGGCAAGGCCATCGTACATGTCAATTGAATTTGTAAATGACAATTTACTCGTGCGCGACAAAGCGTCGAGACGTATAATTATCGATCAATCACATCCAGTGAAGCTTTATTTATTCAAAATGGCACCAGTCTTAAAGCAAACGATTATTTGACTCAGTTTTTAGAAGCTGAAGTTTTTACCATCAATATAATTAGAAATGTATATACTCCTGTCCAAAAAAAAAATCTGAACGGATGTAATGCAAACTGATATACAGTCATCAAAAAAAGTAAATCGTAAACATATTAAGTTATAATAACGAAATATTAGCACAGCCATGTGTCCAAAAACCAAAATAAAGTCCGTTTCTCATTTTTCAGCATTTTCTTCTTCTTCTACACGCAGTTTCAGTGTAGCAATATGCATATTATCGATTAACTGTTACTAGCGACAACCCACCTGTCGATAGGAATACGAGGATTGGGGATGTTTCAATTGATCAATGCAGCCCAAACATGTTACCTGTCACACTATCCTGCGTGTAGAAGAACACAATGCTAAATGTAAACTGCACTTTGTTTCATTCATTTCGATGTAGCGTTACCGATCTTCACATCAAACGTCTCAAATTAAACAGAATTTCTTTTACAACTTTATAATTTCATTTTTTTCCAAGGAACTATAGTTTTGGAGTTAAGAGCATATCTACTCCCTGGTAAGTGATGTCGTAAGGATACCAAGTGTATTCATACTACAGAGGAGTTAAGAGCATATCTACTCCCTGGTAAGTGATGTCGTAAGGATACCAAGTGTATTCATACTACAGAGGAGTTAAGAGCATATCTACTCCCTGGTAAGTGATGTCGTAAGGATACCAAGTGTATTCATACTACAGAGGAGTTAAGAGCATATCTACTCCCTGGTAAGTGATGTCGTAAGGATACCAAGTGTATTCATACTACAGAGGAGTTAAGAGCATATCTACTCCCTGGTAAGTGATGTCGTAAGGATACCAAGTGTATTCATACTACAGAGTGTTCGTCAGATTTGCAATCAACTCACAATGTCATTACATTGTCGTAAGTACGTAGTGAGAACAGAAACAATCTTATTTCCGATTTGCAAATTTCAGACGATAGATATCGATGAATTGCGCCAACAATTTGAATATTTTAGTACAATCCTCTGGTAAACATGGAAATATTCAACTACAAAAAAAGGGTCAGTATCCTTTTTAATTAGTCCCAGACCGATTTATATTGTATTTGAAAATGAAAATATAAAAACAATCAATACCTGCAATATACTGAACATGAACCCTATTTATTCCGTAAAGATATCTCATTTTGTTCACGTGTGGCATGACATGACATATCATTATGTCACCATAATAAAGAATCTAGCTATTAGGGGAATTGTCCACGTCACCGTTTGCAATGATAACAACATATTATCATCAATCGGAAAAGAGAGGACGTGAGTTTTTTCAATCATGAATTTCCCGAGACTCTAAAGCAGCTTTTTATGGGGTAACCAATATTAAGTGATATTATAATATTGCCAGAGGACGTTTATATCAAAGTACCCAATCCGATTCTAACGGCATTTGAGGAGTTGCAATCAAAATTATACAGCTAAAAATAACTTGGTTTTGGTCAATGCTACTAAGATTATGAACTACTCTTTTATAAAAAATATGAATGCTTGAATCTTGAAAAATAAAACTGATACAGCCTAGACTTCATTTCAACAATTCTGCAGGATATATTGTGGTGTTACGAAGATCCGTTTAAAACACCAGAGTATTTGATGTCTTCATGTCCCGCAGGATGCTCTGGAGCACAATATTTGGCTCTTTATCTCCAAAACTCCCACAGAATATACCAGCGAAAAATACATTCAGGCATCCTACGCAAACTAAAATAGGCAATTTGGAGAATTTTACTTTGAGAGTAAAAAGCGTGTTAGTACGTATTGAAACTATGCTAATTATACGTGTAATAAGGGAAAGACTTGGTAGCGTGCATGTATGTTAGTGAAATCAATATAATTATACTGCTTTTTATTTACTCTTCTTATTTTACATCACGTTTTTACTGTACAAATGGTTTAATATTGTTGGTTACCAGATATAATTGAAACTTAGATCAGTTTTAAATATTAACTAGGCAACCCTAAGGCCGCTACTCCCGCGAGAGATATCTATTACAATAACAAGTCCTTAAAATGACCATCCGTCTTCTAATTAAAATTCACCTTAAGGTGTTGACATGTGGATATTTGAAGACATGCTAAAATTAGTATAGTTAGTAACCTACTGAATATCCTTGGCTAAACCCATCCCATTCAGGCTCTTTTTTCAGATTTTTTTTCTGCGCGGAGAAAAGTGACACCAAAAGTCACCGCGATCCCCTGGGATTTATACCGCGGACCTCCAGTACCAGCGGCGAACGATTCGTTGGATTTGTTGGATTTAGCATGGTTAGGGTTATAAAACCAAAAAAACCCACTCGATTATTACCATTATTTTTGCTAAATATTATTTAAAACATTATTAACAATATCAAGTATGAACTTGTTAGCATTTATACAAATAAAAATAAGCCGGGGTTGCACCAACCCCCATCCTAAGATTGACAAGGTACTATTATACTCCTGGGATCTGGTGTTTATTTTATTGAAAATGGTCGCACATTGTTTACACATTACATACAACAAATTTGTCACCAACAAATCCGGTTTTAAAATGCCGTTTAAAAATGTTACGTGCGGGGTGTCAACGAGAAGCTCCCCCACCCAATATGTGAGGTTTAAAAATGCACCCCGAAATACCTTGAACCAAACACAATTTGTATGCAAGTAGTTTGGCTTCAGGTGGCTATTACAAATTACCGTATCGTGATACTGGGGCCAATTTGAATAAAATTAAGCTTCACACGTTGTAAACGCCATCACACTATATTCATATGATCCCTGATGACGTCGATTCACGCACGCGCAGTCATCATACACAGTCGGGGTGTACATGTATGTGGAAGAAACAAACGCGAGGTGACAAGAAATGTTAGTGATATTTTTGCTTGATATTATATTGAATTCATCTCAGTCAAGTTAACATTAAGTTATATTGTGTTTGTGCTTGTGAATCGTATCCCATTTCTTACACCTTTCCGGTGTCTTTTTGTCACCGATTTCGTTTCAGTGTATACACCATTGAGTGAACAAAGTATGATTTAAACCATATTTTGCTGAGTTTTGAAGATCATTCTTAAACAGCTAAGCATGTTTAGGCAATTCTCATTGGTTGTCAGAGAAATCGGCGACATTTGTATCAGACAACTTAACATTAATTAGCGTGACCACCCTCGCGCATTGCGTGGTTACTATATAAAGGTTTCTTCCATAACGCGCTCTTTAGCAGTGCGCCTACTGAGATTTTCCTGTGTGCTTATGCGGCGCATTACGCCGACGCATGGTGTATTCACCGCACGGGATTGGATTGAATGTTTTGGTTTATTCGATACTTTCGAGGGGTAAAACTTGACAAATGTGAGCAATTAAACTTTCAATTTTGATTAAATAATGTCAAAAGTATAAAAGTATGACTGTTTAAGAATGAGAATAAAAGTAGACTGTACCCGTTATATTGTCTGACATAAATGCGTTCGGTAGTAGTATTTTTTGCGTGAAACGCCTGCGGCATCGTTGTTCCACTTAAAATAATACTACCGCTCGCATTTATGACAGACAATATAAGCCGGGTACGGTCTAAAAATACTATTATTCTCTAATTGCAAACTTCCCATAAACACATATTCAATAAAACAATATCGAATACATGTAACGGTCAAGATTCAATCAACATTAAATCACCTTATCCGGTGAAATAGTATCCGGTGATTTTCAAAATTGATTTCATCTCATATTACTTGTTTTGCCGTATCTTTAAAGTGTTTTATCTAGGTACTGACAGGTTTCCGCTACATCTTATTTCCTGTATGTCAATCAATAAAGCTGAGAGAACACTCACACGCTTGCAATAACCATGAAGAACTAAAATTCACTGAATTCATCGACAATTAAAAGATTTAACCAGTCGCATTCAAAAAAGGCAGATCGTTTGTGCTCATTTTAGGGAAACGGTAAATTAATTTAATTTTTAAATGATGTGCTTGCTGCATTTTAAATCAAGGTAGGTACTATCACAACTGTGTATTTATGAAACACTATTATCATTGATAATAGATCGCATGTGTAAGTACCATTTTGTAATGTTGATATCTCAATTACCATGATAAATCTCATATGCTTTGGTGAAAAAAAAAGCCAGTAGTAAAACATTGCAACCAAATTCTTAGCTTTAAAAGGCTGACTGTATTATTATTATATCCAGAAATCGCTTTTTATCAGAATGAATGTGAAATCTTTAATTTTCAATACGTAGACGATTTGTTTTTAGCTGTTCCTAGTAGCTAGGCATACAAACTACTATTAGAACGTCAAGGATCACTCAATCTACTACTAGAACGTCAAGGATCACTCAATGAAATGAATCAATTTTCAAGAAACTCGTAATTTATTCTACAAATTATCGAATAAACCATCCTTACACTTAACATGCTTGAAGGGTTAAATGCTTTTATCACACCTGTCCATCTCCGACCACTGTACATGCTGTAGGTTAATTGTGTGAATCGTCAATGTCATTTTTAATTGACTGATAATAAATTATTATTATTATTATTCATGGTATAGTTTATTGTCATCGCAGCCAGCCGGCTGAATTGGCACAATATTACAAATTACAAAAATACATTAAAAATGCAAGATATACAATAATAGATTTTAAAAACAATAATATCATAAAAGCAAACACCCACCCTTGCATACAAAGTACATTCCACATTAAAGACCACAATTACCCCCCCCCCCACATCCCCACACACATCCCCCACACCACATACACACTATCCCCTCCCTCCCCCAAAAGATATTGCACATAAAACATGGTACAATGTACGTGACCAACTAACTCACACCATACACACCCCACCCCCCTACACGCCCTCACCCACACACAACATACACACCCTCTCCCTCCCCCAAAATATATTGCACATAAAACATGGTACATTTACGTGACCACCGGACTGACACCATAAATACCAGAAAAACACATGGAAACAACCCACTCTCACGGTATAAAAATACGATACTAATAATAATATTGCACTTAAACACCAAGATGATGGACAGATGAATGCTAAAATTTAAAACATGATTAATTAGTGGTCATTGGTCAAGTTATTGAAAATCAAAATGATATAGTTTTCAATAGGAACATTTAAAAAACGAGGTGTGTGTTAGTTACTTTTTTAAATTTTATTATTATAATCGAGATGTCGTTATATAGGTATACTAATATACTTTCAATTAAGTCTATTACTGGAATATAAATATGACGATTTAAATGTGTTTGAACCTTTGTGACGCGGTGTTCCCAAAACCGGCGTGAAAAACGAGCCTTCGATAACCGACAGTGCCAATTTCGACCGACCCGACTCGAATATTACGCCCCCACCCTCTGACTACGCCACTGTCACATACAGATTCATTACTTTTGTCGGGTTTATAGGATGTCCCTTCCTGCAAGCCTCGAAGTATTTGCTTGAAAATCGAATCACATTAGAAATTATGACGTGAAATGTTTCGCTTTTTTTGAAGTTATACATGGAAGTGCTGTTACGTGAATATTTTTACCATAACAAGACATTTAATTGGATTCGAAGAAGTAAGTGTAACAGTGTTACAGGATGTTGTCTACACAACACTAGTTCTTTGAAAAACATCAAAACCCATTTCCACATACGAGGTAGAAAACAACCTACAACTTGTCTTATCGTATGCTGTCAATTATTCACGTACTATCCTTTCATTTGATACGATGTTTGCACTTGATTGCATCATAGAACGCGACCAAAATTACAGTTCGTGCTGCACTGCTATATATATTACGCACATACAGTCAGTCTGACAACATGGACAATGGACTCTAATGTCCATAACATTACTACTTCGAATCCAATTAAATGTCTTGTTATGGTATAAATATTCACGTAACAGAACTTCCATGTATAACTTTAAAAAAAAGCGAAACATTTAACCTCATAATTTCTAATGTGATTCGATTTTCAAGCAAATACTTCGAGCCTTGCAGGGAGGGACATCCTATAAACCCGATACTTAATACACAAGCATGAGAAGAGTAGTGTGACATAAAATTACAATCTTCTCAGATAGTCATATCATTTGAATACTTAGCTATGGTTGAAGCCTTTGGTTGAATATGAAAGCAATGTTGGAGCCTGAATTTTAAGCGAAATCCTAATGATCTTACTAAAACATTACCTCCAGACGCTAGAAATTAACACGGACAGTTGTTTTTGCGGATGCCTCGGGTCAAGTTAGATACATTTCATTTATTTAATTAAGGACTGCCAACCGACGCTCAATTCATTAAACACATTTTCATTTAGACACAGTAAACACGAAGGGGAGAGGCAGAGAGTTCAAATGAGCACTCTCCTCGCCCCCCCTTTCCGAACAGAGATCCATTTCCTTAGAACGCACATTGCGTACAAAATGAGAAACCATACGATAATAATGTCGAATCCGACTTGAATTGAGACTAGTTCAATTTTTTTTTGTAAGGCAGCAACCAGACCTAACACCTATATACATTATTTTTGGAACAGCGCAATACAAGCTTTGCTATTATTATTATGATTATTATTACAATTAATTATTATATTGGAGTGGATTATCAACGCATTTAAATATTTCCGAAGACCTTGAGATACCTACAAAGTATTCATTTTTACATACACACGTACCACACACATATTTACTAATTGGAATTTTGACTACGGTCCACCAACCCAACGAGGTAAATTATGGAACCTTTTTCCTCGCGCTCCGGAAAGGAGTCGAAGTAGAGCGCTCATCAAACATGTAGCAATTGAAATGTATTTGTGTATTTGAAAGTTTCCATGACTCTCGAATGCTACATTTTACCAATCCCCGATATAATTTCTTTAACGTGTCGTTCACTCATTATTTTGAAAACCAAAAAACACTGCCCCAATAGACTCCCTGCGAATGGACGACCTTTGTCCAGGGGTGGGTGGGTGGGAAATTTGTGTGTGAAAATTATTTGTATACATAACCTCTCGTCTTGAAGACACGAAAACTAATGACTCAGAATACACCAGCGACCTAGCGTGGCACCGCGAAAATATCAAAAGGGAGTGGGATTGGCTAACGGAACCAAACCGAAGGTGTCAACACAGGACCCGACCATTTCTAGCGCGGGCGTTGAATTGGATTCTTTTCGACGGCTCAATTATTTCTGATTATATATTCAAGTAAGCTTGTTATGTTGCTTTTCTATAGACCTTTCCCAATATGGAATCATGTTATACAGGGTCGGTTGTTACGATAGCAGATCTTGGCATTTGCCCGGAATTTTTCTAAAGTGACTACCTTTCTAGAAGTTTGGGTAATGCTTGTGTTTGTTGGCTTCCGAATGAGATAACCATATATGATGCGATCAAGCAAAATGAGTCTGAAGTCGAGATATCACATTTTTAGTTTTCTTTTTGATTGTATTGGCAATATGCAATGCAACATTTTGCAGAAACCCCCATGAAGAATGGACATTTCATGCCGAAGATATGAACAAATAGAGGGCTTTCTGAATAATAGAAGAAGAAATTATTTTCTTTGTTTGGTTGTTATATCTCAAAATCAATATTTGCGAGTTCCCACTCATTATGCTTGATGACATCACATATGATTTAAACGTTTTCTTTTACCTAAATCTCAAAAAACATCCCTAAACCGACTTTCTCCAAAACGCCCATGCTTGAATCCGTAGCATTTCTAATTATATAAATATATTTAATGAACGTTTTATTTGTTTCAAAGACGGAGGTTATATTTTTGATGCCATGCGGCAAGGCCATTGTACATGTCAATTGAATTTGTATATGACACTTTACTCGTGCGCGACAAGGCGTCGAGACGTATAATTAGCGATCAATCACATCCAGTTAAGCTTTATTTATATAAAATGGCACCAGCCTTAAGCAAACGATAATTTGACTCAGTTATTAGGAGCTGAAGTTTTTACAAGCGATATCATTTGAAATGTATACTCCTCTCAACAAGAAGAGTCTTAAAAACACAATCCTCGCTTAGAGGGGGTTAAGTTTGAATGTAAGCAGAAATAAATGAAGAGTATCATAATGAAAATTGTGTCACAACAAAACATGCACTTTCAGTCATAGTTAAACTGTACATGGTTGTTTACATAAACAAACTCCCTCCGAACATTTGGGTTAAATGTCCCAAATAGAAATATTTTGTATCTAATTAAGAATAGACTAAGACCTATCACATCAAAGTCAACCAGGGTCAAAACAACTAATTAAGTAATGGATAATTAATTATGATTCATAAATGATTAATTAAGTATCAATAATCAATGATAAATAATTGATTATTCATTGATGATAATTAATTAATTAAAGGCATTGTAAGAGCTGCTTCATTTGCCATCTACAGGATTGGGCAACATTCCAAGTACCTTGATCGCAGTTCCATCGAGCGGCTTGTGCATGCGTTTGTTTTGTCAAGGCTTGATTCATGTAATAGTCTGTTATATGGACTTCCTGCTGGCGAAAATTGCAAAGTTACAGCGAGTTCAAAATGCGGCAGCAAGGCTGGTAACCCGCACCAAGAAACATGAACATATTAGTTCAGTACTTCAATCTTCGATCTGCACTGGCTACCAATTCGTCACCGCATCGCATACAAAATCGCACTTCTAACTTTCAAAAGCATCCACGGAATGTCGCCCGATTATATCACTGATCTCATACCACAATACAAGCCGACTCGCTCACTACGTTCTTCATTTTAACTTCTTCTGAAACATCCCGGCATTTGTAGGACAATTACATACGGAAGCAGATCTTTTTCAGTAGCTGCACCAACCATCTGGAATTCCTTGCCTGTTGACATTAGTGCAATACAATCACTTGTTGCTTTCAAGAAAGCTTTAAAGACTTATTTCTTCAGATGTACTGATTAACATTTTTTGTATGAACTTGCTTTGTGGTTTTTGAACAGCGGGACTGTAATTTTTAATCATTTCTCATGTTTTTAAAATTGAGTATAATGTGTAGCTTAAGACAATTTGCTTTTATCATGTTAATCATAGTTGACTGCAGTGATCACATCTTTTGTTGTTTCGCTCTTATGTTTTTGGTTCTTCTGCAGTCAGCTATGATATTTGTGTAAAGCGCCTATAGAATTTTTCTGTTGTTAGGTGCTCAAAAAATATCTTTTATTATTATTTATTATTATTACAGAAATGTATTTATTTATTTATTGATTTAAGTTAATTAGCCATTGTATTTATTAATAAGAAAATATCAGTGTTCGAATTTTATTTGTGAGTAGTTTGTTCTTATAACACGTAAATAGGTTATTGGCATATATTGAGGATGTATATGTATGGACTATTCATTCTTATTTATCATAGAAAATGATCTTTGGTCGTTGATACAGAAACCCATTAGGATTTTACTTATCTGAAACTTAGTTTTGGGTTCAGTCATGGTGGAGAACGTTTGAATATTTAAGTACAATCCTCTGGTAAACATGGAAATATACAACTACAAAAAAAAGTGTCAGTATCCTTTTTAATTAGTCCAAGAACAATTTACATCGTATATAAAAATGAAAATATAAAAACATTCAATGAAATACCTGCAATATACTGAACAAGAACCCTACTTATTCTGTAAAGATATCTCATTTTGTTCACGTGTGGCATGACATGACATAACATTATGTCAACATAATAAAGAATCTAGCTATTAGGGAATTGTCCACGTCACCGTTTGCATTGATAACAACATATCATGATAAATTGGACAAGAGAGGACGTGAGTTTTTCAATCACGAATTTCCCAAGACTCTAAAGCAGCTTTTTATGGGGTAACCAATATCTAGTGATATTATAATATTACCAAAGTACCCCAATCCAATTCTAACGGCATTTGGAGTTGCAATCAAAATTATACACTTAGCTACAAATAACTTGGTTTTGGTCAATGTTACTAAGATTGTGAACTACTATTTTATAAAAATATGAATGCTTGAATCTTGAAAAATAAAACTGATTCAGCCTAGACTTTATTTCAACAGTTCTGCACGATATCTTGTGGTGTTACGAAGACCTTTTAAACACCAGAGTATTAGCTGTCTTCATATCCCACAGGATGCTCTGGAGCACAATATTTGGCTCTTTATCTCCAAAACTCCCACAGAATATACCAGCGCAAAATACATTCAGGTAACATCCTACGCGAACTAAAATAGGTAATTTGGAGAATTTTACTTTGAAAGTAAAAAGCGTGTTAGTACGTATTGAAACTAAGCTAATGTGTAATAAGGGAAGGACTCGGTAGCGTGCATGTATGTTAGTGAAATCAATATCATTATTGCTTTTTATTTACTCTACTTATTTTTACATCTAGTTTTTATTATAAAAATGGTTTAATATTGTTGGTTACCAGATATTTTTTTGAAACTTCGATCATTTTTAGATATTAACTAGGCAACCATAAAGCCTAAACCCTATTAAACTATCCATCTGCAAAATAATATAATGATGTCATGTCGCTACTCCTGCGAGACATATCTATTACAATAACAAGTCCTTAAAATGACCATCCCTCTTCTAATTAAAATTCACCTTAAGGTGTAGACATGTGGATATTCGAAGACATGCTAAAATTAGTATAGTTAGTAACCTAAATATCCATGGCTTAAACGAGTTGATACTTTTATACCTCAGCGCAGAGACTTGCAAATTAATTTGTCTAAATCCGAAAAATTATAGGGAAGGATGAGGTAAGTGGTCTATGGGGTTAGTGATCCAAAACGAAGGTTTTGTAATTGTCTCTACATATCATTGACTTCTTTGAACAGTATGACTTATTATGTAAATATTTTACGCTATGTGTACAAATTAGAAATTTAGAAACACATTGCGGTTAGGCCTGTATAACATTTTCAGAGTCGTTTGAGTAATACGTTCCATTAATTGGTTTGAATGATAACATCAGTTATAGCATTTATGTTTTATTTGCTGGACAATTTACTTTCCACTGCACAATAGTAAAGAGAATAATTCATTGAAATAAAATAAAATATAGCTCAGGGGCAATGAATAAGAAACATTTCCACACATAGACATCATCAACCGTAATAGAGGTTATAGCGGGAATGGGAAAACCGACGTTAGTAAAGTAGACATCATCAGTCGTCATAGAAGTTTCAGCGGGAATGGGAAAATCAGCGATATTATCGTAGATATCACCAACCGTAATAGAGGTCTCAGCGGGAACGGGATAACCGTCGTTAGTAAGATACCACACCAGTAATTAATATTACGACATCACCCTTTTCTCACATATCTCATCTGTTTACATAAAAGGATACCGAATACCAGAACACCGGCAAAAGAATTTGATTAAAAACACCTAGACTCATGGACGTGGTGTAATTCACACACAAAACATTGACAACACGACAAAACCCATGATGCATTGATACCAAACGAATGCTACAGCATTCGATTCGATAAACGTCATCATCCGAGCTAATATGTGGGCACGAAATCGCTGCCCGGGCAAGCGTTGACAGGTTAGCCGATTGGTAAGGGACGTGGCGCGGTGATCGGAGGGTCCGGGGTCGAATCCCGGGGGTTTCGCGGCGATTTGTTTGGTAATAACAAGTATGAACTTAAAGCGGGGGTTGCACCCACACCACCCTAAGATTGACAATGTACCAGGATCTGGTGTTTATTTTATTGAAAATGGTCACACATTGGTTACAGATTACATAAATCAAATTTGTCACCAACAAATCCGGTTTTGAAATGCCGTTTAAAAATGTTACGTGCGGGGTTTCAACGAGTTCCTCCCCCACCCCATATGCGAGGTTTCAAAATGCACCCCGAAATATCTGGAACCATAATTTGTATGCAAGTAGTTTGGCTTCAGGTGGCTAATACAAATTACCGTATCGTGATATTGGCCCAATCCGAATATAATTAAGCTTTACGTGTTGTATGCGCCATCATATTATATACATTTATCATCCCTGATGACGTAGATTCACGCATGCGCAGTCATCATCACAATCTGCATATACATAATGCGGGAGAAACAAACACGAGGTGACAAGAAATGTTAGTGATATTTTTGCTTGATTATATTGAATTCACTGAAAAGTTAAAATTAAGTTATATTGTGTTGTGTAGCATGTTGATTTTAGGTTGTACACTTTTATTGGAAAAATGACGGGATACTGAACATGACGACATTTTACTGCCACACGAAACATGCTTGTGAATGGTACGCCATTTCTTACACCTACCCGGTGTTATTTTGACACCGATTTCGTTTCAGTGTATACACCATTGCGTGAACAAAGTATGATTTAAATCATATTTTGCTGAACTTTAAAGATCATTCTTAAACAGCTAAGCATGTTTAGGCAATTCTCATTGGTTGTCAGAAAATTCGACACATCCATGTCAGACAACTTAACATTAATTAGCGTGACCACCCTCGCGCATTGCGTGGTTACTAAAGATTTCTTCCATAACGCGCTCTTCAGCAGTGCGCCTACTGAGATTTTCCTGCGTGCTTATGCGGTGCATTACGCCGACGCATGGTGTAATCATCGCACGGGATTGGATTGAATGTTTTTGGGTTATTCGATACTTTCGAGGGGTAAAACTTGACAAATGTGAGCAATTAAAGTTACAATTTTGATTAAATAAATGTCAAAAGTATAAAAGTATGACTGTTTAAGAATGAGAATAAAAGTAGACTGTACCCGTGTTATATTGTCTGACATAAATGCGTTCGGTAGTAGTATTATTTTTTTGCATGAAACGCCTGCGGCATCGTTGTTCCATTTAAAATAATACTATCGCCCGCATTTATGACAGACAATATAAGCCGGGTACGGTCTTAAAACTACTATTATTTTCTAATTGCAAACTTCCCATAAACACATATTCAATAAAACAATATCGAATACATGAAACGGTCAAGATTCAAACAACAACACATCACCTTATCCGGTGAAATAGTATCCGGTGATTTTCAAAATTGATTTAATCTCATACTACTTGTTTTGCCGTATCTTTAAAGTGTTTTATCTAGGTACTGACAGGTTTCCGCTACATCTTATTTTGTGCATGTCAATCTATAAAGCTGAGAGAACACTCACACGCTTGCAATAACCATGAAGAATTATAATTCACTGAATTCATCGACAAGTAAAAGATTTAACCAGTCGCATTCAAAAAAGGCAGATCGTTTGTGCTCATTTTAGGGAAACGATAAATTAATTTAATTTTTAACTGATGTGCTTGTTGTATTTCAAATCAAGGTAGGTATATACTATCACAACTGTGTATTTATGAAACACACTATTATCATTGATAATAGATCGCATGTGTAAGTACCATTTTGTAATGTTGATATTATTTTTAATTTAAAATTATTGCCAAACCTCTGAATTACCATGATAAATCTCATATGCTTTGGTAGAAAAAAAAGCCAGGAGTAAAACATTGCAACCAAATTCTTTGCTTTAAAAGGCTGACTGTATTGTTTGGACAAGACATCACACAAATGAAAGACAAAAACACACCACGGGTACATTGACCGAAATGCCATAGACTTTATTTTGATGTAGCGCCTACCAGTACCATTGATCTTGACCTTGCTATTTTCACGGACATTACTAGCTGTCAATAATCAATTCAAAAATTTTACGATCCAAATATTAGGCATCATAACTCGTGCACGCTTCGTATTCGCATGATTAAAAGATAACATCACATGTCATCAAACTATCTGTCATTTAATTTAACCTGAATAATCAAATTGTTTAAAAGCACATTAAAATTAATAGATAGCGTTTAAATAGTCACATCGAAAAAACTAATTCAGTTATCACAGCAAACGTGCACGGGCCCGCCTACGATAGCACGGTTAAAAAACAATATGACTTTTGCAATCATTTAAATAATTTGCTGAAAGCGTAACGAATCCATCAAGTCACTATTTCATGTTTAAAATGAACCTCTGTTTATAAACAAAGAGAAAAACCAAAGGCTCTCAAATTAATAGTTGTCTCAGGCGAAACAGACTGGCACAATCGAAATAAATAACGAGCACTCGGGACCGAGAATATGGATCTATAAACATGATCACGAGATACATGGACAGACGAAACTGTCTTGTATTTAAAGTCAAACTAGCCCAGGCATGGCAGGTGAAACTGACTGGCATCAGCCTGAGCACTCGAGATCGAGAATATTCTCCTATGGACCCGAGGCATATGGCTAGACGATACTATCTGCCCATCATAACTGCAATGGTTTCGCCGACAGAACTATGTAGCCCAGATGAAAAAACTCCCTGGCACTATTGTCTTTCAAATGTTTAGATGAGGCCGAGCTGAAACTGTCCTGGCCCTCACATACTTGATATCATGGCGAAGCTGCAGCAAAGAAAAAGAAAACAGACTTATTAAAGGGTGGGAGTGGTGGGATTTTTTAATTTAAAATATCAAACCACAGAAAGAGAATGCGTGCTACATCAACTGAAGACTATGACCGAATGACGTGGTGGCGTGAGAAGCGATGCATCATGGTTCCATGTGGCAAGGGGGAGCACGTGACATCCGCCCAGGCAACCTGAACAAAGACACGTGTGTCTATCCAAACAAACTTGCTTAGTCGACATAAGTCCTACTAACCTTTATTGTTTGGACAAGACATCACACAAATGAAAGACAAAAACACACCACGGGTACATTGACCGAAATGCCATAGACTTTATTTTGATGTAGCGCCTACCAGTACCATTGATCTTGACCTTGCTATTTTCACGGACATTACTAGCTGTCAATAATCAATTCAAAAATTTTACGATCCAAATATTAGGCATCATAACTCGTGCACGCTTCGTATTCGCATGATTAAAAGATAACATCACATGTCATCAAACTATCTGTCATTTAATTTAACCTGAATAATCAAATTGTTTAAAAGCACATTAAAATTAATAGATAGCGTTTAAATAGTCACATCGAAAAAACTAATTCAGTTATCACAGCAAACGTGCACGGGCCCGCCTACGATAGCACGGTTAAAAAACAATATGACTTTTGCAATCATTTAAATAATTTGCTGAAAGCGTAACGAATCCATCAAGTCACTATTTCATGTTTAAAATGAACCTCTGTTTATAAACAAAGAGAAAAACCAAAGGCCAAACAAATTTGGCGAATGCCAAATTTGCCCCACCTAAGGCACTACCTATGCTGACACGTAAGTTTGAGCTCCTGGAAATCTATGGAAGTAATGCAGGGCGTTCTGTAGGTTGCTGGTAAAGAGGTACTGCCCGTAACCATCCAAATGAACATTGTCGTCGCGAAAGAGGTTGCGATTTGACCAAACAAAATTGGCATGTTTAATAACCCTACCACCGGTTGCATATACCAGCTTACGCGCTGTCTTATTGACAGACTTCCGCTTGGTCTCTACGGATGATTGGGATAAAGCCCCCTGATAAACGTGCCTAGGTAAAATATCGGACCAAACCAAAATTGAATACGGTAGCATACGTCTGCACTCATATATCACGGCGCTCAGCAGATGTTTGAACTGTACCAGGTCATGTGTAATGAGGTCGTTAGTACCCATGTGCAAGACAACATACGTTGGCGCGTGGCAGCATGGCCAAGAACACGTGTTATCACGATAGTGAACCCGCATGAGGGCCTCAAATAAGAGCAAAGGCAAGTCGGCTAAATGACCGCCACGCAGCCCCTTCCACGTGACACGCCGATCAAGCTGGAGATTAAGTGCAGCCTCTCCCCACGGCAACAGGTAGTCAGCTGCCCAGTGAATTAGGCTATCACCGACAATCCAGATTCGTTCTAAATAGAATAAATGAAGAAAGTAAAATAACTGTTAATGTTATGTACGAGTAGCGTATCTTTTATTAAATGTATGTGAAATGACGTCTCAGTGTAAGACTGAGGGGATTCTGATATAGCGTTTGAAACATGATGACACCCACCGTCCCATTTTCATTAATTCATCATCACCAATTCCCGCCATAGAAAAATGCGTGCATGCACCAATTCGGAAAGAATGTGATGTTATTCCATCACTATTAACATCCCGTGCTAACAAGGATTTCTTTACTATAGTTGAAAACTGTTGGCGTGTTAACAGTGACTTATCGAAATGCCAAAATAGCTGACCTCCCCCAGGCGTGCGCATAGCCAAAAACTGTTTTAGTGTGTGAACGGGGCACGTGTCTTTTTCATTGGTTGCTGGAAGAATTAACGTGGTAGAAATACCACGCTGGTCAGTTTTGGAGTAACGGATCGTTACATGCACCTGTTCGACTTTTGTCACCGCTGTCTGGAAGGCAATGTCAGAGACACGCAAAACCCTCCCTAAAGGATTACTCGCATTAGGCGAAGTGAATTCACCAACACGCAAAAACCCATAAAATGCTAAAACCATTGCTGCATGGAACATGCATGCCTCGTATTTGGAATAACACACAATATGAGCACCCTCAATAGCAAGCTTTAGCAAGTCAAGGGTTAATGGTTGTCTAACGTCTGATACACGAGGTTTGTTCCGTCTACAGCCTTCAATCATTTTTCGCACCACGAAACAATTGGCCGGGTCGTCAAATTGTTTACTTTTGTGGAGGAAAGCTAAACCCGAGATATATGACCCAATTGTAGAAGCCTGTTTGCCTGAGATAGAGAGGTGAGCTATAAAAGCAATGAGTTGCGAGCGGGAAATTGGCAAAGTTGCATGGGTGTTGATCTCCCTACACATATTTTCATAAGCTTGCCATGCAGTTGAATAGGCTTTGTGAGAATTGGCAGATATTGAAAGCGTAAGCAACCTATCTGCCTCTACTCTAAGACGGTCCATATACTGGCTGGATGTTGCACTCCGTATTTGCAGGCTGTCGGTGCTGCTTTGTGGAACGCCACCATCTGAAAACGAGACAAAAAGTCTGCAAGGCAATTGTTATAACCTTCAATGTAAAACGCTTTGAGCGTTATGTTCAACTTCAAACAAGACAAGACAATTTCACGAACCATTTTCATAATCGTAGGGCAATGAGACGTTTTCTTATTCAAAATAGCAACAGTTCCCTGGTTATCAGATTTGAAATGAACCCGACAATTTGTTAGTTCCTGCCCCCACATTTTTATTGCAACATATATTGGGAAAAGCTCAAGCGCTGTGATCGAAAAATGCCTCTGTAAAACCCATTCAGGCCATTTCCCTTGGGTCCATTTGCCATGAAAATACACGCCAAATCCAATAGACCCCGCTGAATCAGTAAACAATTGCAACGTGTCGCTGTCCACCCAATCAAGAACTTGAAAGAAGGTCACACCGTTAAATGTTTTCAAAAATGCCTTCCACATCCTTAAATCATGTTTAGCTTCGCTTGTCACGCGAACTTTGTGAAAGCTTTTCTTGACGCCACGTGTTAAGTTAATAAGCCGTCTAAGAAAAGCTCTACCTGGGCTTACAGCCTTGCACAAAAATGAAAGTGACCCAATTAGTGATTGAACTTGAGTAAGAGACAGTTTCTTAGCCAATAATGCCTTATCAATGGCTACCCTGATTTTTTCAAGTTTGTCCTCAGGGATTCGCACTTGAGAACGTACCGTATCAATTTCCAAGCCAAGATACGTTATAACTTGAGTTGGTCCCTCTGTCTTTTCATGCGCAATAGGGACGCCCATGTCATTACAAACACCCAGAAATTGTTGCATTGCGAAATCACAATGCTCATGTGACGTAAAGGCCATAATATAGTCGTCTAAATAATGACAAATTGATTGAAAACCTGTTTGATATCTGAAAACAAACTCTAAAAAACTACTAAACATTTCAAATAAACGGCAACTAATAGCACAACCCATCGGTAGGCAACGATCAACATAGTATTGACCGAGATATTTAAAACTCAATAACTCAAAATCGAGAGGATTGACAGGGAGCAGCCTGAAAGCTGATTTAATATCAAGTTTGGCCATAAATACAGGGCCTGTCAAGTTCAATTTAGCAATCATGTCAAGGGCATCGTCAAAACTAGCATATTTTACCCTGCACAATTTTTCATCAATGAAATCATTGATTGAGTCACCGTCTGGGTATGACAAATGGTGAATAAGCCTAAATTCCCCGGGTTGTTTCTTCGGTACTAAACCCACGGGACTGCACCGGAGATTATCGAGAGGCCTATGATCGAATGGACCAACGATGCGTCCTAATTCTAATTCTTTGCGCAACTTTTGTTTCACTATTGCTGGGTTCTCAATTGCCGATTTCAAACACGGGGCATCCCGTGGGGACCTGTCACCGCTATAACCTAAACTAAAACCATTAGTAAAACCATTTAATAACATTTGTCTATCACCCGTAACCGGGTAGTTTTGCAAGTGTTTAGCGAGGCACTCCAACTTAATTGGAGTTGGCGCTACGCTTTGCAAATGGTTTGTTAGGGCCTGAGTTGGTGTGTCTCTCCCTGACTTGTGGGCAATTGACAAATGGATGGCCTGGTTTCTTACATTGTGAGCATTTGTGTGCAAATTGGCAGTTTGGTTTGCTGCAAAACCCACTTCCATTATAGGCGAAGCAAATCCCAAAATTCCTCCCCTGTTGTTTATAACTTGAGTTGGCCGGGCTTGCAGCGCGAAATGGCTGCTGAAAACCCCTGCCGAAACTTGAACCTGAGGGACGAAAATTTTGAGGACCTGGCGCTAGTAAAACCCTTAACCAAAGTTCACTGTCAATCGTAGACCACGACTGAGCAGGGTTAAATGCCTGCTTCAAACGAAATTGCTCGTCGTATGCCCGCCAACCTACACCACCAAACTGCTGAGCTGCCGATCTAACAATGTCCATGTACTTTAACATTTCGATAGCACGTGTTGTATGAACTTCGAGGTAAACGCTCATGAATACCATAAAGGCAGAAGTCCATTTATCGACGGTGTCAATAGTCGGCAGCTTAGCAGGTTGGGGACCTAAAACAACCCTATCACCCGTATTTACAAAAGCAAAACTCATGCTTGGCGGGGCAGACCCCGGTGGTATAATTAAAGCCCCGAGGTTAACAAACGCCCCTTTGTGAATTTTTGCTTTGGTTGCCGCCGAGAGATGAAGACCCAGGCTATCGCATACACTGCGCAGTGGTTGAGGGGATGGATTGGTTGAAATATTAACATTTGAATCCACAATTTCTGTAACGAACTCACCCTCAAAGTGCTCCGTGGCGATCGAACTTGAAGCCACATCAACCGTCGGAGTAGGAACCGGAGACGGGCTCGTAGCTTTTGTCTTTTTCCCACCACCATTACCGGTGGAGGTACTTCGACGCTTTGCCCTGGTCTTCTTTGGCGGCATATTATATCCAAATCAAATATCCAATTCAAAAAACACAATACACATAAATCCTAATCGAATGTATTATTAATATAAGTTGTAATTTGTAGCACCAGAAACGTATTTTTTAATTTAAAATATCAAACCACAGAAAGAGAATGCGTGCTACATCAACTGAAGACTATGACCGAATGACGTGGTGGCGTGAGAAGCGATGCATCATGGTTCCATGTGGCAAGGGGGAGCACGTGACATCCGCCCAGGCAACCTGAACAAAGACACGTGTGTCTATCCAAACAAACTTGCTTAGTCGACATAAGTCCTACTAACCTTTATTATTATTATATCCAGAAATCGCGTGTTTTTTCATCAGAATAAGTGTGAAATCTTTAGTTTTCAATACGTAGACGATTTGTTTTTAGCTGTTCCCAGTAGGCATACAAACTACTACTAGAACGTCAAGGATTACTCAATCTACTACTAGAATGTCAAGGATCAGTCAATAAAATGAATCAATTTTCAAGAAACTCGTAATTTATTCTAAAAATTATCGAATAAACTATCCTTACACTTAACATGCTTAAGTGTTTGAAAATGCTTTTATCACACCTGTCCATCTCCGACCACTGTACATGCTGTAGGTTAATTGTGTCAATCCTCAATGTCATTTTCCATTGACTGATAATCTATGATATAGTTTTCAATAGGAACGTTTAAAAAACGAGGTGTGTGTTAGTTACTTTTATTATATTTTATTATAATCGAGATGTCGTTATATAGGTCTACTAATATTCTTTCAATTAAGTTAAACTCTATTATTGGAATATAAATATGACGATTTAAATGTGTTTGAACATTTGTGACGCGGTGTCCCCAAAACCGGCGCGAAAAACGAGCCTTCGAAAACCGACAGTGTCAATTTCGACCGACCCGACTCAAATATTAGGCACCCACCCTCTGACTACGCCACTGTCACATACAGATTCAATACTTTTATCTATTGAATATTTTGCTCTTGGTCCTGCAATATGCAATAAAAACAAAAGCACTGATGGGAATAAGGTTTATTCTTCCATGCTTCTGTACCTCATATTTATGTGGGTTACGTACACAATAAATCTATATAGGCAATTACATTAATTGCCCGTTTCAATCATTGATGTATCATCAGCTGATTCAATATCCATTACATTATACGTTATCGAGTATTTTCTCGATAAAAAGGACAAACCAAAGTACCCTCTTTTCTTAGAGAATAATTTCATCAGGAATCCAAGGAAACAGAATAAGAATATTCATAAAATAATTCCAAATTTGAAGTTACTGTTCCAGACAGTTTCGACGTCCGATCGGATGGATGTCTTTCTCAATGGTGTATGACCGTTAATCCAGTGTTGCCAGAAGGAGTTGACTTTCTGGTGACGTCACGAGATGTGTTTAGTGAAGTTTTCTGGATCAATTGATCGTACAAGTGACTAAGTTGGTAGGCCCCCTCGTCGCCGTTCAGAGGTGCTGTTTCATGTCTAAGTTGGACATGCCAGTCACTTGTAATTTTATGTCACACTTCTCTTATCATGCTTGTGTATTAAGTATCGGGTTTATATGATGTCCCTCCCTACAAGGCTCGAAGTTTTTGCTTGAAAATCGAATCACATTAGAAATTATGACGTGAAATGCTTACGTGAATATTTTTACCATAACAAGACATTAAATTGGATTCAAAGTAGTAAATTGGATTCAAAGTAGTAAATGTTACAGTGTTACAGGATGCTGTCTACACAACATTAGTTCTTTGAAAAACATCAAAACCCATTTCCACATACGAGGTAAAAAAACAACCTACAATTTGTCTTATCGTATGCTGTCAATTATTCACGTACTCCGATGTCTTCATCCTACCCTTTCATTTGATACGATGTTTGCACTTGATTGCATTATGGAACGCAATTCTTGCTTTCTGAATAATAGAAGAAGAAATTATTTTCTTTGTTTGGTTGTTATATCTCAAAATCAATATTTGCGAGTTCCCACTCATTATGCTTGATGACATCACATATGATTTAAACGTTTTCTTTTACCTAAATCTCTAAAAGCATCCCTAAACCGACCTTCTCCAAAACGCCCATGCTTGAATCCGTAGCATTTCTAATAATTATAAATAGATTTAATGAACGTTGTATTTGTTTCAAGACGGAGGTTATATTTTTGATGCCATGCGGCAAGGCCATCGTACATGTCAATTGAATTTGTATATGACACTTTACTCGTGCGCGACAAGGCGTTGAGACGTATAATTAGCGATCAATCACATCCAGTTAAGCTTTATTTATATAAAATGGCACCAGCCTTAAGCAAACGATAATTTGACTCAGTTATTACTTAGTTTTTACTATCGATATAATCAGAAATGTATACTCCTCACAAGAAGAGTGTTAAAAACACAATCCTCGCTTAGAGGGGGTTGAGTTTGAATGCAAGCAGAAATAAATGAAGAGTATCATAAAGAAAATGTGTCATAACAAAACATGCACTTTCAGTCATAGTTATACTGCACATGGTTGTTTACATACACAAACTCCCTCTGAACATTTGAGTTAAAGGTCCCAAATAGGAATATTTTGTATCTAATTAAGAATAGACTAAGACCTATCACATCAAAGTCAACCAGGGGCAAAAACAACTAATTAAGTAATGGATAATTAATTGTGATTCATTAATGATTAATTACGTATCAATAATCAATGATCAATAATTGATTATTCATTGCTGAATTTATTAATTCATAAATCAATATTAATTAATTTCATTAAAGGCATTGTGAGAGCTGCTTCATTTGCCATCTACAGGATTGGGCAACTTTTTAAGTACCTTGATCGCAGTTCAATCGAGAGGCTTGTGCATGCGTTTGTTTCTTTAAGGCTTGATTCATGTAATAGTCTGTTATATGGACTTCCTGCTGGCGAAATTGCAAAGTTACAGAGAATTCAAAATGCGGCAGCAAGGCTGGTAACCTGCACCAAGAAACATGAACATATTAGTCCAGTACTTCACGATCTGCACTGGCTACCAATTCGTCACCGCATCGCATACAAAATCGCACTTCTAACTTTCAAAAGCATCCACGGAATGTCGCCCGATTATATCACTGATCTTATACCGCAATACAAGCCGACTCGCTCACTACGTTCTTCATCTCAACTTCTTCTAAAACATTCCGGCATTTGTAGGACAATAACATACGGTAGCAGATATTTTTCAGTAGCTGCACCAACTATCTGGAATTCCTTGCCTGCTTATATTCGTGCAATACAATCACTTGTTGCTTTCAAGAAATCTTTAAACACTTATTTCTTCAAATGTACTGATTACATTTTTTTTGTATGAACTTGCTTTGTGGTTTTTGTACAGCGAGACTGTATTTTTTTTAATCATTTCTCATGTTTTTAAAATTGTGTATAATGTGCAGCTTCAGACAATTTGCTTTTATCATGTTAATCATAGTTGACTGCAGTGACCAAATCTTTTGTTGTTTCGCTCTTATATTTTTGGTTCTTCTGCAGTCAGCTATGATATTTTTGTAAAGCGCCTAGAGAATTGTTCTGTTGTTAGGCGCTCAGGAAAAATATATTTTATTATTATCATTATTATTATTAAAGAAATGTATTTATTTATTGATTTATTTAAGTTAATTAACAATTGTATTTATTAATAAACGTAATGATTGATTAATTAATATGTTTATTATTCAATGTATTAAGTTAATTCTTAATATACATACATACATTTCATGAATTTATGGACTTCTAGAAAATCAGCTGCACTGATGAATGTGATACATTATATTGCATTTGGTATACACCCTATCACCGATAGCAGGATAGTAGTTCACTGTCAGATAATCAGGCCAGGATTGGAGTATGATAAAACTGTCACCAAGATACAATTAGAAACCCAAATCTCACATGACCCGTTGATCCCTACTGATAAGTCTATACCGTGGTGAGTCACGGGACTATATGCGTGCGCAAACACATGTGAGTAAATTGTTCATTGCATGATATGGTATATGCCTGCAAAATTGTCAAAAGGCTGCGTATGGATAATTGGAAATAGTTATAGTTAGCTGTTATGATTGGTTGACCGGGTTGTGTGTTATATAGTGAGGGAGAAATTTGTGAACAAATGAAACCAAGGGTACATGACGTTTTAGGTGACACTATTTAACACTATACTTAGAGTAACAAATGCAATATATCCATGATGTGACCTTGCTAGAAAAAAAGTTGATCTCTGCAACGGGAGTACTGAACTTGTACCAGTACAGGTTTGTTCATTATCTAAAATAGTATTATACTCTAGCGAGAAAAAAATCAGAAAGGATGTAATGAAATCGTAAAAATATTAAGTTATAATAACAAAAATATTAACACGGCAATGTGTCCAAAGCCAAAACAAAGTCCGTTTCTCATTTTAGCATTTTCTTCTTCTACACGCAGTTTTAGTGTAGCAATAGGCATAGGAAGACGAGGAGCTCCAATTGATCAATGCAGCCCATACATGATACCTGTCACACTATCCTGCGTGTAGAAGAACACAATGCTAAAATGTAAACTGCACTTTGTTTCATTCATTTCGATGTAGCGTTCTCAATTGTAAGCCGGTCTTCACGTCAACCATCTCAAATGAAAGAGAATTTCTTGTACAACAATGAGAGCAAAACAGAGTTTATTGTGTTTGGATCACCCCATTTTCTCCAGAGCTTGCCACCTGTGTCCCTGGCAATTGGTGATGCACATATCGAACCAACGCTGTCTGTTCGGAACCTGGGTGTAAAATTTGATGCAAATATGACCATGACCAAACAAATATCTAGCCTCTGTCAATCTACACATTACCAGTTAAGAAACATCCGTAGAATAAAGCGATACCTCGATAAAGACACTCTTCATCATGTCGTTAGAGCTTTAGTTATCTCTCGTCTTGACTATGGTAATCTTCTTCTCTTTGGTGCTACGGAACATGAATTGAACAGAGTTCAAAGATTGCAGAACAATGCCGCTCGGTTGATATGTTCCATATCCATGCGTGACCATATTACTCCCACGCTTAAAGAACTCCACTGGCTGCCCATACGGGAAAGGATTCAATTCAAACTCTGTCTTTTTGTCTTCAAAAGCATGAACAATACTGCACCTGGATATTTATGCAATTTACTGTCACCATATGTTCCTCGAAGAGCTCTTCGTTCTGCAAATGACATTACTCGCCTAAATGTTCCTAGGACAAATAAGGTCTTGGGTCAGAAATCTTTCAGTGTAGCTGGTCCACGGGCATGGAACAATCTCCCTCGTACCATAAGAGAAACTGACAATATCTCTCATTTTCGTTGTAGTCTAAAGACTCACCTTTTTCCATGCTAAATGTATTTTGTGTACTGATGTGTTACATGCGCTATGATCTAGATGGAATAGCGCTATATAAATATTAATTGTTATGTTATGTTATGTTAACATTATAATTTCATATTTTTACGTAGGAGCTATAGTTTAGGAGTTTAGAGCATATTTACTACCTGGTAAGTTATTTTGTACCAAGTGTGTTTATCATACAGAGTGTTCATTAGATTTGTAATCAACGGACAATTTCATTATTTAACATTGACGTAAGTACGTTCGTGATAACATAAACAAACTTATCCAGGTTTGCGAATTTCAGACGATAGATATCGATGAATTGTGCCAAAATGTCATCCAAATGTTATCATCTTCGCTCCATATAAACGGAAGAAAATATCAGTGTTCGAATTTTATTTGTGGGTAGTTTGTTCTTATAACACGTAAATAGGTTATTGGCATATATTAAGGATGTATATGTATGGACTATTCATTCTTATTTATCATAGAAAATGATCTTTGGTCGTGGATACAGAAACCCATTAGGATTACCTATTCTGTAACTTAGTTTTGGGTTCAGTCATGGTGGAGAACGTTTGAATATTTAAGTACAACCCTCTGGTAAACATGGAAATATGCAACTACAAAAAAGTGTCAGTATCCCTTTTAATTAGTCCCAAAACAATTTACATTGTATATAAAAATGAAAAATAAAAACATTCAATAAAATACCTGCAATATACTGAACAAGAACCCTACTTATTCTGTAAAGATATCTCATTTTGTTCACGTGTGGCATGACATGACATAACATTATGTCAACATAATAAAGAATCTAGCTATTAGGGATTTGTCCACGTCACCGTTTGCAATGATAACAACATACACTGCCGCCCATAAGTATTTCCCCCTCTGGAAGCTTGCAAGTTATCACTGTGTTGTCGACAAAGTATTAAACCATCAGACCCAATTACCATTTCATTGTGTTCATTGTACATTTTATACCAATAAATTCATGTTTCCTATTCAGATTCATGATTTAAAAGCATTATAATTCATGATTTTATCGAGTAAGTCAAAATTCCAATGTAAAATCGCCGTAGTAAATCACCTCATGAATATCAATTAGCTCATTATCGGCAGTGTAACGCTATGGGAATTTTCAACTGAGATCAACTGGTGATGGAAAACTCCATGTGCAGAAATTTATAAATGATAATTGGCATGCGCAGTTTATTGGAATACCTTCAAAATGAACCATTCCAGCTAAATCAAGTTATTTTTCTGACGTCGAACTATGTTTTTGGCAGAAATTCATCTTTTTTAAACCAAATCATATCGAGTTAGGTGCGGTATTACAGTTTTTTTTAAGGGCCTTGGCTATTAGGAGCTATTTATGTGTATATTATATATTCTAACAGTAGCCCTTTTTTGCTAAATGTAACGAGATTTTTGTTACTATTATACATGTATATGTATAGGGATCGTATATTAGCTATCGCTATCAGCTAAAGGGGTACCCCTAACAAAAGTAATGTTTAGCTTATATTAGCTACCCCTATCTGCTAATGGGCTATCTTGATTTTATATTTTTTTCCCTGGAAAACGTAGCTATTGAGCTATCAGCTATCACAACCCGTTAGCTTATATTAGCTACCCCTATCTGCTAATGGGCTATCTTGATTTTATATTTTTTCCCTCGAAATCGTAGCTATTGAGCTATCAGCTATCACAACGCGTTAGCTTATATTAGATACCCCTATCTGCTAATGGGCTATCTTGATTTTATTTTATTTTTTCCCTGGAAAACGTAGCTATTGAGCTATCAGCTATTACAACCCGTTAGCTTATATTAGCTACCCCTATCTGCTAATGGGCTATCTTGATTTTTTTTTTCTTCTGGAAATCGTAGCTATTGAGCTATCAGCTATCACAACCCGTTAGCTTATATTAGCTACCCCTATCTGCTAATGGGCTATCTTGATTTTATTTTATTTTTTCCCTGGAAATCGTAGCTATTGAGCTATCAGCTATCACAACCCGTTAGCTTATATTAGCTACCCCTATCTGCTAATAGGCTATCTTGATTTTATATTTTTTTCCCTGGAAAACATAGCTATTGAGCTATCAGCTATCACAACCCGTTAGCTTATATTAGCTACCCCTATCTGCTAATGGGCTATCTTTATTTTTTTATTTTTTTTCCCCCTGGAAATCGTAGCTATTGAGCTATCAGCTATCACAACCCGTTAGCTTATATTAGCTACCCCTATCTGCTAATGGGCTATCTTGATTTTATATTTTTTTCCCCTGGAAAACGTAGCTATTGAGCTATCAGCTAATACAACGCGTTAGCTTATATTAGCTACCCCTATCTGCTAATGGGCTATCTTGATTTTATATTTTTTCCCCTGGAAAACGTAGCTATTGAGCTATCAGCTATCACAACGCGTTAGCTTATATTAGCTACCCCTATCTGCTAATGGGCTATCTTTATTTTATATTTTTTTCCCTGGAAATCGTAGCTATTGAGCTATCAGCTATCACAACGCGTTAGCTTATATTAGCTACCCCTATCTGCTAATGGGCTATCTTGATTTTATATTTTTTTCCCCCTGGAAATCGTAGCTATTGAGCTATCAGCTATCACAACCCGTTAGCTTATATTAGCTACCCCTATCTGCTAATGGGCTATCTTGATTTTATATTTTTTTCCCTGGAAATCGTAGCTATTGAGCTATCAGCTATCACAACCCGTTAGCTTATATTAGCTACCCCTATCTGCTAATGGGCTATCTTGATTTTATTTTATTTTTCCCTGGAAATCGTAGCTATTGAGCTATCAGCTATCACAACGCGTTAGCTTATATTAGCTACCCCTATCTGCTAATGGGCTATCTTGATTTTATATTTTTTCCCCCTGGAAAACGTAGCTATTGAGCTATCAGCTAATACAACGCGTTAGCTTATATTAGCTACCCCTATCTGCTAATGGGCTATCTTGATTTTATATTTTTCCCCCTGGAAAACGTAGCTATTGAGCTATCAGCTATCACAACGCGTTAGCTTATATTAGCTACCCCTATCTGCTAATGGGCTATCTTTATTTTATTTATTTTTTCCCTGGAAATCGTAGCTATTGAGCTATCAGCTATCACAACGCGTTAGCTTATATTAGCTACCCCGATCTGCTAATGGGCTATCTTGATTTTATATTTTTTTCCCCTGGAAATCGTAGCTATTGAGCTATCAGCTATCACAACCCGTTAGCTTATATTAGCTACCCCTATCTGCTAATGGGCTATCTTGATTTTATATTTTTTCCCCCTGGAAAACGTAGCTATTGAGCTATCAGCTAATACAACGCGTTAGCTTATATTAGCTACCCCTATCTGCTAATGGGCTATCTTGATTTTATATTTTTTCCCCTGGAAAACGTAGCTATTGAGCTATCAGCTATCACAACGCGTTAGCTTATATTAGCTACCCCTATCTGCTAATGGGCTATCTTGATTTTATATTTTTTCCCCCTGGAAAACGTAGCTATTGAGCTATCAGCTAATACAACGCGTTAGCTTATATTAGCTACCCCTATCTGCTAATGGGCTATCTTGATTTTATATTTTTTTCCCCTGGAAAACGTAGCTATTGAGCTATCAGCTATCACAACGCGTTAGCTTATATTAGCTACCCCTATCTGCTAATGGGCTATCTTTATTTTATTTATTTTTTCCCTGGAAATCGTAGCTATTGAGCTATCAGCTATCACAACGCGTTAGCTTATATTAGCTACCCCGATCTGCTAATGGGCTATCTTGATTTTATATTTTTTCCCCCTGGAAATCGTAGCTATTGAGCTATCAGCTATCACAACCCGTTAGCTTATATTAGCTACCCCTATCTGCTAATGGGCTATCTTGATTTTATATTTTTTCCCCCTGGAAAACGTAGCTATTGAGCTATCAGCTAATACAACCCGTTAGCTTATATTAGCTACCCCTATCTGCTAATGGGCTATCTTGATTTTATATTTTTTCCCCTGGAAAACGTAGCTATTGAGCTATCAGCTATCACAACGCGTTAGCTTATATTAGCTACCCCTATCTGCTAATGGGCTATCTTTATTTTATATTTTTTCCCTGGAAATCGTAGCTATTGAGCTATCAGCTATCACAACCCGTTAGCTTATATTAGCTACCCCTATCTGCTAATGGGCTATCTTGATTTTATATTTTTTTCCCTGGAAAACGTAGCTATTGAGCTATCAGCTATCACAACGCGTTAGCTTATATTAGCTACCCCTATCTGCTAATGGGCTATCTTTATTTTATATTTTTTCCCTCGAAAACTGTAGCTATTGAGCTATCAGCTATCACAACCCTTTAGTTTATATTAGCTACCCCTATCTGCTAATGGGCTATCTTGATTTTATATTTTTTTCCCTGGAAAACGTAGCTATTGAGCTATCAGCTATCACAACCCGTTAGCTTATATTAGCTACCCTATCTGCTAATGGGCTATCTTTATTTTATATTTTTTCCCTCGAAAACTGTAGCTATTGAGATATCAGCTATCACAACCCGTTAGCTTATATTAGCTACCCCTATCTGCTAATGGGCTATCTTGATTTTATATTTTTTCCCTCGAAATCGTAGCTATTGAGCTATCAGCTATCACAACGCGTTAGATTATATTAGCTACCCCTATCTGCTAATGGGCTATCTTGATTTTATAGTTTTTTCCCCCTGGAAAACGTAGCTATTGACCTATCAGCTATCACAACCCGTTAGCTTATATTAGCTACCCTATCTGCTAATGGGCTATCTTTATTTTATATTTTTTCCCTCGAAAACTGTAGCTATTGAGCTATCAGCTATCACAACCCGTTAGCATATATTAGCTACCCCTATCTGCTAATGGGCTATCTTTATTTTATATTTTTTCCCCCTCGAAAACGTAGCTATTGAGCTATCAGCGTTCACAACCCGTTAGCTTATATTAGCTACCCCTATCTGCTAATGGGCTATCTTTATTTTATATTTTTTTTCCCTCGAAAACGTAGCTATTGAGCTATCAGCTATCACAACCCGTTAGCTTATATTAGCTACCCCTATCTGCTAATGGGCTATTTTTATTTTATTTTTTTTCCCTCGAAAACTTAGCTATTGAGCTATCAACTATCACAACCCGTTAGCTTATATTAGCTACCCCTATCTGCTAATGGGCTATCTTTATTTTATATTTTTCCCTCTAAAACGTAGCTATTGAGCTATCAGCTATCACAACCCGTTAGCTTATATTAGCTACCCCTATCTGCTAATAGGCTATTTTTATTTTTTATTTTTTCCCTCGAAAACTTAGCTATTGAGCTATCAGCTATCACAACCCGTTAGCTTATATTAGCTACCCCTATCTGCTAATGGGATATCTTTATTTATATTTTTTTCCCTCGAAAACGTAGCTATTGAGCTATCAGCTATCACTATATTATCTACCCCTATCTGCTAATGGGCTAGGCCTATCTTTATTATATATTTTTTCCCTCATTGAAAACTTAGCTATTACGGCTATCAGCTATCACAACCCCTTAGCTTATATCAGCTACCCCTATCTGCTAATGGGCTATCTTTATTTTATATTTTTTCCTCATTGAAAACTGTTACGAAAGGTTTCCGAAAAATCTGTTGTTCGATAATAATTATGGTAAATTATGGCCGCGTAGAAAGTGTTATCATGCATATTAAGAATTTTAACTTTTATTGGCTTTCTACACCTACACGTTTTAAAGAACGACCAATCGTGTGTTCCGGGATCGATTTGATGTTTTAACGCTTAATAAGGGTTTAAATTTCTATGGCTTCTAACACCAATTTAAAAACACCAACAATGTGATGTTTAAACTCTTAACATGCTTTTAATACCGGTTTAAACGTCATTGGCTTCCTACACCAAAGTTATATCAAATGTAACCACCTTAAAAGGTGTTAACATTTTTACATTTTATTGGCTTTTTTAAGAACGACCCTTGATGTGTTTTGGAAACGATCAAGTTAATGTTTTATCTTACAATATATTGTTGTAATAGCTAATATCAGCTATAGCTAGGTTTATAATAAAGTAAAAATATAACTACCATTAGCGCATAACCCGATATTAGCTATCAATAGCTGACATTAGCTACAAATAGCTTATATAAGCTACCAATATCGTATTATTAGATTGTTGTAATAGCTAATAGCTGGTATATCTATGTCTAGAATAAAGAAGAAATCGAACTACCATATTAGCGAATATTAGCTATATTAGCTAGCGCTCTATTAAGCCGATATCAGCTTACGTTAGATAGCAATAGCTTATATGATTGTTATAATAGAAGGTTGTAATAGCTAATATCAGCTATAGCTAGATTTAGAATAAAGTAAGAATCTATGTACCATTATCCTATTAGCCAATATTAGGTATCGATAGCTTATATTGGCTACCAATAGCTTATATTAGCTACCCGTAGCTTATAATAGATTGGTGTAATAGCTTATATCAGCTATAGCTAGGTTTATAATAAAATGAAAATCTAACTATTAGCGCATAACCAGATATTAGCCATCAATAGCTGATATTAGCTACCAATAGCTTATATTAGCTACCAATAGCTTATATTAGCTTCCAATAGCGTATATTAGATTGTTGTAATAGCTAATAGCTGGTATATCTATGTTTACAATAAAGAAGAAATCGAACTATCATATCGCATTAGCGGGTAGTAGCTTATATTAGCTAGCGCTCTAGTTAGCCGATATCAGCTTATATTAGATAGCAATAGCTTATATGATTGTTATAATAGAAGGTTGTAATAGCTAATATCAGCTATAGCTAGATTTAGAATAAAGTAAGAATCTATGTACCATTATTCGATTAGCCAATATTAGGTATCGATAGCTTATATTGGCTACCAATAGCTTATATTAGCTACCCGTAGCTTATAATAGATTGTTGTAATAGCTTATATCAGCTATAGCTAGGTTTATAATAAAATAAAAATCTAACTATTAGCGCATAACCCGATATTAGCTATTAATAGCTGATATTAGCTACCAATAGCTTATATTAGCTTCCAATAGCGTATATTAGATTGTTCTAATAGCTAATAGCTGGTATATCTATGTTTACAATAAAGAAGAAATCGAATTATCATATCGCATTAGCGGGTAGTAGCTTATATTAGCTAGCGCTCTAGTTAGCCGATATCAGCTTATATTAGATAGCAATAGCTTATATGATTGTTATAATAGAAGGTTGTAATAGCTAATATCAGCTATAGCTAGATTTAGAATAAAGTAAGAATCTATGTACCATTATTCTATTAGCCAATATTAGGTATCGATAGCTTATATTGGCTACCAATAGCTTATATTAGCTACCCGTAGCTTATAATAGATTGTTGTAATAGCTTATATCAGCTATAGCTAGGTTTATAATAAAATAAAAATCTAACTATAAGCGCATAACCCGATATTAGCTATCAATAGCTGATATTAGCTACCAATAGCTTATATTAGCTTCCAATAGCGTATATTAGATTGTTCTAATAGCTAATAGCTGGTATATCTATGTTTACAATAAAGAAGAAATCGAACTATCATATCGCATTAGCGGGTAGTAGCTTATATTAGCTAGCGCTCTAGTTAGCCGATATCAGCTTATATTAGAAGGCAATAGCTTATATGATTGTGATAATAGAATGTTGTAATAGCTAGTATCAGCTATAGGTAGGTTTGTAGCTGATATTAGCTAATACAATAAGCACATTGTAATAGCTAATATCTTATAGCTATAGCTAATATATAATAGCTGATATTAGATGTATTTGAGTACTATACTAATATACCATATTAGCTAGCTATAGCTGATAATAGCTACGGCATTAACGGGTTAATTGTAGTAGCTAATATCTTATTACCTATAGCTAATATCTAATATCCCCCTTTATTACCTAATATCATCCAATATCAGCTACAAGTACCATTAGCTAGTATCCGCAATAGCTGAGGCTATTGGTGGCTATTAGGTTTCTAATGCAGCTAAATGTAATATCGCACCTTAATGATCATATCGGGCTGTAATAACGCAAATTCGGCAAGTTAAAAAAGCACCGGGGACCCATTGACTGTAAATAAGTACTGTTAGAGGATGGACACAATAAGTATCCTATTCATCTGATTTGAATAGGATAGTCTAGCTCCCTATTGTTTGGGATTGAGAAGAGAGGTGGCATAGTAGAAAAAGGATTAATTATGTCTTGGTATGTTGTTTATTGAGCGGTCCTTTGTGACGATGAATAGTGGGAAACTCTACTGCTTTGAATCATTCTATTGATAACGTAGTTTGTTAGGTCACTGGAGTAAATAGGTCAATGAACTACGTGCATGCACACTTTGGAATTTTGCTGGTTCTCCATGTTATTTCAGCCCGATTGTATTGAAAATAATTTAGATGTCCCTTAAATAAAGATGAATATCTGCCAAAAATATAAACCGTCGTTACAAAAATATTTTTTTAAAGCTGGAATGGTTCCTTCTGAAGGTATTCCAATAAACTGCGCATACCAATTATCATTTATAAATTTCTGCACATGAAGTTTTTCATCACCAGTCGATCTCAGTTGAAAATTCCCATAGCGTTACACTGCCGATAATGAGCTAATTGATATTCATGAGGTGATTTACTACGGCGATTTTACATTGGAATTTTGACTTGCTCGATAGAATCATTACAACTGATAGGTGTATAACTTGCAAGCTTCCAGAGGGGGAAATACTTATGGGCGGCAGTGTATCATCATAAATCCGATTCTAACAGCATTTGGAGTTGCAATCACAATTATACACTTAGCTACAAATAACTTGGTTTTGGTCAATGCTACTAAGATTGTGAACTACTATTTTATAAAAATATGAATGCTTGAATCTTGAAAAATAAAACTGATTCAGCCTAGTAGACTTTATTTCAACAGTTCTGCACGATATCTTGTGGTGTTACGAAGATCTTTTAAACATCAGAGTAATAGCTGTCTTCATTTCCCACAGGATGCTCTGGAGCACAATATTTGGCTCTTTATCACCACAACTCCCCATAATATACCAGCGCATTCAGGTAACATCCTACGCGAACTAAAATAGGTAATTTTGAGAATTTTATTTTGAAAGTAAAAAGCGTGTTAGTACGTATTGAAACTAAGCTAATGTGTAATAAGGGAAGGACCCGGTAGTTTTTATTATAAAAATGGTTTAATATTGTTGGTTACCAGATATTGTTTTGAAACTTAGATCATTTTTAGATATTTTAAAACTAGGCAACCCTAAAGCCTAAACCCTATTAAACTATCCATCTGCACAAAAATATAATGATGACATGTCGCTACTCCTGCGAGAGATATCTATTACAATAACAAGTCCTTAAAATGACCATCCGTCTTCTAATTAAAATTCACCTTAAGGTGTAGACATGTGGATATTCGAAGACATGCTAAAATTAGTATAGTTAGTAACCTAAATATCCATGGCTTAAACGAGTTGATACTTTTATACCTCAGCGCAGAGACTGCCGAATAGGGGCCAACATGAAATAGCTATCTTTCAAATTAATTTGTCTAAATCCGAAAAATTATAGGGGAGGATGAGGTAAGTGGTCTATGGGGTTAGTGATCCAAAACGAAGGTTTTGTAATTGTGTCTACATATCATTGACTTCTTTGAACAGTATGACTTATTATGTAATTATTTTACGCAATGTGTACAAATTTGAAATTTAGAAACATTTTCAGTCTTGAGTCGTTTGAGTAATATGTTCCATTAATTGGTTTGAATGATAACATCAATTATAACATTTATGTTGTATTTGCTCGACAATTTACTTTCGACTGCACAATAGTAAAGAGAATGATTCATTGAAATAAAATATAGCTCAGGGGCAATGAATTAAAGGCCCTTTGCATTGGAATAATATTACTGATGACTTCAGGAATGCAAAATCTATCAACATATTCAAGACAAATTATAAATGCTTTCTTTTATCAAATTATAAGTAATTCTTTGTTCTATTGTATAGTACGTAACCTATTTTTCACGTTTAAATTAAAATTGTAATTTATCTAATTGCCATCATCTCTGCCAACGTTTGTGTTTGTCTCCACTTGTCCTGTCCGGTTCTGTCTTGCACAAATCCTGTCCTGTCCTTTGTTTGTCCCCGTCAAGTTGATAGTAAACTTAAGGTATAACTATATTTATGTATTCCTGTAACACAACTATTGGGTGACCATAATTATCGAGCTCTGCTCTTTTTGGTTTTCCCGCCATTGCTTTTGACTTGTTTAATATTATGTGATGTTGGTAAAATAAACTGAAACTGAAACTGAAACTGAATTAAAGAAACATTTCCACACATAGACATCAACAACCGTAATAGAGGTTATAGCGGGAATGGGAAAACCGACGTTAGTAAAGTAGACATCCTCAGTCGTCATAGAAGTTTCAGCGGGAATGGGAAAATCAGCGTTATTATCATAAACGTCACCAACCGTAATGGAGGTCTCAGCGGATCGGGAAAACGACGTTAGTAAGGTACCACACCAGTAATTAATATTACGACGTCACCCTTTTCTCACAAATCCGGTTTTAAAATGCCGTTTAATAATGTTACGTTCGGGGTTTCAACGAGTTCCTCCCCCACCCCATATGCGAGGTTTCAAAATGCACTCCAAAATATCTTAAAAACCATAATTTGTATGCAAGTAGTTTGGCTTCAGGTGGCTATTACAAATTACCGTATCGTGATACTGCCCCAATTCGAATATAGTTATGCTTTACGTGTTGTATGCGCCATTACACACACCATTTATCATCCCTGATGACGTAGATTCACGCATGCGCAGTCATCATACACGGTCTGCATATACATGATGCGGGAGAAACAAAAAACGAGGTGACAAGAAATGTTAGTAATATTTTTGCTTGATATTATATTGAATTCACTGAAAAGTTAAAATTAAGTTATATTGTGTTATGTAGAATGTTGACTTTAGGTTGTACATTTTTATTGAAAAAACTGACGGGAGACTGAACATTGCGACATTTTACTGCCACACGAAACATGCTTGTGAATGGTACGCCATTTCTTACACCTTCCCGGAGTCATTTTGACATCGATTTCGTTTCAGTGTATACACCATTGAGTGAACAAAGTATGATTAAAACCATATTTTGCTGAACTTTAAAGATCATTCTTAAACAGCTAAGCATGTTTAGGCAATTTTCATTGGTTGTCAGAGAATTCGACACATTCATATCAGACAACTTAACATTAATTAGCGTGACCACCCTCTCGCATTGCGTGGTTACTAAAGGTTTCTTCCATAACGCGCTCTTTAGCAGTGCGTCTACTGAGATTTTCCTGCGTGCTTATGCGGTGTATTACACCGACGCATGGTGTACTCACCGCATGGGATTGAATTGAATGTTTTGGTTTATTCGATACTTGAAGGTAAAACTGGACAAATGTGAGCAATTAAAGTTACAATTTTGATCTAATAAATGTCAAAAGTACAAAAGTATGACAGTTTAAGAATGAGAATAAAAGTATTGTTTTTAAATCGTACCCGTGTTATATTGTCTGACATAAGTACGTTCGGTAGTATTATTTTTGCGTGAAACGCCTGCAGCGTCATTGTTCCACTTAAAATAATACTACCGTCCGCATTTATGTCAGACAATATAACACGGGTACGGACTAAAATATATATAATTATTCTCTAATTGCAAACTGCATATTAACACATATCCAATAAAAAAATATCGAATACATGAAAGGGTCAAGATCCAAACAACATCACATCACCTTATCCGGTGAAATTGTATCCGGTGATTTTCAAAATTGATTTAATCTCATATTACTCGTTTTGCCGTATCTTCAAAGTGTTTTATCTAGGTGACTTGACTTACTTGACTTATGGCGGTTTATCTTCCAAACCACGATGCTTCTCCAAATCTTCCTTTCCAACATAGCTGTCTTGATTTCTTCTACCTGCAATCCTGTGTCACGCTTTAGTATGTCAATGTAGGTTAGGGCTGGTCTACCACGCTTTCTAACTCCATGTTTTGGTATCCAATGTATGAGTTTGGAGACCAGATCACTGGACCCTCGGAAGCAGTGTCCTGCAAATCTAGATCTACGCTCCCTGATCTTATCCGAGACTTTGGGCATATCCGCATACAGGTCCTTATTTGTCACATACTGTCTCCAGATGATGTTGAACACAGTTCTAAGCATTCTAGTGTAATATCCGACTAGCTGTTTACTAAGCTTTCGGGTGACTGTCCATAGAGGAGGACTGATTCTACAGTAGCTATGTCTATACAGGTTTCCGCTACATCTTATTCTGTGCATGTCTATCCAATAAGTTGAGAGAACACTCACACGCTTGCAATAACCATGAAGAACTAAAATTCGCTGTAGGTTAATTGTGTGAATCGTCAATGTCATTTTACATTGACTGATAATAAATGATATCGTTTTCAATAGGATCATTTATAAAACAAGGTGTGTGTTAGTTACTTTTATTATATTTTATTATGATCGAGATATATAGGTCTAGTTTAACTTTATTATTGGAATATAAATATGACGTGTTAATGTGTTTGAACCTTTGTGACGCGGTGTTCCCAAACCGGCGCGAAAAACGAGCCTTTGATAACCGACAGTGCCAATTTCGATGACCCGACTAAAATATTAGGCACCCACCCGCTGACTACGCCACTGTACATACAGATTCAATAATTTTATCTATTGAATATTTTGCTATTGCAATATGCAACAAAACAAATGCACTGATGGGAGTAAGGTTTATTCTTCCATGCTTCTGCTTCTGCTCTATTTATGTGGGTTACGTACACAATAAATCTATATAGGCAATTACATTAATTGCCCGTTTCAATCATTGATGTATCACCAGCTGATTCAATAGCCATTACTTGCCTGGTTATACGTACGTAATCGAGTATTTCCTCGATAACCCTCTTTTATTGTTTGATAAAACGTACGCAAAAAACAAAATGAGTCGTTTGTCAATTCTCTCAGCACTTCTTTTTTGTAGGTGTCCTGCTGTCGGAATCCTAATGTTGGAACTGACGGTGGTGATATTCTTTTACTTATACATGTTATAGGGGAATTGACGCTCCGCCTTAACAATGGCTTATGTTTGAATGCTATCGATCGAAACTGTCTTTTTATAACATGAAGCTGAAATGAATTTCTGAAATAATATGATACAGTCCCACATGCCAGTTACTAGTTTCGCAAGTGTTACAGGATGCTGTCTACACAACATTAGTTCTTTGAAAAACATCAAAACCCATTTCCACATACGAGGTAGAAAACAACCTACAACTTGTCTTATCGTATGCTGTCAATTATGCACGTACTCCGAGGTCTTTATTCTACCCTTTCATTTGATATGATGTTTGCACTTGATTGCATTATGGAACTCGACCAAAATTACAGTTCGTGCTTCACTACTATTTATATTACGCACATACAGTCAGTCTAACAACATGGACAAAGGACTCTAATGTCCATTACATTACTACTTTGAAAAAAAATGTCTTGTTATGGTAAAAATATTCACGTAACAGCACTTCCATGTATAACTTTAAAAAAAGCGAAACATTTCACGTCATCATTTCTAATGTGATTCGATTTTCAAGCAAATACTTCGAGCCTTGCAATGTTGCAGGGAGGGACATCCTATAAATCCGAAACTTAACACACAAGAGTAGTGTGACATACAATTGCAAGTCTTTTCAGATAGTCATATCATTTGAATGCGAAATCCTAATGATTTACTAAAATATTATAAATTCAAGTAAGCTCGCTTTTTATGTCGCTTTTCTATTTCGATACTAAATAGAAAGTAGCAATTTCAGAAGATATCTCATGTATTATGTATGTTATTTGGGTATTAATAAAATAGCTTCCATTTCTAAACCAAGTTCCACATAACATGTTAATGTTACGCATTTAAACGCAGATGCAGCAATGAATAATTTAGACATGGAATTGGTGTAGCTTAGAACTGGTTGATCCGAAGATCTGATACCAATCCTATTAATATCCCGATTATCATTTCCCTCTTACCAAACTCACGGAAATATGCATCACCAATCAAACCTTGCTACGCCTCCGGATATGCATTTGCTTTTGGAATGATGCAACACGCATTCTGCGCTACAATTTCAACATATCAAATATATATATCCTCGGAGTACTTCCGATGGATATAAGAGTATTTTTGTAAAGATAAGATATTATTCGATGAAAAAGATTATTATGTGATTGTGTGTGTATTACGTATATATTTTATCGGAACAATGTTTCTTTATCTGATCAAGTGCTCACGAAAGTGGGCTAATTCAAATTGCTACTGTAAGTGATGATAAAACAAAGGAATCCGATAATAAAAGAGTACTATATAATAAGCATGCTTCTGAACGCACTTATGGGACACAACAGAACTTCACGCTATGTACTTTGACCTACTTACGGTATTGCTTGATTTCAGTGGATTATTCAGAGGGGAGGGGCGATTGCAATACAATATTTGATGTCGGTTGAGACAGGAACTCGGTTATCGAGCTCGATTTATCGCGCCGGTCGCCAGCTATTTTTCTCGGCGGCAACCCCCCCCCCCCCCCCCCCCCCCCCCCCCCCCCCCCCCGCCGACTACAACCATCCCCTCACCGTTCATCAATACTACTACTAATAATAAGGCATTTGTAATGCGCCATCGATGCAATCTAGATGACATATTCCGATCCGAGGCGCAAACGAACATATATTTAGTACATAAATACAATTATACAATTGAATATAAGAAATACATGTACATAAGACATAAAAAGTGCATGGACATCAGGTATATACCCTTTTTTAAATAGCTCCGAGTCTTTGTATTTTTAAATGATTGAATAGAGTTACAACATCTGATATTTAGAGGCAAAGTATTTTTTTAAAAGCAGTCAGTCACTGTTTTATAGTCTGTCAAAGGAATATCTGACATTGAGAACGGTTACAGCTGACCGACATGTAAAAATATAGGCATGATTTAAAAATCAAATTACCAACAGTCTAATCTCAACCGACAGTGCCAATTACAGCATACGGTGCCATTTCATCCGACAGTGCCAGTCTCAACCGACAATTCTAAGTCTCAACTGACACGAGTCTAATAGTGGGGCGATTTCCCCTGCCTCCCCCCTTTGACTACGCCACTGACGTTTTGTCACACTAAATGGAAGTTTGGTTTTTACTGCATCTCTCCAGAAAAGTACAACCACTACTCAGATCAATGAATTTGTAGCTGAGGTTCCAAGCTACAATAGTGTACTATATTCCATGACTGGCTTATATAATTACAAAGTTATGAGGTACGAGGTAGAACTTATTGAATGCCCCTTGCCATGCTCGTAACAAGATTAACATTAATGCTCATTCGTTCCACGTCCATGATGCTTATAATTATGTCCCTTCTTCTTTTTTCAGTTATTGACATAGATTCGCATAGAATTCACATTTGTTCCAATATTATGATTGATCTTTCTCTTTTTCCTTTCAATCTATAAACACTGAGATAAGTAAAGCAATACTATTTGCACATTTGGACCAATTGTGTCCCTCATTCCATCTGCACCCTAGATTGCACCCTCTCGATATGAAGAAGGCTTGGAGTTATGATAACGTTATCTCTAGAGGACGCACTGCATAATACGGTATGCTATTTCAAATTTTGGACTAAAGAACCTTTTCAAAAATTCGGATTAAAGAACAGTGAAACCTTTTTAGACTAGAGAACTCTTTTGAAAATTCGAACTAGGCCTATAGCACCTAGTTGTTTTAAAATTCTGACTAGAGAACCCTTTTTAACTTTCGGATAAGAGAACCCTTTACTAGACTATAGAACCTTTCAGAATATTCGGATTAAAGAAACTTTCTTATATTCGTAATATAGAACCTATTTCATTTCCGGACTATAGAAGCGTCGGACTTTAGATCCTTTTTATTTTAGGAATAGAGAACCTTCGTAATAAAGAACCCTGTTTTCGGATTAAAGAACTATTTATATGATTCGGACTATCGAATGGTGAATTTACATGGTCGTACTATAGAACCTTCGTATTATAGACCCGTCGGAATATCGAGCGGTCCCCGCCTATCTAAGGCTTTTGATTGATGGAATATGTATATAAGCACCGCAATGGACTATACACTTGCCTTTGCCTCTATTCAAGTCAAGGTTTCCTAGGAATACATACTATATATTTAAACCATTTTGAATTTGTAACGGCATTTCCCTGGTTGAGAACTTTCCTTTAAGTTAATTTGATCTCACACACCTAATAAGTGTCTGAATATTGCAAATAGTTCCGCAGGTGATTGTGTTTGTACCGTTGTGCGTGCAATACAATATTTATGAAAACCTCGAAAACAGCTTATAGTTGTCGCCTTCGATTAGAAAGTTTAGTTCCGACAGTCACAGGATACAAATTTATTCTAATATCGATATATTTCGGTCACGAATTGACCTACTTTTACGATTCTAAAAGACAGCGTTTTGAATGGTAACCCTAGCTTTGTTTAACACGTAATTTTATACATCTTGCATACCCAAAAGTATCAACCCGAAATAAACCCTTAAATAAAAGTGTTATGTAGCCGATTTGTAGTTCACGGTAATCATCACCATTTAATTTTGCATTCTAAGATACTTCTTTACGCAACAAGCTATACCCAAGATGGATGAAGTATACCATGGATAGAATATTATTATATAACACATACACATAGGCCTATTCCTGTTATTTGATTGGTGGATACTACATCATGTGACATAACATATTTGGATTTTGTCCCCACAATTTTACAGGAGGGAAAAATGATTCCCATAAAAGGTACTATTTCCCTGTGATGGGGAGCTGCGAAAGAAATAGTACCTCTTTATGGGAACCTTTCCTTTCTTTGGGAAATTTTCCCTGCTCGCGATTGCGGTAATTGATGTGAACTTTAACACGTTTGTGTCAATCGATCAGATTTCTTGTCGTCTGTTTTGTTTATTTTTATTTGCTGCCGTTCGGACTAATCTTCCCGGAGTTTATTAGCCTTTCATCAAGGCTTTATGGTGGTAAAACAGTGTGAGCACCCTCTATGGAAATAGTATAATACAAAGCCTTTCAGCATTTTTGTGTGTTATGTTTTGAATTTGTTTACGGAAGTTTGTTCACGAAAAAATTGCGCTTGCTGATTGGTTGATAATGATGTTATGATATATCGGGAGACGTCATCGATATCAAGTGCTATCTTTAACCGTTGTCGTATATAATTAGGTGGAGCCTATCGTGTGTTACGATGACGACGGTGTTTGATGGACATATACTGCTCCGCCAAACACCGGGGCCAAACACGACGGTGTTTGATGGACACATACTGCTCCGCTCGGCATCCCGCCTTTGGCGGTCGACATGTCGGCATACGCCTCGCTTCGCTCGGCGCTCAACAGGTAATTTTGCGAGGCGTCTTTGACAAAGACTAGAAGTTTATCACCGACATAGAACATGTGGGTTTCGGCTTATTGGTGAAGATGCATTGGAGCAATTACTCGACGATGTAGACAGTGTGACAGTGCTAAAACGAAGAAAAAAAGCAAATCAAATATGCTGCCAATCTGCGAGAGAAGTGTCGACGGAGGTAAGCTTAGTGCTGATTTGCACAACTTCTCACATGAACAGTAAATATTTGCATTATATCTTACTGACAATGATGTCACATTATTATGCAGCTTTGGTAAGCACGTCCGAACTTGAAGAATATTATACAAATGATGACCATTTAAAATGAAATGGTAGAACAAATTATGTTCACAGATCCGTCTTTCAACGAACGATTATATATTTTCAATCTGCCAGAATAAACAAACATTGCTAGTTCTGTACACTCTGTACACAGATAAAATGTATCTTAGACAATGTTATAGAACGGTGAAAAGCGTTAGTTATGCCGCACGCGACTTTTATTTCGTAACATAGCGAGAGACCTCCTAATTTTAACCCAAACCCTAACCTTAACCTAAACCCTAATCATAACTCTAACCTTAACTACCCCATCCCTAACCATATATCCTACACGTGTTAAAATCCCCGGTTAAAATCCCTCGTTATGTTATACAAATGATAGCGCATGCGGAACATGAATAGATGTCACGTGTCACAATTTTAACGAATCATACTGAATACGAATCGATGTGAGACCGAGTTACCATACGACTGGATAAATTGTTTGTTTGTTTATAGTTTACAAAGTCTGTTCGCATCTTTACGTGATGACTCCTCTATTCGCATCGACTTGACATAAAGAAATAGGCAAAATGGAAAGTGGCGCAATTGGCACCGGAAACTCGTCGTCGCAGTATCTCAGGGAGAACGCTATTTGAGTCGCGCTGAGAAAATTAAGTTTTTCGAGCGCTTTTAAAGGAAGGGTCCCGCAAGCACAACATTGAGCATTATTTGTTAGAAAAATAATTATCGAGCCGAAATTACGTAATTATATAGAACAAAACACCATACTAGTCACAAAAATGAATAAAAACTGCCATCACTCAACATGCAATTTTCAAAATTCGCGGCGATCGAAAGTCCCGGTGTCGATGACGTCATGGGTATCGGTGCTCAAATTTGCGCATGTGCATTGTATAACTATGACATCATCGACACTGGGACTTTCGATCGCAGCGAATTTTAAAAATTGCATGTTGAGAGATTTCGGTTTTTATTTGTTTTCTGTCATAAGTGTGGTGTTTTGTTCTATATAATTAAAAAAGTTTGGCTCGATAGTTATTTTTCTAACATAAAATGCACACTTTTATGCTTGCGGGACACTTCCTTTAAGCCTGCAATAATTCTGGCATTCCTATTGCTAACAATAGGAGATGGGTTAATGAAAATATTAAAGGATATAATTTGAAGCCACGTCGATTGCATTGCATGCAGTTTAGTCTTTTAGAGCAGACCAAAAATGATATTAGCCTTTCATTGAAATGCTTTGTCGTAACGATTAAGGGCACATAAAATACATAACGCATCGGTTACGTGATAAAGAAATAAGTTTGCTGGTGCTATTCCATAACTTGTTTCATTCTTCTTGTGTGTTGTCGTTGCATATAGTACCGTATCGTTGGTGTTTGGTGAGTACTAACAGTCAGCCAGGGTTAATTGCTCTTTAAGGAGATACAGCTATAGTAGTAGCATATTTCACAAGCAGCTCTGTCTGACGACCTCATTTACGCACCATTAGGTACCGACATGGACGTTGACGTTTGAAAAAGGTTGATATTCTTACCGGAAGCTACAACGGTTGCTTTCCCCGTATTCATCTGGCTTGAACACACAGGAAACCGGAACAGGAACAATTCTGTAAGTAGATCCACTAGACGTATAATTATGCATCTCTTTTGGGCAGAGGTGCCATATCAATTACTTTTAGTGGTTATAAATGGGCAATAAAAGCCGTGTCGCTTCAATTCCATATAGGCACTATATTTGTGAAATGGTAATTAGCACTTACGAATTTGTTAAGTACGTCAGAATGTAAATTTTGATAACAGCTACACTGCTCACAATAACGTGCTTATTATTTATTAATTTACAAGTAGATATTGAATAGCCCCGTGAATATGCAAACACAAACAGTCATTTCTGTCGAAAATGAAAATAGCGAAACAAAAATATATTTACAAAGACTATAACCATATCTGCAAAGCCAAGTGATGGTCCGAATTAATTAAGTCACTACTGGAGCAGCAGACTGGCGTGATGTGACTGCCCAAGGGTAGCCGATCATGATTCCCGCCACACAATGTGAAGCAGACAAGCAAGCAGGCAAACAAGCAAGCAAGCAAGCAAGCAAGCAAGCAAGCAAGCAAGCAAGCAAGCAAGCAAGCAAGCAAGCAAGCAAGCAAGCAAGCAAGGAAAGATAGAAAGAAAGGCACAATGAAAGACACTCCTACTCCTCCATACGCTTTTGTTGTTTTTAAGTTATACATTTTTGATGAAGTGTTTTTTTATGGAAATAAATTTTGATTTGATTTATTATATGGTACTAATATTTTAAAGAACCAAGCCCATTCCATGACTATGCTTGTAGACCATTTCATTCAAATTTACCATTAAGCAATGGGAACTGGCCGAATTACCAACTTCATGTAATACAGGAATCGAGGTATGCTAAAAATAATAGTTTATACTTACGCCTGAATAGATACTTAAAAATAATAGAGTAATCTGAGGGACTCAAACAAAAGAGACTCAGCATTTCATTTGCCTAGGCCTACACTGTCAATGGCAACAACATGTTTACTATTTCTTACCTAATTACACTGGGGTCTACCCGCTAGTAATAAGGGTCGCTAGTCATAAGGTTCATAATTCATAAGGGTCGCTAGTCATAACGTGTATTTTCCTATACCACGAGTGCGCTAGTCATAAAAAAATCTGAGGGTTCGCTAGTCATACAAATGAGGATCAGTAGTCATAAGGCCCGCCGCTAATCATAAAGATGAAAAAGGTCCGCTAATCATCATATGAAAAAGGTTCGCTAGTCATAATATACCAAACGGTTCATTAGCCATAATTACAGTAAGGTTGGCTAGTCATAAAATACCTAAAGTTTCGCTAGTCATAATAAAACTAAAGGTTCGCTAGTCATTATGTTTAAATTAGGACTAGCGACCCTTTTGAAGACAAAAACGGTCCGCTAGTCATACATTTTCACACGGTCCCCTATTTATAATTTTTTAAAAAGTCCGCTAGTCATTTGGCCGAGTGCACCACACTAGCGTAACTTAATTGGTAGGTAAGCTACCTCCCTAGTAGTTATGCTCTAATTGTAGCGTAAACTTACTAACGATGCAATTCTTAGAGCATAACTGGCGAGTAACACCAGCATAGTAACTAGCTAGGTAAATATCCACATTAATCAGCATCGTCCCCTACTAACAGTAGAACAACGAAATCTGTGAATATGACGCCATTTTTGGTGTTCGAAAATTTCAAAGTTAATTACCATTCTTTCAAAAATAAGGACCATAATTTAATTAATGAATTTATTAATAAATTAAATAATTATTGGTTGATTGATTGATTGATTGATTGATTGGATGCTTGATTGTTTAAACTAATTTTTACAACTGTGTATGCATGATTGTGGATAGTTTTAAAATATTTTGTGGCTCCAATCTTATGTGTCATCAACATGATCAGGGAAGGTACACAATGGTATAATGTGGCAACGGAAAACTTAATTTTGCAATTTAGATTAAAGTGCTCCACTTTCATGACATGACCATGATTTCTGTCATCAGTGTCTACTGGTTCCCATTTACATTACATTAAAAAGAAAGGCTAAACAATTTGTTGCAAGTAATACAAGTGATGTAATCTTCTAAAATATTTGTGTGTGTAAATAAACGTTTTAGTTTGCATACAATTTCTTTTTATATCTGTAACCAAGTTATGCCTATATCTGTACAAGCTGTACAATATGTATTTGTTTAGTTTAGTTTATATAGTTTAGTTTTATTTGGCATATCAAGACACAGAGATACAATACATCAGATCAAATATACAAATCTTAAAAAATTACAACAATTAACACAACATATTAATAAAAGAAAACATATGGGCCATTCCACAAAAATGGGACCACTTCAGCTTTGGAAAATTATGAAAATAAATTGTTTCAAATCTGCTTACTTTGATTGTTTTTGATGACCCAATATGCTAAAGTTACTAGAACAATAATGTTTGCGAACACCACTGCTCACATTTTTACGGACGAAACCATGTAATTCAGGTGTTTTATATTGTGTTTTTTTCACTCGGTGAACGGCGTTATCTAGTGTCATATTGCATTGTCAGTCATTGCATCCCTAACTAAGTCCGAATATGATATTCAAATTATTGTTTTTTTGTCGTTGAGAGGTCTCCCCATAACAATATTTGACAAGCTATGCGACAGAAGAATGAATTTCATTTTTTAGCCTCAGCAAATCTCTTGCTATGAATCAACGCTTTTGACAACTATGTGCTTTCAATTTTGTACCTTTTTCCAAAACTTGTTTTGTCAATTTTACTCTAGTAGAAGAATATTCCCTTCTGTAATGTATCAATTGTCAAATTTTCTTTAAGCCCTACATTGAAATTGTATGTCATTATATAAAGATAACTTTATATGCTATTTTTAATGGTATTATTCTTGGATAACGCCGTTCACGTGTATGCCAGTTATGGGATTGAAACAAAGATAAAACAATTGAAACTGACATAAATCCTGTAGCTGTTGGAGAAACTTTATTTGTTATATCAATTTTAATACGAAAAAATGATTTAAACCATACATTTGGGCTGAATTTCCCAATATTGACCGTCAAACAGTGGTCAAATATTTAATTTTCACTTTAAATGTTTTATATAGCTTGCATTTTCGTTTAAAAGGGGTATGTACCATTACATTAACTATTGTATTAAATTACAAGCACACTGCATCGCATATTGTGAAGTTGTTCTCTTTTTTTGATTGATATGGACATTTTAGGGTAAATTCCGTTATCCCTGTGAACAGCGTTAATCCATGGTTATCCTGACATACACACGCGAAATAAGCCTGACGAAAACACATGCTCAATACTTGCTAAATAGAGCGATTTCGCTATGTGTAGCGCGGTAGTAAACACTCATATGTGTGGACTATGAGCCATATATTTACACTTACAGCATATTCTAGAAGAAACCGTTTGGTTCACAAAGTGAAATGTGTTATATAGAACACAAAAGAAGAAGCAAACTCACTGTTTTCAATGTTTCGCTGCTGTATCTAGACTTCTCAAAGATTTTCCAAAGAAGAAAGATTGTGCTCTTGCAATATTTTCTTCAAATGAGGGTGATAACACTTTACAGGATAACGCCGTTCACGATAACGCCGATCACGTTTGTATTCGTTTTCGTCCCTTTCTGACCTTCTGCAAGCCGTGTAGTTGAATTTCTATTTTTTTTCTCGATACATTTAGTATAAGAACCAATAGACCTATAACATAATACCTTTCAAAGTTAACAGGATACCTACTTCCCAGAGAAACATCGATACCGGAAACTACAAGCTTAAAACAGTCGTTTTAAATAATGAACTTCAACATTTTTTATAAGCCAAATGATGTGCTAGAAACTTTCGAGGTGCTATAATTTCAATAGCGTGGTCGGTTTGCTACGCGATTGCTCATAAACTATTGCATATTTAGAACATTCAGTTTATAATGATATATCAGGTGTACGGATATCGGAAACTACACACATTTCGTGGAAAGTTCATTTTAATTTAAAAGTGCACATTAAATTTACTGTATGCAGAAATTAATGCCTTTATATATTTTGTTGGTACCTTTGCTTGATTTATTCGTGACAAGACCTTAGAAAAACTTGAATTGAGAGTCAAATCCAACAGTTTAAAATTGCGACATCTGGTCGAGGAAACCGTGTTTTTGTGGTTTTGGGGGCCTTTCAGTGTAAATTTGAACCTGATAATGTCATTTAAAGCATGGCAAACCATGGTGTTCCGAGTAGAACTCATCAAGTTCTAGCATAATATTTAAAAAAAAGTGTGATATATACTTATAGTAAGATTTCCCGGAACAAAGAATGATAAAAAGCCAAGTGGTCCCATTTTTGTGGAATTGCCCATATAATGCCAAGGATAGCCAAAGAAAGCTCTAAAAAGGGCTTATTTCCATTTGTTTGTTCATTTACTTTATTATATGCTTGTTTGTTCGTTTCGGTGTTCTTACGTTTGTTTCTTTGAATATTTATTTATTTGTTTGCTTTGCCCAGTGATGGTCATTAACCACTGCTTTAAATTGAAACAGGTTCAGCCTCGTTGAAAGACGAAAATGGCCTCTGACTGGAGGGGCATATTCAGTGATGGCGCCAGCATTAAAAAATTGGTGGACATAGCGCGCAAAATGTTTGCCTTTTAATATCAAAATATCTAAAAGTAGCTTAATTTGGTCTAAAAGTAGGTATTTCAGACCATTTGTTAGTTATTTGTTACTTTAAAAGTCAAGCCACTGGGCAAATTTGGGCAAAATACTGCGCTGTCATGGGTAACATTGTATTTTGTCATATTTCATTGGGGGAGGGGCATCAGTGGGGGGGGGGGGGGGGGGCATGGCCTCTGACTGGGGGGAAATGCCCCCCCCCCCCCCATCCCACACCCTCTGGTTACGCCCCTGAGCAGCAATGATATCCATAGAAACCCAATTTTACGTCATCCCCGGACACCACCCCCCTGGATACATCTGGCGTCTACTGCGAAAACCGATTTGGTTCTTGAATTTCAAACCTACAGTATCTAATATGTAAATTAAGATAACTAATTAGGTCTTATGGTTGCAAATTTCCAAAAGCTATAGGCCTATGCAATATGATAACATTATTACCAGTATAGTTTAGTATCGTAATGGAAAAGATAATTTAATCAATCTGTCAACTGTGAAACATAATTCGTCTTCATCAATAACAATTCCCGTAGCTAAACCATATATACCGTATATGATTTTAATGATAATGGAAAACTTTCAATATCAGCATCAAACGCGGCTGGCTGCTTGAGCTAATTAGCTTCCAATACTAAAAAAGTAGTATTTCATTTTTGCTCTGCGTCAGCTTATATTACTTGTGTGCAATGTTTTGGTGTCATATTTTCCCGCATATTTGATGTATTTATCTTAATATATTTTCTGTTTTATTTGTGGTTTTCAGTTCCAAGTCCTTTTTTCCTTTGATCTAAAAAATATAGAGATATAGAGATCTGTTCACTTTTCTTCTTTATATGAAGAGCTTAGTTCCAAAAGGAGCTAACTCACCTTTTTTGAAAAAAATGAGTTAGGTGCAGAACATGAAAGAGAGTTACAAAATACAACTTTTAAACTTTGTTCTACATCTGTAGCATGTTCGGGTCCAAAGTTATGGCCCTCGGTAATTTCCGGAAATTACCGTTAATTTCCGTTAATTTGAATATACAGGGTGGTTCAATAAAACCTTGACAGTTTTTTGAAGCCAGTTTTTTTAAAATCTGTAGATTAAAAAAAAAAAAAAAATCAATATTCTTCAACTACATGATCTTGACCATCTATGCTGAAAATATCGTTACAAATAACCTTACGGTTGCAAAATAACAGCTATTTGAACAAAGTCTGTCCCATTTCACTCTGTCCACGGGTACTGATTTCGCGACGTTACATTGAATACTGAATGATGAATTGCATGCAAGTAATCTAAGATTTGAAGATCCCGCCAGGTGAAACCAGTGTAATTGTTAACATCTTAACTATCTATTCAGGTGTGAAATCAATACGTAATAATAATACCACGAGTGACCCTAATTAGAATTATTGATTTTCATAGATTGGAAGTGTAATTGTCTATGCTCTATGCCTTAACAGTGACGATGCCATTTAATGTTATCTTGCTGGGCATTTCCCGTAGACTTGCTCGTGGGCAAAGAGATTTGGAGAGATTCCCTTCAAATAGCTATCATTTTGCCGCTATAGCATTATTAACATTGAAATTTTCAGCATAGACGGCCAAGATGATATTTTTGAGGAATATGTAAAAAAACCCACTCAAATCCCACAATTTTTAAAAATATGGCTTTGAAAAACTGTCAACGTTTTATTGAACCACACTGGTTGTAACGTCGCGAAATCAATACCCGTGGACAGAGTGAAATGGGACAGACTTTGTTCAAATAGCTGTTATTTTGCAACCGTAAGGTTATTTGTAATGATATTTTCAGCATAGATGGTCAAGATCATATAGTTGATGAATATTGAAAAAGATTTTTTTTTAAATCTACAGAATTTTAAAAAAAATGGCTTCAAAAAACTGTCAAGGTTTTATTGAACCACCCTGTAATTCACTATTTTAAAGCCAAAATGGTAGAAATATGGTTCTTTTATCATGGCAAAACATTGATAGGAATGTCCTTAATAAAATGCAATGAAGAAAACGTAAAATGTATGGGATTATTGTTTTGAAAATTGCACACGAACAAAATTGTTGTTATTTCAAAAAATGTGGCAAAATGTCAAAATTTTCAGTTTTCTCACAAAATATGAAAACATCATAATTAAAAGAATTGAAAAGGTATTTTAATGCGGTTTTCTGTTTTCAATGTGATTTGATATTGTCTTTCAGGTGTACATTATTTGGAAATAAAAATTGTTTGGTAAAGAGGTTTTTGAAAATTGGTCGAAACATTTTTGTTCCAAAAGGAGCCAACTCACTTGTATCCGGAAAATAAAGAAAGACATAGGAAATACAGTGAAAATCAAAAATGAAATTATTAAACCAGTTTTTAAGCTTCTACGTATGGTATCTTTCATATGGCAGAAAATTGGCATAATCAAAGAAGTGTAACATCCTCATTTTAAAAAACGTTGCTTTTCTCCTATTTCACTTTTAGTGAGTTAGCTCTTTTTGGAACTAAACTCTTCATATGGTTTTTTTGTGGCCATTACCCCCCCCCCCCCCCCCCCCCCCTCCCCTGGGCACGCGCCGGCAGAATGTAAATATATATACCGTATGATAGTTTGCTCGGAATACTGTAATAGGCTATGTTAGTTTTCTTGGAATACTGATTTAAAAAATCTCATTTTTGGGAAAAAAGGTGAACATTTAGATTTTCCTTAGACATACATGTATTTCTACCCAATTTATAACGTTTTCTTTCACTCGAGGGGAAATTTATTCAATGGAATGCATCTCATGTATGTAATATTTCAAGGAAAAACGGAAATAAACCAAACTGATAATTTTGTGGCCAAAAAATTAGATTGTTGATATTATTTGTTCATCCTCTGGCAACTCTTGACTGACTTCTGCAATGTATAACAAAATTCATGTGTCATGGAAGCTGCCCATTTATGCCAAGTTATTCTTGCAATTTGTCCACCAATTGCTGCACTTGGAAGTTCTGATAAAAAAAAAATGTGGAGTGTTTATGACCTGTTGAACTGTGCCCCTGTTTCTTTTTTTTTATTTCCCCTACATATTTTTGCCATCCACCGTTTGCTTCCCAACATGTTGATGATGGTGCTGCCCCGGAGTGGATGGAGTAATAATGTACCGAGTGTGTTATTAGCATTAGAGCAGTAGATCGCGGGTGGTGTACGCTGGGGGTATCTAAACTAGAGGGATCGGGCACCCCGAATGCCTAAAGGCTTGCCCCTGACCCCCGAATGAAATGACAAACCATATTTATATTAATACAAACTATAGTCGGTTATGCCTCCTCTGGACACGACTGCCACCCCCACCCCGTCACGCCCTACCCTAATTGGAGACCCTAGTTGTCCCGCTGAGTAAATAGGACATAATCATGGTAATTAACAGAAGACATTGTGCTATCAGTAGAAATTATATGTGTAATCAACAGATAATATTGGATGGATTAGTCAGCTATCAGCAGTCAACTGCAGTACAACCCGGGGATGGAGTACAACCCCCTGTTGAAGCAGCTAATTCGGCCAAAAAAATAAAATACTTTGTCTCAGCGCCTTTTGGTTAAAAAGCTATGTGACACGCCTATAGAGTCTTTTTACTCCTATAGAGTCCACACAGCACTCCGTTAGCGCCCTCAACGGAATAAATCACAATAACACTAGTTTAAGATTACGTACAAACAGTATACGTATTTTAGATTAGACACCTTGGAAATCATATTGATACATAATTGTATGCCAAAACACTCAGGGGGTTGGTGGTCGGGGAGGTAAAAGCACAAGCTAAAACTATAAATTGGATATCCTACAATCTTAAACTAAAAATTGGATATCCTACAATCTTAAACTAGTGTTATTGTGATTTATTCCGTTGAGGGCGCTAACGGAATAAATCTAAATACAGAATACTGTGTGGACTCTATAGGAGTAAAAAGACTCTATAGGCGTGTCACACACGCCTAATATTTTGAGAGCTCAACAATTTGAATATTGCTTAAAAACTGTTAGATACATTGAATTTTCAGAATGTTGAACTTTTTTTTGGAAATTTATAAGAAAATTGGATGCGGGTGGGTCACAGGAAACAAACTATTTCAATTCATTAGCCTTATTATCACCACACAGAAAACAATAAACAAGGAGAAATTTTTCATATTTTGTGCTTCTATCAAGTCAGCATCAAGAATGGATCATCATTATATTTATTTCAACCACTTTCATGTGTCAAAAATCCGACCAGAAAAAAAATTAAATATGGAAGTTTACAACGTCATGGCCCGAGGCGGACGCCCAGGCCGACACAATTCCCCAGCGACACATATGCCTAGGAATTTTAGTTTTGTAACTTGCATGTATCCAAATTCCACGAGACTAAATTTAAATATGGTAATTTACAACGCCTTAGCCTGATGCGGACGCTCAGGCAGACACAGTTCCCCAGCGACACATGCCTAGGAATTTTTGTTGTTTTTCAACCCAAATTTACCTTCTGCCCGATGGATTATTTCCCTTATTTGCCTGTGTATAAATATTTCAACTCGTTCGCCTGAAGTTGATACTCGACGTTCACAACCCCCAGTGACTACCTAGGAACGTTGATTTTCCTCATTATATTCGTTAATGACACATAAGTTGGACAGCGCGAGAAATACCGCTGACCTCATTGTCCTGCTAGGCGGCTACTAAATGTGTAATATATTTTTTTAATTTTAGTGCCATTTTTCAAACGAGACCAAAAAACTGCCACATAGATACCTTGCATTGCTTGGCCTGAGGTGAGTGTGCGTAGCGAAACTGACATTGCATTGCAAGGAATCTTACCTACTTCCCCCACCCCCTCCCCCTGGCTAAGTACTATTCACTTTATTTTATTTTATTTACGTTACTTATGTGCCCATTGTCTCTTTTCATGCGTCTGCGGCACCAGGAGGGTCTAGGCAAATTCCTCAGGGAAATCATTGAAATGCATAAGTGCCTTGGACAAGGTATCCCGAAATTGTACCAGGCCTCTGTCTGTTGGATGGGTACAATCTTACTCTGTATGGGGCCGTCCACATTACGACCCTGCCTATTGAATACATGGCCGTGTGAAATGACATGGACGTTTGGTGCCAACTCCCGGCATGCAGACCTTGTGTGCATTCTTATTATACACCTATCAGTTGTAAGACGCACTATACGACCCCCGGGAGTGGTGCGTCACTTTACCGAGGTGCGTCAACTTCTCATGTACCATGACGCACCCTGTGTCAAAAAAACGACGGACCATTGCCATCCAAATACGCACCCTCAGTCAACTATCAGCCCATTCGCACCCATGTAAAGTGACGCACCTTTACGCACCCTCCGTCATTTTTTTGACGGACCAAAGGCTGCCACTGACGTACCCTCCGTCAAGAATTTTTGGTAAACGACGCACCTCTCCCGGGGGTCGTATAGTGCGTCTTACAACTGATAGGTGTATTACCGTTGCGCATGCAGCGTTTTCCCGCCACTTCATTCATTTCGTCTGCATACCCCATGTCACGACCCGAGTTAGCTCGGACTTTATAACTAAACAATTCACTGTAATACCCAGACTTTATAAATAAAACATAAATCATGAAAAACAACGCAACACATTTCACGCGCTCAGTGATCACTGATTTGGTTGACTAAGTGCACTTATCGTATAAAATGTTCCACCAGAAGATCAGTTGTCGCGGGCTCGAGTCTTATTGAAGGTCTTCACTATCGGCGGCAAAATACCGAAGTCAGTTCTTCAGCAGTAAAGTTCCGTACTGGCCATAGCCTACAGAAGTTCGCAGTGTCGTATCTTTTATGTTCTCCAATCTCATTTTAAACAGGAATGAGCTAGACTTATTATCGTCCTATTACCTTATAATGCGTGCATTTGGCAGCAGCTGTCTAAGAGATCACAGTGTTTCAGCGATCCTGTTACGAATTTCCCATGTTGGTGATTTAAGAATGTCATTTGTGCCAATATGCACAATTATGGTTGTCGGCGAAGAGTTCCATACATCATTTCAGTAACAATGACTTCAAACCCCATCAGTTTCCCCCTGATTTTCCTCGCCATGTTACTCGGCCTCCACCAAACACCTACAATATTTTTAAAAGACATCTAAACTCAAAGTCCATAATATATATAATACACCCCCCCTTCACAACGCACCGCCATGTTGTGTGTACGGCACTTAGTATAATTGAGCAACTACTCCAATTGGGACCCTGCAATGTACAACTGCCGTAATGCGCCGTTCTCTACTGCTGAACTTTGATGAACTTTGATGATTAATAACGTGCTTGATATTAAGTCTCGTTTATAATTCGTGAACGCCGTTTTACGTTAGCACTCGCACAACACATATATTAGAAGTATAAATTGTGACCCCTGCCCTCTCTCGCCCTTAAAAGTTATTGGAAGTCTCCAACATATTCGATTGACATCAAGGTTATATAACCACTTGCCAACAACATAGCAACCGTAGTATATCTCTATGTTAATGAGTTGCTCATGGAGGTATTGATTCTGTAAGATTTTCACGCCTAAGGTCAACTCAAAAGTTATACCTTGGTGTACATTTTTAACACATTGTTAGGCTGGTATATACCACAGATTTGATATAAATGAAAAGCTTAAAGCACATTTTATCAGCTACCACAACTTATTCTGTAATTAAAACTACGCTCTTTGAGAAATTTAGCCTGAAAGTACGAAGTTTCACTTACTTAGCATGTCATCGCTGTTCTCCTGCTCACTGTCTTTCATTGCAAATCTATGTGTATCCACAAATTACGCCAGCCGGTAGCCTGTATTCCACTCTTCAAAGAATTGTGTACTTTTATGAATGAAGTATACTTTATTCATTCATAAAATTGCCACCAAAAAAAATGTAAGTTCCCTATAGCGTTACACTCACAGTCCCAGATGTGGCCCTCATCGGCTATTATTACCGCTAATATTTACCGCTTCTGTACCAAAGAGGGCAGTACGTATAAATATAGTAATATAATTAACATGTAATGCATGTGTACAATGCAACTTTACATTTCATCGTTAACCACGCAAATAAGTTCGTAAGAGACCATCAGTAAACATGGCACCCTCCATCTATATCTAGAAATACTCCGATATCCTAATTTTCACAAACCCACGTAAATATATAAAGTGGTCGGCTTATTCGCGATCCGCCCCCTAACATTAACAAGAATCAAGAAAGCCAAATAGAAAGAAAGACACAAAGAAAGAAAGATTAGGGAAAAGACACAAAAAAGGAAAGATAGAAAGAAAAACACAAAGAAAGAAAAATATACAAAGAAAGAAAGGGGAGAAAGAAGGTGAGAAAGAAAGAAAGACGCTTGCTCACGAATAACAACCTGCTTTAAAGGGGCATTGAGAAATTTCACAACAAATGAAATTGAATATTTTCACATTGTTTCGATAGATGATATACATAGAAACCCTCTCATGTAAGATTTCTTCAAAACAAATCAGTAAAAATGAAAAATAAAGACATTTTGTCAGCATATCCGAAGGTATATTGATGCTTTTCACTTTATTCTTGTATTTTGGTTAAACTTCACCACAAGTCGAAGCAGGGAGGTCATAAGCATAACGTAACAAGCCATGGGTGGTCTTCAAGGTTATTTGAATAAACATGAAACAAATAAGTGAGAAGCCATCTCTGGCCTTTTAGATGAATATGGGTAGTTTCGATGTGATCATAATTATAGATACTCAAAATGCTAGCAAATCCATGAATTTCACATGAAATACTGCAAATTAATCTCTATAATTTTGGGTGGTAGTTAGTACGTATCTTTATAAGCATTACGTATGTGAAAAACCCAACTTCTGAAAAAAATTGAGGGCTCCCTCCATGAAAGATCTCTTAGTGCCCCTTTAAGTGGTTCTGTGTCAAGGCTATAATAATCGTAAGCTAATAATATATAAAGGTGGTAAAAGGGCGGAACTGTCACGAATCAGCCCCTAGATTTACCGAAGCATAATGCATTACGCAAACAAAGCCACACGTTTCTTGTTTGTTTGAGAGCGTTACATTTCCTTTAAAAACTCCAATACACGTCGTGGTTTGCCTAAAGCATTGCAGGTCGACAACGTTCTGTAATATGCTGTGACAATTCATTATGAGTTCTCATTGGATGATGCTTTTGTAGAATTCACCCTCGAATGCCTGGGAATAATGCGCACAACAATTCAATTAATTAAATATTTCAATGATTTTAAAAGATCCACATAGGAATATTGTATTAAAATATCGCCCCATACGGTAACATAATGCCATCATTATGACCCCTTTATGAACACAGTATGATAGGCATAAGATAAGAGTACATAGGTCATAACTTTATAGAATCAGAATACGAGGTTATTGAATGGATCTCCTACAAGACTATGGGACTTGCTATTATCACAATGTGAACCCGCAAAGATACCTCGAAAATACAAAAGATAAAAGCTGATAAGCCAAGAAGTAGACCACATAAGGCAAAAAGAAAACCAAATATATATATATATATATATTGCACCACATGATATGAAACTAAATGAATAGAAGAGGAATTAAGCATGGATATGTAAGAGTCGGGCCATTAATATATGAAACCATCATTTCCAGTTGCGGACATTTCTTGTTTTGTGCGAGGGGATGAACCGGCGCTGGTACTATCAAAGCAGTGCACAGCACCGCCCTCCGAGCTATGCTCGGATAGGGGGGTGGGGGTGTCTGATGGGGGATGTGCCCCCCTCAGAAGTAGAGAATATTTCAATTTTCGAATTCATTTGATGCGATCTGGTGTATACTTTTGACCATTATTGTATTGAAAAGCCATCACTTCATTTTCAATAAATCTTTTGTCTTTTATCAATGCACGAATGAAGTTGAGCATAATACTGATATATTCTTGATTTTAGTATAGATGGTTTAATAACTCGAACAGGGGGAGTCTGCGTGGGGGGGGGGGGGGGGGGGGGGATAAGTAGAAGAACAATTTCTACTTCTGAGGGGGGCACATTCCCCCTCAGAAGTAGAATGTTTTCAATTTTCGAACTCATTTGGTGCGATCTGGTGTATATTTTTGACCAGTTTCAATAAGTATGTTGTTTTTTTATCAATGCACGAATGAAGTTGAGCATAATATACTGATACATTCTTTATTTGAGTATACACTGCAAAAAGGTTGCTTAAATATTTACTCAACATTTTACACAACGTTGTTGAAGTATGCAACCGCTTAACAGTTGCGTAAAATTTACCCAACACCTGTTTTTCCCAACAGTTGAACAATTCCAGTTACTCAGCAGTTGCACAATTTTAATTACACAACAGTTGGGTATTATCAATTACCCATTTGTTGGGCATTTTGTGACTGTTGCTTAATTTGTGAATTGTTTTCATTATATATTGAGCATTTTTGTATAGCAACTGTTGCTTAATTTATCAAATATAGCCATAGGTTGGGTATTTTATTTGTGTCAAGTTTTTATTATATATTGAGCATTTTTGTATAACAACACGCGGTAGGCAAAATGATGTGAATTCTGGGCGATGCAGCAGAGCTACATACATCACTTCCTCCCTTCCGCCAAGACAGAATAAATCTAATTGTGGTCCTGCGTTTTACACAACGTTGTTCAAGTATGCAACCGCTCAACTGTTAAGTAAAATTTGCCCACCGTTGGAAAACATGTTTTCACCAACAGTTGAACAATTCTAGTTACTCAAAAGTTAGGCAATTATATTCACTCAACAGTTGTTCAAGTATGCAACAGCTCACGAAATTGGCTTTTTTGGACAACAGTTGCCTAAAATTCACATGTGCGTAACTTGCATCAACTGTTGCGTGATTTTCCTCAATGCTCATGCAACAGTAGCCAGAGTGGAATATTTTTACGCAACATATTTTAGCAACAGAAACAGTTTCCACCAACATTTTAAGGACATTGTTTTCGACGAATTGCTCAACGCTGGGTATTTTTTACTTTTATACAACGCCTAACTTTCTACATATATTGAATGAATTTTAATCAACGCGTCAACCAACGGATGATAAAAGTACTTTTAGCAACGTATTTTAAGCAACCTTTTTGCAGTGTAGATAGTTTAAAAACTCGAACAGGGAGGAGTCTGAGGGGGATGTGCCCCCGTCAGAAGTAGATTTATTTTCAATTTTCGAACTCATTTGATGCGATTTGGTGTATACTTTTGACCAATATTGTATTGAAAAGCCATCACTTCATTTCCAGTCAATATTTTGTTTCTATCAATGCATGAAAGAAGTTGAGCATACTGATATTTTCTTGATTTAAGTATAGGTTGTTTAAAAGCTCGAACAGGGGAAATTGGTGCGATCTGGTGTATACTTTTGACCAGTTTCAATAAATATGTTGCTTTTTATCAATGCACGAATGAAGTTGAGCATATACTGATACATTCTTTATTTGAGTATAGATAGTTTAAAAACTCGAACAGGGAGGAATCTGCGGGGGATGTGCCCCCGTCAGAAGTAGATTTATTTTCAATTTTCGAACTCATTTGGTGCGATTTGGTGTATACTTTTGATCAATATTGTATTTTGTTTTTTTATCAATGCATGAAATAAGTTGAGCATATACTGATATATACTTGAATTTAATATAGACGGTTTAATAACTCGAACAGTGGGAGTCTGAGGGGGGGGGGGGGGGGGGGGGATAAGTAGAAGAACAATACTTTTGAGGGGGACACATACCCCCATCAGAAGTAGAATTTTTTTGAATTTTCGAACTCATTTGGTGCGAACTGGTGTATACTTTTGGCCAGTTTCAATAAATATTTTGTTTTTTATCAATGCACGAATGAAGTTGAGCATATACAGATACATTCTTTATTTTAGTATAGATAGTTTAAAAACTCGAAGAGGGAGGAGTCTGAGTGTGGATGTGCCCCCCTCAGACGTAGATTTTTTTTCAATTTTAGAACTCATTTGGTGTGATTTGGTGTATACTTTTGACCAATATTGTATTGAAAAGCCATCATTTCCAGTCAATATTTTGTTTCTATCAATGCATGAAAGAAGTTGAGCATACTGATATTTTCTTGATTTAAGTATAGCTCGAACAGGGGGAAGTATGATGTGCCCTCGCTCAGAATTGGATTTTTTTTAAAATTTTCGGACCCATTTGGTGCGATTTGGTATGAACTTTCGACCGATATTTTATTGAAAAGCAATCACTTTATTTCCGATCAATATTGGCTTTTTATATAGGCCTATGCCAGAAAGAAGTTATCCTAGTTACCTCCAGAAGATCGGTTCTGGTCAACGTACGTACATTTGTACGCGTATGTATCCTGACCGACGTCCAATAAACTCCAAACGTACTTGTGTCCCTCGCATGCCTGCCCGCCTTTCTTTCTTTTTTTCTTCTTCCTTTTCCCCTTATTCCCCCTTTTTTCTTTCTTTTCCCCGGCCGTCCTCCCTTTTTTACATCTCTCATGAAACCCATATTTTATTCAGTTTTCGTGGTTAACGTGTAAATAGCAGTAATACTAATGGTGTACAAAGCAAAGACTGCACGCCGTTTATTAGATAAAACGGTATGAACCTAGTTAAATGGTTACATGGTTGTGATATTCAGATGCCCCATACATTTGTCTATGTATACCCCTTTTTTAAATGATTTTATTTACTTCATATAATCATCATTTAGTACTTATAAAAAACCATCTTGATATTTAGCCAGCTTTTCATATTACAGGGGAAGTTAGTCAATATGACAATGATGACCCAACGGTTATTATACACAAACATAGTGAATAAAATACATAAATCATGATATTTCGTAATTGAAAATATATTTACAGACACCATTTAAAATTTAAAATATGATACAGATGTAATTCATAATACTGAGGTTTTAAACCATTCTGAAGCCAGTTCGCATCATATTGTAATCATTCAATAGCAGAAATAGTGGTATTAGACCCAAAATACCCCAAAATGTCTAAGAACTAGAAAGAATGTGAAATATTTCATATTCTATTCACATTTCAATACCGAGTCATATTTTATTGACACTAACAACTAATTTTCAAAATTAATTGTACAATTTTGATTAAGTTTTTGCAGGTGGACCAGTTGCCCCAAACTCTTTTGGACCACTTGCCCCAACAAATGATTCAGCACTTCGTCGAGATGAAACATTATTTAAGGGGCTGTCAAGTGTCGTTGTATGAATTTGTCAAGCACTGTAACTTTCAAACTATTTATGTGTTGTACATAAAAGTATACACTTTTTTGAATGAAATGAGTCGGGAAATCCATTTTTCGTATCAAAAATCGTGATTTTTATATTTTTGCCCAAAAATGCCTCTTTTTTGCCTAAATTTTATTAACAACCTAACAAAATAATTTTTAGGTAAAAAATTCTAAAATTTTACAGAAAGCATCGTAATTCAATTATCTAGGACACGTTTTTTTTTTTTTGCCTTTAACATTTTTAGTTTTGAAATTATTGACCAAAAAGTGCTAAAAATGTGAATTTTGGGATAAAATATCTCAAAATTCTAAAGGCAAAAAAAAAAAATGATTTAAGTTGAAGCATTCTTTAAATGATAATATTGATCGGAAATCCAAGCCACCAATGCCCCAAATTAGCAATATGCGCCATTTTACGGTCATTTCAACCACAACCTATGGTTTTAATCATATTTCGGAAAGTCCCTAAGCACACAAAATATAGTACTCATCAAATGCAATATGCACGTACTGCATGTTTATACTAACTGTTGCATATCTGTCAATCATATAAAGTACATTAAACATGATCTAAACCCATCTTCATATATCGCCCATACATATCTGTGAATTTTCAATCAGTCACTCAAGGAGTTGGCTTCAAAGATCTGGGGAAAATCACATGTGTAAATACCCTAAAGTTCCAATTTTTTTGGATTGTAGAAGGTAAGGATATATGTCAAGTATCAACAAAAGTCGTACTGTTCAAAAGAAAGAAGTATGCCCATACAATTACAAAATCCTTCATTTCGGACCACTTGCCCCACGGTCCAGTTGCCCCATATTCCCCTAAAGTACATTAAACATGATCTAAACCAATCTTCATAAATCGCCCATACTATCTGTGAATTTTCAATAAGTCACTCAAGGAGGTGGCTTCAAAGATCTGGAGAATATCCCATGTGTAAATACTTTAGGGCCTAAAGTTGCAAATGTTTTATATTTAAAGATATATGTCAAGTTTCAACATAATTCGTACTGTTCAAAAGAAAGCAGTATGCCCATACAATTACAAATCCTTCATTTCGGACCAGTTGCCCCATAAGACCAGTTGCCCCATATTCCCCTATTTCTATTTTAAAGACATTGTTTATATTCTTATGGACTTTAGGTAAGACTATCTTACATGTCAATTGAATCTGGATATGACACTTTACTCGTGTGCGATAAGCGACCAGAAGTATAATTAGCTATCAATCATATCCACTGAAGCTTTATTTATTCAAAATGACACTAGTCTACAAATCACGAGGATTTGATACAGTCTTAATATAAGGTAGCTGAACGTTTTTCCATTAATAGAATTATATTTTTATATACTCCCCGTAAACAAAAAGACAAAACGGATGCAATACATTTCATTCCAGAAAATAATTTCAGACGATAGATATGAACGATGCCAACATTTGATTTAATAATAGTAAATCTATAGTGTTTTATTCATAGCGGGTGGAAATTATATGTTTATAATTGTAGGATATAAGCATATTGGGCCGGCGCAAGGACTTTCCACATGAGTGTTTTTTGTTATTTTTACAGAATTGAACTAAGGGTGTGAATACTAGAACCTACAAGGACTATCTATTGGAAATTCATTATTTGTCAATTTGGGCAAGGAAGAAGATAATGTTTGCAATTTCTTGTACAGTTTATGAATTGAATAAAGCAGAAAATCGTCAATTTCGTTTTAAATATCATTATTATTACTTAGTCGTTCTTTATTTAGGGATTAAATCATGTCCCAGCGTATGTGTATCACCAATCTACAAACTAAATAGATTGCACCACTCAATATTGAAACTAAATAGAAGAGGAATTAAGCATGGACATGTAAGAGTCAGCCCATTATGAAACCATCATGCAGAATGTTAAAGCCTTTGCATTGGTATGTTGCTTTAATGACAACTTATGCACGAGTGTGGATAGGGGAGATGCGGGAGAGTTGAGCCATTTTTTATATTTTGTGTCACCATATGCGGAAGAAAAGTACAAACCTGTAAAAAATTAGTGTAAGATAAACTTTAGAGTGTTGTTTTCGTTGTGAAACAATAACAGTTGGGATAGCAGTTAAGGCTTATTTATACAAAAGGTTTGAAAAAAAATGGTAAAGTGGCTCAACTCTCCCTACAGTATGGGAGAGTTGAGCCACCATTACAGGAGAGTTGAGCCAGCATGATAAGTCAATGGCTGGTGAAAAAACAAAATCATATTTTTTCAACTTTTGATTTATTAATCCTTAAAGTAAATATGGTGCTCAATTGTTATTATCATGGCACAAAATAACATTTTCTCTCATTTATTATACATTTTTCACCTTTAGTCCAAAAATCAAAATGTTACTACATGTTTTC